>CM065137.1:11220000-11917500 GCA_033026305.1 Cirrhinus molitorella | reverse complement strand
TTATTGCTGGAGCACTGTTACGGCGCCTTATTTTTCGTTGAAAGGCAAGTGGTGTGCGATTGATGAAAAATGAGTGGGGAGAGAGCAAGTTCCAGGAGAGGAGAAAGCGAGAGAGAGAGACAGAGCCGATAGTTGTTAGTTTAAACAATCCTTTTTTGTGACCTGGTTCCTTATTACTCTTCTGGCACCTGCAGTATTTTTCAGTGTTTTGGAAATGTAAACAGACTCAAAATGCCTCCAGATGTTGCCAGCTGTGCTCACCACTACCGCAGTATACTGGGAAATGGAGATTGGGATGTGTGTGTGTGTGTGTGTGTGTGTGTGTTCGTGTGTGGAAGTACTGAAGGATAAAAGCATTGTGGGTTTTCAGTGTCTGTCTTATCATTTAGTTTGTGCTTCTGTAAACTCATTGTACGTGTTTTGTTTGTAATTCTTCGCCATTGCGATCAAGACAGAACCATGCGTCATCTCTGCATTTTTCAGGCCTCTGAATAGACACATTGTGTCTTTTTCAATTCAACCCGACCCGCTTCGGCTTAATCCAGAACAGTTGGCGCATTATAAAGCGCCTTTACAATACATTTAAAATGTGAAAATACAATTAAATGTCGTTGCTGAGGAGATGGGAATATGACGGAAAGCTTCCATAAAAGACATTGACCTTGCAAGCCTCCCATTACAATAGAGACACCTAACTTCAAAGAGGTGCGGGGTGTTAAGGAAATGTTAATTGGTTGACACCGAGGGGGAACGGTGCTGTAAATCGCCCAACAATTTGATCCAATCACCGGCGATGAGTGGACCCCCGTGACACCGGTCCCAGCTGTACCTGTGAGCGCCGCAAATATCATTTTAATTTTATTTAGCCTAATTATGACAGCGAATAGGTTCACCCTCCATTTCCACGCAAACAGACCCACATAATCACTTAACTAGGTTTTAATTGTGTAGGTTTGTGCAGTTTTCTAATAAATACAACTGTAATTTATCCGACAAGCATGAAAGGATTATTTTAATTAGTGAGGCGGCTTTGCCCAAAACTGTGTCAGTGTATGGAACCAGTTGGAGTGGTACATTTACGCACCAGAGGTGTTCAGACCACCTTGCACTGTTCTCTGGAAGTAATTAGAGCGCTAAAAGATTTCACTCAGGTTTAGTCCTCGTTTTTACATTCGTCCATTTCGAAATTGGAGTATGCAGGAGATGCATTCTAAGCAGACGGCTCTCAGTAGCCGGAATGTGTTTGATCATGACGAAAAGAACAAAGCAAGGAGTTTATCACCTCCCGCTGCTTTGGAAAGACGTGTTCCTATTATAGCAAATAAATAAGGATTTGTCTCTGCTGGAGCATTGATGAGGATTTTAATTCCCGAGAGCCTTTGAACATGTCCCTGCACTAAGAAATGTTTAGTCATGCCGGTCCATTTAGCCTTTTAATCTCTGCTGAAGTTCTGGGGGTTGAGTGATGTTTCCAGCTCAACAGGTTTTTGAGATCTACTTTTAGAGGTCTTGGGAAAAGAATTCCCCTTAGTTTATTTCCCTCCCTCCTTTTTTGTAGGATTTGTACACGCATACACAATAAAAAGGCTTCACAGCTTGAAGGGTGACAGCTTTTGAGTCTGTGCCATTTTTTAACCATCAAGGTCTTCAGAGATTCCATATGGATTCTAGATGTTTGCGTTTTGTGTGCAGCATCTGGCGTGCCTTTTTTGTCGGATTAGTTTTCTGGCGACTTAAAATGTTAAAACCACATTAGTGGATAACTTTAGGTTAAATCTAAGTCCTCAGACAAGACAAATGGACGTCATGCAAAATCCTGCCCCCTTTCTCCAAGCCCAAGCAAAACATACCACGCTATTGTGATATCGTGTTCCAAAACTTCCTTAATCAGTTAGGACTATGCTAAGATAACAGGCTAAACTGTTAGCACGCCAACCAAAAAATAAAAATAAAAAAAAGGAAAATGTTTGTTTCGTCCATTTTAGTAATAAAGAAATAGCATCATTTCTTGAATAAGAACATTAAAAAGTCAAGTTAGTGTTTTAAGCATATATACATATATAGCAAAATAGCATTAACAATTTAAACTATATTTGTGAACCTGTATTCAGTTATTTTTTTTTAAATAGTTCACTTTTATCTATTGTTTGGATCACCAGTCATCAAAGCTTAAAACTAAAAACGATCATGTTTTCAGGCCATTTCAGGTGTTATTTTGACGTAACAAAGTGGTTATATCTAAGTTAGTTGTCTACTTGCTTTTTTGTGTCTTTCCATTTAATGCCGTTATATTGTTCATTGAGACTGGTTTTCGAACACAGAATATGGACAAAGACAAGAGGTGGGATTTATCGCATTAACCAGTCACAAGCAATCATAACCAGTCATATACAATCATTGCCTCCTCTCATTCTCAAAACTCACGCCATACTTTAGTTGGACTGTTAAAACTCAATGGGCTCAGGGGAGGCGAGAGAGGTGCTGACTTCTTTACCTGCTGGTGTCGCTCTTGGGCAGTTTTGCTTTATAAAAACAAGTGATTTATGAACTTTTTAATGATATATTTTCCGCGCCCCTTGCCTTCTTGGAGGAAACACCACTGCTGTGGAGGTGTTGGATCTTGCATGATATCGTACAATAATGTTTTGTAAAAGTTAGCAAATCTTAAGCCTAAATGTTCTTTTACAAAAAACAAAACAACACTTCACTTTGCAGATAAGGCTAGCAGCTGTTGGTAGACATTTCTGCTAAGCGAACTATTGTTTAGGGCTTTTTTTTCCCCTCACAGTTTTGGCCTTTTCTTGCTTACGTGCAGATGGTTTATTAAAGCGCAAGTCTGAGCAATAGGAATGGCCTCGGTAGTCCAATCGTGTCCCACACGGCAGACACAATTCACAGCAAAAAGGCTGATTCCGAAACGACCCAATAACGCGTCTACAAAAACTTCGAGCCGCACGTCATCCCACTTCTTCATCACATGGCCCTGATGCAATGAGTCGTCCTTTCGTCTTCGAGGTGAACAGTCAAATTCAAGGGATGTGAGGAAATGGCAAAAAAGCAGCTTTTAAACATGTAGTCTTGAACTCGGGGAGAGAAAAAAGAATGCATGCTGGAATTTGGGTGATTGAAGAGCGAGCGAGAGAGAGAGAAACAGAGGTGCCTGGGACAAAAGCGGTATTGTATCATTTAAATGACTTCTGAACTGAAAGCTTTAAAACTTCTCCAGAGGGCTAGGTCCATAAAACAGAGAAACAGGGGTTGGCAGGCCCGCACCTAGACGCTTCCAGGAAAAGGAGATGTAAAAATCAATTTGCCGTGAAAAAGGTAAACAATCGGAAATGACAAATATGCAGGTTTTTTCCATTCCTTTATTTTCGAAGGTATTAAAAGGAGAACGAGAAGTCAGAGACAGAAGGCTCCGGGGAAAGATAGCAGATGGCGTTCGCTCGCCTGCCCGCCCCCCTCCGGACCCCCACCCTTTTCCCGTCCCGGACAGTCTTGATAATTCCAAGCTGTGTTTTTTTAGTTGTTTTTGAACCATTGAATCGTTTAAAGCTACGCAGACAGGTCGTGAAAGCTGATGATTTCTACCAGCAGCGAGGGTAGTATTGTTTATTCTGCAGTTGAGACTTGATACATGGCGAATAACTGCGGTGATATGCGGGAATGTCGGCAACAGGTGGGTGCCATTGAGGAGGAAATGATCACAATAACTCAAAGAAGCGCCACAGATTGCGTCGGATTTAAAACAGGCAAGGTCCCAGATGCTCTGGAATGTGTTTTGTTGAAACAATGAAGAGAAATCAATGTGGTTTAATTGTCTTTTAAAAGCGTCGACTTTCTCTTTGGTTTTTTTTTGGTTGTTTTCTCTTTCAGACCCCGCCTCCCCTCCCTCCGCTCGTACCTTTTAGCCCGAGTGTCTAGTTTGATGTTGGCTTTGTGCTGGCGCTCACCTCCTCCTGACTAAGGGCGTTAGCGCTGCCTGGCTGCCCCTGGGCTCGGGCTCGGGGGCTCTGAACCGGACTAGCAGCCTTTCTGAGTCAGTCATGCGAGCTCTCCAATTAAAGCCAAAGGAATGAATATGCCTCTTACACGTCCAGTCTATCCGCCGCTATCATTACAGAACCGCTTCTCTAAAGATGGCCTTTCAAGTGCGCTTGGTGTCAGAAGTAAGGAGATTGGAATGAGCCCTTTTAGTATGCACTTCATTAGAGTGTTATTGCCTGAGGTTTGATTGGAGATGGAAGCCTTTTTCCATATAAAAAAACCCTCGAACTTCCACTACCTATCATTTCGGGCTGGTGTTTTGAGACTTGAGAATTCAGATGTTTGCATAGTCCGGTTTGATAATACGGGCATTAAGAGTTCCTTTGTTGCAAGACGTTTTTTTTTTTTTTTTTTTCTTCTGTGCATGTCATGATTTTTGTCTTAAGAAACATAATCCTCTTTTCATTTTTCCCCTCCGCCTCCCTTGTTGAAAAGAAATAGAACTCTTTAAAAACTCCCTTGGGAAACAAAAAAAAAAAGAGGAAAAAAAGATTGGGGAAAAAAAAAATAACAAATACATTTTCCAGGTCCTAATTAGCCTGTTTTTTTTTCTCCCTCTAGATATTCTCTATTTCTTCTCCTTCACTCTGCCTTTCTCTCCTTCCAGTTCCCTCAGCATTTACTCTCCCCGCATAATTGAACTTGTCCAAGTATCTTTCTCTGGAGAAGGACAAAGAGGCTAGTCTTACAGTACGAGTATAGAACAGGGAGAGCGATATAACGAGATAATGCCATAAAATCCATTTTTCTTTCTCTTAAATCTCGCCAGTGTGGCCTGTCAGCACCTGTAAGCGGAGACTTGTAAAACGGCGAGGACGAAACTTGATCGTCAGGGTGATTACGGTAGCGTACCGTCTGCGTGCCGTTCATTAGAGTAGCTCTCACTCTCTGTTTGGTGCCCAAGCTGTTAATATCTGCTTGACTTTTAAATGCCACAACAAGCTGACTTACTATTATGACTCGCTCTAGCCCGTGTTTTATTTTTCTTATAGCAAGGCAGATAAACATTTAGCGCGAACTAGGCATTGCGCAAACACTTCGCAGCATGCAAGCCATTAATTCATAATGAGATAATCATGTGGAGGGAAACATTTGGTAGCATAATATTTAGACAGACAAAACATAAACTTCACAAAGGGAAGCAGCCCAGGCCATATCTCCCCTTCTCCCATGTGGTTTCTTTTTACAATTATTATTTTTTTATACATAATTTTTTGTGAACACAGATGCTGTGCAAGTTTGTCCACTAGTTGGTCTGTGGTGACCCAAAAGTAAAAAATATGAAGTATTAACCTGATAACCTGAATAAGAAAATGTATTTTTTGTTTTTAAATAAATACCTCTTAAAAGTTTTTCCTTCACAATATCTCTTCATTTTCTTTTACGCTCAAAAAAATAATAATTAAGGATGTCACACAACCTGTTCTGTGGTGTTCTTTTATTAAATGACATATGAAATGTGACCTTGGACCATAAAACCAGTTTTAAGTAGCACTGATATATTTGTAGCAATAGCCAAAAATACATTGTATGGGTCAAAATGATCGATTTTTCTTTTATGGCAAAAAAATCTCTAGGATGTTCCATGAAGATATTTTGTAGTTTTCCTATCCTAAATATATCAAAACTTAACTTAATTTTTGATTAGTAATATGCACTTTTTTTTCAGACCCTCAGATTTCAGTTTCAATTAATTGTATCTCTGTATTGTCCTAGCCTAACAAACCATACATCAATTGAAAGCTTATTTAATCAGCTTTCACATTATGTATAAATCTCAATTTCAAAAAAAAAAAAAATTATAATAATTACCCTTATTACTGGTTTTGTGGTCCAGGGTCACAAATCTGCACCTTAATATTGCATTTTCAAGTTTGATTAGACACACCTTTGATGTCAGCAACAATTGTAAAACAAAAAAAAAAGTAAAAGTTTGAATCCTATTTGCTTTCTCATCCAGACGTCAAACCCCAGTCTTATATGCATGAGAAACATTATGAGACTTGGCCAAATTTGTCTTATCAAATAAAAATTGCATCCAGAGCCTGTTTTCCACTTAAGTTGCCAAATTTGAGGGTTTCCTACTCTTTTTTTTTTTTCTCCTCTTCAGATGAATCGAGGCTAAAAGGGATCTCCCTCTCTTTCTCTCTCTTCCATCTTCTGGCAGCAAGGCTGTATTAAAATTGGCACTTTGACTACCCACAGTCCTCTTTGTGCTGTATTAGAGTGATTGGCACAACACACTTGCTCATGTTTAGGGTCTGGGAGGACTTTAGCAGTATGTACTTTCACATTGTGCCCAGATTGTGTATGTATTTGTAATGGATTAAATATTTTCAGAATAGTGAAATTGCATATTCAACTCTTACAAATGAAAATATGCATGAAATATGCATGTTTTTTTTTTTATGTATAGCTCTTGGCGGAGCCATTTATCCCTCATCTCACATTTAAATGCTTTAACCTAATGCAGTCAGGTTGATTGAGTCATATTAAATTATGTTTTTGACTTAAAACCCTACATTAGCACACATTTTAGGTTACCTGACCATGTAGTTGTGTGCCACAGTGAATGAACTGAATGATTTGTCATTACATTCCAAAACTATGTTTTGAATTTATTTATTTATTTTTTTTACTTTAAAGTCTCATAATGGTTTTGTTCCAAACACAGCATAGTGAACTTTAAACTAGGCTAGGAACAACTTTAAACAACCTAGACAGAACTTTAAAACATGCATTCAAATACTTTAACCTTGAAATCTCCCCTCGCAAATGTGGCAGTACTCTTTTTTTCATCTTTTAAATGTTTGAGTGTTTGATAGTTTGAGGTCTATAGCAGAAACCACTCGGGAATTAATGTCATTCATATGCCCTGCGGAAATTACTTTTGAAATGCATATAATCTAAAACATGCAAATGAGGCTGACTTTATGCACCCTGTTTAATATGAATTATCATTTTCTGAATACCTATTATTACTGCGTACATTTCTCCAATTATATTGTTCTTTTTTTGTCACTTCTGCGCTCTCGCACACACACGCTCACCCCCAAAAGTGTGACACGCGAGGGAGAGAGAAAGGGAGAGAGAGAAGAGTGAGTGCCCTGGCGTAGCATGTATATTTCTTCTGGAATGTTCCTCCAGTATTTTAATGACGTGTAATAAGGCTGATAATGACACAAAGGCAGCTACTCTTGTTCCGTAGAGAGGGACGGAAAACGAACAAGGTGAAAAAGGCAAGGTGTCACGTAGTGATTTTTAAAATCATCCTCACTCAAATTGAATTGAGACACGAGCTGCTGTTTTCATAGCGGAAAAAACACTTCACGCCGGATATAAAGACAAGTTAGTGAGAGCAAGCATAATTCATGAATATTGAATAAATGCAGTGAAAAATTAATGTAATATTAAAGCGAACTCCGCATGTTTAGTTTCTTCCCTGATTCTACACGTGTTCTGACACCTCATAACAATGACTACAGTTAAGCAATTAATGTTCTTGTCTACGAAACTGGTGTATGTTTGGGGCGGGCTGAGACATTAATTGAAGGCATCCATTTTCAAACGAATTACCTCTCTAATTTATTTATATTACATTATGAATTATTCTATTGATATTATTATGATTCAAATTAGTAATGCTTTTCCACTGTTCGTTCTAGTGATATCAATTTGCATTCAAGTCACTTTAACAAAGATTTTCCTTTCTGTGCTAAATAATAAAACAGACGTTTTTTAATGCAATCAGCACTGCTGAAGATGGAATTAATATTTTAGCTTTTACTCTTGGTGAGAACTTTATTAGGCTGTGCAACTACTGGAGAATGTAATATGGAAATTACCGGCAATCGAATGCTCTTGGTTACTAGTTATAAACAGTGGTGGTTTTCTCCAAGAAATCAAGTGTGTGTGTGCATGTGTGTTTGAATATCTCCAGGATAACATGGAGCCATTTTGAAGATGGTGTTGAGTTATTGCTTATGAGATGCCTTGGACCAAGTTCAGAAGTACTAAAATTCAATTAATTTGAAAAATGGACATGCTATCATTTTTTTCACATGCCTCCTTCTAAAGTGTTGTTTTTTATTATGGAGTTATAAAATTTTATTTGATTATACCCACTCTGATCCAATCAATTAATTAACTCAGAAATCCAGAGTGCCAGTCATGAAAGCAGATGTGTAAAATTATATCACGTCCACTTTGAACTTATTAAGACATCACTTTGCCCCACCGCCTCATTTAAAGTCTGAAGATAGTTACATTTCCCCCACTTCAGGCCAGTTTAATCAGTCCCTTTCATCTTTTTTTCAGTCAAAGTCAAAGTTTAATTCTAACCTTTTAATTGGATTTTAATATTATGAGAATAGTGGAATGACCAACAGACTATGATCTGTTTATTTAAAATATAATTTATAATATACAGGCTGCCTTTAATGAACGATCAGTTTCCATTTCCCAAATCCATTTGCCTCTGATTGGCTGCCATTTATGTTTTTATATTCACTGGAATTCTGCTTTTCTCCAGCCAGTTCCATGCTGTCAGTATGCAGGCATCCTTGTTTTGTTGAGTCAGCATGGAGCAAAAACATAAACTGGCTTCACTCCATATTTTCTGTACCCACTTTTTTTTTTAATCCAAATCAGCTGACTCTCAAACTCTGCCCCCTCTCTCCGTGTAATCTCAGCAGCTGTTCATTAAAACTTTATCTTGCATATGAAGGTCATGTTCATAAAGCAGCTTTTGCATCTGGGTGCAATTGTTGGATGGCTCGCTTCTCAAACCTATAAAGTTCCACCTCTGTTCCACTATGTTAAATACAATTTGGGCATTAGTGCATCAAGCAGTCTTAAGAACGCTCTTGCCCCCCATCATTAGCCTCTTAAACCGTTACAGGACATGAGAAATGGCTTTATTCATCCTGATGATCAGAGGATAATAACCAGCAGCCATTAACACGACCCACAAGCCCCTGCCGACCTACACCTTTAAAGAGCCACACACATATGATTCTGTCTGTCTGTCTGTCTAACTGGATGAATCTCTGCACATTAAATGGCTGACAAATGGTCCGTTTGTGAAATCCCAGCACCTCTTTCAAATATTTGCTATGATCTGTGTGCATTTGATGGAGAGGAGGCCTCGTATAGAAATCTCCAGTCTCCTAAACATCAAGGGCAGACTGGAAAATCACTTACTTTGGGCCAAAGGGGAAAAAAAGGCAGAGGGTGGTGGTGGTGTCAGGGGGAGTAAATGTTTGCCCCGGTCTCACACACACACACACACACACACACACACACACAGAGCGATCTCATCGGTTGGGAATGCTGCCGGTGTTTACCTATTGCAACGAAACTCACCTGATTGAAGCTAATCTTTATGGGCTCTGCAAACAGGACTTTGCCTCTTTCTGCATCAGGTGCACGTCACAGCAGGAACACATAAGATCGCCATATGGTGCATTAGGTATCATACGAATGCATATCTTTCCTCCCCTATGCACATTTTCTCTGTTTTATTTGGCCTCATTTTCTTTCCCCTGTGAGAATCTTTTTTACTTTTTACTTTCGTGTCGGCATGTCCTTGATAATTGAATTGTCCTTTAAGTGCCTCTGATTTTTGTGACAGTCGGCGGGTAAGCAATTCCTTAATTGTCATCTGCCATAGTTTAGATGGAAAGGGAAAAAGGAAAACCTCAGCTGAAAAAAAAAGTAAGAAACCTGAGTTTGAAATTAGGACACCAGCGCAGAAAAATTATCAGAAGATCAAAGTTGTGTCATGAACGCGGATCATTCCGCTCATTCCATTTTCCTTTTCTATGCTCCCGTTTTCCTTTTCCCCCTTGTTCTCAGCCTGTGCTGTAGGGAAATTGGTTATTTAGGACATTTGGTGGTCCTAAGCGTTAGTAATAGGAGCGAGAGGTTCGAACGTGACTGTAAAAGCAGTCAAGTCTCTAATAAACCAGCACCCGTTTTAAATGTTTACCTTCGGTGCTCTTTAAATCAGCATGGTGGAAAGGCACACGCACACAAATGTATTTTTATATCTTATGTATTTCTCATGGTAATTCATCTTTGAGGCCAAGAAGTGAGCAGGTATTGAACAAGTCCAGCTGTTCCATGTGATCACAAGAGGAGGCTGTTGAGTTTTTGACTGGATCTGTAGCTAATCTGCTGTACAAAAGCACTGTCTTTCCTTGAGATGTGGGATTTGAAAAGAAAACATAAAAACGTATAATCTTTACAGAGCAATTATGAGTTTACAAGGACTCTGTGTGTCAGATTACCTGGTATTTGGAAGAAATGTGTTTTATCCAAGGAGATGTGCTGTACACTAATTGCAGGGATCTAATTGGACCGATTGAGGCAGTTATGGTGAATTATTTAGCCCAAGGGACAACTGGTGTCTTTTACCTGGGATTGATTCCAGTTAAGTACGTTTAATCAGTGCTTTTGCATTAGGATAAAACAATCAACATTATTGAAATCACTCACATTGGTGTATTTTTCTTTGAAGGATTAGTTCACTTTCAGAACAAAAAATTACAGATAATTTACTTACCCCCTTGTCATCCAAGATGTTCACATCTTTCTTTCTTCAGTCGTAAAGAAATTCAGTTTTTTGAGGAAAACATTTTATGACTCCATATGGATATGAATGGTGCCCCCAAGTTTGAACTTCCATAATGCAGTTTAAATGCCGCTCTAAACAATCCCAGCCGAGTAAGAAGGGTCTTATCTAGTGAAACGATCAGTCATTTTCAATTGACAATTTATATACTTTTTAACCTTAAATGCTCGTCTTGTCTCGTCTCTGCAATGTGCATGTGTAGTCTGTGTGATCCGGGTCAGTACAGTTAGGGTATGTCAAAATTTCTCTATTGTTTTTATTTGATTTTATACCTAACATTTTTTCGGTATGTTTTACGCTTTACTAAAACAACTTCACATTGTGTGTCAAGGTATTTTATTTCATTTTATTTTGTTTTATTTTGTTTTGTAATTATACCTAACATATGCCTAACACAATTATACTGACATGACATTGCATTCAAGGTATTTATTTTTACACTTTACTAAAACAACTTGCTATTGTGTTCTAGTTATTTTTAATTTTTTGTTTTTTGTTTTGTTTTTTTTGTAATTATACCCAACATATACTTAACACAGTTATACTAACATGAGATTGTGTCCAAAGCATATTTTATTTTATTTTATTTTATTTTATTTTATTTTATTTTATTTTATATACGTCTTGAGATTTACTAAAGGGACTTGATAATGTGGTATTTTCTTTTATTTTTAAAAAATAAAAAACATTAAAAAAACATTAAGAAACATTAACAACATTAAGAAATATGAATGAATGCTGTAATAAATATATTGTTTATTTAATTTTTTTTTATTTTAACAACTATTTATTTTAACTAACATTAACAAAGTTGAATGAATAATGTAATAAATATATTATTGATTCATTCATGTTACTTAAAACATTAACTAATATTAATAAATGTCACCTTACTGTGAAATGTTATTATTATTTCAGTTAGTTGACAGGTCAACATTTCTCAATTTTGCTAATCTAGTATTTATATTTTTAGTGTTTTCAAGTTTATTTAAAATAACAAATGTTTTTAATAATTTTAGTTTTAGTTGATAAGTTAGACTGAATTGTTTTCACCCCATTTTGGTAAATACTGCCCATTTTACACGACCCAGTCAGTTCCTGATGGACAAAATAACAATAAAAAAAAAACAAAAAAATCATGTTTTCTCATGGAAGATCCTCTTACACTTCAAAATGTCACATTACGTCAGTAAAAATGGGTTGTGGATGCCATTTGCTGATGAATTTAAAGGCCTGGGGTGAGTGAGTGTATAAGTGGGTGGCAACGTGAAGGGATTCTGTCATAATGCCAAGTGGAGCAGTGTGCCACTTCCACGGAGGGAAACCGCTCTGGAGTGGAGTGGAGAACGGCTTGGCTCATAAAAAGGGAACGCATAAGTGCTCAGCTAAGCAGTCTTCAAACGAGGGTCTCTTCTTTACTGTCAGGATATTCCAGAGCGCTGTGCCTCCCGGGAGGAGCGGGTAGTTGATCCCTTTGAAGTGGCCGATGCTGGGCCGAGGTTAAAACTGCTAAGAGACAGCCAGCAATTCAGGCTTTCCTTTATTATTCTATCAGGAGCACTTATTTGTTTCGGACGCTTTCTTGTGGTGACTTACTTTAGGTACCCTGCTCAGTACATCTCACGCTCTCTCTCAGCTCTGGGTCTTCCTGCTATCTGTCTTCATGGCAGACAGTGACAGGCTTCCCCTGGGCCCAGCATTTTAGTTGATGTAGTCATACCTGCCCCCACCCCCTCCTTCTCAGCACCGTTACCACTAACCATACGTCTAGGGAAGACAAATCTGGAGGAAGAGCCGCAAGCTGTGTGTTCCAACCGCTGGGACGCGCACACACACCTGCCCTCTGCCCCGTGGGCTAGCAGTTGGAGTTGCTAACACAAATACACCCTATCCTTCCGTAGACCGCGTTCCTGAATGTTTGCGTCCTGAGAGCAGTTCTTCCTGATCAGGCAAATAAACAAACACAGTGAATGTGCGTTCGCTTCAGAAACTGCTTATTTTTGTTCAGTCTTGAATTTAGTTCTTATTTTATGCAGTCAAGATGTAGCTTTTTCTTGTAAAAGTCTCTTTGTTCTTAAACCTAGTGATCTACTTCACTCCTTACTGTTACAGATGTGAGACTCGCTCCTCAAAGTTTGACATGAGCTAACAATGAGATACTCTGATACTTGTAATTATACCAAATTTTCTATACATTTTGAGCTTTACTAAAGCCACTTGACATTGTATTCAAGATTTTATTTTATTTTATTTTATTTTTTGTTTCGTAGTACCCAAGAAATTTTCTATACATTTTGAGCTTTAGTAGAGCAACTTGACATTGTATTCAAGATTTTATTTTATTTTATTTGTTTCGTAATACTTAAAAAAAATTTCTATACATTTTGAGGTTTACTAAAGACTTAAGAGTATAGTCATAGTATTTTCATTTTATTTATTTTTTATTTTGTTATTTTATTATATTTTGTTTAGTTTAGTTTTGTTTTTTGTTTTGTTTCGTGATACCTAACAACTTTTCTATACTGTTTGATCTTTACTAAAGTGACTTCACATTGTATTCAAGGTATTTTATTTTATTTTATTTTTTGTTTCGTAATACCCAACAAATTTTCTATACATTTTGAGGTTTACTAAAAACTTAAGATTATATTCATAGTATTTTTATTTTATTTTATTTTATGTTATTTTATTTATTATATTTTGTTTTGTTTTTGTTTTTGTTTTTGTTTAGTGATACCTAACAATGTTTCTATAGTGTTTGATCTTTACTAAAGTGACTTGACATTGTATTCAAGGTATTATTTTATATTGTTTTGTTTTGTTTTTTTGTAATACCTAACAATTTTTTTGACATTTTGAGCTTTAATAAAGCGACTTGACATTGTATCCAAGGTATTTTGTTTTGTTGTTTTATTTTATTATTTTTTTATATTTAGTTTTGTTTTGTAATGCTTTTAATAGAGACCTGACATTTGTATTCAAGGCATTTCATTTCATTTCATTTCATTTCATACCTAACAAATTTTCTATACATTTTGAGCTTTAGTAAAGCGATTTGACTTGTATTCCCGCTATTTTTATTTTATTTTATTTTATTTTATTTTTAGTTTTGCAATACATTGAGTTTTACCAGAGCGACTTGACATTGTATTTGAGGTATTTTATTTTATACCATAAAAAATATTTTAATTGTATATGTGGTTTTTTTTTAGCTTTTTGTTTTGTTTTTCATTTAATTGTTAATTCATTGAAATTACATTAATTCATGTATGAATTAATACAACCGTGGAATTGGTTTAAGCTACAGTAGCATGTTTGAAACAGAGCAAGTATGTAACGTGTGCTCAGGTGGACTTTATATTGCTCAATCAGATTCAGTGACAAACAGAGGCGGCGCGTTCCTGACGAAGCGTTTGCTTCTCTGCGGGACTGTTGTTTCGGTAGCCTGAGGGAGAAGACGTGAGATGTGCTGGCACAACTGTGGCTGTCTCCACTAATCATGTTGGCTCCTTCTTTGTTTTATTAATAAGAGCATTCCTGCGAGCTGATGCAAGGCTCTAGAAACAGCCTTTGTGAGACTTATATAAATAGACCTGTATAAGGCTTAACATGATAAAGAGTTATTAATCTGGTAAGCTGCTGAAAAGAAAAAAAAAACTACTGAGAAGGATGTCTGTGTGTGCTAGCGTGTGCGTAACGTGCAGAAAGAGCGGTTCCACAGGTGCAAAGGAAGACAAAAAAAGTGAGCAACCCTGCTGAAAAAATGTGAAACGGTTCCGCATATGCCTTGAAAAGTTCCTATATAAAGAAGAGGACAGGAAAGATGGAGTAAATGAATGAGTCAGTGATTTAAAAAAAAAAAAAAAGAACTGGGAAAGGACTGGCAGAATAAAACTGTATTCCATTTTTATAAATATTGTCAAAGCTGTCATCTTGTATTACACCCGTTTTATTTTCTTTTTAGATCTGGGTAATGCTCTTTGTAGTTAAATGGAGCTCTGGTGTGTGCCGGAGAGCTGAAGTTGCAAATTTAAACCAGTCTATCGACATTGCCAACTGAGTTACAGCCTGAATCCTTGCATTATTTTAAACATTGTTTCTTAAAAAGAACTTTTTAATGTTAGGAAATTCTTTAGCCGGTTTAATGTTTGCCATATTTTCTTTCACTGAGACCAAACAAGAGGGGAAAAAAGCAAAACATGTGTAAAATTAAATTTCAGGTATCACAGTCAATTATCCGTTATAGAGCTTTCAATCTTTTAAACGCCAGCAATAAGCTTTTATGTGCAGGATTTGAAATATACTCATTTTCATCTGAAATAATAAAGACTGATTCTATTAGTTGGCACTGCGCTGAACGCAATGCTGGCCGTCTACCATCTTCGCTCTGGTGAAATGATCCGGGCTGGAAGTGCTGAATTCAGGGGGCATTAGTGGGGCTTGTGTTTTGGAGTCGGACCGGAACGACGAGTCCAATCCGCAGTCTGGGGTTGCAGATGTGCTGATCTGAGATCAGCCGGCTGGATCCGACAGCCTCAATCCTCTTCAAAGCTCTCGGCAAGCCGACCGGGCCGTGAAAGACTGTAAAAGTCTGGTAGTCTGGTCCAGTGGTACATTTGCTTCTACTTCAACGAATCTGTGCTTCAGCTGCTGAGCCTGTCATCATTCAAACATTTACAGATTCACTCTTCTGAAGAATTGTGTTTTGCTTTGTTTTTAGCTTGATTTTTCTTGAGTTTATTTATTTAAAAATATATAATTATAATCTACATCTATAAAACAATGTTATTCAATGAACTTCTTTTTATTCAGGCTGTAAAAGGTCATGTGGCGTGATGAAAAAAAGCAATATTTCATGAATTACTTTTTTGGAAAGAATTATAATGATTTTTTAAAATAAATTAAGAAAAATGTTTTTAAAATTATATTTTGGAAATAATTATGATGTATCTACAAAAATACATTGAAATGTTATTCAGTATATGTCAATTTATAATTTAAAATTAATTTCGTTAACTTTGATTTTTAAATGTCCCCAAAATGTAATTAAAATAATAGAAATTAATTTTTATAAATTTATTGTTGTTAACTTGATTGTTAAATGTGTTGTAAATTCCTATAATGTAATAAAATAAAAAAATCTAAATTATTTTTAGAAATTAGTATATAAAATTATATTTAAAAGACTATATAGAATTATGTTTAAAAACTGTTCTGAAAATAATTATGGCGCATATCTACAAAGATACATTGGAATGTTATTCAATCTACATGTTAATTTATAAATTAAAATTAATGTAGATTTTTTTTTTTTTTTACTTGGGTTGTTAAATGTGGAGTATAATTCCTATAATGTAATTTTTCTTAATTAAAAAAATAAAAGCATATTTAAAGAATTTTCAAAATGATATTTAAAGACAGTATAAAAATTTGTAAAAACCTATTTTGAAAATAATTGTGAAGTATATCTACAAAAATACAATGAAATGTTAATTTATACATGTTAGTTTCTAAGTGAAAATTAATACAGTTGTTTTTTGTTGTTGTTATTAAATGTGGGTAAATCCTCTAAATGTAATAAATTTAATTTATTTTTTTTGTTAATTGTGGTGTATATCCCCAAAATGATTGATTTATTTATTTATTATTTATATTTTATTTAATGGTTAGATTGCATGCATACAAAGGCTACATTTCTAAGAACATGTACTGTAAGACTTTTTCTTTTTATCATATGCCATTGATTCATCTGCTTTTGTTGTACGAAAAAGCCAAAACAGCCGTCAAGTTCATTTAGGCAGGAACACCTGATGCTTTGTCTATGCTTTACGGTGTTGACGTCTTCAGTAAACGGTGTTCCCTAAACAATAAAAATGGGAGCTGGGAAAAGACGATCTACCTTTCACCTCTGACCCTGTTGGAGTACTGGAAGCTTTTAGTCCCCACTGGGCTTGCTATATTTTGAGAGGGTGTGAAGTGACGGCCCACCTGTATGAGATTTACCCAGGAGTCCTCCGCCCTTTGACCTACCTGGCTCAGACGGCATCTTTTCAACCCTGCTCTCTCTCCGAATCCTCTGTTCCCGTGCCAGCCGCCAGCTCCGACCCCGCGCACAGGAACCGAACTGCAGCTGCCTCAGGGGTAGACGGAAAAAAAAGAGAGAAAGCAGGGAAAGAAGAATCTTCGCTTCAGGGAGGATGGGATTTAGTCATGAATGAGATAAACTGTGGCTTGTTTCACCATCTCTCTGTTTCCTGACCTTGTTTGTTTTCGTGTAACTTCCTTTTTAATAGCTTTCACTTTTTAGTGCTAATATGCACTTCTGGAGCCGAATCAGAATTCAGAGACGTGTTTATCCCCGTATTGCCATCTTACCTTAGCAACTCTCAGCATCAGCAATATAAACAGCTTTTAACAGGCAGTCACAGAAGTTCCCATGATCCCTTGTTGCAGCCTCAGTACTTGCAGAAACAGGATAGAGAATGAATCACCACCCCCTCCACCCTTTCTTGTAAGTGCCAAAGAAAATCTGCTGATATTAGAACATAAATGCATTGCGTTACCATGTTGCGAAGACGCTGGTCCTGGGATTTTTGTTTTATCTGTTGCAAGCTGATTTTTGTGTGTGTGTGCATGTGTGTTTTTGTCCCTGAAGCAAAGGCAAGTTTGGTCCCATTTCTCTTCCGTCCCAATTAAAAGGCAAACGTGCCTTTTTTTTTCTGCCGTGCCCTCCCCCAAATGCACATTTTATCTCTTCGATCTGAAGAACGCCCACCCTATCTGTATCCCTCTCTCCTCCTGAGAAGAAAAATGCATCTTCCTCTGTTCTCACAGGTCAAAGTTCAGCTAGAGGGGCTTCGGGGGCTAAACAAGATGTGGCAAGCCTCGACATTGGCGGCTTAGATGAGCTTGCCAAAAACAATTACAAGACGCTGCAAACTTCTGTCTCACAGCCGTAATCAAAGGTTCCCTGTGCAGATTTATTGGACTGCTTTATTTACGACCTTCCATTATAGCGGCAATATACACCCATTACGGGATATGACAAGGCTTCATGCTTGCTTACACCCCGGGCTGGTTAATATGGCAGTGATGCACTCGCTCAGCAGCTGCTCGTTCCTTCAAGCAGCTCCAACGGTGTAGGCAACAAGTGAAGAGTTTTGGGGGTTTTGGTATTGTCCCCTACATGTCACATCCGAGTGATATAGATGCTCTGGGTGGATGTAAATTTACCACACATGGTTTAGAGTTCCTCGCGAGTCCACAGGCAATAAAACTACCCACATCTTTGGTTCGCTGTCCCCCATGATACAAGACAAGCCTGCATCCTCTTCAGTCATGCGAGTTTCGCGTGACTGCCTCAGTTGACAGCTTGGGATGAAGTATATAACTCCTCATCCAGGTGCATTTAAGTGATTCCTACTGTGGACTTCTTGGACCCATAAAAGCACCCTTGAGTTTCCAAAATGTCCCCATGTACGGAACAGTGGAAAAAAAGTTATAAGAAATGTAAATTCATGTCCCACTCACAATTTCTTGGTTAAATAAACATTACTTACACTATCAGAAAAAGAAAGCAAATATTTTTAACAATGTAATCAATATTTTATTGAAGCAGTGGTAATTTCTTTGATGAAGAAGACTTTTTTTTTTCACAGACGAAAACGAGGCGATAACAGAACAAACTAATTTTGAATGACAAAAGCTATCACAAAAATCTGTTGACATTTTTGTCGATGAATAAAAAAAACGAGGTGAAAATCTTAGGAAGAGACGATTTGGGCAGTGTTCCCAATTTAGCAATTTTGTAGCTAGATTTAGCAACTTTTTTAACTACCCTAGCAACTATTTCTTTAAGAGCACCTAGCAACAAATTTAGCTGTTTTTAAAATCTATTTGGCAACTTTTATTAACTGTTATTAAATGATAAAAAGGCACACATTTCCCTCTAATTTACATAATCAAAGGTGTCTAGCAGTACACATCACATTAATTAATTTGCTAGATGGAATTGTTCATTTATGATAACACCTTTTTATTTGTTTGTTCCTGCACTTGTTGATCAGTTAAAAGATATGCAGAAAAATAAAAAAGGTACTGGTAATTGGTAAAGTTATAACATGAGAACACACAATACAATGTGTAATTTTAAATTCAGGTAAAAAAAAAAAAACCTGTGAAAAATCAATACAGAAAATTCCTTCACATGAGCACAGAACATTGTGCCCTATTTTACAGACTTTTCTTACAGTTTAGCATACTAACTACCAATACACTGCTTAAAAATATAATTGTTCATGTAGATAATAAGAAAATGCATAAAATGTAATTATGCTCTATTGTTTACATGATGATGTCATCGCGCAGTGACATCACAAACGTCATTTAGAAACGTTTAGCAACAAATTGTCGTGCCTTTGGCAATGAGTTGAGAACACTGGATTTGGGAAGAGATTCATTCGTAACGAATCTGCAGCGTGGTTAGGTTAGATACGTACATTTGAACTGCATCATATGCTGTTGATCTATCCAGCAGGACATAAGCTGACGTATTTACCGCACGTCTCATAAAACGTTTAAAAACGTCAATATCTGGGAGTAAGAGCAGACATATGGATAAACTTGACGACGCAACTTCAAACTAAAGTTGGTGTTTTCAGAGCGCAGACACTTTCGCTCTCATTAACGGAGAAAATACACGCAAAATTATGTCAAATTGTCAGGTTTGACGAGTGTTCATGTAAGCACACTCGGTTAATGCCAACTGAATGCAATGGTGTAGTGGTGCCTACGCGCTTCATTCCACTCCCCTAACGTTAACGTCAGAGCTTATCGATACTCCAGTCTTTCACGATGTAGCACCGGGGCCGATTTAATACCGGGTTTCAGTACCCATAATTAGCCGGTGTAACCACTGGTATTTGATTGAAAAGAAGACTATGCTCTTGTTTCTTTATGAGAAGTGGTTTCATTTATTTTAATATAAACGGATGTTGCGTGTCACAGCAGTTAAATATGTGTCTATCATGATAAAACCTTAATTTTAAACATATACAACATATACATTATAGAGAAATGCTTAGGAAATGCATTACACTGTAACTAAACCCATTACATTTTAGCTTACTAAATCTACTGTAGATGAAGTGAAAAGTCACGGCATGCTTTAGGGAGTTAAAACTCTGTGGGCTCAGGGGAGGGCGAAAGAGAAGTGGACTGGCGTCGCTGTTGGACATTTTTTCTTTAGAAAAGTGATTTATACGCAATTTTGTAACACTAGGGTTTTTATTTTTGTACTACGATTTTTTTTTCCGCATCCGATATTTTGAGGAGACATTGCCTCCCTTGCCTCCTAGGAGGAAACGCCTCTGGTAGAGAAGCAGGTAAAGAGTCTTCTCTATCTCTGTCTCAGCTGTTGTTGTGGCGAGCTTTACTGCACGGCACGTACTGCATGTGTAGATAATACCATTCCCACAATGCAATTGCAATGCTGTGCTCCATGTTGTTGATCTTTGTTTTCAAACGAATATCTTATGGCTTTCATAAGCATAAGAGGGCAAGGTTAAATAAAGATGATGTAAAAGTCTAGCATTGCCAAGTCCTTAGAAATGTACTGCTGTTGTATTATATAGTTATGAAAAGCATTTGTGCTATTTTCAACCAAGGTTTATGTTAAGTTAATTTCGTGTGGTGTAACCTGAAACATTTGAATCATTTTAAATATGATTTCCAAGGTTGAACACACACACAAAACGTTTTATTTACGCAAATCATATGATATTATACAGTCTGAACTAACCTTGTCAAACTATTTTTTTTGCCTTCTTTATAAATACAAATATTAGTGTATTAATTATTGTAGAAATGCAGACATACAAAAAAACTAGATGTGTATTCGAGTCATTTTATGTGTGAATTGTGTGCTTAATGTAGTTTTAAATAAAAATGACAACACATGGAGTACTCTAATAATACTCTACACGTCAATAAGCCATCGGTTCACTGAATCGTTCACTCATTTAAAGGTTTATTTCTTTCTTTCTGGACTCTCGTCATCTCTTTAAGACATTAAATGCATTCCTGTTCTGTTGGAAGTTGCTTGTGTTTTTGTACTGCTGATAATAAGGTGCATGAGAGGTTGGTGTTTCTTTTCAGTGCAGGTTTTCTAATTGAAAGGGCTTCTTTGTCACTCTGTTGGATGCATCAACATTTTCTGTCAAAGACAAATGTCCTTCGATCAGAGCTGATGCACTGTATTGTAACCTTTGGTAAAGGGAAATGCGTGCCGCTCTTTCACGGCACAGTGCTATTTTGAGTGACACAAGTATCTCTTCAGGCAGACCTTTGTTGCGCCTTCCTCCGCGTTGTTGTCCTTGGCTGTCATTGGCTGTTTGGAGGCTCAGGTGGTTCTTTAGGTATATCCAAATGGATGTATGGCGCACGGCTTGTTTACTATGCTCTTATCAAGGTTAGCAGCTGTGACACTGTATTTCTACTGCAGATAAACACTCTCCGACGTGTGTATATTTGCTTTTGTGATTGCCTACATAGAATCTAACATTTTTCCTAGGACTTCTGACAATGCTTGATGGTCACTCAATGTGTTTTTTTTTTTTCCTCCTCCTTTTTCAAGGTGCCACGTGATGATGGTAGAATCAGCAACTGAGACCATTCGAACAACACCCTCCAATCAAAATGGAGTCAGCAGCCTAAGCAGCCAATCAGACGGCGGAGGAAGAGAGGGCGGGTCCAACGGTGACACCAATGGGGAGATCAGCCCGGTGGATTTACTGCACCTTCAACAGCAGCAGGTGTGTGTGTGTGTGTGTGTGTGTGTGTGTGTGTGTGTGTGTGTGCAAGAGACCCTAAGTCCTCTACCCTGACTTTCAGGAAGTGTGTTTAGCTGTTAGTTGTTTCTTGTGAAATTCCCATGTCTTGCGCAAGCTATAAACAACCAACTATATGAAGCAAACTGCATTGCATCAGTTTCAACATCTCGCAGAGTTTATTTGTGTGGGGTATAATATTACAGCTTGTCATTTTCCAGTCATTTAATGGAACAATATACAAAAATGAAAGGGGTTGTTCACTCCACCATTGGAAAATTTGAAAATTACTCATTGGCATTATGTTGTTCCAAGCCTGTATGGCTTTATTTCTTCTGGGAACACTTGTGAATTATTTTAACTTATTTTATAATATTAAAGGTATTTACACTTGCATTCAAAAGTTTGGGATCTGTAAGATTTTTAATGTTTTTAAAGAAGTCTTTTTTGCTCATTAAGGCTGTGTTTATTTGATTTAAAATACAAAAAAAAAGTAATATTGTGAAATATTGTTACAGTTAAAATAATAGTTTTCTGTTTTATACATTTTAAAATAGAATTGATTCCTGTAATGCAAAGCTGAATTTTTTCAGCCATTACTTAAGTCTTCATTATTACAGGATCCTTCAGAAATCATTTTAGTATGCTGATTATGCTGAATTTAAATAAATGCTGTTGTTTTAAACTTTTTTATTAAAGAATCCTGAAAAAAGTATCACAGGTCCCAACATATATTAAGCAGCACAACTGTTTTCAACATTGATAATAAAATCAGCATATTAGAATGATTTCTGAAAGATCTTGTGACACTGAAGACGGGAGTAATGATGCTGAAAATTCAGCTGTGTCACAGCAATAAATTGCATTTTAAAATATTTTCTTATAGAAAACAGTTATTTTACACTGAAATAATATCTCACAATATTAATGTTTTTTTTTTCTAGATTTTTTTCTCAAATAAATGCAGCCTTGATCTGCATAAGAAAAAAAAAAAACATTAAAAATCGTACTGATCCCAAACTTCTGAATGACAGCGTATATAATTCAGTATTTTACAAATATATTAATCTAGACATTAAATGTGATTTATACAGATTACACACTATTTGATATTGAATATAGGAATTACATGTTTATACAGACTCTGAGCAAGCACTCTAAAAGTGGCACTAAAGTAGTTCATACAATTTGTACACTTTACTACAAATCTTCACAATTAGCATGGGTATATTTGTAGCAAAGGCCAAAAATGCATTGTATAGGTGAGAATTATACATTTTTTGTTTATGTAAAGATCATGTTCTATGAAGATATTTGATAAATTTCTTACCGTAAATATATCAGCGCTTAATTTTGATTAGAAATGCACGTTGCCAAGAAGTTCATTTGAACAACTTTAAAGGTGATTCAAAAATAGTGTCAAATAGTTGTATCTCGGCCAAATATTGTCCTATCCTAACAGACCATACATCAATGGAAAGCTTATTTATTCAGATTTTAAGTGTGTTGTTTAAATCCCAATTTCAAAAAATTGACCCTTATGACTGGTTTTGTGGTCCAGGGCCACATATAGCGTTGTGTAAGAATCATATCCATCACAAATCCGAATCTCGACTGAATAAATTATGTATCTGCAGAGGCCTGTGTCTCACTCAAGGCTATTATATAGATTCAGATGACTTGAAATATTCGGCCACACTGATGGTAATTAAATGTTTTTTGTGTCTTATTATACTTGACAGTTTTAGTCCTTGTGCATTGCCAGTGCTTGCAAAAGAGCGACCAACGTGTCTTTAAAATTTCTTCTTTTGTATCCAGCAGAAGAAAATAGGTTGTATAGGTTTGGAATAACGTGAGAGTGACTCAGTGATTTCATTTTTGGGTGAACTAATCTTTTAACCAAATATCGTATTTCCATGCAGTCTTCCAGAAGTGCGCTTGGTGATTTTTATTTGCTCCTGACTAGTTCCTGTAGATGATGCAGACTTTGCTGAATTCCTCATGCTTTAGGTCCAGTCCTAGCAGCAGTCTCAGCCTAGCCTGAGTCACAATAATCCTCTAAGCGACTGTTTTATGCAGTGACACGTCAGCGTGCAGAGGCTTGTGCTGTTTTTGCTCTTTGGCCTATGCGTCAGTGTCTTCCATATCCAGTTTGTCAGTTGGAATTTCCTCACTTCCCGGACTCTCTTGGCTGAAATTCTCTTTTTCTGTTCACACTCTTCCCCAAATGCATTACAGATGCAGAGGGTAACAGGACCCCTCAACCTCGTTATCAATGACAAAGCCTGCAACGCACGCCTGTTAACAGATACCACTATGTCTTAATGTAACATTGATTAACTATTACTAAAAGGAAGATCTGATCTGGTGTGTAAATCTAAGGTCTTTGACTCTAATTTTTGCCCACTAAAATGGAGAGATCTTTTGAATGCTGTTCTTAACAATTCCTGTGTGTTGTTGCATCCAAACCACAGTGGGTGATCACCTTTGACCCTTACCCATAATTCTAAACAACCGTGCTCTTTATATAGTCATTGTGTTTTTTATGACAACATAAATTCAGCGAAAGTGAAGCGCTAAGTACCTCTGGAATATAAGACAGTTTTTATAAAATAGTTTTATTTACAGTCAAACCAAAATTTATTCAGACACCTTCAACATTTCACACATTATCACTGTTTATTCGCTATAGTTTAGAATATGGTAATAAAATATGTCAAGAACTCGAGATAAAATGTCTTGATAATGTCAGATAACTTTGACAGAAAGGTATGTAACAAAACATGGCCAGGTCAAAGGGTCAAATACAATTTTTGCCACCCAATTTTTAGCTATTTTACTGGTAGTAGTTTTAAAATAATTAATTGAGGCATTAAAGGGTTAATTAACCCCATTGGCTACTTTGTGTAGATGGAAAAAGTGAAATTTTGTCTCTCAAAACAGTAACCTTCAGTAATTTGTTGACAATGTGGAATTATTTTTTGTGCCTCCTACAGTCTTGTGATTCCTGACATTTCATAAGAATATAAAAATAGCATCTTAGTCAGTAAACTGACTGCTGGAGTTGCTCACAAACGGCCACAAGTAACCAGTGGAGTGAGTCGTGGGCAGTACAGGAAGCGAGAAGGAAAGAACTTGTAAAATAGCAACTACTTTGCATAGTTTTTATCTGTCACTTGAAATAAGGGCTTGAAATTGCAGTGAAGGTAATGAATGTGAATGTTTGCACTCCTTGGCTGCATCCTCCCTGAGTGTATGCCTGTGGAGACTCCCGCTAAGCGAGCATGGCCTCACCACACACAAGGAGGCCTTTCTTCCCGGCCCTGCCGTCTGGTGTTGGTGCACCTGTACATGGTCATGTGAGCCAAAGCCTTTAATTAGAGATCGAAATTGCCAGTTCCTTCTGCTCTAAACCATTTCCAATGTCAAACATACGGCCGCCGTGGCCTCAATGCCACACTCTGTCTCTCTCCTTCCTTTCCTTCCTCTCTGTCCTTCTTTATTTTCCTTTTCCACTTGGGTGCCCATACTTTTGGTCTTTGGTGGCAGCAGTAGCTCCTTGTAAAAGTAATGTCCAAAACATTTTACATCACGGTTTTCATAATTCACATGTCTACAAGAAGCTGACAGCTTAACTATAACTGTATATGATAATTATGCCATAGTTTGCTGGCTTTTCTTTGAGGTCAGAAAAAAAAGCTTTTGTTTAGTTGTAAACTGCAATTTAGCTGTATTTGTTTGAGCGGCTCTCATAGTCACAGTGACTTTTTTTCATAATTGCAACTTTATTTCTTGTAAATTGAAACCGTATCTCTTCATTTCGCGTAAATATGACATGGGGGAAAAAAGTCTCAGAATGTCACAGTTGCTATTTTATGTCTCACAATTATGACTTCGAAGTCACATTTATGAGAAATTAAGTCACAGTGTGAGGTACCATTTAAAAATTAGATAGTCATGTAATCAGACTAGAGCGGTTCTGAAGTTTCGCTTGTTGCATGTTCTTTAAAGACATTTTTTGTGGTTACTTGCCTATTAATGCATGTGTACATGCCCGTGCCAGCATTTGTGTGTAGGTGTATTTTATTTCTCTGTGGCCTTGAGCCTTATAGAGTGAGGCTCCACACACCTGCTCATCTTCCAGTAGCAGTTTTATACATTTGCTTCTATATTATTTAAGTCACTCCACAGACAAAAAAATCTGAGAATGCCCCCAGGCCATCTGTTTGATCTTCTGTCACTATTTAATATTATAAATTTACTGTTTTATTTGCTTTTCAGCCTCTGTTACTATATTCAAAATCAGCATCCAAATACAATGAATAGACAATGTTTGGTTTTTAGATTGAATGAAAATCACGGCTTGCAGTGAATGACATTCCCTCTGTGTCCTAACCCCTTTGTCCACAGAGATGTTCTTCTCATTTCTTCACTCCTCCTCCCCCCCCCCCCCCCCCCCCCCCTTCTTCAAATGAGATGTAAGTTTTGTGCCAGCAAGCGATGCTATGCGCCCTTTAATATGGGTGGCAGTGCCATAGAAATCTGGCTCCTTTATTCCATCTCAGATGGCCATTGTTCATAAGAATCTGATGAATGAATTAGTTCATCATCAAGTTCCCTCATTTGATTATAAATGAATGGAGAGTTTGGCCTTGAAGCCAAATGACTTTAATGAGGAAGGCTCTGAAAATGGCAAAGCAAGCAGTAAAGTGTTATCATGGCAGAGCCTCCTAAAAAGTCATTTATCAAGTTTTAATGTCTTGCTCCGCTATCCTCATCTCATACAGCTTTTTTTATGGAGCGGGTCGCTATGAACACCCTGCAGAGATGGAGGAAAGGATTGAAAGAGATTATGCCTTGTTACAGCAAGTCTTTAGAAACTCCTTTCATGGAAATGTGGAGAAGATTCTTCAACATATTGATAGATGTCAAGCTTTAAGTGAAGACCTACTCTTTTTTTTTTTTGTCATTATACAGGCACCGTGATGTACTTAATTTTAATATATTAAATGAAATGTATAGTAAAAGAGAAGCAGGCAGAAGTGTAAAATAAAAGTTTTTTTTTAAGTATTTAGTATATGCCAGAAATCAAATTTATAGTTAATTTATGTAAGTGAGGATAGCAAAATAAAAAGTAAACTGTGACACATCCGAAAATTCGTCATACAGTGTAAAACGGATAAAAATTTGGGACCAAAAATTATTCAGACACTTTCATTTGACCATGTTTTGCTTAAGTATTTTTTCTTTAATCGATTAAGCATTGCTTGGTAATTGATCAACAAAGTATTGATTAGTTGAGTAAATATTGTCATACTAACAGTTGTCTGAATTTTTGGCTGATTGTCATCCATTTCATACCTTTCTATCAAAGTTATCTGCCGTTATCAAGATGAATTTGTTCTTGTCATATTTTATACTATTGCGAGTAAACTGATAATATGGGAAATGTTGAAGGTGTCTTTGTAAAATTCATAGCTGAACAAAACATTTATTTACTGAAACGTCATATTGTAGGATAACCTAAGTAACTGCATTTTTGCTTCGCTTTTGATTCTGTTTATTGTCTAGTCTGGTGTAGTCTCTTCCTCCAAGCCTAAATCTTTCACCTGGAAGCAGCGCAGTGCAGCGATACTGGTTAAACACCCTGCCAAGAAGCGTTGGAGCAGAAAAACAGTCCCAGCTCCCTCTTTGCAGGCCCGCGTTGTCAGAGCACAAAGCACTCTCTCCCTGGGCCCCTCGGGAGCCTGGGAGAAATCACAGGCATCTACAGACGTCAAAGACTCAACAGTCTTTACCAAACAAACAGAAGCCCAGCAGAGTGATGGAGAATGCAAGCAGAGGGAGGGTGAGATGGCAAAGGGGCGATTGAGAGCATCGGGATGGGTTTGAGTCAGAGGAACGGAGGCAGGCATCTCAGGAGAGGAAGGGGTGGTGGGTACGGACAGATACGAGGTAGCCGAGTCAGAGAGGGTAAGAGAAAAACCATCGAGAGCGATGGGGGGAAAGTAGGGCTGAAGTGGTTGGGAGGGGGGGAAAGAAAGTGCAACGCTGAGATGTGTCAAGAAAGGGCGCCTGGGCCCCCCTGAGGAATGTTCCTTGTCTGCTTCACAACCCCAAGACCAGCAAAACCCTTTGCTTTGTAGAAAAAAAAGGAAGACAGGAGAGGTAGAGGAGGGAAAAAAAAAAAAACAAGAGTGCACACTAGTGGAGTCCTTATAGAATTTCATCCTCTTGTTGCACAAAGCCAGGAATCCAACCAAGGGTTTCTGTTTTTCAATCCCTCGAGTGTTCTTCACTTCAAATGGTCCCGCTCCGTGACCCGTCTACAGCTACTGCAGCCTGGGCAGGGGGAAATGGCCCTGACAGACCCCTCTGCTGCTCCTCGCTTTCTTTAATAGGGGAGGTCTTATCTCTCTCTCGCTCTCTTTAGGGATACAGTAGACCTGTGGTTTCGCTTCAAAGCGACCGTTTAGATAGGATGTGCCCCAAATGGTGCGTAGCAGGTTACAAACATTGTTGGGTCTAGACCAACTCTCTTGAAGCACCACATCGCCCATCCTTTTGCTACTAGTAAGTAGTAGTAAGTTTTTTGGTGTATAATTTGTCCTGCTATAAGAGTGATGACATGACATTAATGTAAGCAATCGGATATATGGTTTTTACATGGTGGACAGTAAAAAGGGGCAATACATGGGCTTTATTTATAAAACATTTACTCGTAAATTCAGTTCATTTCATCCTACATAAAAAGTCAGCCCAAAAAAGCCAAAATTTATATATATGTATATATATAAGCAATATTACACAAGTGAAATGGCTGTATATCGGCATGGCAAAATGCCGTACGTAATCACAGTGCGCTAATATACAGTCATATTTCACATCTACAGCATAAGTACTTCCTTCCGCCACGGATGTGTGTGTGTGTGTGTGTGTGTGTGTATGTATGTAGGTTTTCTTCAAATATCTTGTTTAATCTCTATAAAGTTTGCAAGGTTTTTTTGTTGTAGGAAAGGCTATATTTTTAAGTCTCTTGCCAACTTTTACACTAAATGTAGACTGTCAGGATGATGGGGCCGCTTGGAGACCGGATGCTCTGGATCTTCTTTCAGATCGGTTTTGACCACTTTTGAGTTTTGGGTTAAACTCTCGGGAGGAGTGAGAAGATGAGCAAGTGCTTCCCTAATTAGTGGAGAGTTGAGAAAGAGTAGTGCAGAATGGAGATGTGAAACGCACCACGGAGAGAGAGAAACAGGCAGCCAGACTCCTCCTTTAGGCCCAGACAAACACTGACAGCTTAACATTGGTTATGGTTTAGAGCTCATGCATATGGCGACCACATCGTTGTAAAGCTCAGGCTCTTTTGATCAGATGGTCTATAGACAGGAGATAGCAGTTGATTTCACTGTCTCTCACACTTCCTCTTCTCTTTCGCCAATCACTTTACATTTTACACTTTTTGGGGAAAATAATTTGTGTTCACTAGTAAGAGCCCTCAGTGGTCAACTCAGTTAATAGTTGTTGTATTTATATAAATTTAGATTTTATTTGGATCATAAGTGGTCCTATTTCTGTGTTTTCTAATGTCCTTGGTCACTCGTTAGAAACACTTGACGGGTTGTCTTCCTGTGGTCATTGTATCATAACCAGCCCCCACTTTTTATGTTATTACAACTCCAAATTACTCATCTCCGTGTGTGTGTGACGTTTACTTTACTCTTTGTTTTCTCTGGCACCATCCGCCATTAAGAGACCATAATGGACTCTGCAAATTGGTCGTAATGGTAGCTTTAATTAAACTGTCCACAGCGCAGATGGAAAGAGTGGATAAAGGCATATAGATCTCAGATGTCTGGACAGATAGGCCATATTGAGTTGGCTGTCCTGATGGCAGATCATAGGTACCTGTAAGGCAGTCTAGACGCTCTAATTGGGTTTCTGCGTGTGAAATGCTAAGCACGGCGAGAAGGGAAGTTTGGGCGATTTGACAGTCAGGGTGTTTGGCCTCTCTACCGTCTCATTACCATCAGGAACGGCCTTCTGTTCGAGCACTCGGTGGACAGTAATGGCCGTATCACGTCCTCTGTGTGAAATGAAGCTCATTTGACCAGTTGCAGCCCGTCGTGTCAGCGATCTCAAGGCCTCGGGCCCGCTAGCACGAACAGAGCCGCTCTTTCTCATCTTCCCTTCAAGCGGCTTAAGTCTAACGAACAAAAAACGGAGGGAAAGGGGAGGGAGAGACTTAAATACAGGGATCATATCCCTTTTAGACAAGGATGCTAGGTGATGGGGGCCAGGCCAGAAGCCAGCTTAATAACATCCAGTAAATCGAACATTGTCAGCCCATTGAAAGGTGTCATCGCTTAAAAGCATTCCGCACTTTTAATTGTGGCCCGTCTCATTGTACAGAGGTCAGTGAAGAAGAAAGGTCAAGCTGGGTCACGAAACGCTGGTGGTGACCGAGGTGCAAGGGCGAGGGGGAGTTTTAAGGGAGGGTAGTTGCCTAGCATCTTTGGACAACCTCAATGGATGCCGCGGCAATACAAAAAAAGACCTCTGGCGTGCCGGTTTCCTGTAGTACTATTGAAAAGCTGGCCTGGCTTTGAGCTTCTTACACGGTTTGAGAGGACGTTTCTTTACTTGTTTTGTTGCGTTCCCTCAAAGCTCACGCAATGAAGAATATACGCTCTTGGAAAAGCCGATTTAGCTGGATAGCGTCTGTCTAGCATTGGTTACACGTGCTGCCATAAGTAAAGGTTTATACGAAGCGTAATGTATTTCACATGTGCTCAGAGATATTTCATATTCTTCATCTAATGATTTTTTCACACGTTGAGTCCTAATTCAGGAATGTGGGAATGTCATATTTATGGGAGGATAATAAAACTAATTTATGGCTTTTCCAGGGAAACCTTTGAGAAGGCTAAAGAGGGCCGCCGTTAGTGCGCATTTACATACGTGTGTGTGCTGGTATGCTTCTCTCTCTGCGTGTGGAATCATTTTAGCCAGCTGAAGTTACATTAGGAGCAGTTGTGGCAATGTGCAGTTGCCTCTTCCTGCGTCTATCCAGTGCGTCTGTCTATCCAGAGCATCTCAGAAGGACTGCCAGCACAGCTGGGCTCAGATCAGTTCCAAACGTGCAGCCAGACCACAGTAGCACTGTCACCCAACACAGATCACAGTTACAATAATGACTCACAAACTCATATGGGAATAATTGCGACAACAACAAGATGTGATATGTGATTTCTGGCAATGTGTTGGTTGATAGAATCAGAGATCATACAATTATTTATTAATGTATTTGTTGTTGTTGGTTTTTTTTTAACTTTTTTTGCTGTTGTTTTTTTACATTTTTGTTTGTAATTTGTTAATCTGTTTTAATTAATATTAATTTGAGTTTTATTTCAAAGCAAAAAATAAAAGCAAAATGTTCTCTATTTTAAAACATTTGATAGTTACAAATGCAGGCATACTGTAAATATTAGTACTTTCATTAATGTTATTATATATTTGCGCAGGGCAAGTGAATTAGGCTTGGAATCCTAATTCACTGTCACACTCAGTTTTATTTATCATTTTTCTCTGCAGTATTTTCACCCTTTGACTCAAAAGCCATTTAGCCTTTTGTTTTTGGCAAACATGCTCAAACATAATAGATTTGCACCAACAAACACTCACTTCCCACTGTCTAAAGTGGTGCCACAAAGCCACCTTTTATGCCGTGCCTGTAATTTCCATGGCCTGGGCAGTTCATAGGCAATGCTTGAAGCACATCAAGCATTGACCTTCTTCTAGTCACCATGGCGATTATGAAAGATTCTCAGCTGGATACTAATGTGTGGGCATTTGGAGGTATAACTCCCTCAGAGCTGATTGACAAACCACTGGGGAGAAAGGGAGGAGAGGAGAGAAAGGAAGGAAAAGGAAGGGGACAGGAAAAAAGAAGGCAGGAGAATGGATTTAGTGATTCGGAGAGAGCCGTGAGGAGTGGGAGGGGGAGATTTAGGTAATAGTTGAAGTGGAGAGGAATTGAGGAAGGATGGAGAGAATGAGGGGCAGAAGGAGGAGGGTGGCAAGGGAGGGAATTTCAGTTTGGAGAGTTAGTGAGGCAAAGGGAGGGCTTATTTTACCCTGAGTTCACTTCCTACTGGACTCCACATCAGGAAACAGCAGCCATAATTGACGCTAATTGGCGTGTGTTTTTGCTGTCTCAGCTTTAATCAACAGATGAGGTGGAAAGAGAGTAAATTGTCAAGGACTGGTTCCACGTTTAACCTCTTAAAGGAAAAGTTAAGTCTCTACAAATAAAAAGTGCACCTCATTACTTCAAACCCCTTTAACTTTTTCTTCATAAAACACAAAATCAAATATTTAAATAGTGTATACATATTCGTAAAGGCACAGAAAACGAATAGTGGTAGCCTATTACATTACAGTACATAAAATTTCACTTAGCACTCAAATGGAGTAAACCAGGATAACTGATAGGACGATGACGAATGGTTTGCAGATCCTGAGCACCACTGACAAACACCTAATCTTCGATCACAAATCTTGAAATTGAACGTAAAAACTGAGCACTCATTCAAAATAGATTTTAACACCCGTGCATATTAATAGTGGTTCCCTGATGCCTTCAATTAATGTACAGTATAAATACCCAACAATATAATTGCGAGAGAAAGCATTTAAATATACTTTTCCTCCCATTTCATATTTATTTCCTTTAGGGGTTCCTACGTACAAGTCATTTCCTTTCCGAACACGATATTCGGATTCGGACACATCCCTATTTTGAATAATCTTCAAGCTGCTTTTGTCACACAGTAAGGGCATATTGTGACCAGAAGTTGTCAATCTCTTTAAAAAAAAAAATAAAAAATTGTAGTAGTCAAGCATTGGGAGGGCAATACTTTTGATTTTAACAATAATTTGTTGAATTAAATTACAGAATTTGATTAGTATGACTCGATTAAATGTCAATATAGACTGTTATGGAAGATTTCTAAATGTTCTTTTAATATTCTGTTCTAAAAATCTAAAAATCCTCTTTCACACCCTTTCCACAAAAGTGTTAAGCAGAACAAGTTACTAATAATAATAGCACTAATAATAATAAATGTATTGTATAAATGTAAATCATTCGACACTGGAGTCTGGAATAATGATGCTGAAAAGTCAGCTTTGGCATCACAAAAGCAAAAAAATACAATTTAAACAGAAATGTTTAAATTTAAAATAATTTTAAATTTAAATAATACTTCACAATATTACTATTTTCTACATAAAATAAATGCAACTTAGGTAAACACTATAATTTGTGTATGTTAGTAATGGCATTATTATTAAAAAGTATTATTGACTGAAAATTGTGCACATTTTCAAACCAAACATGACCAAAAGTATGGAAAAAAGCAGCTTGGATGTTTCTCAAAATATCTTATTTTTTTTTGTTCTATGGAAAAAGAAAGTCATACGGTTTTGGTACAGGTGAACCCTTCCTTTAACCACGGTGAATTCACACACACACACACACACACACACTTATGTACTTACTAAGCCCAATTTCCTTGCCCTCAATGCCCACTTAAAACTCAGCATTGTGCTGTGTAATGCAGAGGCCTAACCTTACGCCATCCCAGAAGCCCCCGCTCTGTGCTCAGCTTAAGAGACCCCTCCGCTCTCCATCTCTGTCCTCCCAACGGCCCTCTCCAAGCTCCAAAAAATGGAGAACCCCCAGGGGAAACAAAAAGAAGACGGAGAAAAAAGCAAAAGAAATATGCACAGCGCCACTCTCAAAGTTGTTGCCCTGGTAACTGGTGAGGGCGAGGGACTGCAAACAATGAAGCCAGATCCCTTTTTAAGTGTTGCTAATTAGCTTGCCTCCGCTTGCTCTTTGTGTTTGCCATCTTAAAAAGAGACTAAAGTCAACAGGGAGAGGCGTCGGGGAAGAGAAGAGAGAGAATGTTGGTTTCTATTTTTCTTCTCCTTAATAGCCAAGGGTGGAGATAGAAGCAAGATGAAGGCCGCTTTGTGCCGAGCGACACGGATTGATGATATAGATTGATGCTACTGATGTAATTGAATATTGATGAAGAACATGTGAAACCTGCAGCTGGTTCGGTTTTGTTGAAGGTCTGCTGAAAGAAAGAGTGTTTGCTTTATCGTATTCACGTGGCGCATTGTTATAAGAGACTTTGAGTATTGGGAGAAGGTGCTACAGTAGTTACTTCTCTTTGGCCCTCGGTATTTGTGGACATGAGACGTGAGCACTCTCCCCAACTTTCTCTGTGCTGTTTATTCTTTCAAGTTAATTTTTTAAGATCAGTATCGCTTTAGCCACTACCAGGTGTAAAATCAAAATCAAACTAAAAACATGAACTTAATTTTTTTTAAGTTCTTCTCCAAGCCAGCGGTTTCGAGAGTTCCTCTGTTTAAACAATACACCGCATGTGTCTTTTTTTCTAGCTCGCTTGCTTTTGGCAACATCTCGAGTGCGTATTATTAATTTTTTCTTTATTAATAATAACAAAGAAATGCGTTCCATATGTCTGGTTTGGACGGGAAGCCCTGCTGCCAGTTAGCGCTATCCTCATCACGGAGACCAGGTCAGTCTGTTTAGCATGTGTTTGTAGGAGGACGGTTTTGGACGGTGTCCCATTGGGCTAAGTCAGTCAAGCCGTGACTCACATCGCACCCCAACACCTTCATATTGCCCCGAACCGTCCCGGCAGACTCGCTCCAAGATCTTGAAAAGCTCTTAAATACGACAAGACCTTGAAAGTCCATTTTTGCTTATTAGTTTTTGCAGTCCGCACAGCAGAGAGAGGTTGAAACCCTATCAAGTAGAACTTTGTTTGGCTGCCAGAAGGGCGGTGTTAAGAAAACCACAGCAAAACTGCCGTGCAATTGCCATCAATTAGCCGGCTGTGCGGCTGCCGAGGCTGGAGGATTTCGAGACGACCCGTATCCTGAACTCTCCGAGCTCTCTCTCTCTCTCTGTCTCTGCGAGCTGTCTCGATGTTGAACTCTCGCTAATGCTGTGGTCCTCAGCACTACAAAGTGAGCTCACGGTGCCAACAACGAGGTAATGATGCCCAGAGAGCCCAGCCATAGTGGATTACACTTCCTCTTTTGCTCTTTCAGTATGGGACATGGGGATAAGTTACTGCCGAGAGAGACACCAGGTACATATGAGCTCATTTGAGCCTCTTTCACCGTTCGCCTTCCCCTAATGAGTTCAACAGCCATGCAATCCTCGCAATCTTTTTCACAGTTTTCAAAAACAAAATCTCTCTGACATCCGAAACGCTGCCGCCGCTGCTGCTGCTATCGTGTTGCAGCTCATATTTACTTTTTTTTCCAGCAGGCTTTTTGTTTTAACATTTTTGGGGACTTAGAGGTGAGCAACGCACATCTGGAAAGCAGCAGAGGCAGCAAGTTTCAAACAGGTCCCCTTTGTGAAAAATAGGATGTGAAAAAAACCAAAGCGGTCAGGGTTTTCAAACATTACAGCATATTTTGAAGTTTTTTCCTCCCTTAGTTTTATTTTTTTTATTACCTTGGCTCCAATTCACCCTTTCCTCATTTTAATGGCCGATGGGAGTCTGCTGTAGCCGTTTAAATTTTAAGGTTTCGCCGTAGCCTTTATATTGCGGAAACATTACATTAAATGGCAAAAAGGGACAGCGGCGGGTGTTTTTAGATGATTTCGCCATTGAATAATTCACTCGATTTTGCCTTTTTCAGATGCGTGTTCTAATGGATCTGAACAAAAACAAATGTGACGAGTGACTGCGAACCGCACGATGGAACAGGAAATGGCAAATTAAATCCAGCTTGGGCCAAAAAGGAGCGAAAGGGGGGGAAAAAGGAGAGAAATATGGTCAGAAGTGCAGTTTATTTGTAACCCACCGTGAAATTGGACAGCTCTGCAGGCTGCAACTGTAATGAGTCATGGGGACCAAGTTAAGATCTACGAAACCTTGGCCTGGGCCTGTAAACCCGATCCCGTCGAACAACCCACACCTCGTCCCGTAGCCCGGGGTGGACAGCTGCTAACAGGCCCAGTATGTCTGCCTAAAGCCGCTGTAGACGAAGCTCATTTGGTCACCAGCTGTGCTGGAGCGTTCCAGCATTAAAATAGAGCAAGTCTGGTTCTCCGGCAAACAATAATTCATCCTTTGGTGATTATCGGTGCAGATAGTCTCTCTGGAAAGTGAAGTTCATACCGGCCAGGCCAGCGCTCCATAAGCGACGGTGCATAGCGCTTTCGATTGTGTAGACAAACACATCTGTGGTGGCAGATTCCTCTGGCAGCTGACAGTGATGCATTTGATACATTACAAGCAACCGCTACTGAAAGCCACGCTTCACGTAAATATGCCATTCAGATACAAAGCAATCCCACAAGTTGTCACACTCGTGAGTAATAAAGCGGCTGCCGTCAGGAGTGGCGAAAGGAAAAAAGCGGGCGCATTGTGCGCCTGTAGTTACTCAGGGTTTGAAGAGGTTGTACAAGCAGGTATGATTATTTTTGCCAAATCCCTCACATGACTGACGTTTTGGATGCCGGCTTGTATTACATCTGTGAAAGTTTTCTTTCATCTTGCCCCCCTCTTCTTCTTCTGTTTCTCTTATCCAACGCAAGCAAACAGAAACAGCTCAAGACTTCATTTTTAGACGCGTTACAAGGAGAAAGCTGAACTTCCTAATTCCACAAGGATCAAGCCCAAACCTCAAAAGAAGCAGCTTTTGGAATAGCTTTACTTTTCCTTTAAGGTTGAATGGCACCGGTTGGGGGAAAAAAAGGGCGCCTTTGTCTTCCTTTCTCTGCTTCTGATTCGGAGGTGGCTATCATGCAGGGTGCATGCTGAACAAAAGCACCCGAGTGTAACAAGTCCTCCCGGTTTGTACTGCTGAAAGAAGGTTAAGTTCGGTTCTGTTTTCCCCTCGGTGCGATGCAGGATGTTTTTTTTGTTTTGTTTTTTTTTCTTCCCTAAACGCTCACATTCCAGTCCCGCCTTAAACACCGTTGATGTTGAGTGAGGGGAAAATAAGCTTTGGCTAGTTATTTATGAACTGCAGTTCTGTAAATTGGAAATATATTCTGTCTTCACACCCTTAAAATAGACTTTTTGTGGCATATTTGGGTTTGTTTGTAGAGTGTCTGACCACAGCTGTCTGTGTGTGTGGTTGTAGCATGAGGTAGGTAACATTACTCACCTGAAGAGCACACCCTGTTACTTTCCTAAACATTGTGAACAAATTACAGAGTACATTTGAAGCACGTTTTTTTCTTTTTTAATAGAAAACTTACCTCACCTATTTGCGTTTAGTCTAAAATTTCACCACAAGGCCCTGTGACAATAAAAATTGCTGTAGTATCTGTGATTTTCTATATTAAAATTGTTTTCGATTTAAAGAATGATATAATTGGTCTAATTTATCCTAAGGAATTTTAGTAGAAACACCTGAGGCAAAGCTTGATATTTCAATGAAAGACAACTTCATTAAGAGCTTTGTAACACTTTTTTTGTAACGAAGTTAGGACAAAAACATTGTTGTGTCAAGTCACAATGTGTGACATAATACCTCAAAGCTGCTTCAAGTGAGGGTAAATATGCCATTTGGCAGTAGAAGCCATAGTGTAAGTGGAGCATGTTGACAGGGGTTTATTTAAGAATGAATTAAAAACGCAGCGCCGCAGCCTTGAGGGAGGCCACCACTGTTACTTCATTGACCTCTTCTAAAAGGGTCCTCACTAGCCAACTATAAATAACTGCACATCATATCTAACTCTGATTGGAGGTCAGCGCAGAGGTGGGGGTTTGATTGGTCAAATGTGTGGCCGGCAGCAAGATCCGATTCATTAAGTTGATGTAGTTTGTCTTTCCAATTGGCCTGTCTACATCTATTTAAGATCTCAAATGAAATTCAGTTAGATCGCCTAGAATGCAATGAGATTTAAACCGAAAACAAATGAAACTTTTTCTCAGAAAAAGACTTAAGTTAAAGTCTTAGTAATCTCACATGTCTCATCTAAAGTTTTAGAAAAGAACAATGACTTAGGCTGTTCTGATTTCAGTAAGATCTGTCTCATTTGTTTCTTCTAGGCAGCAGCAAGCTTAAATGGAAAACTGTTTGTTTATATACATTTTGTGTAGTTTTATTCATATTTGGAGTAGTTAGATTTTTATATTTCTTTTGAAAAATACCCAAAAGTCGGGTGAGTAAAACAGTTGATGGTCCATATTGATTCTATAGTGTTTCTCTCCCTACTATGGAGGTTAAAAAGGGCCAAAAATTATTTTGTTCTTCAAAATTCTTCAAAACACATTCTTTTGTTTTTAGCACAAGAAAGAAATGTATACTGGTTTAGAGCAACATGAGGGTGAGTAAATGGTGACAAAATTGTCATTTTTGGGCAAACTATTCCTTTAACAATGTTTTACACACTTACTTTGACAAAGTTAGTTTTGTATTTTATTACTCTTCTCTTTCCCCCCTTACTTTTTTTGCCCCCATGTTTGTCTTCTAAAGACTACACTTTGTTTCTTTCCTCCCACCTCTTGCTACCCTCATCTCCATCAATATCTCCTGAGCTTCTTCCAGCATACAGTGGCAGTCTCAAGTCTGTCTTCAGCTCTAGATCCGCCAAGTCCAGTAACATGATTCCCTCTGACCCTTCGTGCCACCCTGGCCCCCCTACCACTCCGCCACCATCCACCCACCACCCACACCCATGGACGGCCCACCGTGGGCTCTGTTTTTCTACGGGGGTGGTTGCGGGGGGACGTTGTAGGCGTCAACAATGGTTCTCTGTCAGCAATGATGGATCATTCCAGCATATGGTGCCCACCTGTCCACGGAGGAGCCGACTTCACTGTTTAGATTTACAGGAGAGAGAGAAAAAGCGAGCGGGCGCCCCACGTTCTGCCCTCTCCCTCATTCTCACTCCCACAAACACAGGCGGATTAGGGCTCCAATTCATCACCTCCCAGTCGTGTTTACTTAAGCAACCTGAGCGTAATGAATAGAAGCTGGGACATCCAGGAAAGAGGCGCGCAATCACCCCTGTTTGTGTGTTTTACCGCGTTGTTTTGGAACGTCCGTCCTGGAGCGGCTCGAAAATTTCATCGGCCGTATTATAATTGGACACGGGCGCGTCTGCGCGCGCGGACGCGACTGTCACAACTTTGCGAGAACGAGAGCGAGTCGTACTACGTGCGTATGCCAAAACGAATTCTTCCCTGTTATTTTCCCATAATGGACCCTCACCCAAGTGCCCCCCTCCTTCCCTCTCTCCTGCAAAAAGAAAAGAAACCCAGTTGTCAGCCATTTTTTCTGAAGCCCGTTAAAGAGGGGAGGGCGAGCGCCACAAAAAAAAAGGAAAAAGAAGGGAGAAAAGAGGGAAGAAGAGCCCCCCCTTCTAAATCTCCCTACACCCACCCCTCCGACCACCCTACACCCTTCGGCCCACCCCCCCACGACCCTGCTGAATTAAAAAATGCTCTGTTATTAAAGGCGATGTCAGGAGTGTTGATTTACGGGGGGGGCGATGACAAGTCAGAAGAACTCACACACTGTGCTGCTAAGGCCGCCAAGCTGGGCTCTGACCTCTTCACCCTCCCCTTCCCCTCTCTCTCTCTCTCTCTCTCTTGCGCTCTCACTCTGGCTCGTCCGACCGCCCGCCCTGCACTGCAATAAAACCTGTCTAACTCAACAGCACAATGGAACTGTTGTTGGACCCGGCCAGTCGCGGCCTCCCTCATATTTTCTTTAAAGGTGCAGCACTCACCAGCGAATGCCACAAGGCTTTGGGGGGAGAGAGAGAGAGAGAGATAAGATGAAAGTAGGTGAGCGAGAAGAAAGAAGCAACTCATGTTCCCGTTTGAAATCTGGATGTGTTTTTCGCTCCATGCTTGGATGTATGGATGGAAGTTATAAAGCATTTTTTCCCCCTGTTTGTACTCCAAATCTTTTTTTAACCTCCACTGTTCGTGAAAGCAATAAAATTGGCAAGTCAGACTCAATAGATTCTCCAGCCACAGAATGGAGCCTCTCCCCTGTTGCTCAGAGAGACGCGTCGCCCCAGACGCTCTCATTCTGGGCCGGGTTAGTGCTGCCAGCCTCCGGTCCCGCTGCTGAGCTCTATGCGTTGTGATTAAGACCAGCCGTACTGACCACTTGTTCATTACTAGGTATTGTGCTTTACTGCTTAAAGGAATAGTTCGCCCAAAATTTTTTTTTTTTTTTTTGGTCTGTCCCACATTTCATTCCAAACTTGTATGATTATTCTTTTCAGCACAAAACAAAATGAGATCTTAGAATATCCATTCCAGGTCTTCCAATATTTCATATTAGAAACATTATGTCTTTCCAAATTTCTTGTCTTTTTTCAGTGTAGCACAAACACCAAAAAGCGATTTTATAATGGCAAAAATAAAAGGAAGAAAAAGCATAAGTTCCTGAAAGTGATTTGTAATGGTATGAATTAAATAAAAAAAAAGAAAAACACTGTAAAAATGTCAAAAAAGCATTTCATATATGCTTAATGTAATATATTCCAAGCCTTCTAAATCCATTTGATAAATTACCACTGCTTTCATGTTACTTGTATGCTTTTTTCTTTATTTTCTTTTATGAAGTCAAAAACTTCAGTGGTACTTTTTTGTCATTTTAGAGTTGTTCATTGCATGGTAAAAAGAGCTGCATAGACATTCTGCTTGGCGTCTAATTTTGTCTTTCATAAGATAAAAATTTTTATTTTATTTTATTTTTTTTTGAGTATAAGGAAAAAGTCTGTGAAAGAAAGCATGAATCGAAGGTGGTTTTAACCTAATAGTTAAGGCTGGACTGGAAACACAAATTTAGGGGTGGTCCTATTTAGGGGTGACCCAGTCACTGCCAAATTACTGATATCACAATCTATCACTATTGCACCCCTGAGCAAGGCACTTAACCTCTGGTAGTTCCAGAAGGGGCTGTGCATTAAATTAGTGCACTGTGAATTGCTTTGGATTAAATGTGTGCACTAAACGGCTACCATTTAATCCAAATAATTGTGGCGTTTATGAAAATCAAAGAAGAGTTTAATAAAGTGGTAATCAGCGTGGCAGTTTTGTTCAATTGTTGATCATTGTTGCCAGACAACCATCTGGTCCAAGTTGTCTCTGGTTGTGTGTGTGTGTGCGTGCGCGCCTGTAAGAAGTAATTCACACCACATGCCATCAGTAGAGTGTGTATTCTCAAAGCTAGTCATAGCTGGGAGGTGCTGCTGGTCACTTTAGCTTATCCAGCCCTCCGCTGAGGTCATGTGCGCAGATGGAGGGGGGTAGGGGGGTTCCTGCACAGCATGTGCACTTGTGAGTGTGTGTGTGTGTGTGTGTGTGTGTGTGTGTGCACGCCGCTCAATTGCGACCTCAGCAAAAGTAGCAAGTGCTCTTGATGCAGATGGTTTTCATCACACCGACCACTGCATGTTCTCTCTTTCTCTCATGTGCCGATTGTATAGGGGGCCTCTCGCCTTTTTTGGCCCCCTCTCTCTCTGAAACCCCCACCACCCCCTCTACAATAAAAAAGACAGAGGTGTATATCTCTTAAATGGATTGGCACCATTTATTTAGAGGGTCCTGGACTGGGCTTTGAAATACACCCTCCCACACATTTAGCCAGTAAGTACTTCTGCAATTGATATAATGGCTATTAGGGCTAACAGTCTATTACTGATATCAGATCAGTGCTAAATGACCATGCTTTAAAGGGATAGGTTAACCAAAAATGAATATTCAGTCTCATATGACTGTGAAACATGCTTCTGAATATTCACAATGCTTTTTCCCCTACAACCATAGTAAAGAGTGACCTAGGCATTGTCAAGCTGCAAAAAAGCTAAAACATGTAATCTGTATGACACTGTATAACATTTCTGAAGCACTAAAATCTAATTTTTGCATAGGTTTGACACCAAATACCGCTGATTGTTGCAGTATTCAATATTCAGTATTCATATTCAAGTTTAGGGTCGTTACAGTGTTTTATTTTTTTATTTTTTTCCCTTTTATGCCGATAGTATAGAACCCTGTTTCCGCCACTGAATAAAACAATAAAAATGGTAATTGCAAGTTTTTATCTTTATTCTGACTCCTTTTTTTTTTTTTTTTTAATAGTTTTTAAAATTACATAATACAAATTTGCAATTCAGGTTTTTTTTTCTTAGAATTGCATCATATAAACTTATAAATTCATAATTGTAAGATATAAACTCATAATTCTGACTTTTTTTCTCAGAGAAATACAATTTGGACTTTTTTCGCACATATGCGAGTTTGTATCTCGCAATTCTGACATTTTTCTCCTTGCAATTCCGAGTGCATCTCGCAATTCTGATTTTTTTTCTCGCAATTCAGACTTTTTTCTCTGAAATGGAAATTATAAACTCGCAATTGCATGTTATAAAGTCAAAACTGTGAGGTGTATACTCGCAATTTGAGAAAAAAGTCACAATTTCGATGTAAACTTGCAATTCTGAGAAAAAAGTCACAATTGCAAGATGTAAACTTGCATTTCTGAGAAAAAGGCAGAATTACGAGATGTACATTTGCAATTCTGAGATAAAAAGTGACAATTGCGAGATGTAAACTTACAATTCTGAGAAAAGTCACAACTGTATAATGCAATTCTGAGAAAAAAGTCACAATTGTGAGATGTAAACTTGCAATTCTGAGAAAGTCACAATTGTAAGATGTAAACTCGCAATTCTAAATAATAAAAAAAAGTCAGAAGTTCTGAGTTTGTATCACAATTTGTTTTGTGTGTGTGATATTTTAAGAATTGTGAAATTTCAAAATGTAATTGATTCCTGTAATGGTATTTCAGTAAAAAACAACTTACTTTTTTGTTTGTTAATTTTGCAAAGCTGTTGTATGATTTGGTGGAGACTTTGAATATACTGTTTATTTTGTATGGACCATATTTATGCTACTTTTGTGGTGCTATATCCTGACATGAGGATGAATAAATGGTGGTGATGGTAATTTCTGGGTGAACTATTCCTTTATTGACAGTGAACCATACAGATTTGCTTTCAAAGTGGGTTTACAGCTGGGTGAACTATTAAAGATGGCTTAAAATGTCTAAAACTTGCATAGTTTACAGTCTAGGGTCTTTTAGTTAGCATATGCATCAGAGTACGACTAAGGATTTATGTTTGATGTCAGGTCTTTTTTCTTTTTTTAAAGAGGGCTTTTCTCCCCCCCCCCACCCCCCTCCATCTTTTCATAAATCAATATTTACTATGTAACCTTCCTTTCTCTCTTCAGGGCCAGGAAGCAAATGTGCATCCTGATGGCGCTCTTCAAAAAGCTGTTTGCCCACTGATTTACTGTTGCCTGGTGTTTTTGTTTTGAGAGGCACATTTTGCCATTGGACCAAAGATCCTGTTCGGGTACAGTCTGAAAAATATCGCGATCATCAGTCTATAGGGTAGCGAACCGTTGCCACATAATGTGGGACGGACCTTGTAGTAGGCAGTGTGGTGGACAGATGATCTGAGTGTAAGAGAAAGGAAAAAGGGTGCGGTAGAGTTACAGAGTTGCATTTTCCCTCTCTCAGTCTGAAGAGAAGGCGAGGGCCCTTTCTGACTTTGGCAAACAGGTGGGGCCCACCGTGCAGTGCTAAGTGTATCCCTCCTGTGATTTTGAGGAAATGTAAGCAGAGTGCAAAGGTGTGTGTATGTGTGGTGCTCACCGCTGTGTTGTCTGGGTTTCTCGTGTCCACAGGCCCTCCAGGCAGCACGCCAGTTCATCCTCCAGCAGGCCACAGGACTCAACTCCCCTAGCAGCAACGAGGTCAAACAGAGCCCTGTGCAGGTACGAGTGCCACACACTCACATACCCACATGTAAGCATAGATACAGGTTCATATCACTGACAACCACATGCAAGTGTATGCATAAATGCATCCTGTTTTTGCTCTTTTTTATATATATATATATATTAATGATAGTATTTTATTTTATACAGCAGTTCTTTCTGGTCCTCGAATCTAATTGGCTAAGAGGAGTGTGATATTCTAGTGCACTGGTCTCAAACTCAATTCCTGGAGGGCCACAGCTCTGCACAGTTTAGCTCCAACCCTAATCAAACACACCTGATCCAGCTAATCAAGGTCTTCAGGATTACTAGAAACTTCCAAGCAGGTGTGAGTTGGAGCTGGTTGGAGCTAAACTCTGCAGAGCTGCGGCCCTCCAGGAATTGAGTTTGAGACCTCTGTTCTAGTGACACCAGAATTCCAACAGTTTCACCATTTGTATCACTCACGCACACATGCTTGCTGTATTTCTCACAGCAAGGCACCCAAAACAAGTATAATTTTATAAATACTGTTTTTGTAACACAGAATTTAGTTTCAAGAGTTTTTTGGGTGAGAATGTACTTGTTTAGACTTGTTTGTTAAAAAAAAGATAACATCTATTTGAAAAATTTAGATGGAGATGTCTTGGAAAAATCTCATCACATTATATATTTTATGTAAATTTGATGCAGCCAACAAATGCACAAATGATTGGTCATTGGAAATCACTCTTAACAGATGAAATGATAGTACGACTAAGATATCGCTTTCCTGCGATATCTTAGTATCTTAGTGTTGGACATTCAAACTAGCGTTTTATTGTGAATATGAGATTGAGCTGAAAAATGAATGCTGTATCAGAGGCAGGTAATCACACTCACTCCATCCATCTCTTTCTCGTAATACTCTACATAATACAGTAAGCATTTAATACAGAAATACAATAAGCTTTCAATTAAGCAACTCTGCTTTCCTGCATTACTAAACATTCCTAAAGTGACGTTTTTGAGTTGGTCTCAGCTGTTAAACTGTCAACTTGAGATTTGAATCCATGGCAGAAGGAAGTAGTTTGCACAAAAGGGGGTTTTTAGAGACACTCCATTGTTGTTTCATATGTATTTACACACGTGTGCCGTCGAACTGTTACAATGTAACGTAAACGTAATATCACACTTATAGCCGTGCAATATGGCTGTATATACATCCAATATAGAGCCATATTGCAATACGCTAGTAATACACTGCATTTTGCATGCGTGTTGGAAATGTTTTATGTACTGTTTCTTCTCTTTGTAAGATATGCAGTCTTCATGCCTGCCATGTTGAATTGGGGCAGTGGTGGTAACTGCCTGCTTTAGCACACCCGTCAAATGTGACAAGACGCACTCGCATGTTTATACCAGAGTAAAGCTTTGCTATCACAGTCATAAAACATGCATCTTCCTGTATAAACACAGTTGTGAGACTAACACAGACTGGCATATAGGTACAGATTAGGGTGCGCTTTTGATTTAGCCTGATAGAGATGGAGGAGAGAGGAAGACTAACAGGAAAAAAGGGGCGGATGCAGTCAATACGAGCACGGAGGTGAAAAGTAGAGAGTGCAAGTGAATGAACAAGCGAAGGGGTGTGTGAGAGCCGCCCAGAGTTTTTCAAATCATCAATAATCCAGGAGGAATGCTAGCTGACAGTTTAAATGACCGTGTTGAGAGGTTTTCCCTTCAGGGTAATTAACATTATCAAGGAACAGCAGGTTACCTCGTTAGTGGCGCACTCATTTAATTAACAAACCACACTAATTAGATTGAACCCTGGGCTGAAGTTTGCTTCAGTGTGCTAGTCGAGCTAAAGAAAAGTCAAGAAGAGGGAAATCAAAGGAACATTTTTATCAGTGTCCCTTTTTTCACAAGTTGTTTTTTTGTCGATGGACCTTTTGATGATTGAACAGGTTTAGCTTATTTTACTGTTGTTTATATTTAGGGGATAGTTAACTTAAAAGGATAGTTTCCACAAAAAAAAATACTTTCGACCTGTGTTTTTGTTTTTTTCGTTTTGTCTTGTTTTGTCTAAAATGCACACTTAATATTTCAAGACTTTCTTCATAATATCTTTTGCGTTTCACAGATGAAAGCAAGTCATACAAGTTTAAAATAACAATATTTTCATTTTTGGATTATCTTTCTCTTTAAGTATTAAATTTAAGTACTTAACTCTTCCCATATTGTTTGGGCTACAGATGAGAATGATGTCTCAAAACATGCGGTTTGTTTAGGAGACTTGTGATATTAGTTTAATTTCACTTTTTTGAAGAAAAATGGAAACAATACAAGATTCAGACTGAAAAGGGCTCTAAACATCTAGGGATCAGAATATTGTGGAGACGAGTGTCTTCGAGAAGTTTTGCACAAGAGCTAATTACGTTTTTCTCTCTAAAAAATGTTACAGAGCATATATAGTACTTTATTCTCAGGCTGGATGTTAGACCATGATTTGATGTGTTCTATAGTCTGACCCACTGACCTCTGTCGACTTATGACCCTCAGTAGAGCTGCAGATGAGGCTTTTTGTTTGGGCTTCTAGGGAGAAGTCTGTCCCACCTTAGTGCAAGGCCACCCTGAATACTGATAAAGGTGAACCCTGAGGTTCTGCTTTGTAGTGTCACTTCCTCATCCACTGCTTCAGGGCATCAACCCTCAACCTCAACCCTTCCCTGCCACGGTCTCTGTACATTCCTAGTTCTTCTGTAGGGACTGCAAACCGCCCCTTGTTTGTGTCACAGTGTGTTTCCATTAATCTTGACTCTGAAACAAGAAAAATGTCTGGTGTGTAGATTTACGAGTCATGTTGGAGGACTAGATTTTTATGCTTTTACGCTTTTACGAAAAGGCCTTCAACAGCTATTGGTCAAGAGCTTCTTGCTGATATTTCAACTCAATTTTAATTCTCAGGGTCTTATTTCGAATGCTTTTTTTTTTTTTTTAATTTCTAAAAGTCCTCAGGTTCAACATGGTGTTTGAAGCTGTTGTCCAGTAGTAGGAAAAGCAGGGCATGGTAGTCATTTGAACTAGTCAATGGACTTAGCCTGACAGAAAATGGCCGCCAGTCGGGTTAACTCCTTGCAAGCTCTATTTGAAGATGTGAATGCAGTGTGATGAACAAAGAAATCTTTTTGTGCCTGATAATTAGATTTTTCCTCTTCAACACTGACAAAAAGGCAGAAGTTACATTACAGAGGTTTTTGTCTGAATCTTCCAGAACCTTGGCCGCCGTGACCAACAGGTTCTTTCCTAAAATGCTGTATTTGCAGTCTCTCAGTATCACGGAAGAATCACAGATTGACACTGTGCCTGTGTGTGTGTATGTGTGTGTATATATATAGTTGAAGTCAAAAAATGTACATACACTTTGCAGAATCTGCAAAATGTTAATTATTTTAGCAAAATAAAAGTTTTTTTTTTTTTATTTATTTATTACTGACCTAAATAAGATATTTCACATAAAATGTTTACATATAGTCCACAAGACAAAATAATAGTTGAATTTATAAAAATTACCTTCTTAATACTTCACTTACTTAATAGTGTTGTTACCTGAGTGATTAACAGCTGTTTTTTTTTTTGGTTTGTTTGTTCGTTTGTTTGTTTGTTTGTTTTCGGGGGGGGGGGGGGGTTGTAATAGTTGTTCATGAGTCCCTTATTTGTCCTGAACAGTTATACTGCGCGCTGTTCTTCAGAAAAATCCATTAGGTCCAACAAATTCTTGTTTTTTGTGTGTGTGTGTGTGTGTGTGTGAACTCTTTCCAGCAATGATTTTGAGATCCATCTTTTCACACTGAGGACAACTAAGGGACTCATATGCAACTATTACAGAAGGTTCAAACGCTCACTGATGCTTCAGAAGAAAACATTATGCATTAAGAGCCAGGGGGTGAAAACTTTTGCACAGAATGAAGTTTTTTCATTTAGTACTGCCCTAGAAACTACTGAAGATACTTGCATGTTTCCCAGATGACAAAATAAGTTAAAATTACCCTGATCTTACATTTTAAAAAGGTTTTCACCCCGGCTCTTAATGCATTATGTCTCTGTGACAGCATTTATTTAGTCAAAAAATCAGTAACATAATATTTTGAGAAATTAATATTTTAAATAGAAACATTCCTTATTTTTATTGACATTCAAAAACATCATATTTATGTGGAAACACTTATACATTCAGGATTATTTAATAAAAAGAGAGTTTATTTGAAATCATTTCAATATTTTAAATGTATTTACTTTAATGAATTTAATGCATCTTTGATTAATTAAAAGATTTATTTATTTTAGTTTATTTATTACTATCATTTTAATTAGCAGCATACATTTTATAAAAAGCTCCATTACACTATAGAAGTATTTTTATCTGTGTGTATAAGGTGATGAAAAGGGCATAGAATTTATCATCATCGTTATATAGACCCATTTTACATACACTCACACACACGTGGCTCCAGTCCCATCTCTGTTGGTAATTGAAAAGAAAAAGTGTCCTCTTTTCATGTATTATTGAGGACCTCGTTTAATTAAAAAAAAAAATGAAAAGACTCATTAGAGACATGCTAATTAGTTTTCTTCTCTTGAGCGTTGATAGAGAGGCTGCGTTGCCACGGTACCGCTGAGTGAAGGGAGCACCACATCCGAGATGATCGAGACAAGTGACGCCAGCTGGAACCTCCACCTCTGAGTGGTCAAGCACTTTGGGCTCATTTTTACAGCATGAACTTTCAAAGTCCTTTAACCCTAATGAAAATTTACCTCTCGTGTTTGTTCTTCATCACGGTAAAACACAATGCAGCGCTTATCATGCAAATAGCCACTTAGGAGCAAGTTTGGATAAGAATTCTTTAGCGTTTTTGGTAACGGACGCGTATATAGACACCTCGAATCAATAGGGAAAAAGACCATCTGTACTGGATGGAGCCCTTTTTCTTGAACTTTTATTTTTGAAAACTCTCTGTTTTGTCCATTTAAGTGGAAATGCTTAGTTGGCACTTTTTTTTTCCTTTTCAAAGAGGCCGTTTTGAAGAGAGAGAGGGTTAGAGAGGGTGACCCAGAATGCGAGAGGCCTGACAGATTGAAGACGGCGAGAGAGAGAGAGAGCGAGAGGAGAAACACCCAGGGCCGCCTGGCCGTTTCAGAGTTTGGGTTTGAGCAGTGAAGTGTAAAAGTCCATTTTTTGATCTGAAACATGAGTGAAAAGTGTAATGAACGCGGTCGATAATGGGCTTTTATATTTCCGCACCCCAGTCATCTCTTCTGTTGTGTTCCACTGGAAATTTGTTGTCATTTTTATTCTGGGGCAGTGAGGCGTTAGATAGAGCCACAGATGTGTGTGTGCGAGGGACGTCCGCAGAAAGCGAGGGACTAATGGAAGAGGGATATGGAAGACGAAGCGGTGGGGGGATTTTCCACTTGAACTTGCCCGACTCGGGGCACTCGCGCAACGGCGGATTTTCATTTGTCCGAATGCTGTCCGAACGCTGTCAGAGAAAGCGCTCCCCAGACACGAGTTCTGAACTGGGTGAAAATAAGCAAGTGACAGCCCAGAATTCTCTGCTTCTCTGGAGTCGCTCAGCCCTGCAGCCCCTGGTGGCTGACTTTTATTACACACCGCACACACAACGACGAGCTATCGCAAACAAAACCACCCGTATACTGTTTAAGAAGCGCAATATGATAAATACCTATGGGAGGTAATGGGATAACTTGGGGGGGGCAGGGGGGAGACAGGCGGCGATGGAGGTTTTAGATCATTCTGGGACAAATTAGCTTGTGAAAAGGTGGCTGTGTGCTCCAAGACTCCTCTGGAAGACATCATCACAGAGCCACCTGGTAACAACGCCTGCAGCCTTTCAGCGGGCCTGTTATTAAAATGACAGGCCTCTTTAGTGTCGTGTCCCGCTCAATAGTGACCCTTCACTCTCCACATGCAGGCTAATATCTTCCAGGCTTTTTGAAGGTGGCGGTGTGGCTGTTTAAAAGCCCCCCCCATTCTAACCCCACCTTATCGCTTCCACCTGAGAAATGTGACCTCTTGCCCCCTCCTGTCAGGATTAAGAGAAGGGAATTATTCTGCTGGAACACTGGAGGTATTTTGTTCTCCTGTTCATGTGTTGATAAACACATTGATGGGGGAAGGGTAAATATAGTTGGGAGAGTTAGCATGTTGCAGTTTAGCACCAGAGTTGCGAAGTGCAAGTGATAGTCATGGTAATATGGTGGAGATGAAAGGTGAGCATAAGGGTTAGTAAAGCAACAGTTTACTGCTAATGGGGTTTGCTACAGCCGTGTTATCAACGCTGCTACAAGTTTGCAACATTACAAGTTGTAAGTGAGAATGTATATTTGGACATTATCGCGAAATAAACCCTGACAGGGTTGTGAAACTGCTGAGGGGTGTGAAGGTGTTTTTTGCGGTAATGGCTTGGTGTGTAGTATCATAATTATGTAATATGTATTTTTTGCTTAGTTTGTATCATTTTTGTGTGTACATCGGCCAGAAGATCTGGCCGTGTTAAGGCTGCTCTTGGCTGGTTCATGAGCGCTGAACTCCCGCTGACGCCCTGGAGCTCAGAAAACATTGAAGCAAATTTAGATTCAAATGTCAAATAGACATTATCTTTATTAACAAACTGCATATTTGAAGTCTAAACAAGTACATTTTAGTCTAAAACTCTTAAAACTGCATTCTGTGATATAAAAAAACAGTATTTATAAAATTATAGTGGATCTGGATGTCCGCCATGACATTCTCTGTCAGAAATACTGTAAGCAGAGTGATACAAATTGTGAAACGGTTGGAGTTCTGATATATCTAGAATATCACACTCCTCTCAGTGTGTTACGTACAAAAAAAAAAAAAACTAAACAAAAAAAACAATACAGTTTAGCATAGGTCTGTTGTGTATATTTATATAAAAAATGCAATTGTGCCCTAAAATTCATGATACTGGTGCAAACAAATGCCCCGTATGTGTTTTGTCTCATATTTATATCACGTATCGCATGACATAAAAAGGCAGTATTACACTGATTTTGCCCCAATCTATCATGATGTGATTTTATACAACCCTTCAGTGAATAAGAAGCTGATACTGTTATATTTGAAACATTATATTATGTGTTTTTGCTTTGCAAAGAATTTTGCAGAATTTTTGCGCATCTCAGAGCAAGACGGTGTTTAGTTTCTAAATGAATGAGAGTTTTGAACAAATCGTGTGAATGACTCATTAGAACATTTACCGCCACCTGCTGGCAGATTTAGTTTCTTATTTAGTGTATAATTTCATAAAATAATAATAATAATAATAATAATAATAACATTAAAGGGATATTTCACCCTAATAAAATTTTATTCTGCCATCATTTACTCACCTTCAAGTTGTTTCAAACCTTTTTTTTTGTTTTTTTTTTGTGGATCATAAAAGAAGTATTTTAAAGACTGCTGTTTTAGTTACCATGACTTTCATTATATGAACCAAAAATACTGAGAAGTTTCTCAAATGATCTTCTTTTATGTTCCATAGTTCACGTTAGGCCGTTGCAGCCTAGATGTTTATGTGTAATAAATTTTATGCTGAATCTAAATATTTCAAATATTGTACGCTACAATTTGTAATGTCTACTTGCTACTTTCTCATTTAGCACAAAAATAGCTTTAAATAATCTTTTAGCTTTAAGTAATCTTTATTTTTTGATTAATATGCGATTAATTCGATTAATTCATTATTCGGGCACCAATTTTTTTTACTAGTGGGTACAAGACACTATAATTAACTTATATAAGTGAGAATAGCAAAATAAAGTAAACTATGACATATTACACCTAAAAAAAATAAATAAATAAATCATACAATGGACTACCAGTAAAATTGATAACAATTTGGGACCAAATATTTGATTTGACACTTTGACTTGGCCATGTGTTTTTCACATACCTTTCTATCAAAGTTATCTGACATTATCAAGATGATGTTTTTTTTCTTACACAGTTTAGCTCTTAAGTTCTTGTCATAGTTTATTACCATTTTTTTAACTATAGCAAAAATGTGAGAAATGTTGAAGGTGTCTAAATAAATTTTGATTTGACTGTATATATTTATTAAAAACTAAAGCTATAAATATATAAATATTAAGGTAAATTCAAAAATGAGCCTTTTTCTTGTGGTACAGTCAGTAATTTCCCCCTCATATCTGATATCCCTGCCGTTTCTGTTTGGGTACACCCCTCCTCCATTCCTTCTCTCCCTGTTTGCCCCCCTGTCTCGTACCCCTCCTAGCTTCTATAACCCCAGTCTTAACCTTCATCCTCCCTCCCTGGCATTTTCCTCTCGCCTCATGGCCCAGCGCTTGGTATTGGTTTGCGAGGCGATTAATGGTGCTGTTGTGTAAATGAGATGTGACGGCTTGTTTACCGGCTTGAGCCCGCGGGCAGTAGACTCACGAGCGCACCCGTGAATAAACTGATCATAATGGCCATCAGTACAGACTGCAGGTACCCCAGTGCAGGAGGAGAGAGAATTAGAGAGTGTGAGTTGTCGGTTAGGCGGTCTAGCAGTCCTCCATCGCTGAGGTGAGTAATTCTTTCTGACGGGGGTAAACAGCGCTAGAATGTTGTCCCGCGTGTGCACAGTTGCCCGTGTGTGATGTCTCCTCTAGTCATCTCCTTGTCATTTTTTTCAATTATCCCTCCCACTCCAGAGTCCCCGCGGTGTGCCGGTGAGCTTGAAGGCGGATTGTTGAGATTGACTGACTGTGGTGTTTATAAATTCATTATAACTTTATAAGCCTCCATCTTTCTCCATTACACATGTGCGCACACACTAAATGTTCCTGTTTGTCATGTTTCATAGCGCCACCTATTGTCAGATCCCCAGCTTTTGCAGAATTTTTATATGCCTCATGTTGTGTGAGAATCATGTTGAAGTCAAAAGTTTACATGCACTTTGCATAATCTGAACAATGTTAATTATTTTACCAAAATAAGAGGGTTACAAAATGTAAAGGTTGTTCATAAACCAGAATTTGAATTTGAATTTGAAATGTACCGTCTTATGGTATCGTGTTTCCTTCTGAAGCATCAGTGAGCTTTTGAACCTTCTGTAATAGTTGCATATGAGTCCTCAGTGTGAAAAGATGGATCTCAAATACAGTCATTGTTGGAAAGGGTTTAAATACAAAAAAATTCTGAAAAACAGCAGGCAGTTTAACTGTTCAGGACAAACAAGGGACTCAACAACTATCACTAAAAAAAAACAGCTGTGGATCATTCAGGTAACAACACAGTATTAAGAATCAAGTGCGCTATATGCAAACATCTTTTATCTGAAATATCTTATTAAGGTCAGTACTAAATAATAATAAAAAAAACATGCATTTTGTATGATCCCTCTTGTTTTGGTAAAATAATTAACATTTTGCAGATTCTGCAAGGTGTATGTAAACTTTTGACTTCAACTGTATATTAAAATAGGGTTGCATGAAATATTCACTTATATTAGAAATGTTCTTTATAATATTGGTATTGTGTACATTGCATATTTAGTGCATACTGATTTACCCATTTGTATTTATTTATTGCATCATATGCCATCATTTAACAGCAAAAGTTTTGCTGCTATTGAATTTTCTTTTTTATTGCTTTTTGTTTTGTAATTTGGTTTTGTTTTGTTGTTTATTTTGTTAAAACTATGATTAAAAAAGCTAATTCTAAGTAAAAGAGGTTACTGTGAGAAACGTTTTTGTTTGTGTCATCTAACATTCACTTAAAATTAATAGATCCCCTGAAAATATCCATTTTACATCATTTGCATTATCATTTATTTATTTATTAGCATAACATTTTAATATCTGCCATTTGTTTATTGGTCAAAACAATCAATAAATATTGGTTTATTCTTTTGGCTACAATTTTAATATTCATGCACCCTACAAAATCTTATGGCATTTGGGCTCAAGACTTGTCCAAACCTGTTTGTGGCTTCCTTTTGTGGAGCGTCTAACAGATCTAGGATTTTCCAGATGGTCTTTTCTATACAGTCGCATTTTTAGGAACTGTCCCTTTAAAGATTGTGTGGTACACTAAGACTTTTTTTGTCCTCTCGTTTTCTGGATCACCACAGAGGGACAATTGTGTTTCTTATGCTGTTATATGACACCCCGTCTCAGCTTTTTAGAAGAACTAAACTCTTCTTGTGTGTTAACCAGGATTTTAGATGTGGATAACCAGAACTCTGCACTCTTTAAATAGTCTTTAAAGTGAATCTTTGGCCACCTTTCCACACAAGCGTCGCTTTGCTATAATTCATACTCCCAAGTCTGAGCCGAGTTCCCTCGCAGTCTTTAAAGCGCTAGACCTTTGTGCTCTTCTCTAAATTCTTCAACTTTAAGGGCCGTTTATCAGAATTTCCCCCTTCTTTATATGGACGAGTATATTATTCCTCTCCAGCTATAAAAAGCCTTTCAAGAACTCAGCCAGTCCCAATTACGGCTTTATGGAGCTGATTTGCCACGTCTGTCCAAAGTTTAGTAACATGTTTTTATATGCTTTCACTTGAGGCTCTTTCGCCCACTTTTTTTCCTGCTCCTGTCTCTCTGTGTGTGTGTGTGTGTGTGTGTGTGTGTGTGTGTGTGTGTGTGTGTGTGCACGCGTGTATGCACCATGACACTACATGTGATAATTACCCTGTAATATGGAATGGCAAAGAATCCTCCAGAGAATGGAGATGCATTCATCATTATCCATTTATTTAAATACCATAATTTAGTGTACGGCTCATTACTGGGAGGTTGACCTTTCCCAAAATGAAGATCTCCTCTATACCTTTGTGCTCACTGCCTGGTTTCTTTTTTTTACTTCCTGAAAATGCTAATAGAGATAAATACAAAGGAGGTGATGAAGAAAAAAAAAGTGTAGCCTATCTATCTATCTGTCTATCTATCTATCTGTCTATCTGTCTATCTATCTATCTATCTATCTATCTATCTATCTATCTATCTATCTATCTATCTATCTGTCTATCTATCTATCTCTCTGACTGTATGTCTGTCTGTCTGTCTATCTATCTTAATGTTGTTCAACTATTAAATTTTGAACCAGAGAGGCTATTAAAACATTTCTGTTTTAATGCTCTCATATTCGTAATTTGTGGAGGAGGAAACTTAATGGCCAAATAAAAAGTGCATTTAAATCATTGCTGTCTTTAAGATGTTGCATTATTAAATATTGCCAGGCAAATCATTCCAAATATGTCATAAATATTCAATATATCACCCTTCCTTCCATCATGCTTTAAGCATCTTTCTTCAAAGCATCTTTGCGTTTTAGTTTACTCCAAGTGCAACAAGCATTGATTACCTCGCAAGATGTGGCCAATCCCAAATCTATTTTTAAATAGCAAATAATTTGAGTGGCCACTTCATTAGAGCCAAAACTGTTACAACTTATCGCTGAATGCATTGAGACGCTCCATATATCCACACTAATGGAATCAGATTGAATCCAGGAGCACAGGTGAAACAGCTCGGGAAGAAAAAAAATGCTTTTAAGTGCGAACGGTTTTAGTTTAATGAAAGTGAGTCATTTGGCAGACTGACAGTATATTGTGCTGAGGAGGATTTGGTATTAAAACACTCTCACTTGTTCTGGTTCAGACCCCACATAAACCACACAATGTCGGGCTTTGGCCGTCTGTAGGGTCACAAGAGATTCACATCATCGTCCTTGTGTCTGTGTTTTAAAGAGTGGAGGGTGGTTGATTAGACTGATTGTAATTTATCAAGGCTGGAAAAAAAGAAAAATCCAGATTAAGGCTCATTGGAATGCATTCACTGTCCTTACTACTTCCTTTATGACCCTCTGGGACGCATCGCTCTTCTTGAGGCTCGGCTTCCCTCTCTCCTCTCTCTCTCTCTCCCTCATTTCCCATCTCTTCTCTTTGTTAATCAGTTAAACTCGCTCTTCAAATAGCCCCTCTAATTACTGCTCCGCTCCCTGCGAACGGCCATCTCCCCCGCTGCTCTCTCTCTCTCTCTCTGTATTGAAGCTGACCCCTGTCAGTAGTGGGTAGCTCTACGTGGTGCGTGCGGACAGTGCTGGTGAATCTTAATGGTGGTGGGAGGCACCAGAGGTGCCACTGAAGCTGGCTTATTAGCAGATAGTCTCAGAAGCTTGCAGAGATGGTTTTAGGGGATGGTCATCAAATGCACACCATATATTATGCGCTTTCTCTTGTTCAGATGCCACACCGCTTATAAACTCAAAGCTGCGGGTGAGTGTCAAAAGAGTTTTGCTTGTATAGATGGGCTGCATTTACTGTATGTGTGTTTTACCCCCTACCTGATCAAAGGTGGATGAAATAAGTGATATGCACTGAAAATGGCACTCTGCAGATTATCATTGACCTGAGAGCCACTGATTGGTGGAGGCTTACAGGTTGACCTGCCGTATTATGGCATAAACTCTTATATTATTTGCTTTTATTATCAGAATAAGTTATTTGTTAGTATTCCTGTTCATATAAGTGGCAATTGCACAGGCAAATTTTTTTTGTTTTGTTTTTTTTGTTAAGGTCAGTTAGCTGAACTACAAATGGCATTTGACTAATTACAGACCAAATTATACATTTACAATGTTTTAATAAAATAAATATTTAGGAACTATTGAAAACAGCCACTTGTTATTCATTAGTAATATAATGAATGTAGTGAAATGTAGTTTAAATGTTGCTCTACTGTTTTTCCCTCCCCCATACATATATATATATATATATATATATATATATATACTAAGATAACTGTAGTACTATAGTTACATCTATATAGTTAAACCTTGACGTCTTTGATGCAACTGAAAAACACTGAGGTGCGACCTCCAAAAATGGCCTGTTGAATAGATAAAACGAGGGAATTGATCATTTTACGTTTAAATCTAAACTTCTATATTTTATTAATACTGTAAATTTAGATAATTTCTTAATATACTTTCAAGTATAATTTATTCCTGTGAATTTTCAGCATCATTACTCCAGTCTTCATTTCACACAGTCCTTTAGAAATCATTCTAAAATGCTGATTTATTTCCAGGGATGTTCTTTTAATATTTAAAAAAATAATACTTTTATTCAGCACGTTTATCAATGTGTTGAATTGATTAAAAAAATGATAGTAAGGACTTAAATTGTTAGAAAAGATTTCTATTTTGAATAAATGCTTTTCTTTTAAACTTTTTATTCATCAAGAATTCTGAAAAAAAATATCATAGGTTCCAAAAAATATTAAGCAGCACAACTGTTTTCAACATTGATAATAAATCAGCATATTAGAATGATTTTTGAAAGATCATGTGACACTGAAGATCAGAGTAAAGGCATCACAGAATTTTAAAGTATATTAAAATAGAAAGCCACTATTTTAAATTGAATAATATTTCACAATATTACTTTGACTGTGTTTTTAAAATAATTAATGAGCAGAAAAGTGAATATTTTAATATTTATACATAAAATTTAAATATATTTTATATAAAATCCTTTTTTTTTTTTTTTTTCAAAATTATATAAAATTAGTTTTTAAATAATGCATATATTGCAAAGCCTTGTCTATTTATTGCAGCTCTGCTGTAGGCCAAACGCTCTTCCTATGGTCAGCCCTTTACTGACAACACATCACAACAGATCTCGTTTTTCGCTCTCATCCAATGCAGGCAGAATGCTTTTTGTCTCTGTTTTAAAAATATATCAAATGAGTGTTCAGGCTTAATAATTCACAGCAAGGTGCTCTGCGCTCATCGAGCAAAATATCTCCCTCGCCTTTCTTTTCCGGTTGCATGTTAATTTAAAGAGAGAAAGCGAAAAAATTGAAGAAAAAAATTAAATGCATTTAATAAATGCCTGACTTCAAATGGTTGGGGTTTCGGGCTCCTCTATTACTGGGTCTATTCAGCGGCAAATGAACGGGGGGAATCATTTATGGGCGAGAGACAAAGCCGAATGAAAATATAATTCCGCATTGTGCTGCGCTTTTGTTAGCGGCCGTCAAGTCCCTAATGGCGCGCTTTTGTTTTCCTGCACTGCTCTGAAACCGTAGTGTCGAATTGCACGGTGTGTAATGGCCCGCCTTTGTGATATTAGATTATAGGGGCAATTAATGGCGTCAAACCTTAACAACTCAGCATTCAGGCGGCTCGTCAATCCCACTGTCGCGCCGCAATAGAAGGTGTTATAACTCTGGTAATTATTACGCCTGCAACTTGAAAATGTCAATGAACGTGTGTATAAAATAGAATGTATGGGTTGTCACCGCGGGAGAATGGGATGCAGAGGAGCAATTAATTACAGGTTTTCATTTCGCTCTTTGCCAGTGACAAGCAGCCGCGCGTGGCAAATTGGCGTGACGCCAAGCGCCCGCCACGCCGAGCCCCCTCTTTTGCCCCATCTCACGTTCTGTCTCCCTCGTCGTAGCGCAACACGCCCTCCCCGGCCGGCCGGCCTGCTGCGGACTCTCGCCTGGGATGGCGCCCTGGCTTTGTTTCAGACACTTCTTCCTCTCTGGGTGCACATACTCGCTTTCAAAGCTGTAATTGTAGGGCCCTTGATGTTTTAACCCTTGATATAAGTCATCAAAGGTGGGTGCCTGATTTTTGGCAGAGGGCCCTCGATGGCATCAGATGCATGATCTCATCAGCTCAAATGTGTCCGTGCTTGCTAGCTTTAGCTGTGAGCGCTAGTACAACGTAGCCTCACCTGCGTCACGCCTATAATTAATCAAAGTGAGTGGCACGCCAGCCCATAAAAAGCGTCTGTCTTGTGGCGCATAAGTCATACAGAGTAAAACGGTGAATAATTTTGCCTCTTTTTCTCTGTCATGGATTCTGGGAAGAGTCCCCCTCCCATCTAATAGCAAAAGATACGGATGGCTCGTTTGATTGTGATAGGGACGTTTACAATAAAGTACCGGACAGTCGCCGATAACCGCGATGCTCGCGAGCGCAAGCTTTCATCCCTCTTTCCGGTGGGAAAAAGAGCCTGTGTTCGTATTTACCGCCAATCTTGTTTACAAAGTCAAATCAGCCCTTTACAGATTTAATTTGCGTCTGACAGCTCTCTCTCTTCGCCTTTCCTCTCCTTATCTCGCCCCCCTTCCTCCGAGCCCTCGAGCTCCGAATAGATAAACTGCTGAAAATATGAGCGCTCAGGCGCTACATGAAAACAAATGAATGCAAATATCAGATCGGACTGGCAGTGGACTGGGAAGTCGTCACGGCGTTGCCTGTCTGTTTTATTTCCTTTGAGTGGAAAATGTAGATAAATGTCCGTATTATGCGGGATTGTAGTTTGCGCTCATGTGTCAGCTTCAAGCCAGCCGTTGCCTGTAAATAGCTTTATTTTTATTGAGCAGTTGCAGGGAGATGATCAGTTCTGGCCCTTGAGCAGTAAATAGGAAAATAAATGGAACGCCACAGAGCGCCTGTGTGTGTCTCTCGGTGGAAGATCGCTAGTTGCATTCGAGGAAGCAGCCGCAAATTGTACTGGTGGAAATTGCTGGCCCGTTAAAAAGCTGCCCATAAGTTCACAGAGTGGCCGGTCTTACTGCATTAAAGGATGTAATCATGTACTGGCGGCCTGCCTTCAGGCTTTTTCAAACCATCTCCTTTGTACACACACACAGTAAGGGTGACCATGACCAATATGAGAGTTTCTGGACAGTTGATAAACTGCCTTGAGCCATATTTGGCCAGTGCTGCATCTGTTGGTCATGTATGCATGTGTTTTTATGCCTTTCAAACGTAACTTCAGCCAACTTAAATCAAGTTCAAGTTATCTAAATGAGATTTTAACAGTAGTCTTGGAAGTGTTGTTGTTTTGTGCAGTATATGCCAGTATTTTTTAACAAAGGTGTTTGTGTGAATTCATATGTTTTGTTTGATAGCTGCTTTTGAATTTATAATTTCTTTTCTACTTTTTATTTCTTTATCTTATTTCTTTATTTATTTTTATTTGCTTTGTTTTTCAGTTTGTCTTTTTTGTGTTTGTGTTTCATGGAGCTGTGATTGAAATAGAATTAAATATAAAGGAAAAAATATTTTTTAGGGGGTTTTTATGGAAGCACGTTTCCACCACTGAATAAAAACAAAAAAAAAGGTAGTTGTGATGTTTTATCTCACAATTCTGACTTTTTCCCCCTCAGAATTCTGACTTTTTTTTTCAGATTTGTAAGATATAAACTTGCAGCTGAAACTGAAAACATATCAGTCTTTTTTTCCTCCACAGATTTGGATTTTATAACTCACAATAGGAAGTTTATATCTCACAATTCTAACTTTCTCTCGCTATTGAAAGTTTATATCTCACAATTCTGGATTTATTTTTTGCAACTGTGAGTTTATATCACAAATCTAAGGGGGATAAAAAGAATTGCGAGAAAAGTCGGAACTTTGAGTTTATATCTCACAATTCTGAGTTTCTCTTGAAATTGCAAGTTTATATCTCACAATTCTGAGTTTCTCTTGAAATTGCAAGTTTATATCTCACAATTCTGAGTTTCTCTTGAAATTGCAAGTTTAGATCTCATAATTCTGACTTTATCTCTCACAAATCTGAGGAAAAAGTGAGAACTGCAAGTTTATATCTCACAGTTTTTCTCTTGCAGAAAGTTTATATCTCAAAATCCTGACTTTATTTCTTGCAGTTGCAAATTTATATCTCATGAAGTCAGAATTGCGAATAGTTTTTCCTTTGAAAATGTCATGCTAACTGAAAAATATAAATGTATGTGCATGAAATATTTGCTAAAAATAAGATGTTGTTTTCTGTAGTAGGGCCATTGAAGATGTTGGTATGGCCCCGACTAGGCCTACAGAGCGAAATCCTCATTGTTGAGCCCGGCTCTCTTTCCGTTTCTCTCCTTTTCTGCATATTTGTCATGAGATAAAAATCACGCTTTCCATCTTTACGCCTCGTTCTTGTCTAGCAAATTGCGCTCTCAATTCCAGACTGTTGCAAGTTGTTTCCTGCCGATAGCTATCTTATCAGACTGTTTGTTATTTTTGCCAAAGATGTGATTCTCTAGATAACGAATCATAATATTATGTTTATTGAAGTACTTTCAGCCTGATAAAGACTACATACTCAAGGGAAGATTTGATCAACACGCTTTCTCGCTCTCTTTTGGAAAAACTGCCAGGATTTTACAATGCAAGCAGTGTGGAGCTCTATTGTGTCAACAGAGCTGATGTTATGTGTACTCTCTTTGGCATGACAGGATAAAGAGTTAATTAAAGTGAAGTACAACATTCCTTTATGATGCTAGAGAAACAGAAATGGCTCTGTATCATGTTAAAGTGAGGGATACGCGCTTATCTCACCGTAGCGGTGGTGTTTAGTACACTGATTTTGTTTTTGGATCCAGATTGTGCATCTTAACAGTTGATAAGCTTGTTTATGTTACAGTGTTACAGAGTGATTATGATGATCAAATACACACACAACCGGTAACTTATTGATCGGTCTGCTCTTATTAGGTGCCAGTATCCATGGCCATGATGACCCCACAGATGATAACTCCTCAGCAGATGCAGCAGATCCTCTCTCCGCCTCAGCTCCAAGCTTTACTCCAACAGCAACAAGCCCTTATGCTGCAACAGGTAACACACACATACACACCGACACACATGGGCGACTCGCAAGTCACCACACACAGAACTTAAAACAATATTTGGGAATGTCTGGGCTGCTCAGACATGACATGCCCACACAAACCACACAAAAGGTGCATTTTTTCAAAGCCAATTGGTACAAGTTTTATTGGCTAATCAAAATATTACTGAACGCTATTTGCTACATCGTGAAAAATAAGCTGTGCTGTGGGTCTGTGTTTTAGTCCGTATGCCATCATTTTCCAGCAAAAGCGTGTGCGTGATATGAAAACATTTTTATGGACATTTTCATGTAGTTTTATTATTTTGGACATTATTTGGTTTATTTTATTAATTCATTATTTTAGGCTAACAAAATGTATTTATTTATCTATTCTGACCAAGACTGAATTTATTTGATCACAAACACAGTAAAGCGGTAATATTGTGGAATATTATTACAATTCAAAATGGCTGTTTTCTTTTCATGTAATTTAAAATGTAATTTATTATTGTGATTATAAAAGTGTTTTTTTTTTTTTTTAGCAGCAGTTACTCCAGTCTTCAGTGTCACATGATCAATATATTGACATGATCATATATTTTGGAGGCAGCTGTGATACTACTTTTGTTCAGTATTCTTTTAGAAAGTTCAAAAGCCCAGCATTTATTTGAAATACAATTTTGTGTAACAATGTTATTACTTGTTTTTATGGAAGACTGTTTCCTGCACTGAATTAAAAAATAAAAAAATTAAGAAAGGTAATTATCAATTATTAAATTGCAATTCTGACCTTTTTTCTCAGAACTGTGAGATATAAACTCGCAATTGCCAGAAAAAAAAGTCAGAATTGAAATATAATAAAAATAATATAAACTTTTTTTTTCTTCTCAGAATTGGACTTTGTAACTTGTGAGTTTATATCTTAATTCTGAGAAAAAAAAAGGAGATATAAACTCGGAATTGCAAAAAAAAAGTCAGAATTACTTGCATTTCTGTTTTTATTTCTTTATTTCTTTGATAGTTTATATCTTAATTCTGAGGGGGGAAAAGTCAGAATTGAGATATAAACTTGTAATTGATAGGAAAGAAGTCTGAATTATGAGTTTATATCCCACAATTCTGACTTTATATCTTGCAAGTGCATGTTTAGATCTCAGTACTGAGAGAAAAAAAAGTCACAGTTGTGAGATATAAACTTGCACTTGTAAGGAAAAGGCTGAATTATGAGTTTATATCTTGCATTTCTGACTTTATTTCTCACAATTACGAGTTTATATCTAACAATTCTGACTTTATTTCTCGCAATTGTTTATATCTCATAATTTTGACTTTATTTCTCACAATTACGAGTTTATATCACACAATTCTGACTTTATTTCTCGCAATTGAGTTTATATCTCATAATTCTGACTTTTTTCTCGTAATTTTTATATCTCATAATTCTGACTTTATTTCTAACAGTTGTGAGTTTATATCACACAATTCTGACTTTATTTTTCTCGCAATTGAGTTTATCTCACAATTCTGACTTTATTTCTTGCAACTGTATATCTCATAATTCTGATTTTATTTCTCACAATTGTAAGTTCATATCACACAATTCTGACTTTATTTCTCACAATTGAGTTTATATCTCACAATTCTGACTTTATTTCTCGCAGTTGTAAGCTTTTTATCTTTTTTTCAATGGTGAAAATGTTTTACTGTCACTTTTGATAAAAAAAATCCTGCTAATCTCAGATTTTTGAATGGTAAAATATACATTTACATGTACGATAAATACAGTACATGACACTATGAAGATTCCAAAAAACCTTCCATACAAATTGGCTTCAGTACAAAACATTAACTGGAAAATATTAAGTTGGTGCCAAGGAGTACAAACTAAACAAACAAGCATTCTAAACCTTTTCAAATGCATGTGCACTATGACAGACATAAAAACACAAACTCTTTGTTCCACGCTTCCTTAAGAAAACTTCTTCCCTCCCGTTCGGACCACAAACTGCTCGAGTCATACATGTTTTATAGAAGAATCCTGGCAAATTGACGGAAATCTCCGCCTGACGTCCTTCATTCCAACATCTGTTGCCAGCGGTTTTATAGAGTGCCGTCGGATGGCACAGTAAATGCACATTCACGTGTGATCCCCGTTAATAGGCCCTGAGTGTAGATGTCAGAGTGTGTAATGTATTCGCGTTTTGTGTAACTTTGATTGCATCCTCACAGGCATGCCCGGAATGATATCTTCCCCAGCTTTGATGTTACTTGGCTCTGGCATTTATAAGCGGCATTTACTAGCATACTAGTGTTGGCGACGCCTCCTTTGGCTGGTGTCGCTACACGTCGACTCGCCGGCGGTCAGGGAGCGCTTATGCTAGAGCGAGGACAATGTTTCTCACCCAGCTGCTGAGCCAGACTTTTCCATATCTCTTCCCCTCCGTCTCTCTCTCTCTCTCTCTTTTCTTTCTTTCTTTGTTTATTAGTTGCACGGCCTCTGCTATCTCACTGCGCTATCGCCTGGAGGCCAGAGGTGCGGCCCCTGAACAGACATGAAGAAACAAACAAGCCCGTTTCTCTCACGTCTCTCAAATATTTAACATCGTCCCAAAACCATGCAACCTTTTCACACACACCGCTCAGGTCAGGCACCTCTCCGAAACCTCCCTGATTATTTTTCACTGCTAAAAGACAGGAAAGAAGTTTTCTGTTGCATAAATGATCTTGACAGAGAGCAGAATTGATTTAGTAGTAAGGAGGAGGAGGTCGCTTTAGGCAAGTGTAAATTGCACCACGCTGATCTGACAAATTTATCAAGAGTCGCTCGCTCACAGAAATCAAAATTCAGCTGTTTGAGATCGAAACTTAGCACTTTGTCTCCCTCCTCCCGCTTTATTTCTCTCTCTTTTTTATTTAACGAGGATATTGAAATTGAAATAGTTGCCGTTCATGGGCCGTTTTACATCTCCAGTAAAAGCCAGTGGGTTTAATGGTTCGCGGTGGTGATGAACCACGTGAGAAGTGGCTTTTAATGCTCACTCTTTCGCACACGGCAAATGGAGCAATCAGAGAGCCTGCCAACACACACGTACAGCAATCCGTCCCTGATCTTATCCCGGTGTGTGTGGGAGAGCGAGTGGGCTCGGGCTTTTTCTGCATGTGAATACCCTTACAAATACGATTTTACATACAAAGAGAGCGAGCACGGGAAAACGAGAGCAAGTGCATGTTTATGTATGCGTGTGCACTTATGCATGTGTGAGTTAACCTTTACATCCCTCCAACCCTTAATTACAGCCCAGCTGATATATTTTTTCTTTTTTTATCCCCTCTCTGTGCTGTTAAGTAAAACCAAGGTCACAATAATGGGAATCTAAGGTGAATGCCTTTCAAGGCGCGCAGTTAACGTGAAAGGGGCCCACTGAATCAAATCATTAAAAAACCCTTAATTATTCTTTAATTATTCCTGCAACTATTCAGCTTCATATTGGCATGAATTAAAGGGGTAATGAGTGGGTGAGAGGCAGTGGGGCCAGGCGGGCGGCGGCGAGGCGTGGAGGAGAGTTTAAACCGAGAGACAGGCAACATATTGCTGGCCGAACGCCTTTAGTGTGGTAAATGGAGTTTCGCTTCACACCTTACGGCTCGCTGACTTCCTCTGTTCGAAAGGGCCGTGGCTCAGCGTCGCAGATGTGAGGTAGCTCACCTTCAATATCCTGTAAAGCGGCACAGCGACAGGTAGCCAAATGGGACCCAGTGGTGTGAGATGGCTTTTGTGGAGGGAATACAGCATTTTAGTGTTGCTTGGTGGAGCTGCTCGTCTGGTTAAAACAGCAGGAGATGAGAGAGTTCAAGGCTCGTTTGAGACTAGAGTTGTGTACACTCGGGGCGGACCAAGAGAAGTTGTCTGAGGACAGACGGCCAATCAAATGAAAGCTTTCAGTCTTTTGCACAGTCATTCCGTCAGCTGAATATCTGGAATGTTGCTTTTGGTATGAAATGCAGGGTTTCCACACAACCTGGAAATATAATAATTAATTTAATTTTGTTCATGTAGTATATTTTTATTTTTTAGTCAGCTCTAAAATTTGTAATCAGTTCTTGGACACTTGTGGAGAGAAGTGTCGGATTTGTGAGTGAATTGTTCATTTGAATCAGTTCCTTCATGAGCAAAATGAATGATTCATTAGTGAATATGTCTGAATCAAAATTCAATCGATAATCATAAATGACTGGAAATGTCATGGAAAAGAAGACACACACAAACACGTTGTATTTTATTTTATTTTAACACTTTGCTAAAAGGTTCCGTTAGTTAACATTAATGTATTAACTAACATGAGCAAACAATGAACGATACATTTATTGCAATGTTTGTTAATGTTTGTTAATGTTACTTAATGAAAATACAGTAGTTCATTGTTAGTTCATGTTAATTCAAAGTGCATTACCTAATGTTAACAAACAGCTTTTGATTTGAATAATGCATTAGTAAAGGTTTAAATAAATATTGATTAATACATTTTGGAGAAATATTGTTCATTCTTAGTTTGTGTTAACTAAAGTAGTTAAGTAATGTTAACAAATGAACCTTATTGTAAAGTGTTATTTTATTTTGTTTTGTTTTATTTGACCTTTTTCCTTTCTGCTACTTTTATGTGTCATTTTTGTAAGTTTTAAGTCTACATTTTAGGTTAAAAAAGGTTTTCATTTTAAAATTTATTTTAAATAATTAAAAAATATCCTGTGGGATTTTTTTTTTTTTTTTTTGAAAGAACAAATATTCCAAATATATTTTTTAATTAATCTAAGGTCAAAAAAGATGCATGCATAATAACTAGATTTGTGTAAAGAATTAATTTTAGAGCATGTTGAATAAAAAGTACATTAAAAGTACACTAAAAGTATTTTGCATCAGCTCTTATTTTAAGTTACACAGTGTTGTGAATTGGTACATAACCCACTATTAACTACTTCATTCCTTGAGTAACCCCACATTACATCTGTAAACACTATGTGTGATAAGGAGTTAATGAGGGTATCATTATTCTACTTTTCTCCAGTAGCTGTAGCCAGCGTTCCCCCAGGCGCTCGTCCGCAGCCCCTGCGTGTCCGAGGGCCTCCGTGCTCTGCTTCTTCGGTCAACATGTACTTCCATGTCAAATAGGTCATCCATGCGAAGCTGAGATTTTAATCTTAATAGGCTTTCCTGGGTAAATTAATAATCTGAAAGTAAAACAAACAGCGGTGGGTCTGCGGTGGCTGCTGCGGTTTTCCAGAGCTACGGTTGGAGATGTGTAATGACAGTGTTAGTGGGTGTGAGCCAGTCTCACTTAGGACTCTGTAAAAGAGTAGCTAGTTGAAAACAGCAGCTAGTTCACATAGGCGAAAGTAAACATGGTAGCATAACAGGAAGTCTTTCTCATGTAATGTTTTCAAATGTAGGAGAGGGAAGAGTTATTGTGAGAGTATTGCTGTATTTTAAATCTTTGGAGGTAAAAACCACACATGTATATATGGGTTACTTCTTGTTTTAGTGAACATTTTTGAACATTACAATTTACTCACCCCTATGTCATCCAAGATGTTCATGTCTTTCTTTCTTCAGTCAAAAAGAAGGAAAACATTCTGTGATTTTTCTCCATATAGTGGACTTCAATGGGTATCAATGGGTTGAAGGTCCAAATTGCAGTTTCAATGCAGCTTCAAAGTGCTCTACACACCCCAGCTGCGAAATACCAACCTTATCTAGCAAAACAATCAGTCATTTTCTAAAGAAAAAAAAATGTAGATACTTTTTAACTACAAATGCTCGTCTTGCACTATATCTGTGATGCTGGGAAGTTCATGTTAGTTCTTCGTCTGTGTACTCACAGGGTAAAATTACTTCTCATCCAGCTTCAAAATCGCCATTGTTGTTTTACTTTTTTTGTAAATACTGGGGTGGTACTTTCACCAACATTACACGTGACCTTTCCAATGCGTAAAGTCAGCCTAGTGCAAGACGAGCATTTGTGGCTAAAATATATATAGATTTTTATTTATTTTATTTTATTTTTTTTTTAGAAAATTATCATTTCACTAGATAAGACCCTTATTTTTCGGCTAGGATTGTGTAGAGACCTTTGAAGCTGCATTGAATCTGCAATTTGTACCTTCAGTCCATTGCTCTCCATTGAAGTCTAGTATATGGAGAAAAATCCTGGAATGTTTTCTCAAAAACTTTTCATTTCTTTTCAACTTAAGAAAGACAGACATGAACATGTTTGATGGCATGGGAGTGAGTACATTATCAGGACATTTTTATTCTGGAAATGAGCTAATATTTTAACAACCCTGGCAAGTATGATACATAATAGTAATGTTTGTCTTAGCAACCAATAAAAACACATTTTAAGATTTCCACAAAATGTATAATTATTAATGATTAATCCTATCTCCACTCTTCTGCCCTCGCACACCTGTTTTACGTTTTTGTCTAATAACCTTCATTGTTCTGAAGAATGAAACGTACCCCTAACCCTACTATGCACACTTAAAATCAATGACTCCCACATGCCTCTGTCTGTTCCCAAAGCTTTTAATCAGAGCAAGGTGTGCCATTGCGAGGTGTTTCACAGTGATAAAGCACATACAGGTCTGTTTACTTGTATAGAGGAAATAGAGACCCATTCAGCTGAGCTTTGAATCAGTAACCAGTGTGTAAACACCTTTCTTGTGCTTTATTAGCTTAACACAAACCCCTCACGCAAGCAAACAGAACCAGAAAAACACACAAAAGCTGCTTTTCCATTTGACAATGGCATGATTTTGTATATAATACACCGTACGGCACATAATTGAAAGATAGTGCCAAGAATAGGGGAAGCGTCTGTGTAGGAATCAGGCAGGTGTCTTTGTTTCAGATGCTTAAGGCATAAATTGGCTTTTTGTGCTGATCTCTGGCTGGTTTCTACCACCTGTGTCTTAAATGTAACTGTTACTCGGGAGGTAACGAAAACTGTTCTGAGATTAGAAGCAAAGGGCAAATTTTACCAGACAGGTGTTGTGTGTTTTAGTTCAGTCAATCATAAATAAGGAAGCTTGTCTCTACGCTGTCAGGTTTGCCACGCCAAGAGAAGGGTGGACAGATGATTTACAGGACACATTCATACGCCACCTGCCAGGTGTTTAAAGCTGCCTTTTAGAGGAATGCTGAAAAAAGATGAATATGCCTTATTATGGAGGCACTTTAGCCCTTAAGCAAGAAGCTGATCTTGTTTTATCCTGTTTTCTTTTTTCTTTTATGCCTTTAGACATATGCGACTCTTTGCACCCGACCACCTCATCTTGGATACCCAGTACCATGTGACTCGTTTGATAGCACTGTATTCTCAAGTATAAGCAGATGTACAGGACAGTTTTGGGCAGCTTATTGTGTCATGGTGTGTCTTAACAGAAGAAGAACTGATGTTTAAATGCCCTTTATCTGGTTTGTGTAGAGTACTAAAGAAAATGGAAAGAAAAGGTACAATACATGTGACCTTCCTACTGTATCCTGCAATACAGATGAATTTGGCCTTTTTGAAACTATATGTCATGTTTTATTGAAGTGCTCTTTTTTTCTACATACATTTGTGTTGCATCCTTGCTTCACAGAAGTTCGCTTTATCATCCTACATCGGAAAAAATAATAAAATATCTAAACATCATTTTATTTTATTTTATGTTAGTGTTATATTTTCGTTTAATTAAAACCATTCTCTTCCTTTCTCTAGCTGCAGGAGTACTACAAGAAGCAACAGGAGCAGTTGCACCTCCAGCTCCTTACCCAGCAACAGCAAGCAGGGAAGCAGGCCAAAGAGGTGAGACATCCTGCCCCCTCCTTCTGTAGTGCACTTCACAGTGTACTTCACCCTCCTAGCACCCTAGATGAGCATCCTCAAGATGGCTGACACATCATTTGTCACACAGCAGAGGCCAGTTCCTCTTGAAAACCAGAAGCCAGCTCTTTGAAAATAACTGTATTCTCATTTGTGAGATGATTGTGTGACTGATTTTGTGCTGCACTGTACGGCACAGACTTTATAAAGGCTCTGTAATCATTGAGCATTACGTAAAATCCTCAACAGGAAAATAAACGGATGCCAACATTTTTTTCCCCCTCCACTCTCAAGCACGCAATTGCATTTTGTGTATTAAGCAATTCAAAAACGCGGATTAAGATGTTTGGGGAATATGGATTTTCATTTCTCGGCATTGACCAAAGTCATGCTCCAAACCTTACCATGGGCTTCTCTGCTAATACTCGTTAAGTATTAATTTACAAGTCGCCGCTTGCTAAGCCTAGTGGAAAATCCCTATTACAACCCACTATGGTGAAGCAGACGAGTTTCTTTAATTGTCAATTAATGCACTGGAGGAGGAGAAGGACCTGATCTGGGTAATGAAGGTGAGGGGGAATCATGTTGGATCACTGAGGATAAGACTGCAGCACAACAAAAGGCGAGGGTGTAATCGCTTGTCTGTGCACTGCGGGAGAGGAGATCTGCGCTAATCTGGCGGTCAAATGAAATCCGAACTTTTGCGGCCTGTGTGTCAGTGGCATGAGATATATCTGACAACTTAATCAAGGAGTTTTCATGAGGGCTTAATGAACAGACAGCTTAGCGCAGAGATTAGCACATAGATGCTAGTTACAGTAGCTTGTGTAGGTGAAAGGAAACTACGGGATGTGTTTGCGTTCCTCCGAAAACAACATCTTAACCTCGCCTAAGAAATTTTTCTGATCTTTGCTGGTTTAGGATAGTCTAGTCAGTCTCCTGTCTTTCCCACTGGTCAGTCAAACGGTTTTGCAGCCTATTTAAAAAGCCCCAAATAGTAGCGATTAGTACATAGCTGCATAGATTACTACAAAGTTAGCCTGTGTAAGTTTGCTAGCCTCCCAGCCTCCACAAACTGGTGTTAAATTGGTCTAGCTTTTCTCCTAACCTCACTAATGTGGTGTTAAAATGGTTTAACTAGTAAGTCTGATGTTTACAGATCTGAAAAGAGCCCAAAACCATCAACATAGCATCAACAGGTTAGCACATTGCTGCTAGCACAGTTACTAGAAAAATAGCTTGTATAGCCTTGCTAGTTTCCATAAACTGGTATTAAGTTGGTCTCACTTGTCTTCTAACTTTACTAATCTGGTGTTGATTATTTATCATGAATGGTTTAACTGGTCAGCCAGATGGGTTTACTGGTCTGAAAAGTGTCAAAATAGCAGAGATTAGCACATAGCTGCTAGCACAGTTACTAGAACATTAGTCTGTGTAGCCTAGTTAGCCTCCCAGCCTCCACAAACTAGTGTTAAATTAGTTTAGCATGTAGCTGCTTTGCGAGATGCAGGGTATAGTAGCCTGTGTAGATGAAAAGAGGGCAATTGGATTGTGGGATTGAGGTGAGCCATGCTAAATAAATTGATCAAATGAGTCTCAAATGAGGCTAGTTTTAAGTTTTTAGCTGGTTTAACTAGTTTCCCATCTGGCATTCTATCTGAAAAGTGCCTAAAAATCCAACAAAACAAAAAACTTCAGCTGGTTTAGATTAGTTGTATTTATGGACTCTGCTAACAATTCCACTGCAAACAGCAAACAAAACAATTCCCATCTGAGCTGTGTAGGGTTGAGGGTGGTTTGCCAGTCCTCTGTATTTGTGACTGAGAGGATCAGAAAATGAATGAGCTCTTGACTTCATAGCAGGTGAGAGACTGAGGCGAGTGACGAGAAGGGGTAGATGCTATAGGCCATGGAGGACAGGGATTAAGACCGTTAGATATGCCCCAGACAGCATTGTGACTGATAGAGCAAATGCGTGGCAAATGCACGCGGTGCCCGAAACTCACGTACACAGAGTGATACACACACACACACACACACACACACACAAGCTCTTCAAATGAGACCAGTATCCTGACATTTTCCACAGATAGTCAAGGAACGTGACAGAGACCAAGGGGAAAAAAGAAAAGGAAAAAGATTGAGAAGTGAGAGGGAGGGGGAAGGTATAAAAAAGCATAACTAACCTTATTCAAGGCCTCAGGAGTTTTTCAGACATTTTCCCTTATTAAATATTGGAGCTAGGGAGATGGTGTGTTCTCCGAGTGGAAGGAGAGCAGGGAAATTAAATTGGGAGGGCAGTGGTCAGCTCCACTTCCCCACAGATCAGCTCACGTTTGTTCAGGGCCTCTTTAGTCGGCCTAAAATATGGCAAGTACGCTCACGTGCTTGGTCAAAACGTTATAGATACTTAATGTGTGCTTTTGCGTTACTTTTTAAGTGAGAAATCAAAGTCCTCCTATCAGCTGTAGGCCATGTTGAAGGTTTCATCTGTGTGAGTGTGTGTTTACACATGTTGTCCACCATGTATTGGTGTTCCCCTGGGGACGAGTGCACTGACAGCACTGGACTAAAAGTGAAGCAGTCAGGCGTGAGGAGAAGAAAGAAGATAGCAACACAAGTATGTATGGTATTGCCCGTCCCTCTAGCTCTCTTTTAAAACCCTTCATCCTCTAAAACCTCCCTAGTCTTTGCTCTGCCATGCTGTTGGTCCACCTGGCACAGTAAACGGCCCAATGTAGCCAACTGCATCTCTGGCACCACCTTCTCAATTTTGTCATCAGTATATTTTATTTTGTCATTATTAGCATAAGGTTTCAACAATCATGGCAAGCAGCCTATTCATATAGTCTGTGATTGAAATTGGAACCCCAAACTCTCAGGACTTTGTTTTTGTAAAGCAGTCAAAGATGGAGAGATGACACGTTATGCTCTCTCTGAGTAAAAGACGCTTTAATTGCCTCCCATATCACTGCCAGTCACTGCGAGCAGGTTGAGAGGTGAGATAGACAGAAAGAAGAAAGGGAGAGATGGTTGCCACACACATTTTTGCATCATCAATCCCGACTTTTGCTCTTTTTCTGTTTTTTTATTGTTTCACCCAGTCTCTCTCTCTCTCTCAGTTTGACGGTTGAGCTGTGGAGTCACCCTGGAGTCAGCCTAATGAAGTAGCGCTGTCAGTCGGCCCTGGCGTGCCCAAACTCTGTTTGATGTGCTCATAAATCAAGCTGACAGGCCTGTTACTCCGCTAGCTTTAGCCACTCAACTGCATCTAATGTAAACAGCGTGCAGACACAATGTGTTAAAGAACTTGAACTGTGTCCCATGGGACCCAAACAGGGAGAGGAAGAGAAAGGAGAGCAGACAGCGATGAAGAGGAGGAGGAAGCAAGAGGGATAGACATGCTGAATATTGGCGTTACCTCACTTCATTCAGTTACGCGTGTTTCTCTGTTAGCTCTTTTATCGAATCTGTCATTCTCAGAAGTTAGGGAAGAGAACAAGTATGGCCCTCCACAGAGAGCTCGGGCTGGTTTCAAGAAAGAAAAAAGTTAAGAAAATTCTTAACATTCTCAAATATTTTGTATTTTTGGCACTCTAATGTGTGCTGAATGCTGTTCAAAAACATTAGGTAAAAACAAGGTCCTTATTTGAGTTGTTTTTGTAAAGTTGAAGTATGTTTTTTTTTGTGAATACAAAAAAAATCTTAAAGGGGACATAGGATGCAAAATTCACTTTTACATGGTCAACCACCCTACAATGATAAAAATCCATTCAGTCCTTTTTTTCCAAATCTAAACAGTCTCAATTATCAACCGTTTAGATTTTTTGAGCAGTATGATGTCATATTGCTCAAGCCCCGCCCACGGCTGCTGACAGACTGTCCCGTATTAGCATATTTCCACCCTCAGCCAATTGTATGTTGTCCTCTATTTTCTCTGTGGTTGAGCAGCTGTAGTACTACAATGTCTCGTAAGCAATGCAGGTGTTTTGTATTTGGATTTAAAGGTGAACATAGGAGTCTTTATTTTTTCCCGACATTGTGGAAAATGTACAAATACACAAAAAACAAAAGGGCGTGGGGTGAGCAGAGCTCATTAGCATTTAAAGTGACATGCACCCAAATGGGTCGCTGTGAACAGAGCTGTTTTTGACAAGGTAAAAAGTTGTTTTACACAACCATTTTTGCAGTGATGCCATAGAAGAATGTTTTTTGGTTCCCCAAAGAACCTTTCAGTAAATAGTTCTTAAAAAAATGTAAAGAACATTTAAAATATAGATAAATAAAGAACTACATTTTCTGCATTTGAAAGGTTCCATGGATGTTAAGCGTTCTTCATGGAACCATCAATGCCAATAAAGAACCTTTATTTTTAAGAGTGTATGTTGCAGACATTTTATGAAGACTCTAAAGATACCAAGCATCCAGTGTTCCCTTTAACGTTGTTTTTAAGTTATTGATTCTTTTGTTACAAGCACTATTTGAGTGATATCCTATTCTAAATTGTTCATTTATTAGGATTCTTGATTGTTGCGATGCTGTCTTTGAAGACAGTTGCTTATGGATGTCGTAGGAAACAAAGCAGCTCACTAGGTTTTGGAAGGGGTTTGTGTTTTCTCTCTTCTCTGTTGATGTTGACCCATGTGGCCCTTTCCCATGGGGCCTTGTGCCCCGGGCGGAGGCCTCAAACACTTCTCTGACAGTGAGATTAAGAAACTACCTTTAATTATTTTTCTTTTTTATTTTCCTTCCCTCCTTCAACATTTTTTTTCTTTCCCTTCCACTTTTTTCATGCCGTTATCTTAAAGGAGATAAGACCCATCTCTCATTGGGAGAACATCAAAAAGCATGTCGCTGGAAACAGTGGTTCGACTCAGGCCGGTTCAGGAAGGAGGACATTTATCACCACGACACCAACTGACCTTATCGGCACATGCCTTGTATTCCATAGCACTCACCCTTACCCTCACACACACACACACACACACACACACACAGAGCTCTCCAAATTTGTAGCTCAATGCTGTAGAAATGATGTCTTAAAACTAAAAAGGTTTTCAAAACACCACTGGTGAGAAAAACAGGTTTACTTTTGTTTAAAAATTCTCATTTCTTTCAAAGAACAAAAAAATCTTGCTGACCACAAACTTTTGAACAGTAGTGTTGTCCCAGTCCTACTTCCCAAAATCTCATAGGTTGAGTCAGTGTTGCCATGCATGTCCTGTGAATTGATATTTTCAAGCATTTTTCTTCACCTTGGCCTTTTTTCTGTTCCTTCCCACTTCTGGCTAAAGATCTAAAGATCTTTTTTTTCACTCATGTTATGTTTTTATACAAGTTTAGGGCTGGTCTTGGAGTACTCTGTGCTTATGTCATAGCTGATAAAACGGTTCGCTCATTTTTCATCTCTTTGTTAAACGTCACCAGAAGTCGGCTGGAACAAAAATAAATCTCTTGATCCACACACATTGAGACCTGTTTATGAAACAGAGAAAGAGGGTTTTGGAGTCATGCTTCTCAAGTTTCACAAAGCACATTTCATGCATAGTGCAAAAATACCAAACCTTATCGTAAAATGATAAACATCTGATGTCATATAATCTGGAACTGTTCTTAACATTCTGCACAGATGTTGTTAGTCACTGTTTATTGCCGTGTTAATTGCGCGCCAACCACATGCTAACAGATTGCTACACGCAGGAATGAACAAGCGTGTTTGCGAGCATGTCGGTCCTAGAGCACATGGAACTGTCACTCATAGATTAATGCGTTATCTCTTAAGCTTCACAATGCACTTCGACACTTTGAACCGAGTCTCAGCGTTTTGTTGTCTGCTTGTTGTCTACCGCCACAGGAAGTGCTTTAGTGATTGGAGGGAAAAATATCTATTCCAGGATATGTCCTATCTAAACATGTCCTGGACGAGGTTGAAGGCTTATAAAAGCCAATGAATGTCCCGTCTTTCCCGCCCTCTCCATCCTGCAGCTCTCCAAGTCTCTTCCTCTCACTTTTCCTATCCGTTTGTTTTGTTGTGTAACATGCTTTTCTCTCTCTCGTTCTCAGCAGCAGCAGTTGGGGAATAAACAGCTGGCTTTCCAGCAGCAGCTGATCCAGATGCAACAACTACAGCAGCAACACATTCTGAATCTACAAAGACAGGGCCTGGTGAACCTACAGCCGGGCCAAGGAGCAGTACCCATTCAGAGCCTGCAGCAAGGTACACATACTAATTCAGTCACACTCAGTATGCATACTTATCTGTGAAACATGGCTTAAGATTTACAGTTTTAATGTCAGACGGTGTCTGAATACTGAATGTTTGTGATACAGTTGCTAGATGATATACAGCATCTGCTGAAATTGAGTTTTTGTAGATGCTTATGAGGCTACAGGTGCCTAGTGTTATTTTAGTATTATTTCTATATTATCATACTTTTAATACATATTTTTTAATATATATTTCATATTAGCTTTATTATTATATTTTTAGTTTTCATTTTAATTGTAGTTGAGTTTTAGTAATTTTTGTCATTTTTCTTATTATTTTTATTAAATAATAAATAATTTTAAATATATTTTTTAATAATACTATTTAGGCTATTTAGATTTTATTTATTTCCAGTTTAAACTTATTTCATTTTAGTTTAAGTTTTTCACCTAATATAAATTTATGTTTGCATACTATGTATGTGTGCATTGTGTATTTATTATGTATATATAAATACACACACATACATGTATTAAGGAAAAATGTGTTATATTTATATGCAAAATATTGATATTCCTATATAATATAAATTATATACACATTTACATACAATACATACAAACATTTGTTTAAATGTATACATATGTGTGTATTTATATATAAATAATAAATATACACAGTACACACACATATAGTGTGCAAACAAACTTTTTTAAAACAATTAATCACATCGAATTGTTTTGCAGTTCTAAAAAGCACATACAAGTCAAATGTCAAACTATTGAAGCTATTCTTCTTTTGTAGTGTTTACTGGATTTTGATGAATTTCGAATTTTTGTATTGCACATACAGTCTCACTTAAATAATGTATATAATTAAAGGTGTAAAACTCTTTCCCAGCTCCATTAGCTGGTCACTATTGACCACAAACATCTGACTCCAACCAGCCCCATGGTGAGGTGCTACAACCGCAGGCCTCTCAGCCCGGTGGTCTGTCTCTTTCACAGCTCTCTTCTTGTCCTCAACAGCCAGAAAAACACCACAGAGTGTCTGATTCGCTCCTTTAGCGATGCCTATTAAAGGAAAGCGGAGCTCTGGAGGAAATGCAGCGTGCTAAATAAATGCAGCATCTGTGTTCTTACCCATAGCCCAGAACCAGATGGCGGTCTCAGGCTGAGGCCAGACCTGTGTCCACCGCCCACATATTCTTCCTTAGTCAGCCCCAACCACACACACACGCACAATCTCAGATTGCCCCGTTACTACACGCGCAACATTGAATGCTAATAAAGCTGGCTGTAAAATGAATCCCTTATTCGTCTTCCTCCAAAATTTGGCAATGAGCTATCATCTCAATCTATTAGAGCGAGATGGAGCCCCCCGGAGACTAACTACAGCCATGTCCATAGAGCCACATGTGAAGCTTGTTAACTTAATCAGCTCATAAAGAGATAAAAGCAAAGCTTGATTGTTGGTTTTGTGGAAGGCAGTCATTTGGATAATAGGTAAAATATGCCACAAAATTCACTGGGCTTTGTGCACAGGCTGGGAGGGGGCTTATGTGTGTGTGCCCATGAGTCTTACACGCTTCAGACGCACTTATCCTACAGAAGGAAATGGAGGTTTTGGATCATTTTTGAATGTATTTTTCCATTTTTCCTTGTTTTGTCAAAGGGCCCCTACCACTAATGGATCTTGACTGTAAACTGGCCACCGTCCGCCGAAATTAGACACATCAACTTTTACAGGTTCCACAGCGGTCGTAACGTTGTAAGAGCCTCAACAGGACAGAACAAACAGGGAGCCGACTCCAGTTTCCATGCTGAAATCCCTGCCACTCTTGCCGATAGGGCCTCCAAAATGATCCTGGCCGTTTATTAGAGTGCTTGACTCTCATTCTCACCCATTGCTCTTGACATCTCTGATTATTTCAGTCTTAAGAAAACATAGACTCGTCATCCGGAATCCTGAGTGGGCCTACCACACACACGCACACATGCGCACGACTGCTTTTAGAAAAGTAGTCTGGTGGAAAAAAGAGAGGGAGAGAGGCAAAGGAAGGTCCGTAGATTGATGAAAATAATTTTTTGCGACAGCTGTAAACTTTTTGGCTTTGGCATCTTTCTGGCATAGACCCTTGCGCCCGCCCCCACCCCCCTTGCTTATGTCATTGTTTCAAGGGGTCTGAAGAACAATAAACTCTGGGCTCTTGGAATCCCTTCAACAAATCCTGCGACAGAGCAGAATCACGGAATTTCCCCACAATCCCTCTCTGAAAAGAAGCCCTCCATTATGACTGGCCAGCCAACCATGCGCATTCTTCTGGCTAGTCATGCTTGGCCGTAGCTGCCGCTGAAAAGGATTTGTTCTCTGATCCATGGGTGGCGCCAACCGTTGTTGTTGTTTTCGTGTTTGTTTGGTGTGCCCAGTCATTCCCTCAGAAAGGCTAGAGTTTCGAAACCAAGTGACTCACTGCATTAGACTGTTAGTTGGGATGACTTTTGTTTCTTTGTAATATTCGCTTAACAGTTACTGTAAGTCGGTTTAATTCCTGTCCAAAGGGTGCAACCAGATCTGTTGGACTCAGCTTAATGCTTTGTGATCACCATGCCAAACTTTTCTTCAGTTTTTTTTTTTTTTTCTCCAGGATTTGTGATGCATGGAGGTAGAAGAGGGAGCAGATATGAGAAACCAAAAGGGAATTTGTAGAGTTGCCTTGTGGCTATTTACCGAATATTAATCACATGTAGATCAGAAAATGTAATGTAGTCTGAGCTACTGTGAAACAGTAGCATAAATACTTATATTTTATATATATTACCATTCAAAAGTTTGGGGTCCGTAAGATTTTGAGGAAATGTATCCTTTTATTTAGAGGGATGCGTTCAGTTGATCAAAACTGACATGTAACAAAATGTTTCTATTCAAACATATACTGTTCTTTTAAACATATTAGCATATAAGCATATTAGAAAATTTCAGCTTTGCCATCAGATGAATAAGCTACATATGAATCTGTGTGTGTAATGTGTAATTTTGAGATCCATCTTTTCACACTAAGGACAGCTGAGGCACTCATATGCAACTATTACAGAAGGTTCAAATGCTCACTGATGCTCCAAAAAAAAAAAAAAAAGAAAGAAAGAAAACATTGCATTAAGAGCCAGGGGTGTAAACTTTTGAACAGAATGAATGTGTACATTTTCCAGATTTTGCCTAAATATCTGTTTTTTTCATGTAGTACTGATCTTCAGAAGCTACAGAAGATACATTTTCCCAGAGGACAAAATAAGTAAAATTTACCCTGGCTCCTTCTGGAGCATCAGTGAGCATTTGAACTTTTTGTAATAGTTGCATATGAGCCCCTCAGTTGTCCTCAGTGTAAAAAGATGGATCTCAAAATCATAGTCATTCTGAAGAACAGCAGGCAGTTTAACACAGCTGAATCATATGTAAACTTTTTTTAATTGTTATAAATTCAACTTATTTTCTCTTGTGGACTGTACAGTATATAAATATCTTAATGTGAAATGTCCATTTCAGGTTGGTACTAAATAAAAACTTGAATTTTGTATGATCCCTCTTATTTTGGTAACATAATTAACATTTTGCAGATTCTGCAAGGTGTATGTAAACTTTTGATCCCAACTGTATATTAATGTAATATATTCTTACTGACCCCAAATATATGATGTAATGCAGATATTAAAATGTAAAAATAAAACTTCTGTCAAAAATAATGTCTGTTTCCATGCAGGTTTCCGTAACATTCATCTGCCATTAGTCAAACAAACATGTAGCCCCGCCCCAAACTCTCACAATTGGTTGAGACAGTGTTGCTATGCCAGGCTGCTCAAACTACCAGAGTAATGTTTTGAAAACACCAGTGTGTTTATAAATGTCAGAGAAAAAGACCTAAGAATGGTTAACTCACAGTTTTTAATGTCATGACACACATCAGCTTCAAAAAACGCCTACTAAATGCTAAATATTACACAATTTGAGGCACACACGCATGTGTGGAAAGATGAGGTTGCTTCAAAGATTTCTGTGAAATGTGTGTGTGAAATTGAGAGTGTGTGGCCAACCACAGGGGAAACGCCTCACCTGCCCCTGTGTGTGTGTTTGGAAGAAAATGAGATACAAAAACACTTCACTGTAGGTAAACCGCTCCATCTCCACCCTGCGTCCTCCCTTCCACTTCCTATGCTCTGGCTGCTCTTTCACAAAAGTAGAAACTTGCAGAAATCGCCTCCCTCCCCCCGTACACAGCAACAGCGCCACCGGGCTGGCTCGCTTATTTGCAGGGTTAAAATACATCCGTGGCCCTTTGGTGCTCTGTCAGGTTGTCTGTGACTAGTGAACAACAGCATGTAGCTGCAAGTGTGGCCATACATCATTTCGCTGGCCCCAGGCCTGCTGGGAAGAGAGGGGGGTTGGGGGGGATGAAGAGAGCCAGGCCAGGCGAGGAGTTTTGTTTTGGCGGGGTCCGGGACAAGAATGCTGGCGGACCAGACATAATATTTAGATTGCTATTAAGTCTTTGCCATGTGAGATAGCATAGCAGGCTGTGGCTTTTCGGGAACAGTGTGCGCCAGACGAGCTTGGGCGGCCCCCCTTCTTCTCCTTTTTTTTGTTTTTTTTTTTTTTTTACACACCCTCAAATCTCCCTCTCAACCTAGACCCCCTCTGCCTTTCCAAGAGACAAAAAAAAACTATCCTGAATTCAGCAAGTTTGAGGGGAAAATAAAACAAAAAATGCCAGGAGAGCATCTCACCAAGATTAATTCACTCGGTGAGCTGCAGTGCCGTTCGGGACAGTGATAATTACAAATGGAGGTGGCCACGGGGATTTGCGGAGATGTTGAAAGATAACAAAAACACACTGAAAATAGCCATTTGCTTCCTTCGATTTGGACAAGTCCCTCCTTCTGCTATTCTGTGAAGTTAACAAGTCCCCCTCCCGTGGTGAAGTGTGGCGCGGTGTGCGCCTGGTGTTTTATGGCTTGCCACACTAATGTCAGCGCACTGCCAGGCTTTGAGAACTCTGGGGCAGGATGTGCTGCCAATTGGCTACTGTTCAAGATGTGGTGAGCTGAGGGGGGGGTTTGGAGGTGTGATAAGGAGAGACGCAGGTTTGGATGCTTTCCGAAGGAGCTCTCGTCATTCAACACCGGGCTTATAGTCTGTAGCACAACAAAGATGAGAAAAACTAATAAACATGCTGAAAACTCTTTGCCTAGAAACTGTTTCATCATGTGGCACCTGTTGTTGACTCAGGGATTTTAAAACACCTTTTTGTATTTGTGTTTCAATGGAGCTTGTGGATTATAGCACTTATTATTTACTAAAGGTGGTAGTTTTCTCTTTTCTCTGTTTAAGGACTTCATGATTTATGATAATGAATGTTATATTTATAGTTTGTAGTAATCTCTTTTGCCTTCTGTTCCTCACAGCCATGTGTCCCACTGACCTGCAGCAGTTGTGGAAGGACGTGGCTGGTGTTCAGAGCACAGAGGAGGCCATGAAACACGAGGGCCTCGATCTGACCACCAACAGCTCCAACACTACCTCATACTCGGCCTCCAAGGTCTCACCTCAGATCCCCCACCATCCTTTGCCAAATGGACAGAACTCTGTGCACACTCCAAAGAGAGACAGGTCAGTGGAAAATAGACAAACATAGTTTGTAGTCTGAAATTTTTACATCCCTACTAGATAGTAAACTGGTTGCAGCTACAAACAGCGAATAAGTAACATCTGACAGCATATTGAAAAGTAAGCAAACAAAGAACTGCTAAAGATGCTAATGTATTTTTGTCATGAGCATTCAGAGTGCCAACTGCTACATGACAGATTTCATAAACAGATATTTTTGTTACACTTGTCATATTTCAAGGTTTCTGCTGTCAGGTGCTGTTTGATGAGCTGATGTAAAATGCCTGGGTTCATTTGATATTTGGTGCTCGTGTGAGTTCCTCAGAACATAGCATGCCTTCAGCATGACTGACGCCCCTGTGCCAGTTTAGCATGAGTGTGTGTGTGTGTGTGTGTGGAGTTAGTAAAAGTGTGCTGTGACAATTTAGGTTGAGGTTTAGCTGAGCAGCTATGTGTGTGTTGGAGAGAGAGAGAGAAGTGGTCCTACTGTGGGGTACTCATACATTCTTTCTATTTTTAAGAGCAAGACTCTTTGAGTGGATCTCGTCCTTCACCAAGGAGTCCAGTGACGAGCATCTCATGCCTTATTCCAAAGGCGCTCCCCTGCAGAGCACCCAGTAAGTAACACGCACATATGTATATACATAACCCTATCCATCTAAATGAGGACATACCCTAGACTGCTGTTGTTATTATATAAAGGTAATTTATTAAACCTACATAGGCCAGCCCACACTATACATGTACACCAGGGGCATTTCCTCTGAGGAGGCAAGTAAGGCAGTGTCTCCTCAAACTATTGAATGAGAAAAGAATCATAATACAAAAATAAAACAACAGCAGGATTATAAAATCTAACATTAAAAAGTGTATAAATCACTTGTTTGAAGAAATATTGTACAACAGCGACACCAACAAGTAAAAGTTACAGCGGTAGTTTCAGGTAGAGTCCACTCGCCTCCACTGAGCCCACTGAGTTTTAACAGACCCCCTAAAGCATGCGGTGAGTTTGGTGGGGGGTAATTGAGAATGAATGAAAGAAATTCACATGAGAGGAGGCAATGCCTCCATCGCAGTATGATTGGATATGACTGCTTATTATCGGCTGTGATTGGTTCTCACCTATGTTTGTGCGCATTCTGTCTTCGCAAATCAGTCTGAATGAATAATATAATGCCCTTAATGGGAAGAAAATTAAAGTAAACAAGTCACAAGCTTAGATGTAACCACTTTGTTATGCCAAAATAAGACTTAAAATGGCATTTAAAAACATGATCTGTGGGAGTTTTTAGTGAGCTTGGTGAAATGTAAAGTAAATCTCTGTCTGTGTCCAATATTTACCAAGCTTTGATGACTGATGATTCGAAAAATTCAACCATTGTTAAAAGTTAACTATTAAAAAGCATAGCTAAACATGAATAGTTACTGCCTTCAGTTATTATTTTGGAATAAATGTAAAATGCTTAAACATTAACTTGATGAGATTTATACTTGGCTTTAATAAATAGAATATTGATTACATTGTTAATGTAGAAAATATCAAGTGTTTTTTTTTTTTTTTTTTCTTTTTCAGTGCAAGTAATGTCTATTTAACTAAGAAAATGTAAATGGGACATGAATTTACATTTGATTAAAAAAACACTTTGAGGAGTTTACTTAAATGGTACTGCATTATGACATTTCCAGCAGGTCTGTGGATCTTTTTTATAATATGGCCATTTTTATACTGGTGAGGCCTCCGAACTACAGCTAAATAAACCCACACACCCCAGCAGCACTAACACACACCCCGCCCTGTCATGCTACACGGACATGGCTAAACAGAAAGAAAGCGCGCCCTCCATCATGTTTTCTTCTAACACTGTTCTCCCTGACTTGGCCTAACACATTTGCACACAAACACACACATGCACACACACAAACACAACTCAAAAGGGAAGAAAAACTGTGCGGTGAGGCTAATGCATGGCACATGTGGACAGTGTGGTTGCCAGTAGTTTGTAATGTCTAGCGCTCGAGCAGCTTCTGAATTGCGTGGGCCGTCCACTGCCAGCACATCTGATGAAGAGGAGGAGGGAGCATGTGTGTGTGCCGCATCAGGAGGGCCTCATCTGCTAGCAAGCTGCTTTATATTAAGCAGTACTCTGATGTGGAATTGGGAAGAGTTCCCCAGACCTTCAACCGCCACAAGCCGCGTTCCCCCTCGCTTTAGCCCCCTGCCCATGCTTAGCAGCAGTCAGACACATGACGAAGGATTCTGTGGTCCCTGCCCTCACAAAAAAAAAAAACCAAGCTACATGCTAGCCCGTGGCGGTTGGCCAGGCCCGAAATGAAAAATTGCTGGATGAGACTGCTGGCGGGGGTTCGAGGCTGATCCGTTATGGGTCTCTACAGAAGCCGGGCCAGAGAGAACCGATCCAGACTTCTCGGCCACAGAGCACACAGTGGCTGTATCTCAAACGAAACAAGACCGTAGCATTTATCCCCAGGCCCCACCAGCAGGCCCTGTCAGCACATCAGCAGCCACCTTATCCCTACTCCCACCGTTACCGAGAAACATCTGAAGATCATTCACGTTAGTTCGTAATTAGATGGCGGCTTGTTGTTCCTGGCCTCATCTGAGGACATTCGAACCTGTGTCGTAGTGCAAGATGCTAATACAATGATATGCGCTTACTATTGGAAGCCTGTCAGTCACAATTATGGGAAAGCTTTCGTTTTTTACATTTACTAGGTCCTCTCGAAATAGATTTGTTCAAAGCTTCCTGAAGGACTGGCTCAAAGCTATCGGCTTTCCCAGACAGGGAATGTTCGAGACTGTTTCCATTGCTTCATTGCTTTGTGTTGGTCGCATGTGTGTGAGGCTACCATGCCGACTGTCTGAAAACAAATTGCAGTAAGATATTGACCCCAATGGGGGGTTTTGATTAAGCAAGCAGGTGTTTAGAAAAAAAATATTTCACTGTTTCCAAAAGAAATATTAAGTATATTAGAATGATTTCTGAAGGATCATGCGACACTGAAGACTGGCGTAATGATGCTGAAAATTCAGCTTTGCCATCACAGGAATTATATAAATATATTAAAATTGAAACCAGTTATTTTAAGAATAATAATTCAAAATATTACTGTTTTTCATCAAATAAATAAAGCTAAATATTAAGCAAAAAAATAAAAGCCTGGAAAAATGTATCTCATGTACATCAGCAAACATTTAAATTTTTTTTTGAAAGCCCGTTTCCACCACTGAATAAAACTTTATATCTCGCATTTCTTATTTTTTTCTTAGAATTGTGAGATATAAACTCACAATTCTGAGAAATTAAGTCAGAATTGCATGACATAAACTTGCAATTGTGAGTTACAAAGTCAAAATAATTATAAAGCAAGAAATAACCTCGACATAAAGATAAACTCAGTATTCCAATAAATAGTCAGAATTGCTAGATGATAACTCACATTTGACTTTTTTTCCTCAGAATTGCGAGTTTATATTTTGCAATTATGATTTAACTCACAATTCTAAGATAAAAATTTCTGAGAACTTATCAGTCTTTTTCCCCTCAAAATTGGACTCTATAACTCACAATTGCAAAAAAAAAAAAAAATCTGCGAAAAACATCAGAATTGCGAAAAAAAAGTTAAAATTGTGTAATATAAACTCCCAATAGCAAGAAGTAGTCAGAATTGTAAGGTTTTATTTCCCAATTCTGACTTCATAACTTGCAGTTGCAAATGTATATCACGCAGTTCTGAAAAAAAGTCAGAACTGTGAGATAAAAATTTTATCTTTTTTTTTTTTTTTTATTCAGTGGCGGAAACAGGCTTCTTTTATTTTCCTAAACTCTTCTTCCACTTGTGTCAAAGTTTAGTGTGATGTAATCATGTATAGTTCGGCTAACCAAATCTTTTCTGTCTCTCTCAGCTCAACCCACGAGGAACACACAGCCTCTCATCCGCTCTACGGACACGGCGAGTGCAAGTGGCCCGGCTGCGAAGCGCTCTGCGAGGACATGGGCCAGTTCATCAAGTGAGTGACAGCTGTCCGTCAAATCCACTTCACAAGCATGTAATGTGCTACATTCATGTCAAACCACGCTTAAACCCCCCACCAAGCGGCAAAGCATTCATCATTGCCTGCTGCGTCCTGCAAAACAAGTCTCGGGCTGTTAGCGTTTCCCTCTGTCAATGTGCATTCATCCTTTTTTTTTGATGAGCTTGCAGATCGCTTGTAAACTAAAGGCCTTCTCTTGCTGTGAAGTAAGTACGGGGATAGAGGACAGGCAATAAGAAAGCCGAGCGACTGACAGCCATGTTCAGGTGTGATGTTTGAACAGACCAGAGACGAATGAATTCCACAGGGAGGTGGGGGGTGCAAGGTTATTGCTGGAGAGAGCGTGAGACATTCACCAGCGCTGTGGGACTGTACTCGCATAGGAAAAAAGAGAGCTAACGCTTGATAGACAGGTATTTCACAGTCACAGAACACAAACAGAGTAAACTAGAGTGCCCTCTGTAGAGCTGCAAGCAAATAAATTCATAGTAGGTCACGGATTTCAAATGTACTGTACCTTTTGGTTTAAAGTTGTGCTGCTTACTACTGTATGTATATATATATATATATATATATATATATATATATATATATATATATAGTTAAAAAAAGATTTCTATTTTAAATAAATGCTGTTCGTTTTAACATTTTATTTACCAAAGAATTCTGAAAAAGTTTATTAAAAAATATATAGCAGCACAAAGGATCATGTGACACTGAAAACTGGAGTAATGAAAATTCAGCTTTGCATTGAAGGAAAAAATATATATTTCAAAGTGTATTCAAATAGAAAGCACTATTTTATTATGTATTTATATATATATATATATATATATATATATATATATATAAATGATAGTCTTTAAAATGTTCTATTCATCAAAGAGTCCTGATATATATATATATATATAAATTGTATATATAAATGTTTCAAAAAATGTTCAAAATTGATTGAAGAATAAGAAAGGAGACTGAAGACTGAAATAATGGGAAAGCTTGCTGAAGTTAAATGTAAGAAATCACTGAATAAAAAAGAAAATTAATTGTGACTATTTATCTTGCAATTCTGACTTTTTTTTTTTCTCAGAATTCCAAAATATGAACTCAGAATTCTGACTTTTTTCTCAGAATTGCATGATAGACAAGACAAATTTGCAATTCTGAGAAATAAAGTCAGATTTGCAAGTTATTAACTGGGAAATTACTAAAAAAAATTGCTGATGTTAATTTAAATGTAACTTTTTAAAATATGTTTTACTGTATTTTTGATCAAATAAATGCAGCCTAGCTGAACGTAAACACTTAAACATCTACCAAACATCAATGTTAGTGTACAATATACTTAAAAAAAATACATAAATATGCGTTTCCTCACAAAATATATATATATATAGTTTTTTTTTTTTGTTTTTTTTACATAAGGGTTTTGGCCTAGAAAAAGTTCTCTCTCTTGTGATTGTACATCATTTGATTTGATTAAACTGTTATGCTAATAAAACTAATTCTAATTTTAAGTATAATATTAAAATATTTTATAACTTCTTACACTAAAGGTAAACAAAAGGTTTCTACCTTTTGGGCCTGCTAATTTATGAATGAATGGTGGAAGTGTGCAAAAAGAATTGATGTAACTGTTGAAACTGTATGATTATCACAAGAATTTTTCCCAAAGGTTCAACTTAATACTTTTACACAGGAAGCTAGTTCACACGTGCCCCACTTGTAACCATAGAGACAGATGTTTTTTTCTCTTCCTGTTGACCTGTCCTGTGTTGTAGAGGATGTGTGTGTGTGTGTGTGAGAGAGAGAGAGAGAGAGATCAGGTAGCTGCCCACAACTCTTCAATGCTGTCAAAGGCCGATTAGCTCCCCGCTCCCATAATTCCGGCTCTCCATCCCCGAGCGCTCCACTGCTGGGTCAAGCAAATTGTTTTCACGCTTCGTTAGTGGTTTACTTAATTAGCTCATTTACAATTAGAAGCTTTTGTTTCTTGGATACAAGCAAAGACATCAAAAAGAAGCTCCCTCCCCTCCTCTATCTCCCTTTTCCCAATCTTCTTTCTTCTCGCCATCTCTTTTTCTTTGCGCGTGTGTTTGCCAGTTTGGGGTCTTTAGGGATGCTGGGGGGGGGGAGATAAAGAGAGGAAAAGATCAGACAGGGAAGGCGATGTAAACAGTCCCATTGTCTCTGTGTGTTAAAATAATGAGACTTCACAGTGGAAAGTCCTGACATGTCCGCCTGTCACAGGGGTGCGAGCCAGACTGTTGCCGCTGCCCCAGCGGACTCGAGGCTCGCAACGCACGTTTATTTTCTCTCCCTCGAACACCTCCTTTGATATCCGGCAGGTCAACTCCATCTCTTACAGTAGCCGGGTGTTCTTGTCCGTTAATGAGTGGCGGTCACATCCCCGTGTGTTTGTTTCCTCGGCCTCGCGTCGTCTTTTGACTCCAGAGCTGCGCTTCCTCGAGGGGACCGCTGTATTGACAGGCCGGAAAGATGTGTATGTAAATTTCCTCCGGTCGTCCCTGGCGACAGGGGTGAAGAGCGCGTTTGGTGCACGCGGGCGGGAGCGGGAAGCGCGTATGATGGTCGCTGACACGCACATCAAAGAGCCGGAGAGTCTGGGAAAGTTTTAAGAGTAAAGCTGTTGTTTGGTTGCGCGGTGTCTCATTTCACATAGCCTGAGGGCAAGCGGAGAAGGGGGGTGGAGGTGGGGGACGTGAGATAAGAAGGGAGGGGGTGACAGATATTGCCGTCAGTGCCGTGCACCGTGGCCTAGTCAGAACACTTTAGTCATCGCTAAAGACAGGAAGAGAGGAGTCTCTCTCTCTCTCTCTCCTTCTCTCTCTCTCTCTCCCCTTCTGTTCTTTTTGTCTTTTCTATAGCCCCATCTGGCTGCCTGCCACTTATAGTAGGAAATGAGGCCCACATGGAATCGGTGCCTGCTGAACGAACGCCCGCCATTCACAAAGCTCTACACACTGCCCTTGCCCCATGTTCAGTTTGAGTAATTTAATATTACGTTCAGCTTCCAATAAGGGGACGTTCACACAAAATGTTTTTTTTCTGTGCTGTTATTTTAATTGGTGATCTATCTAAACATGCTAGATGTGTGTTTTTGACTGCCACACCAAGGTTTTCAACATGAAAAATATTGTTGAACTGTTTCTTTAGGGAGGCAAAAGTACAGAAAACTTAGTATTGTTATTATATGAAAAATGTTATATTATATTATATCATTATAATATTATTTCTAGTATCTTAGAGTACAGTGCATTATGTAATATTATATTGTTATATTATATCATATTATATTATTTCTACTATCTATAAGAGTACAGTGCATTATATAATATTATGTTGTTATATTATATCATATTATTTCTAGTATCTTAGACGGTACAGTGCCTTATTAAATAAATAAAGCTCATTCTTATTCTATATTATATTATTTTGAGCATCTTAAATGGTACAGTGCATTATATATTATATTATATTATATTAACTCACTCTGATGCTGTATTATTTCTTCTAGTAACTTAAACTGTACAGTGCATTATATTATATATTATATTATTTCTAGTATCTTAAACAGTCCATATTTCCAGTATCTCAAGTAGTACAGCGCATTATAGTATATTTATATAATCACATATATTACATTATATAATCGTATATTATATTATATTATAGTATAGTATAGTATAGTATAGTATAGTATAGTTGCTACTGTAAACACACTAGTGATCCTTGCTCCGCCCACTGCTTTTTCTGATTGGTCCATAGACACTTTTCACAAGAATGTGATGACACATTTCACAGGTTTTTTCATGTTCTTTTTTTTTTTTTAATGTATGTAAATTTATAATGCTATACTTCGTATTATATTACATTTGCATCACATTACCAAAAAAATGTGTTTCTAATGCAGCGTCTATGGGAGTGATGGTACATTTAGCATTTTTGAAAGTTGTGAAAACACTACTGTAAAGTTGTTGTTTTTTTCTTTTGCTGTTTGAGCAAAATATATAATAATATTTGTGATAGTCTCCTATTCACTACTATAGAAGATGACTCAACTATGACGACTTTCACTGCTAAGAAACCCAGAAAAAATGAAAAAAGTCCACTGTTTTGAAGTGGACCTTGATGAACTGGCCTGCATGTCAACAATGGAACTTTGTGTCTTGTGGTACTCATGCATGACGCAGAAAAAGCAGTGAGACATGGTGTAATGGTCAAAAATGTCCATCTAGCAACAGTGCATTTTAACACGTACAGCATGTCCAAGTGTAGTAGTCTCAGCTCTGTTTAACGCCATTTTATATATATTTTTTAAATCATTTTCTCAGAAATCCCTGCAAGAAATGCTAAAAAAACATCTTGTCAGTTTCATCTGGACATAATATGACCACTTTTACTCCCCAGATGAAATCCCGTCTCTTGTTTTCTCTTTCTCTCTAGCTAGAGTAGTGTGAGAATGATAAAACACTCTCATTCACTCTTAATCTTCTTCCTGTCTTTCTCTCTCTGGTTCTATTTCACACACTCTCATCCTGAGCTCTTTAATGATGTTCAGTTTTGTCTGGCATGCCAGAGCGACATGTGTTAAAATACTCAGGCCCTTTGTCGGGCCGGCTTGTGACTTTTTTTTTTCTGTGACCGTTGTAAATGCTCCTCAAATCCCTGTCGGGGTGCAGGGAGTAAACACTGCCTCATTGTCGGGTCTCTCGGAAAAACGCTGCTACTGTTTATTATGAGCCATAAAACTTGTGGTCTGTTCCTTTATTCAGAAAGAGAGAGAGACAGGGGGTGTAGAGGGGCAGAGGGAGAGTAAGATGAGATCATGTTTTTGTTATTATCATCATGTGCTTGCGGGGAAAAAATGTCTATCTGCGCCTGGATTAGTCGAGTGGGTGACATCATTGTTTTTGTTTAATTTCTCATGAGAGAGCGAATGCGCACCCCTCTTTTCCTTCAAAATGCTCATGTCATGAGCCGGGTGTCGCCGAGATAAAGCAGGCCGGGATCGTGAGGATGAGGGTGTATTGCGAAGGTTAAGATTCTGCCTTTCAAACACACTTCCGTTTGGCGCTCTAAACACAGTGTGCCGCCCACATCAATGAGGAGAGTGCTAAAAAATGCAGAATTGACTGCACCAATATTAAAATTCCAGCTGATACAATAAGCTGAGAATTACTTTCATGTTGTGGCTAATAACTAATAATTGGCTGATATTAAAACTTAGATGTGAATTTAGCCATTTCTATTGAATACACTGCCGTTCAAAAGTTTGGGATCAGTAGGATTTGTATTGTTTTTTTAAAGAGATTTCTGCTCATCAAGGCTGCATTTATTCGCTTAAATATAGAGAAGTAATATTGTGAAATATTATTGCAATTTAAAATAGTTGTTTTCTATATTTTAATATACTTTAAAATAGAATTTATTCCTGTGATTTTATTTTTTATTTTTATTTATTTTGTATTTTTTTTTGGAACCTGTGATACTTTTTTTCAGGATTCTTTGATGAATAAAAAAAAAAAAAGCAGCATTTATTTAAAATCTTAAAATCTTAAAAATCTAAAATCTCATTTATTTAATCTTGTGTAACAATATACACTACCATTCAAAGTTTGGAGTCAGTAAATGTTTCCTTTCTTTCTTTCTTTCTTTGAAAGAATACTATTACAATTTAAAATAGTTGTTTTCTAGTTTAATATACTTTAAAAATAGAATGTATTCTGGTGATGTGAAGCTGAATTTTGATACTTTTTTCAGGATTCTTTAAAAAATAAAATGTTAAAGAGAACAAAAACTATAATTTAAAGTTTTGGGTCTTTTTTTCTTCTTTCTTTCTTTCTTTGAAAGAAATTAATACTTATTCAGCAAGGATGTGTTACATTGATTAAAAAGTGATAGTAAAAACTTATATTGTTAGAAAATATTTCTATTTTGTATAAATGTTGTTCTTTTTAACCTCTCATTCATCAAAGAATCCTGAAGAAGAAAGTATTACAGGTTCCAAAAAAAATCCAGCAGTTTCCAACACTGATAATAAATCAGCATATAAGAATGATTTCTGAAGGATCCTGTGACCCTTAAGACTGGAGTAATGGCTGATGAAAATTCAGCATTGCATCACATAAATACATTATATTTTAAAGTATATTAAAATCAAAAACTGTATTTCTGTATTTTTGATTAAATAAATGGAACTTTGAAGCACGTAAAATACTTCTTAAACTTTTTGAATGGCAGTGTATGTTTTTATAGATTAAATACCTAATATTGGCCAGCACTGACAACTTAAAAACAAAAAATCAAATATAACCTCTGTTACAGATACATTTTGCATCACTTAGATTTTTAGATCCTATAATCCTCAGGAAGATTTTGCTTTATTATAATTCCAGAAATGTTTATGTACTCATGTCTTCTATAATGCGCCATAATGTGACCCCTGACCTCCGAGTCATTAAACCTCACCAGGTGTGTTGTTAAAAGCTGGGAGGGTCTACTTCCACACCTAGAGATATGAATGACATCATTGCTCAAATGCTTCATGACATCATCATTTGGATATAGGGATGTTTAATAGATTATAGAATTGTGTTTATATGCATGCAGGGGTTCAAATGATTTCAAGTGTGGGAAAGTTGAAAGACCCTAGAGTACGTCTTTGTGTCCTATTTGACACCGTCCCATTAAGTTCTTACTTTTCTTTCGATGTTGCTTCCTCACTTGGTTCTAAGCCCTGCATCATCAGCTTTTGTTTTGTTTTGGATTGCTTCATAAAGAAAACATGACTTGAATAACTTCGGGCAGAGCTCACCCATCTGAAGCAGCGCTTGATGAGTAAAACAAATGAAGTCATATCCAGGTGTTTTTTTCCCCCCTTTTTCAACTCCCACTCAGAGTTCATGGCCTGCGGCACTTTCTGACAAAAAACAAAATCGTTTCCAAAATAATATCCCACTCCAGCTGCATTTTAGCTGAATAACAGACATTAGGACACTCGTTTAGATCTAATATGTGACCCTGGACCACAAAACAGTTTTAAGTATCATGGGTATATTTGTAGCAATAGCCAAAAATTCATTGTATGGGTCAAAATGATTGATTTTTCTTTTATGCCAAAAATCATTAGGATATTAAGGGAAGATCATGTTCCATAAAGATATGTTGTAAATTTCCTACCTTAAATATATCAAAACTATTGATTAGTAATATGCATTGCTAAAAACTTGATTTCGACAACTTTAAAGGCGATTTTCATTTTTTGCACCCTCAGATTCAAGATTTTCAAATAGTTGTATCTCATCCAAATACTGTCCTAACAAACTATACATCAATGGAAATCTTATTAATTCCAGTTATTATTAGTGGTGTCAAAATTAGCGCGTTAACACTGGCGATTATTTTTTTCATTTTAACGTGTTTAAAATATTTAACGCCATTAACGCATGGGCGGGCTAGGTTTGGCCACCCTACTCACAACTGCCTAAAAGTCTGTGAGCCAGTTGAACATCGGTGAACTGCGGTAAGATGAGATATTGTCAGGCCATATATTGGTACAAACTAATTTACCTGACCTGGTAAATTCATTATACTGTGCTGCGCTGTATTAGGCCTATATTTAAGCGCTGTATCGTGTTCAAACCCAAATGAAACTGCGAATATGCAATGTCGCAGTTATGTCGTCAGCTAAGACATGAATTTACAAAAAAGGCAATTAAAGCTGCCTTAAAACTGTGCATGTAGCCTAAGTATTTATTATTTATAAGTCACATTTAAAGCTGTGTTAGATCCGCAACAAGTTCAGCAGCCAAAATATCCTAATAACCAGCTGCTGTGATGTCTGTTAATCGAACAACAAAATTAAAAGAGGAAATGAATAACTTCTTTAGTTTATAAGCTTTATCTTTATATAATTTAGAATTTTATATAATTTAGTGTTTGATAACTTTAGGCTATATTTTCTTGCTGAAGGGCACAGGTAGCTAGCCTATATGACATTTATTATATTATAGGTTTATGTGAAGATTGTTTCAAGTTTACTTAAATTAGAAGTTATTCTTAAAAGCCTAATAAATGTTAAAATGATAGCTCTCAATTATACTGTAATGTTGAATGGTTATATTCAATGGTTAAATATTATGAAAAAACTTGGAGACATCAGCTGGAATCAGTGATGCTTGCCTTCAGTCATAAAAAAGAAGCCATTAAACAAATATTAAAAATATACGTTCTTTATGTTGTTTCTACATTAATTTAAATGTGGAATTATTGCAATACAAAAATATATTAAAAAAAAACTTTCATTAATTACATTAATGTTTAATGTAATTGCGAATAATCGCGATGAATTTTAGGAAAAATGTGTGATTAATTTGTTTTGTTTTTTTATCGATTGACGTCACTACTTATTATACATCTCAGTTTCAAAAAATTGACCCTTATGACTGGTTTTGTGGTCCAGGGTCACATATAGAGATTTCCATAGACCCTTTGTTTTTTCGCTCACATGACACAATCCTCAGCGGAAAACCTCTCTTTCCACATCTTTCATGTCCTAATATTGTTTTTATTTTCTAGCAAGAGGAAATTGAGTTTATACGCCTAGTGAAAAGTATGTTTTCGAGTGGAAATCCACTATTGTTAGGGGTTTCCTCTGAGAGGGCCGTTGAGATCCCGAGAGAAAAGCGAAAAAATAAACCGTTATCTGTGCTCGTATTTTGATGTGGTTATTTATGTCAAATCATGGTTTGACGCCACAACTAGTTCTCTGATGCCTCAGTGACCTCTGCGTTTGGTTATAAGTGTGTGTGTGTGTGTTGTCAGGACGTGATGCCTGGGCTTGTAGTGTTAACACGTTAGCATACGCGGCACAAACTGTGAGACAATCCCAAAAGGCTGAGACACAGCCGTACAGTGTGCGTATGTGTCTGCACTGTATCAGGCAGGTCAGCGACACGGTTTGTGGCAGATGGTCCAAATATGCTTACAGATCTCCCTCTGGGAGTTTAGATGGGGTCGCGGATTGATCTAGTAGACTGCGTATCAGGATATGTCATCACATGTTTGCATTTCTCTCTCTCTCTCAGGCACCTGAACAGTGAACACGCCCTGGATGATCGCAGTACAGCCCAGTGCAGGGTCCAGATGCAGGTCGTTCAACAGCTGGAGATACAGGTGGGATGCGCGCACAAACGCAAAATCAACATTTCTCTAAAAACCTTGCAAATGCAGTATTCAAGCCGGCTGACTACCTCTCTTCCTGTGTTTTCATTTACATGAATGCATTTGCCAGATATGTTTTGGCCTCACAATTACGTTGCAGTGTCATCAGTGTCCATTTTAGAGGATCAAATACTGAATTTGTGTCTGAATTGTTGCTGAGACTTGGTCTATTAAAGCTGTTCACATACTAAACCGCACTCTCTCCCAGCTGGCATGATTTTCTGCCCATTACACGTCACAGGAGTTGATAGAGATCACTGGAGCTTGTAAAAGGAAGAGTGATGTAGAGAGCGGGTGCGAGAGAGGAGGCCAGAATATCTGCCTTTGATGGATCCCAATTAGAGAGTTTCCCCAGCACCTCTCTCATCCCTCATGCCGCAGACTCTCGGCAAGCACCGCGGGCTGCCTGTCGTGCGCATATACATGGTGTCATCTCTAATGAGAGAGCTGATAAGGAGAAGAGTGGACATGGGAAGTGCTAGAGATTTCTTTTGCCCACGGACACCCTCTGTGCCCCGAGTCACTCTCTTGATGTTGTTCTTAGTGCAAATTACAGTCGTTTTTCTCATCAGCTGAGTGGTTTTGTTGTTGTCTGTAGGACAGCAGTAGTATTCAGGGAAATAAGTGAGGTTACAATTGTGGTCGTCGCGATTAACTGGTACTTATAAATAAAATGACAATCAGTTATCATTCGATTCGAACTGTTGTTAAATTGTTCTTTTTTGCATTTAAATGTTTATTTAAATAAATGAAAAAATATGAAAAATAACTAAATTGACAAATATACATTTGAAATAATAATATAATCAATAATTAATTTACATGTAAATGAATAAATACATGTTTTAATAAATATAAATAAATAAAATGTCAAAATAATAAACCACTTGTCAAACAAAAAAAGACAAGCTTTTGTGTTTAAAATGTAGTTTAAAATGTAGTTCTTTTTCTTCTTTTTCTTATGTTGAATTGTTGTATTTGTCACATTACTTAAAATAATTTACATGAATAAATAACATTTAAATAAATAGAAAATATAAAAATAAATAAATTGTCAAAGTTTATTGTTTAATATTAATTTGAAATAATAAAAAAATAATAATTTAAATTTAGAATACTTTTTTGCTAAATTAAATAAAATATTAAACCACTTGTCAATTTAACAAAAAAAATACAAATTTAGAACAGTTTATTTGTTTACCATGTAGTTAATAGTAATATAATTCTTATTATTATTATTATTACTATTATTATTATTATTAATTTCATTAAATTATTAAATTTGTTACTTTTTAAAATAATAATTTACATTAATATATAGCATTTAAAGAAATTAGAAAATGTGAAAATAAATTACTTGTCAAAATCGACTAATATACACAAAGTAATAATATTTTTATTTTAATATTATTAATATTATTTATAGATTTTATTTGTTGTTATTGGTTTCGAAATCATAATTTACATTAATATATAACATTTAAATAAATGAGAAAATGTGCAAATAAATCACTTGTCAAAATTGACAAATATACATTTAAAATAATAATAATAATAACGATATATATAATTAATAATAATATATATATAATTGAAAACCATTCACAAAATGTAGTTAATATAACAGTAAAAATGTATTAATGATTTAAAAAAAAAATTTTCTCATTGTAATAGAAAAAACATAGATGCTGTATATAAATTGTTATTGTACAGTGCTGCAACAAGTAATGTAAGGTTCATTGTTATCATAAACTGTTTATGACCCTTAAATGTGCTATGTTTAGTGATGGATGATGTTTATTGTCCATGTGAGTGATTTGTTTGGACGCAGAGGCTGTCAGAAGAGCGTCTAGTGGCAGTTAGGATTGGCAGACACTGACAGGACATCGGTCAGGCGCATTAGGTTGCATTAAAGAGACCTTTAGCTATGGGGGAGCTGCTCGTCTCTTCTCAAACACGGCGAGCTAAAACGCAGGTCGAGTAACCTTACTGCGCCTGCAGCGGTAGAATTCCTCTGCTCTTAGAGCTGTAAATCAACATCCCTTAAAAAAGCACGGCCTTACATTGAGACGGGCACTTCAGACCCTCCAGCTTTACGTGGCAGAACAACTTCCCATCAAGACTGCCAGTCAGACAGACCTGGTAATTGGTCAGCTTCCCTTTTTTCTTTCCACGCCACCTCCCCTCCATGTTCTCCATCTCGTCTCATTCCCAAAAATAAACCCCTCACAACAAAGCTCGTCCAAAAAACACTGCCCTGCCAGGCACACGGGCAGCGAGCTCACTTCGTGGCCCGCAAAGAGCATTTAAACACGTGTCCAGATCAATGCAGCCGTGATGAGAAGTGACAAGAGAGTCAGTCCACGTCCAAGCGGATTTCCTCTCACGTCTACCTCCGTCCTGTCACCTACTCTGCCCCCATGCCAACCCAGACCGTCCAGAACCACCCTTTGCCAACCTGCTGTCTCTCCCAGCATACCAGCTCAGTTTTTCCACTGTTTTTATTACCATGCTGACCAACATGGAGCAACCCCTCATTAAACACACATATCAGTTAATGGGTGAATAAACAGCCCAGATCTGTGGATGACTTCAGCAACACTGGGCACAGCCACTCATATTTGATTAAAAAACAGACTAGTTAGTAGCCAGTATAGTATCATATTGTGGGACTCTCTTTTGACCACCAAGAAACCTTAGGATGTGTCCAAATAGTAAATCCGTATTTGGACAAAGCACAGAGCCACTAAAAGGACATGGTTAGCTTTTTGCTAGTGGTAACCTGTTACATTAGACTACATAGATTTTCACTAACCACTTAAACGTAGTAAGGAGAGATGACTGACAAGGACCACTGACAAACATCAAATCTTGTAAAATTGACATGGAGATGATCCAGTTCAACCATACTAATTTGCACTTGCATCACAATTTCATCAGTTACCCGAATGCGCAGCCATATTGGTGATTGACGATTGCACAAGTAATGTGCTACTTGAATATGTTGTTCTGCTAATTTATGCTGTCTAAACCACAGAAATAAATGTGTGGAAGCTACTAAATCCATATAGAGAAGGACTTAGTAAGCAGGAAAGCGTTCAATATTTTAACAAACTAATGTTAATAGGTGGTAAAGATAAATACAAGCAGTATTAGTTGAGATATTACCTGACTGGAAATGATAAGAACAAAAACATATGTTGTCAAGATTCTTGCCCTGTAAATCCTGGTTGAGTTTCGCCAACCACAAATGACAGTTTTTTGCACTCTTCTTCTTGATTTGTTAAACTTTTGGCAGTTTATAATATTCCAAATGTTTTTCACCGGTCTGACCAATTAGTACAGCCCAAAACATAATCAGCAAAAATATGCCAATTTTGTTCAGTTCAATGCCGCCAACATGGCCGACTTAAGATGTGTCGTGAAAACACTATAGAGCGGCAGTACCACACATATTACAAGATTAGATGTTTGTCAGTGGTGCTCAGGATCTGCAGTCATCTCTTCTTACTCTGCTTATGTGGTAAGTGAAATTTTATGTATTGTAGGCTAATGTAACGGGCTACCACTAACAAGCAGCTAATTATGTCCATTTAGTGGCTCCATGGAACGTATTATTGACTTTCCGTGCCGGATTCACAATCTTTGTATTTCTGTGTGAGAAATGGCACTTTTAATGCCACTGAAGTGTATGGTGCCAGTCTCGAAGCGTTCTGAGGCAGTGTGTCGCCCCCTGATTAAGAGGGGCTGGCTGCCTCCACACTTCCTCTAAATGGCGGTTAGGAATGTCAAACGAGGACGAGTGTGGTTACAGGGCAAGTGTCTCTGAAAGAGACGCAATAATCGAGAGAAAGAGGGAGAGGGGAAGAAGGACGGTGAGAGAGAGAGATGTTTTCTCCCGGAGGTATCAAGAGCTGTGAAACGGCATGTCAACATCCCTGTGAGCTGACTCAGTTAACAGGCAGAATGCAAAATTATCCGCCCAAGAGAATATCTAGAGTAGAGTCACTCCCTCCTCTTCTCAGCGGCGCCCACGAGAGCACCACACACTATGACGACACTCAGTTTTTAGTGCGCTGTATTGGCATGACAAATAATTGTACACTTGTGCTGCCAGAGCTTTAGCAGCTGCGTTCAACGAAAACAGTGTGAAACAGAAATAGTACAAAACAACATGCGTAAATTGAGAAAAATGAGAACGAATGATTTAAAAAGTTAAGAAAATGTTTTTTTAAAAAAGCTATATGTTTTTTCTATTGTATATACACATTCCGCATTTGTGAATCAGTCTGAATGAACAATATAATGGTGTTAATGGGAAGAATAATTAAAAAATTTAAGTAAACAGCTCTCACACTTAGATATAGTTATATTTAATGTCAAAATATTTAATGTCAAAATCAAACTGAAAAAAACTGAGATTTATACTAGGTTTTAATAAATAGAATAGCCTATTTTGGCCTATTAAAAAAGTGAGAACTTTGCCTCCTCATATCAGAACACCACTGCACACCACTAATATATATATATAATATTAATATAATTTACATTTACATACACAAGATTAAAATGAACACATTTTTTTTATTAAAGTTTTTCATTTTTCTATTATTTTGTATTATTATTTATTATATTTATCAGCAATAAGAATGTTGCCACCACAGAACATATTTTATTATTTTTTTTTTTTTTGAAAAATCAACCTCCAAATGGCTTACTTATCAGATTTACCAATGTTTAGACTTAAAAACTTTACATATTTGGTTTATGAAGAAAATTACTCTTTTTTTTTTTTCTGTAATATGCGTGTATATTTGTGTTCTCTAGCTGGCCAAAGAGAGTGAGCGTCTACAGGCCATGATGACCCACCTGCACATGCGTCCATCGGAGCCAAAGCCTTTCAACCAACCTGTAAGTTCATAACCTTTGATAACTTGTGTTTCGATAGCTTGCATTTCTGTATTTTTTGCATGAGAAGTAACTGGTTCGGCACACAGTATGATCAATGATTCAACTGAGTGAGGCACTAAAGAGCGCTCTCTGTTGGAGGACGGAGGAAATGCTGGTTTCTCATCTGGCGTCCTCTCTGTGCATGTGCTTGGATTGTATTCCTAGAGAGTAGCTAAACTCTATAGCCTCATACGTTTCTTACCTGTTCAACTTATCCTTGCACCTTACAAAAGTAATAAACCACTTATTCAAGCAAGCCATTAAGCACCTTCTAAGAATCTTTAGCTCAAGTGAGACGATGGACTCTTATAGATGGAGTTCTCTTTAAAGCAGCCACAGCTGGTCTGTTTTCCTCCAGTCCACTTTAGAAGAGTGTTTTGTGTACTTGAAGATGCTCGTATTTATGCCACAGTGTAAATGAAAGTGAGTGTTTTGGGCTAGACTTACTAGATATTCCACATCGCTGCTTCATACGCAGCCATCACAACGCGTTTCCCCCTCAAGCCAGCAGCTGCCTGTGCAATTATTAGGAATCTAATGAATATTTCATGCTGAGATTGATGAGGAGTCTTATTAAAATACGAAGATGTTGAAATTAATTGTCAATTAGAAGTGGAGTGTCTTAATTTGAGGGGATATAAATGAAGGCGGAGGGCGAAAGTAGGCCGCGTCTCCTGTTTGGAGACAAATTCTGCAGATCAGCTGCCATTAGACGGTAATGGGAAACAGCGACCGGGCCGGGCCGAGCGACCTAGCCCGAGAACGACGGAGAGAGAGAATGAAAAAATGATAATTGTGAGTGCGATCAAGAGAAAGAATTAGCATTAAGTGGTAAGGGTGAGCATTAGGGCGGAGCTTAATACAAGCTCAAACCCGTGTGTGGCATTGACCGCTATTAAGATCGTTGGGTGTTTGGCACGGCAAACTGGCACGGCTCCAGCGTTAATTAAGTACCTGTTAAACCATTTTGCTCCCCTAATTACTGGAGATGGGCCAGGTTGGCTCCTGTGGCAATGAGAATGGAGAGAAAAGAGGGCTGGCGCTGTTTAATTCGCCATATTAGCTTCAACGCCCGCCCCTCCTCGCGCTCGCTCTATCGCACGTGCGCATGATGGTTTTAATTAGAGCAAAACAAGCAACCCCGAAAAAGAGTCCCTGAGCGATGGGGAAAGCTGTTTCCTAGCGCTCCGTGCCCGCCGAAGCTAATTGGGCAGAGCAGGGCCACAATGAGGGCGGGTAACCGCAAGCGTTGTTTGTTGCCAGATTGTTGTTTTACCCCCCTCCTACCATGTATCGCTTTGTTTTGCTCCTCTTGTGTGGCTTTAATTGCAGACATTGTGTCACCGAGGAGCCTCGTTTGTGCACGCTCGCCCGTGTGTGTGTGTCTGAGAAACGTGATTTGCGGGGTGCTTTGTTTGAATTTCACCGGGTGAACGGGATCATCTTATAATGGAGTCGCTGTGCCAACTGCTTTTGGCATGGATGTGCTGGCAAGGATCGCAGGATGTGCTTCTCACAGCGGGAGACCAATGACAATTTGAAGATGATTATATTTCCTGGTTGGTAATTGCAATGCTGGAGATTACTGTACACCACGAAGATGATGCGAATTAGAATTAAGGCTGCGCTGAGACTGAACGTGTGCCAAATCGAGGGAGAAAGACATTTATGTCTGGCACTGTTATTGTTTTGTGTGTTATGTGTGTATGAGTGTATGAGTGAATGTACGTTTTTGTAAACCAAGAAAAAAGAGCAACTTCAAGCAAACAACATTAACAACCGTTTTATATATTAATTGCAATTTCTTCTTCCCAAACATAAGATATACTTTTTAAGTTTTAAAGCATTTATTTACATATAATACGTACATTTTATGAAATCTGTTATGATTCTTGTTTAAATATTAGATATTATAGTAAATATGTATCATTTTTATAATGTATTAATATTATTATTATAACTAATAGCAACATTATTGTAATTGGATCTTAAACATTAACATTTAATTTTAGTTTCAGTGGATTTCAGTGTTCAGTGATTATATATTATAAATATAAAATGTTATTATAGTATTTTTGTTTAGGATTGTTAGGTATTATATATATTTATAATATTTAAATAATTCTTATTAATATAAATAATAATTTATATTAATAACACTAATTGTAATTGGATTTAGTTTTACAGTTTTTACTGTAATTTACAGTTACAAATACATATATATTATAAATATAACATGTTATTATACTATTTTTTGTTTAGGTATTATAGTAAATATTTATAATATTTAATAAATAATTATGATTGTTATTATAGCTAATACCAACATTGTTGTAATTGGATCATAAATGTTTAGATTTTTGTTTTAGTGAATTTCAGTGTTGTGTATTTCCAGTTACAAATACACTACAAATATTATTAATATTATATATTATAAATATAATGTTATTATAGATTTTTTGTTTAGATGATTAGGTATTATAGTAAATATTTATAATATGTAAATAATGATGCCAACAGTATTGTAATTGGATCATAAACATTTCAGTTTTTGTTGTAGTGAATTTCAGTGTTGTGTATGTCAGTGTATCTACAGATACAAATACACTACAAATAATATTAATATTATATATTATACATATAACGTGTTATAGTATTTTTTGTTTAAAGATTATTATGTGTTACAATAAATATTTAGAATTAATTAGAAAAATAATTATTATTGTTTATTAATTTGAATCAAATTGATGGCAAAAAAATTAAAATGTTACAAAAGACCAAATATATCAAATAAATGCTGTTCCTTTGAACTCTATTCGTCAAAGAATAAAAAAAAAGAAAATATCACGATTTTCACACAAAAAAAGTAACATGAAAATATATATATATATTTTTTAAAAACATTATTTCAAATTGTAATAATTGTAATACTTCACAATATTACTGTTTTCACTCTACTTCTGATCAAATAAATGCATATTAGAATGTTTTCTGTTATTGTTGTTATCTGATTTTCTATTATTTCAAATTGTAATAATATTTCACAATATTGCTGTTTTTGCCCTATTTCTGATTAAATAAATGCAGCCTTGATGAGCATGAGAGACTTCTTTTGAAAACATTAAAACAACCTTTACCCTTTGAACGGTGTTGGGATATGCTACTAGTGAGCTCATTTTGATTGGCCATTTTATTGTAAATAATATTTCAATTGTTTCCTCTCATCTAGCTGAACCTGGCCTCTAGCGTGTCGCTTTCAAAAAGAGAAAGTGAGGGGTTTCCTGAGGGCTTGCCTCATCCCCCCACCTCTGCCGCAACTCCCATCACCCCCATGAGGCAGGGACCCTCCGTCATCAGCTCCTCCAGTCTGCACGGAGTCGGGCCCATCCGTCGGCGCAACTCCGACAAGTTCTGCACCCCCATCGCTTCAGGTCAGTGTCTCCACACAAAACATAGTCTACATGTCACTTTATTTAACACTGAAATATAATATGAAATAATCATGGCTGATTATGTCTGTTACAGAACTTGCACAGAATTGTGAATTCTACAAAAACGCTGATGTCAGGCCTCCGTTCACCTACGCCTCCCTCATACGACACGTAAGTCAGCCTGTGTGATGTAGAGATGTGGAGTGTGCGCTCTGTGCTCCAGTGCACTTGAGTGGAGTTCAGAGGTGTGTGCTGGTAACTAAGGATTTATGCGCATCTCTTAGCTCGGTGTCAGTCATGCTGAAACGAACGGCACTATCCATAATGCTCTGCCTGCCCATCTGGAAACAGTCCATCAGCTAATGTCTCACTAATAACAGCCATTTGAATCACCTCTCTTGACACCTGCTCACTTTCTCTCTTCCGTTCTCTCTTGACTTTATTCAACCAGGCCATTCTGGAAGCCCCTGACCGACAGCTGACTCTAAACGAGATCTATAACTGGTTTACACGAATGTTCGCCTATTTCAGGAGAAACACAGCAACGTGGAAGGTAACGTCCCATCAAGTGAAACTTTTTGCACCATAGATATCTATAATACTTGTTAACATTCCTATTCATCGCAAATGAACCTGAAGTAACACACTACCACTCAAAAGTTTAGGGTCCTTTATCCTTTTCTTCATCCAAAGTGACCGTAAAGCCATTTATAATAATACAAAAGATTTGTTTCAAATAAACACTGCTCTGTTGCTCAGAGAATCATGAAAAAATGTATCACGGTTACCACAAAAATATGTTTTCAATATACTGTTTTAATATTCATTTTTCAATTAAATCAGCATATTAAAATCCTTTCTGGAGGATCATGTGACTCTGAAGACTGGAGTAATGAGTGCTGAAAATTTGGCATTGTCATCACTGGAATAAATTAAATTTTAAAATAGAATATTTAAATAATAATAACTAATAAACATTTAGTGTGAATTTCAATGTTGAGTATGTCTAATTTGATGTCATTAAATTATAAAATTATAGTTTACTAATAGTATATAATATGAACTACTTTTCAGAACCTTTTTTAAAGAAATTGGCATTCATTTCCGACACTAACAATCATTTTATATGTTAAATAAAATACAATATTTCTTCTTCCTAAACACAAGACTTACTTTTCATTTTAATTCTTTAAAAAGCTTATACTTTTATGAAATTTGACAGTTACAAATACACTACAAATATTACTAATATTATATATTATAAATATAGCATGTTATCATAGTATTTTTGTTTAAATATTAGATATTATAGTATTATTATAGTATATATTTATATGGTATTATAGTAATATTTGTAATATTTAAATAATATATTTTTGTGAATTTCAGTCTTGTATGTCTTATTTGACATTATTTAATTATAAAATGATAGTTTACTAATAGCATATAATATAAACTCCATTTAATAGTTTCTTAATTTGATAAAAATTGACAGTAAAGATATTTATAATGTTACAAAAGACCAAATATATCAAATAAATGCTGTTCCTTTGAAACTCTATTTATCAAAGAATACTCTTAAGTTTTAAATCATTTTTAAATATAAAAAAGCTTATACTTTTATGAAATGTGACAATTGCAAGTACACTACAAATATTACTAATAATATATATTATAAATATAACATTATTATAGTATGTTTTGTTTAAATATTAGATATTAGAGTAAATATTTGTAATATTTAAATAATAGTTATGTCTAATACCAACATGATTGTAATTAGATAAATATTTAGACTTTTTTTTGTGAATTTAAGTGTTATGTGTCTAATTTGATATCATTTAATTATAAAATTATAGTTTGCAAATAGTATATAATATGAACTACCATTTAATAGTTTTTTAAATACTTTTATTCTGCAAAGTAGCATTCATTTGATAAAAATTGACAGTAAAGATGTATAATGTTACAAAATATATGTTGTCTAAATATATCAAATAAATGTTGTTCCTTTGAAAAAATAAAAAGTTTCATAGTTTCCACAAAAATATTACGCAGCACAACTTTTTCCAACATTGATGATATTAAGATTATATTTTTTTAAACAGCAAATCAGCAAATTAGAACAATATTTTTAATCTATTTCTGATCAAATAAATACAGAATTCTTGAAAATTCAGCTTTGTCATCACTGGAATAAATTACATTTTAAAATATATTAAAATAGAAAAGAGATATTTTTAATTGTAATAATACTGTCTTTTTAAATACTGAACAATTGATTCAAGTATTTGCCAAAGTTTTGCCAGTAAACTCTGTTTGGATAGTTTTGTAAATGTTTTATCTCATATCATCTCAGCAGGCCTTTATAGGAAGTTATAGGAAACTATCAGTCTACAGCGGTCACAGTGTTTAGAGGCTCAGGCTTGTCTATGCTTGCCTCTTGGCAATGAGGCAGAAGGGCTCCTTCTTTTATAAGTCACACAGAGATAAAAACAGAGCAACAGACGCAGCCCATTGTTCAGCACGACCCAAACAACAATAAATCCTCCCTTCGTGCCAAGGGGTACAGCGGGTACAACAGAGATATGGCCTTCTGTAGAGTTCCAATAACAGTGAGGTTATTAATGACGCCTGGCATCACACAGACAGCCAAGTTACGACCTGACCATTCCCAGATCTGTTTTTCTTTGTTTTTTTGGTGTCCTGATGTGCTCTACTTATTGTTTTGATTGTGTTATGTGGCGTCAGCCTGCCTAATGGTGTTTGGTAGGTGGGAGCAGGAAGTTCAAGTCTGACTCATTCAAGTCCATTTCCTTTGCTTTCCATGCTACAACTTTCACTAAAACTCCCCAAATTCAGTTACGCATAAATCAGTCTAAAACAGTTGCCTGCCGCAGTCTGTTTTATCAGCCCATAGGCACGCATAGCATAGCATTGTAACTCTTATCATTCAGTTTAATTCGAACCGAGTGATTAGCATGTGCCCCGCTGGTCCGCAGCCAGTTCTGTATCAGCTCAGCATCTCCTGACCAGCTCCTACATGCCCCACCACAGGTTCCTGTGAACCAGTTGCTGTCATCCCGCATCCACCTGTGTGTTTTCAACCCAAAGCTTTCATGTGCAATCAGCTGCTTTAACCACACGATGCTCGGTTTCATGTCATCCGAGGCGAGCAAAGCTGATACTAGACATCAGCGAATGCATGGGTGGGTGTTGCAGGTGTGTGTTGCCAATAATAATAATAATAATAATAATAATAATATAAAGACACTTTAAGTTAAATCAAACTTTATTGATAAAGCATATTTTTTAAAAATGTTGTACCAAAAAAGACTAGTTAATATAGTTAAAGACTAAAATGTTAGTAAATAATAAATACAAAAAATATAATAAATAAATAAATAATATAGAATAAAAATTTAAGGTAAAAAAAAATAATAATATATCATATAAATAATAAATTGTTATTCAAAAACCATAAACATGTTACATTTTTTAAATTATCTAAACATAACTTTATTCCTTAAATTTTAACAAGTAATATTATTTAGTAGCAGTAATGCTTCTGCTAAAATAATAATAATACATATTAGTAATATTTGCATATTGTAAATAATAAATGTTAAATAAAAATAAATATAGATGTTTTAAAAAAATTATATATAATTAAAATGAAAATTAAAACATAATAACATAATACAAATTAAAATGTAAACATAATAGTTACAATAATAATGCAAATGTTACTCAATATCCATAAACGTGCATATTTAACTTTTTTAATGATCTAAACATCTTTTTACCTTTTTAGTGTTAATGCTGCAGCTTAATAATAATAATAATAATAATAAATATTAGTAATATTTACATATTATAAATGCATTGTTAAATTATAATAAATGCAAATATTAAGAAATATTATAATATATAATAAAAATACTGGTAACCATGTTTAACTTAAACATGTTTGTTTTTATCTAAGCATATCTTTATACCTTGACATTTTAATAATTAATGTTAACTTTAAGTAATAGTGATGATGCTGCTGCAAATAATAATAGTATTATTAATATTTGCATATTATAAATATGTATGAAATTTTAAGAAATATTATATTAAAAATACAAATTAAAACAATGATAATAATCATCATCATAATGTAAATCTTCATTATTCCCAATTCAATAACCGTTTAACTTTATATTTTGATATTTTAATAATTATTTTTATTACATAGTAGTAGTAATTATGCTGCTGCTCTTAATAATAATACATATTATTTTTTTCATATTATAAATATTTACAAATATTAAATATTAATAACTAAAATATGTTTTGATTTATTATTATAAATGAATCATTATTATCATCATCATCATCATCATCATCAACATCAACATATTTAAGTCTTACTTAACCAAAGCTTCTTATCTATACTTACATGAAATTTGGCCTCCACTAGTCTCTTTTTTTCTGTCTAAAGTGAAGAGCACAGCGGTCATTAAAGGCCCACCCTGACCATGTAACCATCCCATTTAGCGGGCCATCTCCCCATCACCCTGCTTAGCCATTAGTTCGCCCCTCAGAAAGAAGTGCTAATACATCCCTCCCTTCCCAACACATCCCCCCACCCTCCCCCTGCGGACCAGGAGCTTGGCAAGGTGCTGTCAGGCCGGGGAGGAAACGGACACCGCAAAGAGTAGCTCGCTTCCTGTCAGTCAGTCTCCTCATTAGCCATTCACATGGCCTATAGCCTGGAGCCCGGGCTGAGGAGGTGCTGCCCCACATTCAGCCAACACTGGCCCAAGGCTCATTTGTGTGCCAGAGCCTCTGGAGGAGAGGAAGTAAGGAGAGAAACAGAGAAGGTGAGGTGAAAGAGGGACCCAAGGAGGCTGAGGGCATCGAGACAGAACAGCAGGCTAATAGTCTTGAACCGCAGCGGCACCCAGGAGCAGTTAGTGAGCTTAGCCACTGAGAGTTGAGGCGAAGGAGGTGAAAGTGGCAGGAATATCTTTAACAACTCATTTCACTTTTATGAAATTTAACAATTAATGGATCCGGCTACTTTTCCTCCTCCACCAGAGCCAGATCTCTCTTTTTTTTTTTTTTTTCCTCCTATAGTACCTTTTCACACTCTCGCTCTCTTCTTTTTATTTTAATAACTGCACGTTCGCACTCGTCTTCCTCTCTTGCCAGTCATTTGGCCCGGTATTAAATATAGAAATGGAGATGCATGTTCTCCGGTGCTCTTAATGGCCATCTATATTTCATGAAAAGTCAAGTCCGGAGAGTAGGGGAAGTCATTGATCAGTTAGAGGGCGGCTTTTATTCACAAGATGGACATCGGCAGGGTCATTCTACAAAACTGCTTCTATTTGTGTCCCTCATACACGTATATGGAAAAATTGTATTCTGTTTTTGTGTAATGAGCTATTGTATCTAAGACTGTCACTAACAATTATTTTAGTAATTGAGTAATCGGTAGATTATTCTGGTGATTAATCGAGTATTTGGATAATTGTAATATTTTTTTTGTAATAATAATAATTTTTGAAGTAAAAATAGACCTAAGCCAACAATAGCCTTTACAATGACTTAAAACACAAATAAAGTATCAAAAGTAAGTAATCACGTGGTTTTATTATAAAAAAAATAGAGCTAACATACATTACGCATTATAACAAATGACTGCAGAGTGCGCCAACAGCCTGACAAATGTTTTCACACTTTACTGAACGATCTAATCCTTGTTTAATATTGGCTAAACAACATATATATCAATCAATTATATCAATTTATATCAGTTTCTGTAATTCTCAGTATTTCATTAACTTCCCAATTGCTTTTCTGAATTTCATAGTAGTAGTTTAACTAATGATGGTGTATATAAAGTGGGAAGTATTTGTAACCCACACTCATCATTTATCTGAGCCTTGTTCTTGTTAAGAACATTAAAGGCTGATTTTTGTTGTCTTCCTCGGTGCAGAATTTATCCAGAAATTCCTTTTGCTCATACACTGATACTTTCTTTTGTATTAGGCCACTAGTATCTAGATTGAGCCCTGGTGTCCTTGGTGTAGTTTTAAGCCTACTGTGCCCAAAATTGACCCATATTTACTTTCTTAATACACCTTCTTGGTCCTAAGAGTGAGTAATAATATTTTTAATACTGAATAACCTGAATATCCAGTTTCATTCTAAATGGATGTAAAACATTCAGTGTAGCTGTTCACTTCTAGGCTAAAATGGTAGTTGTGGTGTCGTCCCTCTTCATGTGGACCAAAGAAACCGAGACCTGTTTGACATCCGCTCCACGTGTGCCATCTTTCTAATATAGCTGCCACCCCTCCAGTCACTCATTCACTCTCTTACACACACACACACACATGCACGCACAGTCAGGCGGGCATTTTGTTTATGTCTGCAGACTCTGACCCCCTTTAAATTGCTGCTAATGTTTTAACTGGGAGAATTAGTCTTTCATCACGGATGGGAATGCAAATAAAATCGGTGAGGTGGCAGGCTGAAATTGGGGTCATACTCATTTGCAAAACTAAGCATCATCGCTCCTGCACGGGGAAATTTATTCAAAGGAGGGAGGCCTCGCCTGATTATGGCACTTGTAATTATGGTTAGGAGTGATTCCGGCATCAGCAGTCCCTCCCTCATGGATTCAGGAAAAAAAAGAGTGCGTCGGAAAAAATACACAGGATTTAATTATACACGAATTAAAATTGGTAATGAAATTGGGCATGAACAAACTACAAATAGCAGATGAAAAGGAAGGGGCCTCCCTTGGGGGTGTTATTCTAGATAGTGGCTGATTAGTGAAATTTAAAATAAAAAAGCAGGGGGTGGGTTTGCTGATGGTGGAGGGGGGATAGCGCGCATCGTTTCTTATTTTTTTGCGTTCAAAGATGGACTTTTTTTTTTTCTCCAAACTCCCACTGTTATGATGGTGTGGCACCACATTGTCACTTCCCCTCGGTAGAATGTGCACTTAATTGGTTGTGTGTGTCTGTGAGATGGTGCGTGCGGGAGGGGGACGGGTTCGAGATGGAGAGATACGCTCGGCCGACACGTCCCTGTCTGAGCCGTACAATCTTTTGTGCTCATCATCACGTGCGCTCTTTTAATTAGAAAGCAGGTATAAGATTTATGCCATTATTAAAGGCTGTTTATATCAGGCCTCGCTATAATTGCATTTCCAGCAATGACAGCGACGCGGACGCTATTCTGCTTAAGATACCTACGGCGTCGACTGACGACTTCTTTTTGCTCTGTCTTCTCTGTATGTCCCATCGCCGTTACCCAGAATGCTGTGCGCCATAACCTGAGTCTGCACAAGTGCTTTGTGCGGGTCGAGAACGTCAAGGGTGCTGTTTGGACCGTGGACGAAGTCGAATACCAAAAGAGGAGACCACCAAAGATGACCGGGTACGTAGACTCGTACGTAGAATTTTTTTCAATTCTCTTCATTCTTTCTATTAAACTTGATTTTTCTACGAAACTGTTGATTTTCAGGTGTGAATAGGAGTGAATGAGAAGTGAATGGGGCTTAGTGTTGTCAAGCTCCAAATTTCCCCAAAAATGATCATGGAAGTACCATAAAAGTGGTCTTTTGGACTATACAGCACTACATTCCAAGTCTTCTGATTCTATATAATTGATCAAATTTACAGTAAAATCTGGCAATAACAAGGTTTCATTAAGTGATATAATGTCAATATTCCGCTAATCAGAGTTAGTCATAAGTGGCAGGTTAATAGGGTACACACAAAGACAAAAGTTAACACACACACACACACAACACAAAAATAATAAAATAAACATTAACTAAACATAAAATATAAAACAGAACACCCTAATGTACATTATTGATAATAAACAAAGTTATTTATACAAAATATAATGTCATTGTCACAAAGACACTGGGTCTTTTTTACTGTTTTTCACTGTGAAATATGATTTTTCATTGTTTTTACTTCCAAAAACTATTGTTTTAACAGGATTTTGCTGTAAAATAAAATTATTTATCCAAAATATGATATTGCACAGGGACTTCTGGACTTACAGTTTTTTAGTGTGAAATATATGATAATTCATCATTTTTACTTTACTTAATATGATGTCACACAGGACTTCTAGGACTGTTTTTCACTGTGAAATTTATGATCGTTTATAGTTTTTACTTCCAAAAATTATTAGTTTTTACTCCTATAAACTACTAGTTTGACTGTGTTTTACAATAAAATGAGGAAACAATGTTATTTATACAACATATGATTCTGGGACTGTCCTTTTAGTGTGTTTGACTATGAAATATATGATAATTCATAGTTTTTACTTTCAAAAACTATTAGTTTGACTGTGTTTTACAGTAAAAGAAGAAGAAACTAAATTATTTATACAAAATATAATGTCAAACAGAGACTTCACCTTGAAGTATATGATAAATCATAGCTTTTACTTCCGAAAACTATTAGTTCAGCTGAATTTAGCAGTTAAATAAGAAGAAATACAATTATTTATACAAAATGTAATATGATGTGCGACACAGTGGCTTCTGAGACTGTCCTTTTACTGTTTTTCACCATGAAATATATGATAATTCATAGTTTTTACTTGCAAAAACGATACATTTGTCAGATAGCTGTACTGCCACTCGAACGCCTGCTGAGACTTTCTTCTGCCTTACAGACTTAAATATGAGCCTGTCTGAAATCAAACTAGTGGCAATAACCTGTGAAGCACTGAATTAAAACAGCACTCTTTAAGTGAAACCTATTTATTGAGAAGTCCCAAAAGCAGGCTTTATTTCTGTAGCAAAAGCGTAAGCTTGTAGGTCTGCTCTGTAAGTGGGGCTATAATCGTTATTGGCATGTATGATTACCCTAATGGGCTTCCCATCATTACCCTATTACTGACTCTCTAGTCAAAAGCACAAAGGTCTCTTTTGTGCCTTGCCTGCTTGTGTTTGGCAGTGCATGCATGTGTGTGTTTGTGCGCCTGTGTATTTTTCCCGTCTGTGTCTACACTGTTTAGGGTACATTGTGAGCAGATGCACAGCAGAAAAGCGTGCCTGCTTGCATTTGTACAAACAGATGTTACACGCCGTCTCAAGCTCTGCCAGAGAGACGACGGCAAATTACCCAGCCGACGGCCTGCGCGCCAGATTTCAACCCTGTAGCGCACAAACACAATAGCGAACAAACATTGTGTGTGTGTGTGTATGTGCAGTATATGCTGTGTCAGAATTCATGTGTTACTCTCCATTGTTTAACTTTTCTATTTATCTCTTGTAAATAGAATAATGCCTCAGCATTTTTCATGGGGTTGGGAGCTTTTTTTAACACACACTTTGGTCAGATGTGTTTTGTTGTAATCCACACATGTACTTAATCACCCTCTCTCTTTCTTCTGTTTCTCAGAAGTCCCACTCTCGTGAAGAATATGATTTCTGGGCTGGGATTTGGTTCTCTGAATGCCAGCTATCAGGTGAGTGTGTGTGTGTGTGTGTGTGTGTGTGCGCCTTCAGTACATCAAATCAACACCTTTATGCATTCACACACGTCTCGTCATTAAAAATGATGGGGAAATCCTTATTTATTTATTTTTATTTTATTTTATTATTTAATTTTTCATTTATACACCTTAATACTACAACTATTTAATCAGGTTAAATATTGCCTTTTAGGTTGAGCAAGCCATTCTTTTGAAACGTTTTGTTTATTAATTTATTTATTTGGTTTGGTTTTAGTTTTTGGTTTAGTTGAGGGCAGGGGTGTCCAAACTACGGCACGTTATCAGTCCTGTGGTGGACCGCAAGGGATTTTTAAAAAAATGATACGAATCTGCAGAGGTGGGAAAGTATGTGCGTTTTCATCTGGCCCATGAGGCAGTTGGTCTAAAGTGGATAATTTGATGCATTATCAGTAGAATCCAATAGAATCCGTTACAGAAACGGGTCTCTGCACTGCTACGCTAAAGATAATAGTCTATTTGACGGACATCTCGTCCAAGCTTTTGTTTTTGTGTTTAGTTTTTTGGTTTGGTTTTAGTTTTTTGTTTTTAGTTTTGTTTTGGGGTTTTTTCCTCTTTTGATTTGGTCAAAATGGTTAAATCGTTTTGTATAGTTCTTTAGAAAAGTGGTTCGAGCTCGATATTTTTTTTATTTTTTATTATTTTTTTGTTTTGTTTTTTCACCTTTTTTGATTTGGTCAAACTGGTTAAATCATTTTGTATAGTTTCTTTAGAGAGGTGGTCCGAATAGAAATTCTTTTTAAAATCCTTTTATTTTATTTTATCTTTTATTTATACACTGCATACTACAACTATTTAATCGGTTAAATATTGCTTTTTAGGTTGAGCAAGCCATTCTTTTTATTTTTTTATTTATTTATTTTTTTTTTTTTTTTTGGCTTTTGGTTTGTTTTTAAGGGTTTTGTTTTTTGCTTTTTTGATTTGGTCGGACTTTTTAAATCATTTGTGTGGTTCTGTAGAGAAGTGGTCCGAATAGAAATTCTTTTTTAAATTCTAATAATTATGCACTGAAAATGATGAGATCCTAAAAGTCTTGGTAATTGTAATTGTAATGTGAAAGTAAATGTATTGAGTTTGAAGTAAATGTATTTGATGGACGTGTAATATGTGTTGAGAGCAGACTGAGATGGGGGGGTTTTTGCATATTAACTCTTCATATATATATATATATATATATATATATATATATAGGGTTAAATATTATCTTTAGGTAAAGTGAATCTTTTGAGTGTCTGATTTGGAAATGAAGTCTTCTCGAAACGGTTCAGAGTAATGAATGAAGTCATGAATTTTTAATATGACTATATATTTTTTTTTTTTTTTTTTTTGTCTGATAAACATCCTTGGGTAGAATAAAAGTTGCTCTAGTGAGATCTGGTATGTGAATGAATTACTCTTTTCAGTTAATTTCAATAAATTGGTCTTAATAGTTCATGGGTAAATCTGTCTTAATGAGTGAATTAGTTTTAAACAACTGCAAAGATCCTGGAAAACTCATTCCACAGAAAGTGTGGGAATCTTACACGGATCAGGCCAGATCAAGCGCACAAGGGCGCCGATAATAATTTCCTCTTCTAATTAGCTACTTCTCCCAAACCTCCTCCGTTCTCCTCCCTCCATTGCACACGCACTCCCAGCCAGCCATATGTGATTTATAGCGTCAAATATTTGTCAATGAAGGTCACAGCATAAAATTAGTGTCTGTCCTAGAAAATCCATCTGAAAGCGGCTGTGGCACCGTGACTCTCGTTCTGAGCTCTCATAGCCTAGCTCTGTGTTTCGGTGTTTGTGTATGTGTGTTTTTCCCAAGAACGCTGTGTGACGAGACAGAGATGGATCTGGGAGGTTAGCCTTTGTGCTTGAGTCCTGGTCTGGGTGTGTGAGCGTGTGTGGCGCTCTGTCAGGTCTGTACCCATCCATCTCTTCACAGGACAAGCAGTGTCAGCGCCTGACAAACAAACAGCCCAGCTAATCACGGGCCAACACACACACACACACACACACTTCCACCGGCCTGGCCCAGTTTGTCCCGCTCTGACCCCGCAGGCCATCTCTATGGAAATGGAACTGCTCATCCTGAAAAGGCCGCACATAAACTAGCCTTTAACAAAAGAGCAGACACACAGTGGAGATCTCTGGTTCGCCCTACCAGAGTGTGAGAGAACCGTGGCTCTCTGTTTCAGTGTGTTGCGTGTTTTAGTCCGTGTTTTAAAATTGACCTTTTAAAAGGTGATTCAACTTGGCCATCTCATTAAACGGGCATTAAGCATGTTTACCTATTAGATCTGTCTGTTTTTGCCAAAAATTGTAGGTGGCTGCCAGTTAATTATAGTTTAAAGGGTAAAAAATAGCCCTTGTTTAGTTCACATCCTTTAAACCTTGTGTGACCCTGATCATCTTTCTCGCCACCACCCAGTCTCTACAGAATCAGAATGAATTTCCCTCAAGCTCTTTCTTTTCTCTCTCTCTCCTTCTTTCTCTGTTGCTCTTTCTGTCTCTCTTTCTTTCTCTCAGTGGCATATTTCAGGCAGTCGCTACAGTTTGAATTGGCAGGAGTACCACACAAAAATTTCAGTACAGAAGTGACTGTAGAAATGAAGAAAACCAAGCAGAACCGTTTTCCGTTCCACCTTTCCTTATGCATTAAAATATCCATATGCACAGTGTTTATGTAGATTTGTATGTAGGAATATGAATTTAACATTTACTTGTATGGATTTACCATTACGTCTACCTTAGATCTTTTTTTTTTTTTTTGTTATGTAATTCTTATATCTATAAAGGCAGTCAGAGTGTGCAGAGTAGTCAACAAGAGTGTGCAATGTAGTTTTTTTTTTTTTTTTTTTAGTCATATAATTCTTATGATTAACAGAAGTAAATTTGATCTTTTTATTTTTTTAGTGGTATATTTCTTATGCTTTCTATACCTATAAAGCCAGTCTGAGTGTACAGTGTAGTCAACCGATTACAGTTACAGAAATAAAAATAACTTTTACAAATTGAATGCAAAAAAGAATACAAAGGTGAATGATGTAATGAATGATAAAGTTAAGATATATTTAGATTTTTATTATTAATCAATCTCATGTAATCTTTAAATACATTTCATGTCATTTTAATTAAACATAATTAAAAAAATAGAATAGAATGTATTATATAATGCAAAAAAATATATAAACTGTAAAGTGAGGTAGAAGCATATTTATTGGTGTTTTTACTTTTTGTTTTGTTTTGGGTTTTTTTTTTTTTTTTGTACTCCATCTTTTGTTCTATTGCTGTTTTTAAAGAGTTTAAGCAAAAATGTAATCATTTATTACCAAACACTTTAATATGCTATAAAGTATAATAAATGTGTAATAATAATAAATATGTTAAATCATTTTAGAGATGTTTTTATTTGGAAAGCGGTGAGCACATGTGTAACAGGAGTGTAAGTCTGTGTGTGTGTTTCTGGTGGTCTCTGCGAGCAGTCAGATCTGTTGTATGGAAGTGAGGAGACCCCTAGTGGTGACACAGACTAACCTGCTGCACCACTGCTGCCAGATTTCTCTCAAAACACACAGATTACATCTGTCCAGTCAGCGCATTTAACCTTTATTTTTTTAATACGAATTTAAAATCAATTGACAATTCAGACCTCACAACTGCAACATAAGCAATGCTTTTTCTGCATCTCTCTGAAGTTTTCATTAAGTTTAAATACTTTCAAATTGTGTGTGCAGGCTGCACTTGCGGAGAGCAGTCTTGGTCTTCTGAACAGCCCCACTCTAGTGAACAACAGCACAGGTGCGAGCCTCAACATGCTGCACGTCGGCCACGATGATGTCAGCAGTACTGTTGAACAAGTCAACAGTAACGGCAGCTGCAGCCCTGGCCTTTCTCCGCAGCAGTATGGGTAAGACTAGTCAAGTCCCAGCTGATTGGTTACTAATGCCTTGATATGTAGTCTATTGAGCATTAATGAAACATCATGCCAAAAAAAAACAATATTCAGTACACTACCATTTCAAAAATTTGATATAAAATATAAAAAAAAAAATCCGCTTTTTTTATTTGATCAAAAAATTCAACAAAGACAGTATTTTTGTGAAATATTATTACCATTCAAAATAATGATGCAAAACTAAATTTTCAGCAGCCATTACTCCAGTATTCAGTGTCACATGATCCTTCAGAAATCATTCTAATATGCTGATTTGACTCTCAAGAAACATTTTGTATCATTAACAATGTTGAAAACAGGAAATATTTTATATTACTGCTTAATACAATTTTTTAAAAAATTGTATTAAAAAGTTATAAATATAATATATATATATATATATATAAAACACATAAATATTTATACTTTCTCAGCGAATTACAAATCATTTAAAGTATATCTAAATTTAAAGAAGCGTTTTCTATATTTAACCATACTATTAACCAAAAAATCTCAAGAAACATTTCTTACTATTATCAGTGTTGAAAACAGTGTAAATGTAATAATACTCCTTAATATTTTTGTGGAAACCATGATATATTTAATTTAATGATAATAATCACAATAAATAATATTATATCATATAAATAATATACAATATATAAATATTTTTATTCCTTATTGAATTACAAATAAAGAAATAAGAAGTACAATTGAACCATATTTAAAAAGTGACTTATGTTTACAAAGTGTTGTGTATTTAAAGGTTTATCTGAGGTTTATTTGATTCATCATGCTTCTGAAATCTCAGTCCAGAAAATCCAAAAAGAAGGAAAAAAAGAAAGTTTGAAATTTGTAAGTTTTTTGTTTTTGTCGCTTTTGCTCACCGAGGAGGTATTTATTTGATCACAAAAAGTGACAAAAGTGAAAGTGACGAGACGTGAGGCCAAGTATGGTGACCCATACTAGGAATTTGTGCTCTGCATTTAACCCATCCAAGTGCACACACACAGTAGTGAACACACACACACCGTGAACATACACCCGGAGCAGTGGGCAGCCATTGCATTGCTGTTGGGGGTTCGGTGCCTTGCTCAAGGGTCTCACCTCAGTCGTGGTATTGACGATGGAGAGAGCGCTGGATATTCACTCCCCCCACCGTCAATCCCTGCCGGACCTGGGACTCGAACTCGCAACCTCTTGGTTACAAGTCAGACTCCCTAACCATTAGGCCACGGCTGCCCCTAAACAAGACAGTATTATGAAAAATTGCTTTTACCATTCAAAGTATCTAAATGTACTGCATATTGCTTTCTTTATTTAAAAGCAATGTAAAAGTGGCTAATGTTTAAAAAGCGTGGCATATTTAAAGGTCTATCTCTCATCTAATTTCTTATCTTCCTGTAATCTCAGTAAGACTGACTTATTCCATGTTTTTTCTATTTCAGACACCAAATCCACGTGAAGGAGGAGCCCGCTGAGATGGAGGAGGACTGCAGACCCGTGTCCCTCATGGCATCCGTCACTCAAAACCTGAGCATGCCTGGTGACGAGCGCGACATGGAGGAGGAGCTTCCCACAGAGGAGCTGGAGTAAGAGGAAGGCTTGATGAAGGCGGAGCCCACTGGCCCTGTCCCTCCCTCCCTCATAATCAAGATGTTCAAGTGAGAAAACAAAGATGAAAAACCAACTACAACTTCAAAAACCAAAACAGGGTTAGACCTCATCTGTTCACAATGCAAAAACGCCCCCCCCCCACCCTCAGTTTTTCGTTTCCTCAGTCAGTACCTTCAAAAAGGCCCTTTGAGCAGCTGTGCATCCATATCCTCCTGTATCCCGAAACATGGTCTGATAGAAACATGGACCAACGTATCTAAAGCTACTGAGGGAAACCAAACATCAGTATACAAGCTTAGTTTTTTTTCACAAGTCAATTGAGGTTTCTCTATTTTAAGTTTTTTTTTTAGCTTTAATTTCTATGTTCTTTGGGCCTGAGAATACTGCTTTTCTATGGGATAAATACACAGCGGTGATTTACCTCAGAAAGATGTTCACATGTTTGAAAAGAAAAAAGAGGAAAAAGATGACAAACACATCTTTAGAATGACTTTCAACCAGATTTTTGTACTCGTTCAATGGGATGCTGCAAGACTCTGTAACTTTGCGGTCACACACATAAATTCACCACCACTCTCGACAAAGGCAAAGACTGAAACAAAACGAGCTGAAAGACTGGTAACGGCATCCCTGTCCACCTGACCAACTCCTTTTTTGCTTTTTTTTTGCTTTCTCGTGTGTCCCTCACATGATTGGACTGAAGAAACGAGCGAGGAGATCTGTCTCGAGGCAGCGTTAGCCTCCGATCAGATGGTATCTGCAAGAATCTGCCAGAACGTGTTTTTCCCCCTCGCTCTTTGTCAGACTAAATGTAGTTGCTACCCCCAAAAAAGGCGTATTTCAGGAACTTTTTTCGCTGTTGTTCTCCTGTGGTGCTGTTATGACAGCCAGACTGACATGAGGCTTGTGGAGGACCGGCTCAGAGACTTTATTGACTGTATTGTTGATTATAATATGTGTGCAGTAGCTTTCGATTTGGTTTTACTTTCATAGTCGTTTATTTCTAAGGATCAACATTTTTCATTGTGATGTATTTCAGCTGTTGTTTTCTGTTAATGATTGTTTTTTGTTTTGTTTGAATTCTCTTATCATTCCAAAAAGGGGTTACATTTGGGAGAGAAGTTCCAAAATCCTTTTTTTCTACAAAAAGAGTATTTGAGGATAGCACTTAGCATTAAGTGAAAGTTCCGAAACAGAACCACAGATGAAATCTAACGTCAAATACCAACAAAACCACTCAAACATTTGACTCAAAAAGCTAAAACTAAAGAGACAGAGGTGGAATACGCATTGCAGGGCTCCCTGTAAGATCCTAAAAAAACACAACTTTACAGGCACTCATATCTCTCTTTTTTTATTTTTCAGATCTTATTTTCCCAGATTTGCGCCATTTGTCGTTTCAGAATTTTCTGTAGTAGCCAATTGATACAGCTGCGATACTAAATATTGCTTTAACGTAAAAGATAACACGGTCACGGAATACCTCAGACCACAGTGTTTGCCCCTCACGCTGTTATTACAAAGGGGGATTCGTACTGTGGCTAACCAACATGGTGACTCTCTCATTATGAGTTCAAAGTTCTATAGTTGCTAGATATATAAAAGTTATTTGCAATTCACTGTGTGAGTAGAAAGTGTCTGATTAGCATGTGAGATTTTGCTTTCACTAAACTATAAAAAACCTTTTCTCAGTAGTGCCATGCCAAATTCTGAGTTTTAATTTAATATATGTTGCTTTTTCCCCATTTTACTTTTGTTACAGGTAACCAAAGAGATATTTAGTAAACCAAAAACTCTTTTTTATTTATCGTTTCTTCTTCCTAAAGAACTGGCCAAAAGAACACAACGCGTCATTTGAATATTTAATTTTTCCTCTCTTTTTTTTTTTTTTTTTTTTCCCAGTTATTTTTTTTTATTTACACTACAGAGCATTCCAAAAACCAAAGTGTAAAATGCAAATGCTTTTTTTTTTTCTTCAAAAAAGGAGAGAACTGTTTAATATACGTTAACACTAAACGTTTAAAGGCCAAAAAACAAACCGAAAAGGAAACAAAGCAAAAAAAGCAGTATTAGCAAGCCTCTTGCGGTTCATAAGTTCATGTCCAAGCACTTACGATCTTAGAAAGCAAGCTTTCTACCCCATCTTGTGCTCAGGCGATTGCAGTGTTGAGAACGCAGTCTACGATCGCAAAGGACATGCAAAAGGCACTTGAATACAACAAACAAACAGTTGATGTACTTTGTGACACTAAAAGCCAGCAGCATTATGATTTACGTCAATTACCAGTATTTCACAATTAAACGCAGTTCAACGAATACCAAAAAAAGCAGGCAAGCGCTTGCTTGTTGTGCTTACTCTGCCTGTTGAACAGTATTAATAAGGGATGGCTGATAGGGAGCTAACAGACATATTTTAAGGACTGTTTGAGTAACTATTTTCCACTTTTTTTATGTTGGAGGATCTTTCATTTCGCTTTCAAGCGTACCTGGTCCGTGTTCATTTCGAAACACCTTCAAAGAAATAAAACCAAAAATAATGCTACCTCCTTTTAAAAAAAACGGTTCACAAAATAGATAGAGGCCAATGAAAGTCACTTGTAGTCATACAAAAGAAATCCCTTTTAGTTTTTCATTCATTCAAAAAAAACAAAATATGTTCGTTGTTGCATTCCTCTCGATTCCAAATTCATTAGCATGAATGGAAACAAATATACGAGACACAACGGGGAAAAAAAAAAATGACTACCTCTCCATACCCTCCTAAAAAAAAAATAAAGAAATAAAAAATGCTGAGTCCTGTTAAGTATGAAGCATTAAGTGGTCAACATATTTAAAAGGGTCTACTCCAAATCACATATTCCCCACTTTAAGTGATCTATTAGCATAGTGTCTATGTACAGGTCCTCGGTGCGGAGGCTTAATTGTGTGTTCTAATTCCGCATGCATAATGAGAGGCCAGGCCAATGAGAGCCATCGAGCTGGCCGGTCATTAGAGCGTACTCAATGGGCCAGTCAGTTGGGTGTCAGAAATGATGATAGGCAGAATGCATTAACGCAGGCCACTCTCGCACGGACCCCGCTTCCCAATTAATGCAAAGTGTAGCTTCGTGACGACGGCGGCGCGCGTACACATATACATACACACACACACACACACACACCACACAGACAGATCATCCCTGAGAGATCATCACGCTCAGACGCTAAAACAGGCCTTTATTTTTACCAAAATATCCAAAGAGAACCGAGAAGGAATTGAAAAACTCACAACGAACTGCTGCATTCACTAAATGGACTACAATTGTGCTTTAAGGTACACGTGTAAACAAAGCTGTTTTGTAAGATGTGGACTGAAACGCATCTGTGGTGATCGCCATGACTCCTTCGTTACTTTTACACACGACGTTGTAATGATGTATTATTGTATATTACCGCTCGGCTTAGCTCTCAAGGGCATTCCCTCCTTTTCGTGTTTCCTTTACTTGTTTTCTTTTGGCTTTTCTTTCTGTTTGCGCACCTGTTTTTAGCTATTGTAAAGTTTTGAGCTCAGAATTCCTATACTGTATTGCTTATGCTAAAGTGTATGTATTTATCATATTATGTGCTGCAGGTATCATGGTTAAATTTGTTTTCCTTTTGTTTCTTGCTTTTGTTTTCCCAGTTTTCTTGTCATAACACGTCTGGGACGATGATGATTTATTTTTTTTTTTAGTGTATTATCTCGAAAAAAGACAGATTAAGAGTTAGATAAGTGGTTTAGGTAACACACCTGTTTGTATATTTATCTTAGCTAGGTCTATTTTGATACTTTTTGTCTCTGTAGTGCATTTATGCATTTTTAAGGAAAAAAGAGAGAAAACAAACTAAAAAGTTGAACTCATTGTGTAATGATACCTCAGAAGGACTTTTCTCAAAAGACAGGACCAAAACTTCAGAAAAACAATGAAAACATTGAAGAAAAAAAATGTGTAGCCCTCTCTTGCTTATAAGAAAGAGCAACTTTAAGGTGTTTCTTTTTTTAATCATTGGTCCTTTATAGGTGCCAATATGTGTACAGACTCCCTTTAAAGTCAAATCATTCCTTTATTTACCATGCGCACTCAAAGCTGTCTCTCATAAGGCAATAGCGCTCCGGGTTTGTGAACAAGTTCTCTGAGGCTTTCAGAGGTACAGTAGACAAAAGTCATACAGGCTTTTTTTGACCACTGCATGCCATTTGCTGTGAACTCGGTGTGGCTTTTCCACAGTAGCATACCAAATAAGGTTGTGAAAAGGCTTTTAGAAATGCAGTTCATCTTCAGTGACCACCAAAGGGATTGTGGCTAGATGTTCGTATTCCAAATCAATTCCAAGTCTGCCACAACAAATGCGTGACGAAGGTGACGGCAGTAATGGTTATCCCACACCCTCACGCCGCCTCAGAGCTCCATTGCCCGGTGATGAATAGCTTTGAGCTGCCGTTCTCTAAGTAAAGGACCCTTGCAGGGGAGCTTTTGCCTGATGGTATTAACTTCTTCGGCCAATCAAATGGAACTACCACTTTGACTCTCCTCTCATTGTATTTTTACGAATGTGTGTACATTTTCAGCAGTGACTTCTATGTACTTTAGTTTCATTTTAACTTCTTTTTACATTTGTTTTGCTTTTTTTTTCAGATGAGACTTGGGGGAAGAATAGGTGATGGCTTTTGAAATGGTATAGAAAATTTTAAAAAAAGGCAACTAGCCATCCACCTTTGTCGTTCTAACCCCCGGTGACCATGTTTATGCCAGTCACTGCCGTTTTTTCTTCATGCTGTATAAAAAAAAACACATATATCTGTGTATTTGTAACCTGAATCTTCTTGTGTCTGTCCATGCAGACAATAAAAAACTGTACAGTAGGTCTAGTTGCATGTAATCTGTACTAATTATTGACAATGGCATTATAAAATGCAATAAAAATACTTATTACACTGTCTAAGGCTGTGTATAGTTGCTTCCTTTCTACATTTTACTAACACTTTATTAGGATTAACATATTGTTTTTTTTTGGTTGTTTTTTTGTAAATAATCATATGATTCATGGATTTCTTCATTGTGAAGTTATGTCCATAATGCATATCCATATTGCTCTATTTCTTTACAACATATGTTTTATTGAAGTTTACATTATTATAATAATTATTATGCTTAATATTTATTCAAATATCCTTTTGAAAAGTTGCATAACATTTTATCATAAAACAGCCATGATGGAAATTCCTAATGAAACGTCCAATGAAGAAATATACTGTTTAATGCATTGCACAGTACAGTAAACATATTTTCATTGATGCAAAGAAAATAATAATAATGATAATGCTTGAATAAAAATGTTACTTAATCGATTAGTTCTCTTCCAGGAAAAAAAAAAAATCCTGATAATTTACTTACCCCCATGTCATCCAATATCCTGTCTTTCCTTTTTTATTTAAAAAGATTTTTTTTTTTTTTTAAGGAAAACAATCCAGGATTTTTTTTCTCCATACAGTGGACTTTAAATAGGTTGAAGGTCCAAATTGCAGTTTCAGTGCAGCTTCAAAGAACTCTTCACAATCCCAGCCAAAGAATAAGGGTTTTATCTAGTGAAACGATATTATATATATATATATATATATATATATATATACATACATACAGGTCCTTCTCAAAAAATTAGCATATTGTGATAAAGTTCATTATTTTCTGTAATGTACTGATAAACATTAGACTTTCATATATTTTAGATTCATTACACACAACTGAAGTAGTTCAAGCCTTTTTTTTGTTTTAATATTGATGATTTTGGCATACAGCTCATGAAAACCCAAAATCTCAAAAAATTAGCATATTTCATCCGACCAATAAAAGAAAAGTGTTTTTAATACAAAAAAAGTCAACCTTCAAATAATTATGTTCAGTTATGCACTCAATACTTGGTCGGGAATCCTTTTGCAGAAATGACTGCTTCAATGCGGCGTGGCATGGAGGCAATCAGCCTGTGGCACTGCTGAGGTGTTATGGAGGCCCAGGATGCTTGGATAGCGGCCTTAAGCTCATCCAGAGTGTTGGGTCTTGCGTCTCTCAACTTTCTCTTCACAATATCCCACAGATTCTCTATGGGGTTCAGGTCAGGAGAGTTGGCAGGCCAATTGAGCACAGTAATACCATGGTCAGTAAACCATTTACCAGTGGTTTTGGCACTGTGAGCAGGTGCCAGGTCGTGCTGAAAAATGAAATCTTCATCTCCATAAAGCTTTTCAGCAGATGGAAGCATGAAGTGCTCCAAAATCTCCTGATAGCTAGCTGCATTGACCCTGCCCTTGATAAAACACAGAGGACCAACACCAGCAGCTGACATGGCACCCCAGACCATCACTGACTGTGGGTACTTGACACTGGACTTCAGGCACTTTGGCATTTCCCTCTCCCCAGTCTTCCTCCAGACTCTGGCACCTTGATTTCCAAATGACATGCAAAATTTGCTTTCATCCGAAAAAAGTACTTTGGACCACTGAGCAACAGTCCAGTGCTGCTTCTCTGTAGCCCAGGTCAGGCGCTTCTGCCGCTGTTTCTGGTTCAAAAGTGGCTTGACCTGGGGAATGCGGCACCTGTAGCCCATTTCCTGCACACGCCTGTACACGGTGGCTCTGGATGTTTCTACTCCAGACTCAGTCCACTGCTTCCGCAGGTCCCCCAAGGTCTGGAATCGGTCCTTCTCCACAATCTTCCTCAGGGTCCGGTCACCTCTTCTCGTTGTGCAGCGTTTTCTGCCACACTTTTTCCTTCCCACAGACCTCTTGCTTGAGGGTGTCAATGATGGCCTTCTGGACAGCAGTCAGGTCGGCAGTCTTACCCATGATTGCGGTTTTGAGTAATGAACCAGGCTGGGAGTTTTTAAAAGCCTCAGGAATCTTTTGCAGGTGTTTAGAGTTAATTAGTTGATTCAGATGATTAGGTTAATAGCTCGTTTAGAGAACCTTTTCATGATATGCTAATTTTTTGAGATAGGAATTTTGGGTTTTCATGAGCTGTATGCCAAAATCATCAATATTAAAACAAAAAAAAGGCTTGAACTACTTCAGTTGTGTGTAATGAATCTAAAATATATGAAAGTCTAATGTTTATCAGTGAATTACAGAAAATAATGAACTTTATCACAATATGCTAATTTTTTGAGAAGGACCTGTATATGTATATATATATATATATATATATATATACTTTTTAACCACAAATGCTTGTCTTGCAATAGCACTGCAATGCACGTTCACGCATTACACATGGTTCTTTGTCTTTGGACTTTGATTCAAAAAGGTTTCTCATCCATCTTATTTTCTTCTGCAACTTTAAAATTGTCTAAAAGCGTTGTTTTGTTTGTTTGTTTGTTTGTTTGTTTGTAGAGAGTGTTTCTTAGCATGTTTGCTTTGTAAACACTACTACAATACGAGCATTTGTGTTTAAAAAGTATGAGTTTTTTTTTGTTTTTTGTTTTTTTTTTTTAGAAAATGGCCAATAAGACTCCTATTCTTTGGCTGTGATCATGTGGAGCCTTTTGAAGCTGCATTAAAACTGCAGTTTGGACCTTCAACTCACTGGCTCCCAGTGATGTCCACTATATAGAGAAAAATCCTGGAAATTTTCCTTAAAAAACTTTAGTCTTTTCGACTGAAGAAAGACAGACATGAATATTTTGGATGTCATAAGGATGAGTAAATGATCAGGAAATGTGTATTCTGGATGTGAACTAATCCTTTCATCTATTAAAAACATCTCATGAAATAAAATATACTGGTAGATACAGGTGCAGCTCATTATGAATTTATCTTACAAATGTCACAAATTAAAAACACTGACATATGAGAAATAATATCCTACAGTCATAAACAAATTATGAGAAAGGGTAAAAGGTAATCACCCTTTAAAATGCATCATACACCAGATTGTTAAACATAATATGCGACCCTGGACCCCAAAAACAGTCATAAGGGTATTTTTTTTTAATTGAGATTTATACATCATCTGAAAGCTGAATAAATAAGCTTTCTATTGATGTATGGTTTGCCAGGACAATGTTTAGCCGAGATACAACTATTTGAAAATCTCGAATCTGGGGGTGCAAAAAATCTAAATATTGAGAAAATCACCTTTAAAGTTGTCCAAATGAAGTTTTTAGCAATGCATATTACTAATCAAATGTTTTTTGTGGTTTTGATATTTACAGTAGGAAATGTACAAAATGTCTTCATTATAATATCCTAATGATTTTTGGTATAAAGAAAAATCGAAAAAACGATTATTTTGACCCATACAACGTATTTTTGGCTATTCATACCCGTGCTACTTAAGACTGGTTTTGTGGTCCAGGGTCACAAATAGTCTAAAGAGTCCCAAAAAGAAAAAATTAAAATGTATTTTTTATTCATTTATTTATCTAACTCTAAAACAATTTTTTTTTTTTCTTTTCATTTTTACTTTTACTTTTCCTTTTTGCATTGTCTCAGACTGACAGTGTGCTGATAGTACATCCGGTTCATTCTGACCAGCAGACTCTACATACATTATGTGTGGCCATGTGATGGTCTTGTTGTTGTGTTACAGGCTCTGTCCACCAGGAGGGGTAAATAAACCAGCAAAAAACTGAATGGGGCAGAGTTAAAAAAAAAAAAAAATAGAAAAGGAAAATAACAGGACAGGCCCAGTCAGAGAGCTCTTTCAGTCTCTGAGAAAATCTCTCACTGACATACAGACAGGGTGGAGAGTGTTATTCCAACCCATTTAGACCGGGATCAGGTTCTCGTCTTTTTTTTTCTGCCATCCCTTCTCTTAGTTTGAAATCTGCCCTGAAAGCTTATCTCTAAAACACACAGGTCTCCGCTCTGAAGAGGTGTTGCCACAATATTGAGAGAAAAGATGGAAAATGTTGGGTGCTTTCGGGAAAGTTAGAGTTTTATTTGATTAAAGTATTTTGAGATTCTCTCTCAGAGTTTGAAAGGCAGGAAATTTACACTGGCTGTTCAATTTAGTAAAAGTTTTTTGGGGAAAAACAGCATTAAACTTTTTAGCTTACAAGACTAAATGACTCAAGAAATGTCTGACTGATAATTGTTTGCACAGTGACTCTACTACTGAGTGTCAAAATAAGCCATTTGCACTTATCCACCTAGATGAATGATAAATCTCTCTCTCTCTCTCTCTCTCTCTCTCTCTCTCACACACACACACACACACACACACACACACACACACACACACACACACACACACACTTAAGCATTTAAGTGTATCCTGCACCCTCCAACCCTACATAATGAGTCTAATTAAGACGGCTCTGACAGAATACCTCAGCCTGGATTGTTGGCTTACAGAAGGCCCGGACAGGAGAACAAAAGCATCTTTGTAAGTGATTAGAAACACATTTTCATCCTTCTTTCCTACCCCAATCATGCCAAAATGTTCAATTCTGCTACAAACAATCAGTGTCAAACGTTTAAAATAACATCCAAGAGAAAAACACTGTTGGACATGAGTAACTCAATTTCTCAATCCACCCGATTTACACTTAAAATTTTGTTTTCTGTCGGCGCCGATAGCCTTGTGGGCAGTGCGCAGACATACAGTGCCATTGACTGCCACAGACTGTTTTTTACATTCTACAAGGTATTATAGGAAGACATTCACTTACTCAGCTCCTCAGTTCTCCAGATTCCAGCACTCACTGATGATGACCTAGATATGGTTAAGTACAATGACCTATAAACATGGAGCGATGCATAGCCAAGCACCAAAAATGTCACCATTTTCTTCACTCGCATGTTATTCCAAACCTCTATGACTTTCTTTCTTTTGAAGAACACAAAAGGTAGCTGTTTTGTCCATATAATGAAAGTCAGTGGGGTCTAAAACAACACTAAATGCCTTTTCAAAACATCTTTTTTTGAAAATTATACGTGTTTGGAACGACATGAGGATGAGTAACTCTCCCTTTAACAATGCTGATGACTGGCCAAGCACTGTTAGACCAAATCTGGGCCACATTTAAGCATGCAAAAACTCATGTTTCCATGAAACCACATGCTAGATTAAGGTTTTCAGGACCACAACATTCTTAGTCCATAGAGATAAGAAACTAAGCAGAGTGGCACCTGGTAAATGTCAGGTTAATTACCAAGACAAAAACGCTGAAGGGTTGAATATCATTGACCGGTCAACAAACACTGGCTAATGAGTGTCTGACGCTGTCTTAGGAGTGCTGTGTTTTTTTGCAGTAAGCGTCGTTTTGGAGTTAGTTGTGGGTGTGGGCATCACACCTTACTCTGTCGTCAACATTTTCATTTACATTATATCAACTTGTATGACGCACAAAGCTCAAGCTTGCACTATGCTGGTGTGTACTGATGGTCGTCCTATCCAGTTGGAGGGCATCAAAGTGTAGCATTCCCTTTACATGTGCAACGCATTTGCAAGAAACTGCTAAAAAGTGGGGAGAGAGAGGTGATGGAACCATAAACATGGAATTCAGGTCTGACACTGGCATAAATTAACATAAATAGGAATGTGTAAAATCAGCTCTGGAAAGACAGAAAAAGAAAGAAAGAAAGAAAGAAAGAAAGAAAGAGAAAGAAAAAGAAAGAATCTTCACAGGCATAGATGGCATAAGCACAATAAAAATTTCTTTAAATGTACTCACCCTAATATCATCCAAGATGTCCATGTCTTGCTTTCTTCAGTCAAAAATAAATTAATAAAGTTTTTTCTCCATATAGTGGATTTCATTAGGAGCCAATAGATTGAAGGTCCAAATTCCAATTTCAGTGCAGCTTCAAAGGGCTCTACACGATCCCAGCCGAAGAATAAGTGTCATGGGTCATTTTCTACAAAAAAATTAAATAATAAAATAAATAACAAAAATAAACAATTTGTTAAACTTTTTAACCACAAATGCTCATCTTGTTAGATTCAAAAAGGTAGGGTAGGGTTGAAAAACTCCATCTCATTTTCTTCTCCAACTTCAAATTCGTCCGACATCATTGTTTTACCATTTTTTGTAAACGGCTTTTGATTTTCTTTGCACGTTCGCTTTGTAGACGATGGGTCGGTACTTCCGCCTACATCATGTGTGACCTTTCCAACGTGACTATGTAATGCGTGAAATGTAAGACAAGCATTTGTGGTAAAATATTTAACTTTTTTTGTAGAAAAAATTACAGATCGTTTCACTAGATGAGACCCTTATGCCTCAGCTGGGAACCTGTAGAACCCTTTAAAGTTGCATTAAAACTGCAATTTGGACTTCAACCTGTTGGCTGCCACTGAAGTCCACTATAGAGTGTTTTCATGACGCGTCATCAATCTGCCATATTGGCGGCACTGAACATAAACAACAGCACTGAACTGAACAAAACCTGGTTATTTAGCTGATTATTGCTGCTGAAAATAGTCAATTATTGTCATGTTTTGGGCTGTACTAATTAGTCGGACCAGGAAAAGCACTTGGAGTTCTATAGACTGCTAAAAGTGATAACAAATCAAAGAGAAGAGTGCAAAAAACTGTCTGAGAAGCAAACAGCATTTGTGGTTAGCCAAACTGAACTAAGATTTCCAGGGCAAGAATCTTAACAACATAATGTTTGTTCTTATCAGTTGAGTCAGGTAGGTGAAATATTAGACTAATATCTTAACCTTTAGCTTTACCACATATTAACTTTAGTTTGCCCCCTTTTCTGCTTACTAAGTCCTTCTCTATGATTTAACAGCTTTCACACACTTTGTCTGTGGTTTAGAAAGCATAAATTACCAGAACGACATATTCAGTAATACATTAACTGTGAAATTGATGCTGTTGTTTATATCCGAATATCACCAATATGGCCGTGCATCCAGGCAAACCCTCTGTATGGAGAAAAATCCTAAAATGTTTTCCTCAGAAACCTAAATTTCTTTTACATTTTTCATATTGTGCGGGTATAGAAAAATATAATATATATTACATCATATTATTGTTTTCTGTCTTCTATTGACGTGTTTTTGTTTATAATGTGGTCCTGCAGAGTGTAATCAGTGTAATTGTAGAGTACAGGCATCTCTTGCCTGCAGGGAGTCGAGTAATCAGCCCTCAATGTCATTTCCTGTCGAACAGTCTTGAGCTGAGTGCGCGACTGCTGCTGCTGTGCGAGAGTCCTCAGCTACAGTGCGAGAGCTCGAAACACTGAAGAACGACCTCAACAACTTTAAGCATTACTGGAAATTAGGAGAATTTGAGAGGAAAAAACGTTTTATAGCCGTTTACATCTGTTTGTTTTGTTTTCCTTTAGTGTAGTGAGAAACAACAGCCTCTTTTTGCTACTTTACGATGTTTTCTGTCAAGTTTTTGGGCTCAGAGAGAGTTTGAAGACGAAGGTAAATCAACGCTGGATTTAGCTGGCGAGATAAACAAATGAGGAACAACGAGTGTCAACATTCATGTAAATAATAAAACAGCTCAATACTTGAAGAGAGAGAGATACATGAAGAGAAAGAAAAGACTTTCCCCCGCTACACGGGACACTTGAAAGTTTGTTTTGCGCGAACACTAATAAAAGATGCTTCACTGAAACAACACTGGTACCGAGTGACCGTTGCAGGTAAGACGTTTTGACTATTTTGTTTTACTTTTCTGCCCCAGGTTTGTCCATAATATGAACTGTGGACACGTTCAACAGGTTTGAGTGAGTTTTAGCAGGAGCGTGCAGAGACTCGCCACAGACAAACCACAGCACGAAAGCCAACAGAATCATGCTGTTCTGTGTGTTGCACATGATTCATTATAATATTATTCGTCTCATTAAAGTTTTGTCGTAGTTACGAAGTAACTACTAAAAGTATAGTTTTCAGGAAGCTAAATAAGTATTTATTTAGAACATGCCATTTTAATTAAAGAAACTCTTGAAATGGCATGTTCACCACAGGAATGTCATGGTCTGAGAATCAAAATTGTTTATTTCTTTATTTAGTTAAAGACTTGAACGTTCGCACAAGTCTATTGTATCTTAGCCCGCCATATATTGATAGTTTCTGGCCATGTTCTGCTTCATTGTGCCGTTTTAGTTTCTTCTTCTTCTGCCAAGCATTATTTCCCAAGCCAGTGGTGTTTTTTAAGTTCTTTGGCCCACTGACATGAGCCAAACAATAGGAGAGGAAAGCGATAGTGGGAACAACGACAGCTGTGTGTTCGCAAACTTTAGCCTTGTTTTCATCTGTGTGCTTCTTCTAGGGTATTTTCTAGTCACCTGGCACCTGGCTCCAGATCAGATGTCCAAGGAGGACCACAGCCACAGTGCCAGCCCGCCCGAACCTCCAGATGGAGCCCGACCGGACAGCCGGCCCATGGAAAAACTCACCACGCCATGTACAGGTAGAACAGACACAGCTAGGACATCTGGATGTAACTTATATACTTTTAGTTAGTGTATCAGAATCATTTGAGCGCAAGCAAAATATAGTGAGCCACCTACATTATAGGCACACTTCTGACACTAAGGCTGTTCGGAAAGGTAGGCAACTTAATTATACTGCCAGCTGAAATACCTTTTTAAACTAAATTACAAGGCAGCATCTTATGTATCCTACATGGAGAAGACAATACCAGAATGCATTGCTTTGAGCTCAGTGAAAAATGGTACAGCGAAAGAAAAGGTTGTGATTGTAAATACAATCGCAAAATTGGTAAATACAGTGTGTATATATATATAACTTTGTAAATAATGTGAGGCTCAGTGTTAGCTCATACAATCTGTCTTTGGTAACTGCCACTGCAAAATTAGGAGGTAGACGTCTGCTTCTCATCTCATCCTTTGCTGAGGTTAGGTCCTTGCAGTGCGATGGTAACCCTGTAATGAGATCCAAATATTTTAAGACACATATAGTAATCGCTGTTCCGAAACCTCTGTAGGAAGCAACTTGATGCTGCTTCCTAAACTCTTTCAAACTCTTAAAGAGACAGTTTACCCAAAAAAGAAAATTCTGTCATCATTGACTCTCCCTCAAGTTGTTCCAAACCTGTGTGCAATTTCTTTCTTCTGCTAAACAGAAAATAAATTATATTAAATGAATTATATACTATACACTGCCAGTCAGAAGTTTTTGAATGGTAAGATTTTTAATGTTTTTAAAATAACTGTTCTATTTGAATTCTATTTGAATACATTTTAAAATGTAATTTATTCCTGTGAACTCAAAGCTAAATTTGCAGCATCATTACTCCAGTCTTTAGTGTCACATGATTCTTCAGAAACCGTTCTAATATGCTGATTTGCAGTTCAAGAAACATTTTTTATTATTATCGATATTTCAGAAAAGTTGAATACTTTTTTTTTCAGGAATATTTGATTAATAGAAAGATCCAAAGATCAGCATTTATTTGAAATTAAAAGCTTTTGTAACATTATGCACTATATCATTGTCATTCAGAAATTATAGAAATGAATACTTTTATTTAGCAAGGATGCTTCAAATTGATCAAAAGTAATAATGTCAATAATGTTCTTCTGAACATTCTATTCATCAAAGAAACCTGAAAATAATCAGAAAATTTGAATGATTTCTAAAGGATAATGTGACTGGAGTAATGATGCTAAAAATTCAGTTTTGAAATCACGGGAAGAAATTACATTTTAAAATACATTCAAGTAGAAAACAGTTATTTTAATGATGCGTTTGTAAATGTAGATCACAGAGACCAACGTGGCACACAGCACACCCTGTTTATTTTCTTTATTTGACAAAAGCTCACCATTTTATTGTTATCATGAGTGTATACAAATAAAAGTTGACCCTTTACAGATTCGTTTGATGTATTGCTTTTATCTGTACGATCAAAACTGACGGAGTAGTTTAAGTTTATATAGGCTTTATATAAAAAAACACCAGCGCGTTTGTCGACCCCAGAGGGTTAAATGGTAAAGATATTTCAGAATTTTACTGTTCTTGTTGTATTTTGGGTCAAATAAATGCAGGCTTGGTAAAAAATCTTTTAAAATGGTAGTGTAAATTTTATATATATATATATATATATATATATATATATAATATTATATAAGAAGAACATATTCTATTTAGATATTTTAAAGAATATTGTTAAATCTGTAATTTTCTATAAATTATAATATGATATATGATGATGTATAATAACTTTTCATATAACTATGTAAACTGTGATACACTTTTTCAGGATTCTTTGATGAATAGAAAATTGCAAAAAAAAAAATAAATCATTTGAAATAGAAATGTGTATGTATATAAAGTATTAATTTCTTTTTTAATTAGTTTTTTTTGTGTAGTATTAGCGTATGTTATAAATATGTCTGTGTGTGTTATAAATATGAATTAGCTCAATACTTAAAATCTTAATAATCTTTTCTCTTTCATTAGTTATTTTGAATTCCCTTTCATTTTGGGTGCAGCCCACTGTATGTAGGCAGTAGGTACAAGATTTAGAACAGAGCTAATAAGAGCAGACACTATTGTTTTTGTGCTCGACTAGTGGAAGTCTGCAAACAGGGTTCACAGTGCTAGTGAGGCGTTCAGTGGTTTGATGAATATGCGCTTTGCTGAGCTTTGGCATCATGCTTTGCAGTGAATGGGGTTCAGTGAGTTTCGGTTTGTCAGTAGGGCATTGAGGGTCTCTGAATTCCAGAGGAGGAATGAGCCACTTGGAAAGGTTCTTCAGATCCGCTGTACTGTCCTAGTAGCAAGGGGTCAAAGTTCCTGATTAGTCATGGTGCTCTGTACAAAGGGCACTGCAGAATATGCATGGCCTGTGTTTTGTGTGTGTGTTCGTCTTTGGTCTGGGGAGCATGTGAACATGTGTCTTCACACACGCACGTGTGCGAACAACAAGTGGCTTTGAGCACACCACCTCTGCAAACTGCCACAGTCCTCTCCGCAGGAATCAGATCCGCAGGCGGAGGCCTCGTATTTACTGTGGAAGAAGGCAAGTCTTGGCCCAATCCTCCATTTGCATAACAGTGCTGCAAAAACCAGTGAGCGTGTTGATTCCTGTGTGACTGCCACAGCCAATGCATTATGGTACGCCAGCCACAGTCAAAATTAGGCCACCAGGCATATATGCGATCTGCCCAATAACTGCTAATTAGATTTAGCTCTGAATTGTTCCTGAATATTTGAGGTTTGTGCCTCAACATGAAGCACATTCATTTGGGCTGTGAGGAATTCTCATCTCGGGGCATATTTGTCTAAAAGTAAAGGTTTATATATTATACGGTGATGATGCTGCGATTGTTTTTGCTTTTTTAATGTTTACAGTTAAGTCCAACAGGATCCAGCCTAGTCTAAAGAACTTCATGAAAACACAAGCTTGCATGAGGCCACCTGATTACGGATATATGGCACGCGTCCGAGGCTGAACACTGCCTTCATTGACTTGCCTTCTTTAGCTTTGGTGCCATAGTTCAGTGTACAGTCCTGACTCACTGTGGGAGATGAAACATCCACACATCCAACTCCCTGCTCTCCAGAGTGCATGACTAAAGCTGTTTTCTCTAGATGTGTTTTCGAAAGTCTTACTTTTTTCAGCAAGAATTAAGGCCTTTTTGTGTAATTTGAAACTTGACAAACTGCCAACATCTCTGATTCTGCCTGAATTGAGTTATGATTTGACAGTGATGACAGGGTTCTGTTTGTTTTTAAGCTCTCTGAATGTGTCGACAGATCCTGTAACAGTTTTTGCATGATGAGCAAATATAACCGCTTCATAGATATACTGTAGATGTGAGAGACTGCAAGAAGACAGCACATTCCTATAATATCTGTGCATCTTGTTTTTATTGGATCGTTTTGCGTTATCTTTTATAAAACTGCGGTCAACAGTGCGGAAAGCAGTTATATGATGGGGGTGGAATTTTTCACACAGAATAAAAAACATTCTCTACCTAACAATTTTAACAATCAACTACCTACAAACGGTGCAGTTCAGTTGATCATAGAACTACTGAATAAATTGGTTATTTCTAAATTAAATTAATATGAAAATGAAAAATGTAAGTTGTAAGTTAAATTCATCTATCTATAGATCCAACCCATGTTCTTAACTAAGAAAACCTTAAAGTCAGAAAAAATTCAGTGTCAGTCTCAGTGAAAGTACATTCACACCGGTGTTTTAGGAAGCCAAACAAATCAGATTATAATAATAATAACAATTTTATATTATTGTTATTCCTATGACAGTAAAAGCCATATGTTGTAAAACAGTTGTACTGTAAAATAAGTGAAAATTAATATTTCATAGGTGTTATTTTTGCTTTACACTACAGTTGGGAAATTACAATACTTCTTTCTTAATTTCTACACTTTTTAAAAAGACTGCAGTAACGTTACCCATTTAAACTTCTAGCTGTTGGAAATTCATACTGCACTTAAGTTTTTATTTTGACGGAAAACTCCAGTGGCTCCAAAAGCTTCAGCGAAAACAGGCTTACAAAAACATGTCTCACTACAAATCTAATTAAATACTGTAATCATCTGCCATGAAAATAAAGCATAACTGGTTGCTGTTGCATTCCCCAAATGCATGCTAAACTCAACTCAACACATGCAATAAATGAGTTCACTGCATTCACTGTGAAATGAGCCGTTCTGAGATGTAGAAAACACCGGATCATGAGCTGATCGCCTGAGCGAAGTGTGTGTGCTCCACTTGTGCAGACTTGATGAAACGATTGAGCCATATTGTGTTTTCTGTTAGTTATAGTTTATTTGTCAGATAGTGTGCCAAAGCATAGTGACCCAAAACACAACTTTAAAGACCTTTCATGTTAGAATAAGAAGTTTAAATATATTTTAGAAACTACACTTTTTGACACTTTTTTGTTGTCACAATGATACCAGTTTTGGTATCGCAAAACCACAATGTTGATAATCCCGTTACATCATCAATGACCACAATTAATTGTGAGTAAGCCACAATTAACCATGTGTGTAAACCAAAAAAATTTTTTTTGAAGATCTGTTTAACTAAAGCTTACTGGCAAGTTCCATTTAGATGCCTTAACTGTAAATGTTTTTATTATTAAACTTTTTTTTTTAAAATGCTTAATTTTCTGTCTGGGGTTGTGTAGTAAAAATTAATTCTCGTGTCATAACGAGCGAGTTATGAATTTCCATTTTGATGTGATAATTCTAATGCAGTCCAGCAAAACTCTCTAGTGTAAATTATATTGCCAAGTGACAGCAGAGACGGATGGTCCACTGACGTCTATTCTGACCACTCTTGTTCAAATGTCTTGATATCCACGCTACATAATTATTTGCAAATGCTCAGCTGGCCTTTTAAGATGTATGTTTTGGCTCCTCCTGACATGTCTGGGGCAGATATCACTCGCCGTTCTCCTTTGTGTGGGAAAGATTGAGAAGATTTCATCATGTTGGATCGTTGTGGGGTCTGTCTTTGATGCCTGGCCTGATGGTTTTAAGTTGCTGTCAAGATTCTCATGTGGGGGGGGATTCCTGCAGCTTTCACTCCAGCCATAAATCTTACTGTTAAAATGGCAAATTAGCAAGCACTTTTCGAGTACATTTGGATTTTTTGACTGAGAGGGTTCGAAAGGGAGAGAGAGCGAGTGCAGATCAATGCTGACCTATGAGGCAGCTGTTGGCCACTCACCAGTGTGTTTGAAACTTCCTGTTGCTGCTTCGGAGCCAGCAGAGGTGCGTGACTGTGCAAAAGCGAGTGTTTTTATGTTAAAGAGAACCAGGAGAGACGTGGCATGTCACGCATGGAGATGCCAAGCCTTGAAACACAGATACAGACCCCCCACTTTTCTTACACGGTTATATCTCCTCAGAAACTTTCAAGTACAAGATACAGTGCTGTTAAATCCTCCCTAAAGCCTGTTAAATACCAGACATTTTCTGTTTTAATGAGCTTACAGTGTTTTCCCCCCTCCTCTATTGTACTGGCTAAATAATCTGTGAATTTGGATAAATTCCAAAACAGTTCTTTGAAGCTTTCCCCCCCCTAAGCGTGTGTTTTTACTGTTGGCCAGTTTACAAGCCCAGATTAGACTCTATTGTTTCAGAGCCAAGCTTAGTGAAGATGTTACCGTAGTTATCAGCATGTCTCTTCAGAGGATCAGCCACAGACGTTTGCTTAATTATTTTCTTTTCGCTCCCCTAATTACATCCCTGAGGGGTCATCGCTAAAAAAAAATTGTGTCAAAGTCATGATGGGCTCACAAATGTGTAACAGGGGAGGATGAATGTGGGCTTTAAATGAGGCGCTCTGCTTTAATCCATCTGAGATGCTCCACTAAGTGGCACCACCTGTTTCCTGTAGCACTCGATGCAATTGCAGCATGTCGAGTAACATATAGATGAATGTAAATAAATACGCAGCAGCCAGTGAGATATGACTCATGAGTTTAATTGACTCAAGGGCCTGGCAAAAATCAACCACATGGGTGCAGCTCCCAACACGTACGGTTACATTTCACATGTTGCATAATGATTTTAGAGAGACAATTCTCAGTCATTATGCAGACATGACACAACACATTTGGAATCTGCTCTTGATGACCTGTTTTCACCTGTTGTGTTTGCATTTTAACATGACATTAGATGTTTTGTGTCTTCTTTTCTCAAAGTGATCTCAAAATACACCACTCGCGAATTTGAGGAACGTAGCCTGCGGCGTAGTTTGATTCTCTAGCCTTCCAATTCCCAACGTATCCCTCTGTTCTCTGTGCCCTGTGGCCAGCACATTGTTCCAGATGCCTGCAGAGCTACAGCAGACCCTGTCTGCCAAACCTGAAGCCGATGATAATATTAGCCTACAGCTGCATAAAATCGGCCTCATTTTTATGCCTTTCATTTCATCTGTACTTTTTTCTTTTACCTCTCCCCCTTGTTTTTCTCATCCTCGCACTGTGCTAGCGTGATATCACCCTCGGTGGATTTTAAAGAGTGATGGTTTTAATTAGTCAGGGTAATGACAAGTAATTAACTCCCAACACAAGTGGCCGCTGCACTGCTCCTCTAGGCCCGCTTTGAGATTGCCTGATATTTAACAGTTTTCTTTGTCACGTTACTCCAATACATTTTTCTCCAGGCACACGCAGAATAGTGAAGATGTAAGTTTTACACTTCAACTCTGCAAATTATCTCTAGATTGAAAGGGATAATATTTTTCGCTGCTGCACAAGAGAAAGTACTCTGTAATCTCGTGTATTCCATTAAAAGGGAATTTACAGTCATCGCTGTTAGGGGAGGTCTCGTCGAGTCGAAGGCGAACTTGTGGATACCAGAGTTGGAGAAAGTTCTAATTCAGGCATGTCTCTCGCCTAGTCTTCAAGTTCAGCTATTCCGCTGAGACGCATGGGGGTGTGAAATATCTCTAAGTCTCTTGTCAGTCTCTCTCTCTTTCTCTTTTGTCTGTTTCTTCTGAAAGAGCATTAGTAGGGGTTGCTGAGGACAGAGCAACTCTGCCACAAAATAAAGAAAGGCTGGGGCTTGAGGGTTGAGAGTATTTCAAAGTGTCCCTGTAAAGCCACACGGCTGCTCAGGCTCTAATACCAGGCCTCATACCTGACTGCTCGAAGATTATAGAAAGTCTCAGTGTGTGCCCCCAGACCTCGGGAGTAAATAAGGCAAAACCACAGAAAGGAAAGAAAGAGATTGTGAAAAAGAAACGCGAAGGGAGATGGAGAGCTTGGAGGCAGGGTGAGTGACTCAGAATCAGCCATGTATGAGTGTCTTGGCCTAATAACCGCCGGATGTTTTACACACCCGCAAAACATTTGTCATTCTGCTCACTCTTTAAAGGTGATGCGTGTCATTTTTTTTGGATGTTATGCTTCTGTCCTAGTTTAATATGCAGAGGAAACTATTAATATTTTGATGTCCCTGAAAAATGTAAATTCTGTGGTTGTTTGAGCATTCAGACTCATTTGTCAACCAGTTTGCGGTGTTGAGTGATGCTAGCGGTGAAAAAATGACAAACTCCAAACTTAAATGAAAATTTGTGTCATTAATTACTCGCCGTCATGTCGTTCCAAATCCGTACGACCTTCGTTCATCTTCAAAACACAAATTAGAATATTTTTGATAAAATCCCAGAGCTTTCTGACCCTGCATAGACATCAACGCAGCTACCACGTTCAAGGCCCAGAAAGGTAGTAAGGACAAGAATATTTTTTACAAAGCAGTTTTTATAAAAGTTTGATCTTTTATAAAAAGATTTTATAAAAGCATTATCTTTTGAGTCAAATTTATACATTTAACCAGTCAGTTAGAATAATAAGACATTTGGGCTGTTACCAAGCAAATTAAAAAGTACAGAACAGCAAGTCACTGTTAAGTGAGTCATTGCAATTGAACTGAATCATTTAAACTGCTGATTCATTCAAGAACAAAACACCATCATATTTGTCAGAGATGCAAAACAGCACTTTGGCTGTGTTTGGAATTATTGTTGGCGAAATGGAGCAAAAACAGGAAATATGGTGTCTAAAACATAAGTTTCTTAATTTTAACTTCTTGTTTATTGAACCGTTATTCATTTGAACTGTCGTAGAAATATCGCATTTGTAATCGCAATGATTTTTGGAAAAAGAAGGGCACATTGTGTGATATTGATTAACTATATCTTTCTTTAAAAAAAAGCATTTTTATCAGGCTCTACTTCTCTATTACACACCCCTACGTCTGCTTTTGTTTTCCACAGAAAAAAGACAATCACAAAGTTTGATATAATTTTCATTTTTGGGTGAGCTGTCCCTTTAAGAAAGAACCCACGTGTACCAGTGTACTATAGAATATCTCTGTAAGCCTACACTGGGATTGTACCAATCAGATGCTGATGTACATTTTTCCAAGTAGTCTTTACCACAAGACACCTCATTCCTGTTGTCGTGGGAAAAGTACTATAAAATTTAGGTGGGCTTCTCCCCCCCACAACACTGAACATTACATGTAGCTCAATGCCTTTAATGCCATAAAGTCTTTATGACCATTACCCACATACTATATTTTTATTCCTATGTTCTTATGTTGTTTACTGGGAAATGCATAAGCCCTGTTTACAAGTCAAGTAAAGTTTCCACACATTTTCTGCCTCTAGGGTCCACACACGTTGCGTGTTCTAGTAATGCCCTATAGTCCGTCACATTTTGCAAATTTTTATTTATTTTTTAATGTACTTGGCCAGCTGTAAAACAACTAGCGTGTCTAAAGCACTAGATCGTTAACCCAGAGATCTGATTTCGAAAGGCTTTTGCAAACGTGGCGTAATTGCTGAGATCATTAAGTGCAGGTTCTTGAAATTCCTCACCACATAATATGGAAGGCTGAGCTGAAACTACGATGCCTGCGCTGTAAATCTCCCCAGCCTGCTGTACGCCTTGATTATGATGAGGAATTAAAGCTCTGGCTTTGATAACTGCTGGGTTCCAGTTGCTAATGCTCAGTGATCCACAGCAATGGGAGAACAGAAGGAGCTGACGCACACTTCAGTGCCACAGCGGTATAAAAGCAGACTTCTGTTCAGCAACGCTACTGAGGCAGGCTTCAGTGGTCTGTGTTTTAAAGCTAAAATGGTTCATAAACGTGATCCCTGTCTGTCCACAGCCCCAGCGCTGCTCTCACACTCACCCACATCAGCTTATAAACTCTCTGAACCCTGCAGGTTTCACTCTCTCACTTTTCTTTTTCTTTGTCTCTGTATTTTCTTTAATGACTGAATGTGTATTATTACACAGCTTTATTGAAATTGGTCAATCATACAATTCCAATGTCAAATATTTTGTATGATTATGATCAGGAAATATTCCTGTGTCCCTCTCTCTTATAGCTACAACGTGCGAGTAGATACACCACATAATTTTGAAGTAAATGTGTTCAAAATTCAGAAAAATCTGTGAAACTTTAAGGAAGGTCACTACCAAACACCTTTCTTTTCTGCAATTAAGCACACTTTTTGGGAGTTATTCCATAACATTTACTTTTTATTAGTGGTGTCAATCGATTAAAAATAAAATAATAATTATCGTACATTTTTCCTAAAATTAACTACTTGACAAGTTTTTTTTATATACTTTTGTATTGCAATAATTTCACATTTATGCTTTAATGTAGAAACAACATAAAGAATGTATATTTGTAATATTTGTTTAATGCCTGCTTTTTTTTATGACTGAAGGCAAGTATCACTGATTCCAACTGATGTCTATGAAGTTTTTTTCATAATATTTAACCATTGAATATAGCCATTCAACATGACAGTATAATTGAGAGCTATCACTTTAACATTTATTAGACTTTTAAAGTTATCAAACACTCAATTATATAAAATTCTAAATTATATAAAGATAAAGCTTATAAACTAAAGTTATTCATTTCCTCTTTTAATTTTGTTGTTTGATTAACAGACATCAAAGCAGCTGGTTATTAGGATATTTTGGCTGCTGAACTTGTTGTGGATCTAACACAGCTTTAAATGTGACCTATAAATAATAAATACTTAGGCTACATGCACAGTTTTAAGGCAGCTTTAATTGCCTTTTTTGTAAATTCATGTCTTAACTGATGACATAACTGTGACATATTCGCAATAATTTGGGTTTGACAATGATACAGCGCTTTAATATAGGCCTAATACAGCACAGTACTGTATAACAGATGACAGGACAGGAAAATTAGTTTTTATCGATATATGGCCTGAGAATATCTCATCTTACCGCAGTTCACTGCTGTTCTACTGAAGCTCCTCGTCATGGTACCGTTTCCACGCTCATTTGACTCGCGTCTGGTGCTAAAGTGAAGTTGGAGCGCGCGTCTGAAAAGTCTCCTGTTTGATGTGCTCGTAAAGACGCTCTGTGTATTTCTTAGGCAGTTGTGAGTGGGGTGGCCAAACCTAGCCCCGCCAATGCGTTAATTGCGTTAAATATTGTTTACGTGTTGAAATAAAAAAAAGAAATGAATCGCCTGCGTTAACGTGCTAATTTTGAAACCACTAGTTTTTATATGTGTACCACTTTCAGAACTGTGCTAGCTAACCATGTACTGATTAGTATCTTTGAACTAGGTTCAAAAGTATCTAAAATTGTCACTACCAAAACAGTCATGACCTAAACGTTATTGTAGTGTTTACATAGTGACAAAAGGGAACAAAAATAAACAAAATGGGGGAAATAAACAAAATTTTAGTACAGTTCTGCAATTTTATGAAAGGGCAAGTAAAAGAGAATTTTACTTGCCCGACTGGACAAGTAACCTGATTAAAACATCAATAACAAACAATAACTAGCGCAGCACCAAAACGTTGGTAAGAATGATTGTATTACTTAGTGTAAACTGTGACTGAAAATGGACAGTATCAAGGTTGCGTCAGTTGAGGCTCGTGGAGCCTATCTGACTCACAGAAAATCAAAACTAATAGGCGTAACAGCACACACAAACAAAACAAACATGCTGCGGTAGGAAAAAAAAAATGTATATAACAAGATATAGATACGCAACATCACACGAACAAGCACCATTACGATTGCAAATGCGACATTTGACTTTATACAACAGCAGTTCAATAAACTAGAAGTTAATGTTAACTGACTTACATTTTAGACACATCATTGACCGTTTTGCTAATGAAAAATAGTTAAGCAAAGCCATAGCAGAACAGTCGCAAATCTTCGAGCCATTTATAAAGATGGTCAATTGCTTTATTTATTGAATGAATAGCTGTTTGAATTAACTGGTTGAATCCGTCTATGGTTGAATCCATGACTCCCTCATTAAGACTAATGGTTCGGTTTATATTAAAAATTACTGCATTTTTCCAACCTTTCAGATTTATATGTTAAAAAAAGTAAAACATTAATCTTAATAACATTTATGCATTTGGAACCTCTTATCTTTATTAAACATGAGTAAATAAATTTAAATGGTACTTTTAATGCAGGTTTGCATTGAAGGAGTTTGACATAAATTATGACACGTACATTTAGTAAGGTTAGGAAAATATTGCCCTTCATAAAGTTAATAAGTGTCCTAGAAATCAATTTAAGGCAAATATCACAAATATGCTGATTAAAGTAAGACCTCATAGAGCAGTGATGAGACTATTGCTTTAGAATGGATTACATTTACGCCAAAGAAAAAAAAAATTTTTTGCCCCGGCCAAGTAGTTTTTTTTTCCTCGGACAAGTGAATGACTGATTTACTTGTCCGAAGGACAAGCACATGTCAAAGCTTAATGTCAAGCCCTGATTTTAGTATGCTTTAGTAGTGTTTTAGTATGCAAGCTGAAATTCTGTAATGTGATGTGGTCGCTACCAAAGCATTCTGTCACTACCAAAAATGTGCTCTCACTACCAAAACATGGAAAGTTTTGTCAAAAATAAAGTATATTAAATGATCAACTAAGATGTTACAATGTTTTTTTTTAAATATTTGTTGAATTTGTTTTTTCTTTGTTTTTGCAAAAAAACCCTTATTGCTTTTTAGCCTTGCACGTTCTCTTTCGTGGTTAGAGGTTAATTTCTGTGACTTTTGCTGGTGTTATTGTGACTTTTTCTGCTCTGTCAGCAGCTGCTTCCAGATGTGGACTTAGCAATTCCAGCTCCTTCATTACTACACAAGCACATACAGGATGTAAGGCCCAGGGGTCTGCACAGAACCAGGGGATGCTTTGAGACCTCGGCCCAAGGAAAAGTATTAGGGGATATTTGTGCTGCTGGCATGAAGTGCTGCAAACAAACTGTACTTTTTTTTTGTCATTGAGGTTGAGAAGAGAAAGTTGATGTTTCTGACATTGCCTGTTGTTGGAGTTTTGGTTGAGGAAATGGGGGTTGGAAGCCCCTTGTGAGTCGTCTTGGTTTGCCTGCTCAGAAGTGAAAGAGTTTAGTAGAGAAAATAAACAAGAGCGTATGGTTACAGTTCTGTCAGCAGCTAGATCTGTCTGATACTGATAGGTCAAGATCCCTGTCACTCAAACGCCTTTTTCATTTTATTTCTGGCTCACTTTTTAACCAAAGTCTAGGGATTTAGTTTTTTAAACCGTTTATGTACTTTTAACTAGTTTACAATCAAAAAGCACTATAAAATGCTATGCAAAAAGACGTTCATTTGAATACTGTATCTGCAATGCTTTACGGATCAAAATCTGTACATAATAGTTATTCGTTGAATGGCTAGTCAATTTGTCATCAGTCTTGATTGCTAAGGTAATTCCTTTAAAAGCATTGTCAACGAAATTACGAGATACAAATCCCTTAACACACTCTCACAGTCACACAAAAAGGGTAGAAACTGGAGTCTGCCAAAACCAGTGAAGCAAAACGAGGCAGAGAGTCACTAAAGGAAATAAACAGAGAGCAGTGGACTGATGTTCCACAGGAGATGCTGTGTGTTTATCAGACAGCCAGTAAAGCCCAGCTGGCTTCCATTTGGGTAGGTATGGGCCAGGGGCCAGGACGGAGCAGAGCTCAGTTGCGCTCAGCTCGGCTAAACACAGCGCTTCTCCTCACTAAGACCCAGTCCTGACCCTCTTTGATGTCATGCTGCTCTGGCCTCCTCAGACAGCCCTGTATAATTACCAGGCCACATAATAAGACCACTTGGCTCCAGCGCTAACTTATAAAACACGCACACACAAACACATGCTGCTGACCGCATGAATGCGCTTTCACAGATATGTGAGCACAGCATGCGTGCAAAGTGATGACCTAGCAAAATAGCTGGTGCAAATATAAACACATTTGTACTGTTGTTGCATCAAGACACTGTAAAAATGGATGTGACAGCAAAGGCCTGTGTAACTTTGTTTTTTTCTTTCTCTCTCTCCTCTGTGTTTGTGTTTTTTGGCCTCAGAAGGGTATGAAACCGGTGAGCAGACAGCACAGAATTCAAACACCCCACCCATGGAAAAGACAGGAGACGTGGAGAATGGCAACAACAACAACAGCTTGTCCCAACCGGACCTCACTAGCACTCCTGGCAAAAGCATAACATGTAAGCATGAAACAATTGGACTATGTTACCCAGCAGCCCTTCACAGTTTGTTTGTACTTGGTCTGTCTGTGCCGTTGTTATGGAAACAGATGAAATGATGAGGAAATTAGGACTGATGACACTGGCCAGAGGGACACAGATATTAAGGTCTGTTATAAAACATAAATATAATTTGATTAGGATTTGATCCTAGATTCCATCCTGCGTCAGAGGAGAGAGATTTATAAAGGCAAAAAAAAATGTTCTTAAGCCTATATGTGTACAAACATTATTTATCAAAATATATTCAAAAAGTCGAATAGACACAATATATGAATATCAAAAAATGCATTAATAATATTACATGCACAAACTAGCAACTGCTTTAAAATAAAAAAATAATAATAATAATAAAATAAAATAAAAGTGAGATATAAACTTGCAACTTCGAGGAATAAAAAAAAAACATTCAGAAAAAGACATTTACTCAGAGTTCCGAGAAAAAAGTTAAAATATGAACTTGGAATTGTGAGGGAAAAAATATATATAAAAAGCTTTATATTAAAAAGTTTATGTGTCTTAATTCTTTTTTTTTTTTCTCAGAATTGTGAAGGTTTCTTCTTCATAATTGCATCACAATTTCATTTTACTTGAATTTAAGACATAAACACTACTAAGACATAAACTAATTGTGAGGAATTAAAGAATTGTGAGATGCCATGGCAAAAACAATAACAAAACAAACAAACTCAGTAAAGTAAACTCAGAATTCAGAGAAAAAAAAATTCTCAGAATTACACTTTTTTTTTTTCTTCATAATTACATCACCAATGAATTCTGCTTGAATTTAAGATGAACTGTGTGTGTGTAAATGTTTTTTTTTAATTGTTCATAGGAAATTTTGGGGGGTGAGATAGAAATTTGTAGTTGTGAGGAAAAAAGTCTTTCTTTTTTTTATTCCATATCAAAAACAAACAAAAACTGAGATATAAACTCATTTTCATTTCATTTCAAAGTCAAAATTATGAGATGTGAACTCGGAATTGCGATCAATTGTTTTTCATTGATATCTCAATATATAATTTTTTTTTTTTTCTGAATTGCAAGGAATTTTCTTTATAATTACATTACACAATCATTTTAATTTAATTTAACATAAACTTCATAGGAACATTTCGGAAATTGTTGCACATTTAGAATCATTATACACACATCTTCAAAAATTAGGGCCCATGGTGAATTTGGCTTTGTCAGTGATATCTTTCTGTATTGCCATTTTTATCGGACATTAGAGAGGACAGGAAGTGATGAGGGGAATGGGTCCAGGGTTTGAGGCCACCCAAATATTACAACCTCATCTCAATAGCTCAGAGCAAGTGCCTCACCTCTGACTGATAGTAAAATCATGAGCAACGAATGTTCTGGAGATCAAGCAGTGACGTGTGTACCAGTGCTGAGGAGTCAGTAGTGTGTCTCTGAGTGTGTGTAGATGCAGACTGGGTGTGTACTAGTTCTCTGACTAAGTCTTCTGACTAAGGGGTAGGTTGTTGATATGTCCTGTTACTGAGTCACAGCAGCACCAGTCCCCTCTGGGACCGCGTACCCACCCATAACCTGAAATAACTACATGCACATAATGAGCACGTTGACTAATCGCACACTCAGCGTGTTCGTTTTATCTACAGCATGCATGGTGTAATAAATGCATTCATAAAACGGTAGAGCAGGAGGTGCAAAATGCAGGGTTTAACAAATATTGCTGTAAGAAGCTAGACACCGATTTTTTTGGCAGGACAATGACACAGGCTCTCATGTCAGCTGAAGTTGATTAAGAGGTGCGTGAAATGGCCCACACTTGCCTTATTTAACAACCGAGATTTGATATTTTTGGAGGTAACTGCTATTGTTGTGATGTTGCCTTGGCAACAGTGCCAGGTGAGTTATAGCACTGTGCTTTTGGCAGTCAGCGCCAGCTTTCTTACTGCTCTCCACGGCATGTATTGGTGATAGTGTTTCATGATCATTCAGCTTTATTTTACATTAAACATGGGCCTTTGGATTTATATTATGTCATTTTATTTGAAGTATAATAGGACTGAGTGGTGTATATATTGGTATATACCGTGCAACGTTAAAAACGTGTGACCAGTGGAGATTTTGCTGTACCATGGTAGATAGTAGGGTGTGCGTATAGCACACATTAAAAAAAAAAAAAAACTCTTAATAATATACAATTAGCATGAGAGAGATTTATCTTCATTTAATATCCAGTTATAATTAACATTATTTTTTCTTCCTGGACAATTTCAGGACTAACTTTGACAACAAGACAAACTTTGCTGTCATTCGTTTAAACTGCAGAAAATAATACAATTTTAAGATTGGTCACACCATAGAACATTACGAGAAATGGTAGTTAATAAAGTATTTCTATTTAATTTCGAGTTTTTTAAACAAAACAAAAAAAAACATTTTCATTAACAAAATTTGGTCTTTTAGTTACTGAAACTCTACTAGCCGCCCTGCTGCATGTGCGGGACAGCTAAATATGATTGATTTTATTCATTAACTATATTCATTAAGATGTGAAATAATTTTATAACGTATATGGCTACTCTTTTACTTTCTACATCATTCTCTAATAATCTCCTCCCTTCTGTTGGATCCCTGTTAATTTTCTCTATATTTACGGGTCCTCTTTCTCAATTCTTTTTGTTTGTTTAAAAAAAAAAAAAAGTATTACAATTTATACTTTTTTTGCATGACACTTTAACAGTACAAGTTTTATGCAAAAACAGAAAATGGATAAAAGCCAAGAAATGCAGGATGCATAATCTCTAAAAGTTAATTTTATTTTCTATATAGCGCCAGATCACAACAGAAGTCATTTAAGGTTACCTTTCTTATAGAACAGGCCTTTACCTTGTTCTTTTATTAAACAAACTAAGTAGCCTTAAGTTATCTTATTTACACGACGGCATGCCATTTCTGTCTCTACATGGTCGCGCACAATTTCAAACGTATGGTGGCAGCGGTGCGCATGCGTTGCTCAAAAGTGACAACGCTGATGTGCAGTGGAGGGATTAAAACAAAACAACTGTCATTCATTTGAAGTACAAATCAAGGACTTCGATGTAAGCCAAGATTGGATTTGTTTTGACCTGTTGAAGAAAAACACCCGCCTATTGCATTAAAAAGCTTGAAGAGCCAAACAATTTTTTTTTCAATTTAATTCAGATTGCATTCGTCTGAAAGAAGGAAGTCATATACACCTAGGATGCCTTGAGGGTGTGTAAATAATGGACTAATTTAATTTTTTTCCTGAACTAACCCTTTAATGACCAGGCTGATAATCGCTTGACCCCTACAACATAAACTACCATTTAATTGGGGCCTGTTTTTTTTTAATAAGGTTTTGAGAGAAGTCTCTTATGCTCACCAAGGCTCTATTCATTTGATCAAAATGTAAATGTAATTTATTCCTGTGATGCAAAGCTTAATTTTCAGCATCCATTACTCTAGTCTTCAGTGTCACATGATTCTTCACAAATCATTCTAATATGCTGTTTTATTGCTCAAGAAACATTGTGTTATTGTCAATATCAATATTGGGGAAAGTTACTTTTAAATGTAATGCAATTTAAAAAAAATAACTGTGTTACTTTACTTTTTATGGAAAGTAATGCGTTACATTACTTTTGCGGTACTTTTTAAATCTTGCATGTTGGTTATTAATATAAAAATTTTGATTTTTAGCAAATGTAAAAGGCCTGTAAAAGTGAAATGAATAAGCCTAAGGCTGAAGGAAAAGCAAATTCACGCCTGTACAGTAGAACTGTAGGAAAAGGAAGTTCAACACTCTTACTGAAGCAAAAATGTAAGTAAATGTTACTTTACTACTTACTTAAAGTAATCTGATTATGTAACCGTTACTTTTAATTCGTTACCCCCAACACTGGTCAATATTAAAAACATTTGTGCAGCTTACTATTTTTGTGGAACTCAAACAGCACTATATAAAACAGCTAAAATTTCACATTTGCATTTAAACTCAAAGGCGTGATTTTAGACACAATCTGAAAATGTTTACAGATGGCAAAATCCAAGCTTAGCTTTAAAAGTAGTCATCAAAGCCCTTACTTTGCCCCATTGCACTGGTACTTTTACCAGTTATTGCTGGGAAAAAGCTGACTGTGACTTCCTGTAAGTGTTATTCCATGATGAATAAATAGATCTGTGCAGGACCCCAACGAGACAGCCGTCCTAACCGTGAGCACACAGTCACAGGTTATGTGAAACTTTCTGAGAATAAGTATGCTAAGGACAGGCCCTCACTGTGTGTGTGTGGTAGGTGAGGTCGTGCTCTGGTTGTCCAGTCTGAGCCCGTGTGCTGACACATTCCAGACACCTAACTGCTGCTTATTTACAGGAATAATTGTGCTGGGGCGGCTACAGCTGGGCTCTTTGGCCATTTCCTCTCTCACCTTCGCCTCCTCCTGGAGACCATTACAGTACATTGGAGCATGAGAGCAGCTAAACTTTATCTTGCAGGAAACCAAGGCACCGACTAAAAACAAAATTGGTTGCGGTGGTTCCAGAGTGGAAAGGCTTGTAACATGATCTCATTGTCTCTTCACAGTCTAGCAACAGTTAATTTAGAAAAATTATGTTAAGTTAAGTTAAATCGTCTTGAAGGCATGTGGAATGTGATCACGCTAACCTGGTGGACGTCAGCTGCTCATATGGCAATGATATTGAACACACAGCTCATGTTTGCCCACTTTCATAAATCTGTCACAGCTTAGTGTGTCATAATGTGTAGATTTGGTGTGACGGTACGACATTACCTGTCTAAAAGGTCCCAGTAATGAGCTGGCCTGAGTACAATGGAGGCTCTCTACAGGCCGATTTGTGTAAACGCTTGGCCAGAGCATAGGGGTGTTTAAGACCCCGCGAAGACCCGGCGTTCCGCGTCAGTAAGAAGAAAACATAAAAAGGAGATTATGCATCCTGCATTTCTTGGCTTTTTGTCCCTTGCACATTTTTTAAAATGCCCATAAAAATGGCAGCATTACGATTGCATAACAGAACGGACAAAATGTACAACTCCCCTCAACTTTTTTCCCGCAAAGTGTCTCCCTTGACGCGCATGGTTTTATTTGGAGATGGACCCGTGAGATGTGCCTATTTGAGACTCATAAAGCCGATGATGCAATAGTGCTCACCATTTTACAAGGAGTGTGCAATCCTTTATAGATCCATGTGTGCTTTGAGGCTGGCGATCGCTTATTTATCTTTTGTTTTATTTGATTTTTGCATGTTATTAAAATTTGTGCTTCTCGATAGTGACCGTAGGAAGTTTAAATTTCATGTAGAAACTGGTGACTTTTGTTGAAAACAGAAGTGTGAAGTTTAAGCCAGGTCTAAATGCCTCAGCTTGGAGCGATGATGTCATAAATGTTGCATGCGTGTCTAGACTGAATGCCTTTGACAGAGTGTAGAAAGGGCTGTTAAATTCACTTTTTTTTTTGTTTGAATCTGGGTCTAGTGTTAGTGAGAAGTGCAATCGAGAGTGAGAACATAGGTTCAGGTTCAGGTCTTTTAGCAGAGTCTGTGTTGATGTCATGTCAGTGGAGATTGCTTTTACAAAAACATGTGTTGGTTGCTTTTTAGAGAGTGTAAAAACATTAATACTAACATTACATTAACATTAACAATAGTATTAATATAAAAAAAAATTCTGAGCTTACTTTCAAAGATAGGCATAAAAATACAGTATTTCAATACTGGTTAATACAGCTGAGGTCAAATACTGTGTTGTTACCTAAATGATCCACAGCTGTTTTTTTTTTATTTATTTTTTTATTGTTGTGCTAGTTGTTCATGAGTCCCTTGTCTGTCCAGCTGTCTGCTGTTTCTTCAGAAAAATCCTTCAGGTCCCACAAATAATTTGGTTTTTCAACATTTTTGTATATTTGAACCCTTTCCAACAATGGCTGTATTATTTTGAGGTCCATCTTTTCAAACTAAGGGACTCATATGCAACTATTACAAAAGGTTCAAATGCTCACTGATGCTTTAGAAGGAAACACAATGCATAAAACTTTTTCAATTAGAAAATCAAGGTAAATGTAGCTTATTTTGTCTTCTGGGAAACATGTAAGTATCTTCTGTAGCTTCTGAAGGGTAGGAAACAAATTAGATATTTGGGCAAAATAAGAATGTTCACATCTTCATGCTGTTCAATGCATTGTTTTTCTTTCTGGGGTATCAGTGAGCATTTGAACCTTCTGTTCTGTAACAGTTTCATATGAGTCACTCAGTTGTCCTTAGTGTGAAAAGATGGAACCTTAAAATCATACAGTCATTGTTGGAAAGGGCTCAAATACACATAAATGCTGAAAAAACAAAGAATTTGTAGGACCTAAAGATTTTCCTGAAGAGCAGTGGACAGTTTAACTGTTCAGGACAAACAAGAGACTCATGAACAAATTTCACTAAACAAAAAAACATGTATTAAGAATCAAGTCTTTGTAAAGTTTTGAACAGGTTAAATTTTCATAACATGTACATGTCTTTTATGTAAAATATCTTAATAAGGTCAGTACTAAAAAAAATGAACATGCATTTTGTACGATCCCTCTTATTTTGGTAAAATAATTACGATTTTGCAATGTGTATGTAAACTTTTGACCTCAACTGTATATTTAAAGTCTTGCAGAAGATCAAATGAATTTTTTTCATGCAAACGTTTGCATAAGATGTGCTCTTTCGTTTCAAAACCAATACATGGCAACTATAAGGCTAGTGACTGTTCTGTCAATTGGCCTGAATCTCTCAAATTGGCCCTTAGCCCTTGGCCCTCATCCTCATTGTTGAGCCCTGGGAAAAATGTAATCCCCTTTCATTTGCCTGGGATGCCTAGTTTTATAGGGATAATTCACCCCAAAATGAAAATTACCCCATGATTTACTCGCCCTCAAGCCATCCTAGCTGTTTATGACTTACTTCTTTCAGGCGAATGCAATCAGTTATGTTAAAAAAAATGTCATGGCTCTTCCAAAGCTTTATAAAGGCAGTAGATGGGTGTAGAGATTTTGAAGTCCAAAAAAGCTTCCACGTTTGTCCCTTCTCACCGGAGCTTATGCTACGTCTAAGTCCTACGTCATTCACCAGAACGTCACTCACTTGTGATCATGCAGGATGAGTTAGATGAGAACTAGGGTGAGTAAATATCGCTATTTTTCTTACACAAACTCATCGATTCACTTCAGAAAGCCTTCATGCATTCAGCTATGAGGACCCAGGACATTTTTAATACAACTTTGATCGTATTCATCTAAAAAAAAGGAAAGTCATATACACCTAGGATGGCTCAAGGGTGAGTAAATCAAAGGGTAATTTTCTTTTTTGGGTGAACTATCCCTTTAAACTCACCCTGTGTTCTGTTTGTACATCAGTACACACACTCATCCCCCTCATACACTCTTATCAGCAGGAGCACTTTAAGATATTTATTTTATCAATGCATATTCTCTGAATCGATCAAATGACTATAGCGCTATACTGATTGTCAGAAGGCCAGCTGGTAAAATGATTACTGGGGAAGTCTATATACTGTATAAACTGGGAAAACGGCTGAGAGATGGCTTGATAAAAATTGAATCTGGTCAGAGAATAGTCTCATTGCATATTCCACCTCTCTCAGTCCCATTCTGGCCTTTTCAGTAAATTATTCAGCTTCAGCAGGGCTTAAAACTCAGTTCCTGTGTCTCACTCATCACATCATCTATTATCAGTGTTCAGAGAGGCCCGGCATCGGGGGAAATAAACGACTTAAAGAAAGAGGGGGAAAATGCTGGCTTAAATTACAGCTTTAAAATTCTCTGATTAGAGTCTTCATCGCTGGAGATTGTCATTGAAATGAGTTCAGGCAGAACGGGATTAAAGACTTCTTAGTCTCTCTTGTGAACGTACTGTATGCTGTATTTTTTTGTTGGAGGCCACCCTGTAAAATCTGGCTCTGCTTTTCAAAAAGCCGTATCATTTATCCCTTGCCACATTTGGATGTTTTCTTTTTCTTTTCAGTTTCACTGACAACAGACGTCCTTGTTTAGAAAGTAGGGGATTTCCATCTCTCTGGTGTGAAGATATGGTGCAATTATTTGCACCATCTGTCCCACACATTGTTATTTTTAAAATTTATTTTGTCTTCAGCTAAACATTTCTCAGTAAGAACAGACAATCATTTATACTTGATAGCTTGTTGCTCTTCAAGATTCATGTGTTTGTGTTTTCATTTTGTATTAATAAAAAAGTGCTGACTCACTGGCTTCTGTGGCCCTGCGGGTTTTAAACAGAAGGTAGTGTTACTCACGGCTGTTTGGGGCAGCAGGGGACTTTAAATGAGGTGTTACGGGAAGCCTGGGGCCCTGGGCAGGGCATTTAAGATGAGATAATGCAGCTGACGTCTGGGGGTCTCAGGGGCCCAGAGAGGCGCATGTTCAGATGATATAGTGGGTCCTGAGTGATTCTGCACAACTTGACATCTCAGGACTGAATTTGAATTTTAGACAAGGACAGAGGGTGATTTTAGTAAAATATATAATTTACTCTTAAAAAAAAAATGAATTGAAGAAAAATGAACAAGCAACCTGAGGATGATTCATCCCTTGTCTAAATGTCCACACCCACAGATGATTTCAGACTGCAGTGTAATTAACTAGTGAGCTATTATTTTAGCAGCGGATGACTATTTAAAGACGAGAGACCTTCAGTAAAAACTGTTTCCCTTTTGATTTACTTCCTGTTGTTTATTTTCAGCTTCATATCCATTCCTTGACACACTTTATCTTTTCCTTTTCTGGTGCTCTGTGGCTTTTGGGTGAATGGTAAATAATGAAAATTGATTGATTTAAGTTGGTAGTAGGGGGACAGGCAGCCTCCTTCAGTATAGATTTACCCACAACATAACAATTATTCCATTTGCCATAATCCTAACTAGGTTTGTGTTCAGTTAGGGGTGTGCGATATTGAAAAAGAATATCTGTATTTCTGGTATTTCATTGATTTGCTGTTATTGTGCACATGGATGTACATGGATGGTTGACTACTACATTTTTGATATCCTTCATATTCTGTGTGGTGGTCAGTTGACACTAATAGAAAATAATCTCTTCCAAAAAAGTTTAAACTTTTATTTGATTTTTACCATTTTAATCTTTAAAAATTCATTTTTTTTTTTTTTTTTTTCTAAAAGTGTGCATTATCTTTTGAGTCAAATTCCTACATTTAATCAGTGAACTACAATAATAAGACATTTGGGCTGTTAGCATGCAAAAATGAAATCTGTCCCACAGAAGCTGCATCTGAAGTAACATTTAGATTAAAGCAGGTCATGAATGCATTTAATATATATTGCAATGTATGTGGCCACACCATGTTTTTATGCATGTATATGAACTTTGTTTTGGTTATGAGAGTACAAGACATGTCGTAGTTGTGCCATCTGATTCTCAGCAGAGAAACTTCTGGCTTCTGTAGAAATTTCTGTCTTTCTGGCAGATGCCCAGGAGACCGACTGACGCTGCCTGTTTACTGCCCTAAACACGAATGCACACAAACAAAGTAACATCCCAGAGTCAAACGCCTCATCCAAAAACTGCAGCACAGGATAAGGCAAATATGCCCCATGTTATTGTGGATTCAATTCCTGACCACCAACTTTCCAAAAAAATGCCTAGTGGTCTTTAAATATGTTTACACCCTTTAACCGCGTGTGCACTTTTATTTAGGTCAAAAAAGTTTGAAATGCTGTGGGTGTAACTCAAGCAGTGTACAATACAGTGCTGTTTTGAGAGCCACTAATGCATCCATTTAACCTTGAAATAGACACGTTGAATGCAAGTTTGGATGAGTCAGTGAAAACAATGTGTTCCTGTGAAACTGTTTCTTAAGTCATGACACAAGTTTTAGGCTTTCTTGAAAATGTTTAATTTAGCTCTCTGGCTGTATTTAAAGCCTTTGTGATATTGTCTTCACCTCACTTAACCACCTTGTATAAAGATACCTAGTCTTACTTTTACAAAAGAATGGAACTTTCATTTCATACAGTAGCCTTCATCAAGTGCTTCGCATTCAAACTCACAAATGCATTGTTATGTGATCATGTGAGTTTTAGTGACCATTATTTTTCTTTGCAAACAGCAATATCCACATATTTACTGAACATTGCCAAGTGGAATTACAAAGCATTTGTGCCTTGACTTTGAGCCTGCTTGTGCTCCTAATTAAAAAAATTCTGAAGCACTTTCTGATCAATAACACAAATTAACCTTCCCATTAGGAGGTGATATTTAAATCCTTTGGGTGATTTCCAGAGGCATTTTTTTTCCTAACTTTATTAGAAGTATGTCATCTTCAATGTAAAATTCTAAAAATGTATAAGGTTTTTCAAAATTGTCAAATTTGAACAAAAGAATAAAAATGAAAATAGACCTTTTAAATGATTTCTATAATGAAATGACACTTTACAAATGAAACTAAAACAGCCAGTAGGTGGCGGCAAGTCACTGGTTTTATAACTAAATCATTAAATTGATTTGTTCAGCGCGCTGATTGATTCAGCAACAAAGCCTGGACTAGATTTGTTTTAAAATGCATGTTCATTCATAAATGAAACTCCATTGTGTTTCCTTAGAGATGCGTGGCTGCTCCGCTGTGGCTTTGTTTGAAACTATTGTTGTTAGATTTTTTTTTCCCAGAATTCAGTTGTATTATTTTTTTCCATTTTAATGGTTTCTACACTCTAATGGTTAAATAAAAACTAGTGCCGTCAACCGATTAATCGCAATTAATCATTTGACAGCACTAATAAAAACATATAATCCAAAAACATGTGCAATTAATTGCAATTTTTTTTTTACCAAATTCTGCTTTCTCCATTCATTTTCTGGATTCCATTTGAATGATTTCATTACATTTTAATAATCAAAAGCATTTCTAAATAATGACTCTTATAAAAGAATTTTGTTTAGATTGTTCAGGTAAATAAAAATGGGTAAGTATTACTTAAAGAATAATGTTTTCATCAAAATTTTAGTAGAAGTAGTACTATTGTTACATTAAGTAATATCTTTTTGTTTCTTGTTTCTTCAAATTAAACCAACTTTTTTGACAGGTTGCTGTGTTTGTATTTGTTATGATGATAGATTTTCTCAAAAGAAATGGTAAAACGCTCATGAAGAGCAGTTTTGAAGATTATGTTCATGTGTTGAGGCGGCAGAGGCTGAACAAAACTGTGCGTCTGCACCATTCACACAGAGACATGCAGAACATGCAGGATTCATATTTAACTAGTATTTTAGTGGCTTAATATTCACAGAAAGTGACCTACTTTTGTTTTCTTCATCTAAAATTTGGCAAATTCCGTAACATCCCGCCTTCTATGGTCAGTTCCTTTTTAAGACTGGATTCTGTGATTTCGTCCATGTTTTCAGCAGAAATCATAGGGCCGTACAAAATCAGGCAATAGTGTTGTAGTCCGACAATGTAAGTCACTTAATATTAACTTGAAATATTAAATCAAATATTGCCTTAATAATCATTTAAAAGCTGTCACTTCTTAATTAATCCATTATAATCAACAAAGCTCTCTAAATTGCACAATGAAACTCTTGTTTACATTGTGTCTGCAATTTGTTTTAATGAGAGGATTCGTGAGCTTGCAGAACTTGGCACAAAACAAAACTCTGGCGTTTTGAGCAGTGAGTGCACTCTGATAAACATTGCATTAGAGGAATCAACAGATATGTCTGTGGTGCATTATTCAACGCTGCAAGAAGAAACCTTCTATGCTGATTTGGTGCTCCCAAATATTTTTTCATAGTCGCACACAGTAGTTTTCAGTTGCACTGTAGAGCCCTGATATCTGCGATTCTGTTTCAAAACATTTATGGTTGCTAATAAACTAAACTAAAATTCTTTTGTAACAATGCTTACTATTGATTGAGTGCATCCTTGATAAAAAAACATTCATTTCTTTAAAAAGTAAAGTTTGTTATCCCATACTTCTGAATGGTAGTGTACAGTATATTGTAGATGTGTTGGGAAGCTTATCAGCAGCTGGTGGTGATGTACATGAAGTATTTCAGGTTTACTGTCTTTGTCTCTGTATATGGAAGAATCACAAAGAATCACGTCACCGCTTCAAATGTCAGATGTAAATCCATGGTGAGCTGTGTAACTGTAACTCCAACTAGAGCTGGCAAGCTGGCAAGCTCAAGATCATACACATTAAAGCCTGGCAAACAATGGGGGTGGAAGTTCATTATAAACACCCCGCCAATCTAACAGCGAACATATGGACTCAAGGGTGATGTTTACCTGCTTGAAAGAAAGAATTGCTTTTACTTCTAAAGAAATGCTGGCTTTGGGTCTTTTCATAGACTCTGACATTTCATGCACTTCATATAAAGTTATCTCTTTTTTTCTTTCTCTCTCCCCCTCTCTTTCTTTGTAACAAACTGAACATCTGGAGTACAGTTTGAAATGGCAAAATATCCAATCAGAGTGAATTTGCTTGTGGTCTGACCTCGGCCAGGCTCCAACACCAGCAAACTGTGGGCATGTGTCCGCTCAGCCATTATCTAATGTAGCTGATTGCCAGTTCTGTCTTCTAGACCTTCGAGCGTCAGACTCTGTGAATAGAAACGAGGTGTGTTTGTGTATGTTTTTCCTGGACTCTATCAAGTCCACATGCCTCCGCATGGGCACCAGACGTCTTCCTATGAACTCGGGCTCTCTTAATATTCCCTCCAGTAATTTCTCGTATGACCTGAAACGTGCGTTAAGGTCAAGAAAATGTTTAGCGCAGCAATAAGATGGGATTAAATACTATCATCATTCACGAAAAAATATAACAAAGCGTTTCACGTAAAAGGTCCATTTAGCCTTTCTCTGTTTTGGGGGTTTATTTCCTTTGGCTCTGAAGGTCTGCATTTCACATAGTTTTTCTTTCTTCCAGAATAATTAGTCTTTTGCGGTGCTCAAGAGTAAAATATACGAAGTGCTGTAGACTGCTTGCCAAAGTCAACTCCACGAGCAGTTTGTGGAGGAACACTAGAACATTTGTAGGCTGTAAACTCACAGGGAGACAGTGTCTGAACTTCACAACGCCAAACGTTTGGCCTCATCCTCACACCCAAGACAAAAAAGACGGACGTTTTAATCATAACCTAATCTGAACTCCCTCTCCTTTTATTTTCTTTACCCTGATCTGACTGCGCTGCGACGTATTGTTGTACACACTCTTTTGTTTTCAATGGCAGCCTGCGTGGATTGTGGTCTGCTTTTCAACAGTTGTCCACCATATGGTGCCCAGATTCAAGCGCTTAATTGAGTATTTGTTTAATCAGTGCCTGTGCCCGAAACAAAGCATTTATTTTTAATTAGACCCAAAAAATCTTTCTGACTTTTACGAGACATTCAATTTAGAGAGAGGGGCTGAAGTTAGAAAGTTTGCGGATACCGTATTTTCAGTCATTTTGGAATTACAACATGAGAAAACACACAAAACTTACCCTACACTGTCATTCAAAATTTTGGGATCAGTAGATTTTATTATTTCATTTTTTTTAATATCTCTTGCTCATAGAAGTCGTTTATTTGATTAAAACTGTAAAAAGGAAAAATGTAAAAAATATTAATTGCAATTAAAAATAAGTTTTTTTTATTTTTATATAATTTATTTCTGTGATGAAAAGCTGAATTTTCATCAGCCATTACTCCAGTCTTCAGTGTCATGATCCTTCAGAAATCATTCTAATGGACTGATTTATTATCAGTGTTGGAAAAAGTTGTGCTGCTTAATATTTTTTGTCATACTTTTAGGATACTTTGAATAAAAAGATCAAAATAGCAGCATTTATTCAAAATAGAATTTTTTTGTATTTACTACCACTTTTCATAATTTTAACACATCCTTGCTAAATTCAAATATTAATTTCTTTCAAAGAAAGAAAGAAAGGACAAATTTACTGATCCCAAACTTTAAATGGTAGAGTATATTTTTATAACATTTTATTCATTAAAGAATCCTAAAAAAAAAAATCGCAGGTTCCGAAAAAATATTAAGCAGCACAACATTGATAATAAATCAGCATATTAGAATGATTTCTGCAGGATCCGGGACCCTGAAGACTGGAGTAATGATGCTTGCATCACAGAAATAAATTCTATTTTAAAGTATATTAAAATAGAAAACCACTATTTTAAATTGCAATAATATTTCCCATTATTTTTTGTATTTTTAATCAAATAAACGCAGCCTTGAGGAGTAGAAAAGACTTCTTTAAAAACATTTAAAATCTTCCGATCTCAAACTTCTAAATGGCAGTTTATATTTTAGACTCTTTACTGTAGAGCTTGATTTTTTTTTTTTTTTTTGCATTTATTTTAAAGTCGTCCCCTACTGTTTGGACCCCTAGACGTCTGTGGTTTTATTTAATTTTCATTTTGGAGGCACACAGAAATGTTTCCTGCAACTTCTGCTCCTTTGCTTGATTTGTGTATGTTGTCTTGTCTTTTGCTCTCTGTGGGAAACGAAGCATAGCGGTGATCTCATGTTGTTTGTTTGTTCCTTTGTGTACTCTTCCTGCAACTCCGAAGCAATGATATGCAAATCCATTCTAGTCTCTTGATCTTGGTTTATTAATTCCTGTTTCTTTGTTTGTTTGCTTGTCTGTTTGTATTGGACTGTTTCTCTTTGGTCCTTTGAAGCTGGCTGGGGGAAAAGCCATCATACTGAAACGATACACAACCAAAAATGAAAGGAAACATTGAGTAAACAAACTGTAGTAGAAGAGACGGATGAACATGATAGAGTAACTAAGACAGTGAATCTAAAATCATGAGGCATGTCATTCCGTCTAGTCATATCAACAGTCCCCATGCCTAATGCTGAGCTACTTTGGCATAAATCTGGCCCTTGTTTCCTCCTGTGGTTGACCTGTTGAAGAAGCTAGGACTGGAAGATGAATTCAATTTGCTGGTTTAGTTGGTGATTTATACTGTGAAATCTTGAATGTGCTTTTTATAAAAATATACTTGTTGTTCAGGGCTCCAGACTGCGACTAAAACGCTCAAAAATAATCATTTGCGAGTTATATATTTATTTAGGTCAACTACATTAAATGTACATGTTATGATTCGTTGTTATGCTTTTTTTTTGATTGTTTTGTGATAACATCTTTTGTGTTGACGCATTGATTTAAACAGTCCTCATTATAAAACAGTGACCCTCTAACACTAGCGTTTTCTATTAATTTTCTATTCTTTTGACTTCTCTTTTTATTCATTAAAAAATGACCCTTGAACACTAGCGTTCTCTATTCTTTTTCTGTTTGATCTCTTCCTTTTCTTTCTATTTATTTAAAAAAAAAACTCTTCTATTCTTATTCTACTTAATCTACTTCTTTTTATTTATTATAAATAACTGACCCTCTAACAGTAGTGTTCTCTACTCTTTTTCTATTCCATCTCCTTGGTTTCCTTTTATTTATTAAAAAATTGACCAACACTAGCGTTCTCTGTTCTTTTTCTATTCTTTCGACTTTTTATTTATTATAAACAACTGACCCTCTAACACTAGTGTTCTCTATTCTTTTTCTATTACCTACTTGTTTTCTTTTTATTTAAAAAAAAAAATAAAATGACCCTCTAACACTAGCATTCTCTATTCTTTTTCTATTCCATCTACTTGTTTATTAAATAATTTATTCAAATATTACCCTCTTTTTCTGTTCTTTGAACTTGTTCATCATCTGACACTAGCATTCTCTATTCTTTTTCTATTCGATGTACTCGTTTCTTTTTTAATTTATTATAAAAATGTACCTAACACTAGCATTTTCTACTCCTTTTCTATTTTAAGTACTTGTTTTCTTTAATAGTAAAAAAAAGAAATAAAATAAATAAAACATGCTGTGTTTACTGCATATGGCGTACACTACTGTTCAAAAGCTTTGTATCATTAAAATATATAATTTTTTATTTATTAAAAAAGACTCTATTTCGACTTGTTTTCTTTTATTTATTAGAAAAAATTGACCTACTAACACTAGCATTCTCTATTCTTTTTCTAATTCTAAAAGTGTACATTTAAAAAGTTTGGGATCAGTAAGATTATTATTATTATTATTATTACTATTATTATTATTTTACTCATTTATAGTTTTTAGTTTGTTTTTAGTAGTTTTATTTAGCAAAGATGTATTAAAATGAAGTGATGCTGTTTAACCCTTTGAAAATGCAGTATTCAAAATAAATTTTGTATAATTCATGTACGAAAACATTTTGTAATATGATTTTGATGTACATTTTCCATGATTTTAAAATGGTTTTCAAAGGATGAATTCTGAGATTTTAAGTTTTCAAGTGATATATAGCGTGATTTAGCGTGATAAGGAAAAAAGGCAACGAAGAAAGGTCAGAACTCCTGTTATGAAGTAGATTTTTAAGGTGCACTCTTGTTATACATTAATCTATTGCTTTTCCTACATAATTTGTAACAAAAAAAGTCTTCGACCTTTCCAACAATTGATTAGATTAGGATTTATTTGTAAAATGGTGATGTAAAATCCCACAGAGGGGACGGCTGACAATTAAGGGGTTAAACAAACAATCCAACGAAAAAAAAAAACTTTTGCCATCACAGGAATAATTACTGGTGTTATTATATTTGTTCCTTTTCTTAACTTTGTGATTTACGTGCTGATTTACGATTAAGAGCTTATCACAAAAAAACTGAGAGGAAACGGCTCTAATTCCATTAGAAGAAACGAGATGCTAACTAAGTATAGCAGCCACAAATATGCAGCTGCTGTTTTTCTTTTACACATCCTCAGGCTGCAAAAAGAGAATAATTACACAGCAGCAGAAAAGCTGATATAAAACTCAACTATAACCTTGCTCACCTTTTTTTTTGCCTTCCCTCTCTCTCTGTCTCTCAGATCAACCTCAGGCACGGTCTACGCCCATACACCCCACCCTTATGAACTCAGCCGATTCGGCGGCCCTGCTGAGGAGAGACAGCAAGCCGCACAGCAACGGGGTCCGAAACGGAACCTTTTCACGAGCCGCCTCGTCGACCTCCTCATCTTCATCCACAGCCCATAAAAAGAAACTGCAGTCGAACCCTTCCATCAACAGTCAGAGAAGCAAAGGTAGCTCCAAATCCAACAGCTCCCAGATCCCCACAGAGGCCCAGGATGGTGAGTCAGACCTCACTGCACATTAGCCCTAATTGTGCTATTCACTTTTCTTTCATCGATGCAGATAAACATCAGTGACTAACTTTTTGTGTCCAGATTGCTGTGTCCACTGCATCCTGGCCTGTTTGTTCTGCGAGTTCCTCACACTGTGCAACATCGTGCTGGACTGCGCCACATGCGGCTCCTGCGCGTCGGACGACTCGTGTTTCTGCTGCTGCTGCGCTTCCGAGGAATGCGGCGACTGCGACCTGCCCTGTGACATGGACTGCGGCATCATCGACGCGTGCTGCGAGTCTGCAGACTGTCTGGAGATCTGCATGGAGTGCTGCGGCCTGTGCTTTTCCTCCTGAGATTCCCGTAGGGGGCGCTGCCTCTTTTACTGACTTAGAACCTGAGAAGAAACACGGAAAGGACGACATCCGACGATTAGGAGTGGACGCAAACCTAGTCGGAGTTGTGAGTTACAGTCTAGTAGCTTTCTTAATAGGAAAAGGGTTAGCCGTCGTACACTAGTGGTGTTATTCTGCAATAGCCTTTATACATATGAACTCTTCCTGGACTGGTTTCTGCTTAAAATATTTTGTTGAGTCAAAAACATCCAGAAGACTTATGAGGCCACTGAGAAAAGCCAAAAATGCTTGTGTTTGTTAGTGATTTGAAATCGTCTTAATGCCAAACTTTTGATAAATGCACAATCCACAGCAATCCTGTGGTTTAGGAATTGCTCAATAATGCACGCCATAAAAAAGCTTGAATTGCACATCGATACATTCCAACGGTGAGTTCTCAAGAAAGACGTATCCAAAGATCACATAGACAATCAACGCTACCGCTAATCCCAAATATCACCTCTCAGTACGCACACTTACTGTAGTACACTGGTGTAGTCCTTTGAGGACTACAAAAGCCATAAACTGTGAGTGTGAAACTCATAGATGTATGCGAGTGGGAGAAAGACGTGTGTATTTAATATATGGTGCCATACTACAGTTGTATCATAGATTGTATATAAACGTGAAGAGAATCCTGTCAGTGGTCCTGTGATGTTCGCGTTTTCACTCTTTCACTACATCAGTCAATCGATCTTCTTCAGTACTGGAAAATTATACTGTAAGCGGTTGTGAATTGCTCCCGTATTTTTTTTTTTCTAATGTGAAATATCTGTCTTGTAATTCCAAAACTTTGCATTTAAAGCAGCCTTTGTGAATCTAAATGATAGATTTATGTATCTACCTATTGTTTTTTTTTTGATGTAGTATAAATGCATAGTGTTAGCAGTATTATTTTATCCTCTTTGAAAAACTGGTTCCTTACTGTAGAGCAGCACATGATGTAATCTTGAGTATCAAAAAAACATAATCCAAACCATAAATCGTACATAATCATCTCACAGAATGCATTGATTTGAAGTGTTTACATTTTAAGGACACGTCTCTAATTCTTGCTTGCAATAAAACTGTAGGTAGACGTGATACATTTTTAACTGGACAAGACTGTACAGCAATGGAATAAAAAACAGGATATAAGAAATCTATCACTGTTATATTTGTTTGTTTGTTTTTATTAGCAAGGAATCAATTGTCTGGCAGTTGTCAAAGGTCAACCCCAAAATGTATCCAGGGCAATGGTTCACATTATTCAAATTTAGTTAAATCTATTTTATTATTAAATAATTAAAATAAAAATACATAAATAAATAAAGATGTACAATATTAAAACTGGCGCCATATTTTTGTTTATTTTGATTTTTAGTTTGTTTTAAGACTTTTTAAGACTTTTAAGATGTTCATGTCTTTCTTTTTATCAGTCGTAAAGAAATTGTTTTTTGAGGATTTCACTCCATATAGTGGACTTCTATGGTGCCTGAGATTGTAGAACTTGTTTTGAACTTCCAAAATGCAGTTAAAATGCAGCTTCAAGGGTCTCTGAATGACGCCAGTCGAGAAAGAATGGTCTTATCTAGCAAAGTGATTCTTTTCTTAAAAAAAAAATATATATTGTCAGTTGATATACTTTTTAACCTCAAATGCTCATCTAGCTCTGTCTGTACTCTGTGTATTCTTTGTCAAGACAGTTGGGGTAAGTCAAAAAACTCCCATCTCATTTTCTCCTCCAACTTCAAAATTGTCCTACATTTGGAACATTTTGGAAGAAGAAATGGGAGTTTTTCAACTCTTTCTACTCTTACTGTCTTCAACTGAAATAGAGGTTAAAGTAAGGAAATAGGTTAAAAAGTACATAAATTGTTGTTGTTTTTTAAAAAAAATAACATCCCTTCTTCCTCGACTGGGGTCATTTAGAGCCCTTTGAAGCTGCATTCTGGAAGTTCAAACTCTGGAGCACCATAGAAGTCTATGATTTCACTCCATACTATATGGAGTGAAATCCTGAAATGTTTTCCTCAAAAAACATAATTTCATTATGACTGAAGAAAGAAAGACATGAACATCTTGATGACAAGGTGGGGAGTAAATTACCTGTGATTTTTTTTGTTCTGGAAGTAAACTCCTTAAATATAACGTAAATGATGTCTCTTACTGAAATTTGTCGTAGAAAACCCATGAAAGATTTATGGTGTTAAAAAACAAAACAAAAAGTTTGTCTATAAGGGGTGCCATTACTTTTGGTGATGAAATGGTTGCACTCGGTGAGCTACTAGTGTTACCTGTTGCTATTTCTACCACAACACAACTCAGAATACACACACCAAATGCCAGATTGTCCGGCTTTTGGTTGTAATTTTCAGTCGAAGGGCAACAAGCGTTAACTGTATTCCTAACAATAAGAAGAGAAGAATATGTGTAAAACAATGTGAATTTTTTAAATAATGTAAATCTTTTACATTTATATTTTGCCATTCAAGTCTTAAGGTTCTTTTGTTCTGGGAAATACATTGGTTCTTTAAACAGGGTTTATTTGCTCATACACTGGCATCTTGTTAGCATTTGTTACGCATAATTCACATAATTTCGTCTTATTTTGCAATTAGCTCTGTGAAGTTGTGTGTTAAAGACTGCTGTTTGGACAGGCATCGCCTCCAACCTCTTTTGTGTTGCCCAAGAAAGCTCTGTGAGGCTTGGGCAACAGAAAACAGTGCGGTTTAATAGGCTCTTAAAGGGCTGCCAAAGTCGTTGAAGAGGAATGTCTGTTCAAGGCAACAGTGCAGTGTGTGATAAGACCTTCTCTGTTACATCTCTTGCTCACTTTGCCTTTCCCTTCTGTTTTTCTCTCTCTCTTTAAGTCTGCGGTCTATAAATATGGTCATAGCCAGTTGTGGGTGGTAGATTCTATCCCTGGTCGTTTCAACCACACACATCTAAAGATAGGGATTTCACAGTTTTAACCTGGTGGTCAGAGGAGTTCTGGTCTCTAAATGTTTGTGTGAAACAGAGGATCTATTCAAGCGAGGGGAGAGGTTAAACACATTCTCCAACATCTGCATCTGTTTTGAGGCCTCCAGTGTCTTCATACACAATGCATCTGTACAGTTTATCGTTGTACTCGACACAAATCCCGTCTAGATATTCTCACCATTCGGCAATAGAGGACAAGTGGCTATTGAAAAATAAGTATAGAATTACAAGAGCGCATTATAATGGAGGTGAAGAGGTCGCCAGCTGTGATGAAAAGCATAGATTAATAACCCTGACGTGAAAAACGCCACTGGCCTCAAGCGCTGAGAAAATTCAGCTTCTCTTTCCTTCCAGAAGTCACAAAGATGCCAAACAGAAGACAAAGTGTCTGTTTTATTAATGCAGGGGTCAACAGAGGGCAACGGCGGCCATATTTCGATTTTGTCCCCCCCAAAGTAGTACAGTTCATACTTTTAGTTTGACCATTTTAGGAGAGTAAAAACCCCAGGTGACTTTAAATAAGTCATAATAAAGGGATAGCTAGCATGCAATTTTAAAATAGCTAGCGGGTTTTTTTTTAATAATGGGGGGAAAAAATGCTATTGTAATTTTATTGTGTGTGTATTTATTATTATTATTATTATTATTATTTTATTTTATTTATTTATTTTTTTTTTTCCTCAGATTTTATTTTATTTCAGATTAAATTTTTATTTCAATTTTTTTTTTGCTGTAGTTTTTATTTCAGATTTTATTTAATTTCATTCATGTTTGTTGTATTTCATTTTTTTATTTATTTTATTTTATTATTTTTTTCTGTTATTTTGTTTCAGATTTTATTTTATTAATTTTGTTTACATTTTTTCACATTTTACTTTTATTTTTTTATTTTATAATTTATATTTTAAATTTTATTTTATATTTTATTTTATTTTATTACATTGCATTTTAACTTCAGGTTTACCGTTTTATTTATTATTTTATTTATTTTTTTACTTTATCTTATTATTATTATTATTATTTATTTTATACTTTTAGTTATTTTAACTCCAGATGTACTGTTTTATTGCTTTTTTTTTTTTCATTTTATTTTAACTCTAAATTTACTGTTATGTAATTTCATTTTTATTTCATTTTTTTTTTTAATTTATCATTTACATTTTTTTTTGTTACTTATTTTATTACTATTTATTTATTTATTCATTTATTTATTGTTTTAACTCCAGATTTACTGTGCTTGTTTGTAAGGGCTGCACAATTTGGTCCAATAATTATAGTAGTAATAATTATAATATATATATATATATATATATATATATATATATATATATATATATATTACACAAGATAATAAAATTACAATAGTAATATATATTTTTTATTAGTAGTAATAAAAAGATTAGACAAAATAATAAATATTACTATTGCAATATATATATATATATATATATATATATATATATATATATATATATATATATATATATATATTTTTTTTTTTTTTTTTTTTTTTTTCCAAGTTTTATAAGCACCACTTTTTGAAAGTTAAAGGAACACTCCACTTTTTTTGCAAATAGGCTCATTTTCCTACTCCCCCATACATAAACAGAGGAGTTTTACTGTTTTTGAATCCATCCAGCTGATCTCCGGTTCTCCCGGTAGCCCTTTTAGCATAGCTTAGCATAAATCATTGAATCGGATTAGACCATAAGCATTGTGCGCAAAAATAAACCCAAAGACTTTCGATATTTTTCCTAGTTAAAACTTGACTCTTCTGTAGTTACATAGTGTACTTAGACCGGCAGAAAACGAAAAGTTGCGATTTTTCTAGGCTGAAATCAAGAAAATTTGCTGCTGTACTATGGGTGCACAGGCGCAATGATATTACGCAGCACCTGAAAATAGTCCATAGAACAGCAGCACATTTTCTTGATTATTACCCCAGAACAAGAGTATAGTTCCTAGTCATATCAGCCTAGAAAATCGCAACTCTTCATTTTCTGCCGGTCTTAGTACACAGTGTAACTACAGAAGAGTCAAGTTTTAAATAGAAAAAATATCAAAAGTCTTTGGTTTTATTTTTGAGTGCGATGCTATTGGTCTAATCTGATTCAATGATTTATGCTAAGCTATGCTAAAAGGGCTACCGGGAGAACCGGAGATCGGCTGAATGGATTCGAAAACGGTAAAACTCATCTGTTTAACTCTGGGGGAGTGGGAAAATGAGCCTATTTGCAAAAAAAAGTGGAGTGTTCCTTTAAGGAATATGTTTGGCTGCTCTGAGACACTAAAACACAGGATGACAAGCTGCTCGCATGTAAACGAACAGCCCTGTGCCTTCCCTCTGAAGCATTCAGCACACATTGATGCTGTTTTGTTTCTATTAATCATGCCGTCCTAATTCAGAGTGTTTGTGTTTACTGGAACACTTTATGCCTTTCAAACAATGGTTTTCTTATTACTTCCATGGTTCATCCAAGCCAAACTGGATCAAACAGAGGAATGACTGGTTATAGTTAATGCATCCAGCCTCACTAATCAAACCCACTGCAAATGTATGTCCGAGAGACTAGAATAAATGTTTTTGTGGAGAGAGTGGCTATATCCAGAGCGTAATATAATATATTGGTCAGGTTCTTTTGGTTTTTCTTAATGAGGACGGCTCTCAATGGAGCACATCTCTATGTTTGGATTTCACTAATACCAAAGGTTAAGCACGGTCCATGGTTTTATGACATTTTTGTGGGATCCGTGCACATGTAGTGTACATGCACAACCACAGTCACACATACCACCCACCCACACACACACACACACACACATGCACACAGACAGAGAAAGAGACAGCAGAGGAATCAGTGCAGAAGAGGCCTGGTGAGTCACCAGATATGTGGGACCAAAGCCAGCTGTTCTCTCTACAGTGCAACATCTTGTCCTCCCACAGTAAAAGAGCTGGCTCACACACTCTACTCACTCTTCAAGACATCATTGTATCTCAAACACACACAATAGCTCAAGTGCACTCATGAGATTTTGCACGCAACTGCAAACAAACACAAAAATGCACAGTCCGTGTTCCCATGAAAATATAAAGGATCACGCAAATCAGTGATATTGCGTGAATTGTGGGATATCAACTCACAGTTCTGCCCTTTTTTTAAGTTGCGATGAGAAAAATAACTTTTTCTCAGAACTGCATGATATAAACTCACAATTGAGTTATAGTCAGAAATGCGTGATAACTTGCAACCGCGAGTTATAAAGTCAGCTGCATGATACAAACGCACAATTGCGTGATGAAGTCAGAATTGTGAGATACTGTATAAACTCAATTCTGATTTTTTTTCTCAGAATTGCAATTTCAAGTTATAAATTTAGAAATGTGTGATATAAACTCACAATTGTGAGTTATGAAGTCAGAATTGTGAGAGATAAACCCACAATTTTGACTTTTTTTCTCAGAATTGCATATGAACTCAGAATTCAGATTTTTTGCATGATATAAACTCAATTCTGACTTTTTTTCTCAGAATAGAGTGACAGAAACTCACAATTGCATTATAAAGTCAGAATTGAGATATAAACACAAATTTGACTTTTCTCAGAATTGCATGATATGAACTCACATTTGAGTTATAAAGTTAGAATTGATATAAACTCACAATTCAGATTTGATGACTTTTTTTCTCAGAATTGCGTGATATAAACTTTTCTCAGAATTACATTTACATTACATTGCATTTACATGTAGTATCCAAAAGTGACTTACAAATGAGGACAATGGAAGAAATCAAAATCAAAAAAGAGCAATGCTATGTAAGTGCTATGACAAGTCTCAGATTAGCTTAATGCAGTATACTTAGCAAGGTTTTCTAAATTATATAATAAATAAAAGAAAACAGATAGAATAGAAAAAGAATATAGCAAGATGTTTTTTTAGATACATAAAAAAGCTAGAAGATATAAAAATAGAATAGAGCAAGTTAGTGTTTTTTTAGTTAGAAAAGATAAAGAAAAATAAAAAAAAATAGAGAAGCTAATTACATGATACAAACTCACAATTCAGACTTTTCTCAGAATTGCAATATGAACAATTGCAATATATAAACTCAATTCTGCTTTTTTTCTCTCAGAATTGCATGATATAAACTCACAATTCAGATTTTTTTCTCAGATTATCATAAACTCACAATTGCAAGTTATAAAGAAACTTGCAAGTCAGAATTGTGAGATAGAATGTCACTTTTTTTTTATTCAGTGGTGGAATTCCATACATATACTAATAACATGCTAAAAGAAAAAAAAGTAGTGTATTATTTACAAAATGAAATTACACATTCTGCAATATTACAATTACATTTTGAAATAGTAGAAGCTTCTTTTATTCCATGTCTAACACGCACACTTAACAGCCATGCAAACAATAATCGGAGCAACCGACATACAGATAAAGCATGAGCGTGCTACATATATTTTCAACAAAACTGAAGTAGTCCATAAATCACTGCTCTATGTTTGGGTTCAGCAGGAACCATCACAGAAATGTGTTTAGAATTACGTTGCACACAATGAAGCTTATTACAAGAAATTCATACAAGAAGGAAATGATTCAAAATAAGAGTGAAATGTGTATTTTATTGTGGCTCCTTTAAACCGGCGCAGCCTGGCAGACGGTGATGGATTTGATTCGGCCTGGATTTGTTTAACTTGCACAATGAAGCTTGAACATAACATGAAGGACTGAAACGGCTCCTTATGGAATCATTTCTGTGCTTGTGTTCAATTTACTTCCAATAACAGGTAAATTGGCTTATGATGAAACTATTAAGTGGATGTCTGGACGTTTGGAAAGTGACATCACTTCCTACTATACAAAGTTCCAGATATATACTGAAAATGAATAACTCCAAATCTAATTCCCACCATAGTTGTACTTCAGTCTGTTTGTAGACTGGTATTCTAGAATAAAACAATTTCCCACAGTGCCTCAACAGTACATTATTTGCAATTAAATAATTGTATTGTTGTCATTCAGAGCTCATTTTCGTTTTTAATGACCTTGGCAGAAAGAACAAGAGATGTTCTTGTGTTCTGCAGCGTCATGAAGCAATGAAAATGAAGGAATTTGCAGTAGGAAATCACAAGCTTTTGCAACATGGCTCTCTCGCTCTTTCTCCCCTCCCTTCATGGTTCTGTCACTCTCACTAAGTTTCTGAAGTTCTGTGGTATGGCACAGCAGTCCTGCACTCTACTGATGCTTTCATCAGAAACACATGTTGAGCACAATGCTTCCCTTTAGTCCCAGCAAACAATAGGCTGCTTCTGCACCGGAGGCTTTATCGTCAGCAGAAATACGAGATCTTCCGACTAGAGTTGGGTAATGTCGATGGACGACAAATGAATAATGCGTTCTACGGAGTCACTAAGTGACATGGTTAAAGCAAAAACCTTCTTTACTCCTGGGCCCCCCTATGCCTGACATTTTCTCTTATACTGTACTTCAGCAGTAAAGAGAAAAGTTTTGCCTTATTCTTCTTCTACTGCATGTTGTTAAAAAATTTCAAAATTCAAGCAAATTTTAAACTAAAGCTACACTTTACAACTTTTTAAAATAATATAGACAAATTTAAAGCTCCTGAACAGGGAGATGAACCTCACTAAACCTGTCCCTTTGAACTTGACTGACTGAATATCTACTGTTTGTATCCATTCAAAATAAACATACAAATGAAAAATATATTCTAAATCTGTTGAAACATATCAATCTAAAGACGGTTCGATGTAGAAGGCAACAGTTCCTCCGTCAGAGGTTAAACACAGAGCCTCTATCCTCTATCATTGAACATCCATTATAAAACACTCACAGGACATTAATTTGGACAACTATGCAAATATTTTGAAATTCCACGCAAAAAATACGTTAGGGTTCCCCGAGAGTGTGCATAGTTTGTGAATCAATAGCGGATTTATGTGTGCCTAATGTACGACTCTGCACTAGGACGTTTGAAAACAGTGTTTTAAAATAAAAATTTTCCTCATCTACACTGCCATTTTCTGCCGGAGTAGTATAATTGACAGGCATAACTGTAGCAAAAAAGTTTTAAAACAAAAATACACTAGTACATGTAGCCATAGTGTGATTAACATTTTCAAAATAGTTTTCTGGAAAAAACGCTGAAGTAGTGTAGACGACAGGCATAACCATAGCAAAAGTTATGCTTTTAAAAAGAAAATGCACTAATGTAAACATAGCCATATAGTGTGATTAATTGACGTTTTTGAAATTCTTTGTTTTTGAGGGTCGAAAATGCTAGAGTAGTGTAAACGACAGGAGTAACCGTACAAAAGTTATGCCTAAAATGAAAATGCACTAGTGTAAACATAGCCATAGCGTGATTAAAGGAGGAGGCAACACTCCGAAAGGGGTGACTCAACTCCTACGGGGGCACAGCTCACCTTGGAACTCCACCAAGGTGATGGGAACCCAACACTAGCCACCTCTACTTGAGAACAGCATTCCTCTGATGTCCGTCGGAGCAACATGGGGCTGCTCAGAGCGTTTGAAGGCTCCGGGTGCGGGACACGTGCACCGTGGTTTCGAACGGGAACCGCAGCACAAGGCCAGATCTGCCTCCTCCAGGGCAGAGGTTGCAGTTCACCTTGGCACTACACCGGCCAGGTCCCAGGCAAGTGTGAGAGTGGCCGGCCAGACTAACAGCACACTTCGTTGGCAGAAATGTTTCTAGGTGAAATGTTTTGCAGTGCTACAACTCGCGGATGGCACCCAGCACGACACAGAGGCATCTGTGATGACCTCAACATGCTTGGACCCCTGACTTAGGGACCTGCACGAGGGGAGGCAAGTCTTCTCTCGGTTGACCCGAAGTCACCGGGTCACTGCGCACGCACAACAAGACTCGCGAGTGAGCTTATTATTAGCCAGTCGCTGTGAAGTTGAGGTGCAGAAGCCCTAACACCAAAAATGGGTCAGGGCATCCCACCAGTTTGGGAAAACACACGGGGAACAGGGACAAGCCTTCGGGTCAATGGCTGCCAACTGGTCCTTGATCCCACACCCTGACCTCATCTCGGCTGGAGGGACAGCCTGATTGTGTCCTTCACCAGGAGAACACAATTTCCACACCTAGAAGAGGAGCATCACCCATTTAGTGGTGTGGAAGGGGGGAGGGGGAGGGGGGGGCATATGACACCCCCAGTCTGAGCCCCGCATCAGCCCAGAGAAGCAGGACCGCCAGCTCTGTGTCCACCTCCGACGGAACGGGAGTCCACCCATCAGAAGAGTCCGTCTGAGCTGAAAGCTCCCCCTCTGATGTTGTGATAGACATCTGAACATCGTCAGAACCGTCAAAGGAGACGTCCAGCCCACCATGAGACGAGCGAACATCATCCCGAGGCAGCTCTACAGAACCACGGGGTGGAACGGAAGTCCGTGGGGGCTTGCCCGGCAGCGCATTCCGACTCGACCTTTACAGTCCTTCGAGCTGGCTGGGGTAGAGGACGAAGGCTGCCGCCTCATAAACAAGCAGCAGACCTGCAGCATGGCCATGGACATACCCTTGCGATGAGGGCATGACTCATCCATGAAAGCTGCCTCAGCGTGGTCTCGGCCCAGGCAGGAGAGGCAGTGATCATGACCGTCGACAGACGTCAGGAAACTAACACATCCAGAAGCACACGGCTGGAGAGACATCCCAGTTTTGGAAATATCTCTCAACAACCTTTTAGGACCTGGTATGCCCAGGGATGCCGAGGCAAGGGGTGTACTCGGCCGACTCGCTGGTGTGCTAGCACCGGAACTGCCGGGACACAGGTCCGTGGCCACGAGCCATGGGAGATTGGCGCTCTTCCACTCGGCAGATTGATCTGACGGTCGGCGGTGGCAAGGCGATCTCTCTCTTCTCTCTCTTCTTCACGTGTAGAAGACAAACAGCAACAGCAGGCGAGGCTCTGAAGCAGAAATCTGAATGAGTGTATGCGCGTCACCATCTTATATACCCGTATGTATGGGGAAGTGGCGGCTGACGCAAGTCCACTCACCAATGTTCACTGGCCTTTTCTCTTTAGCTCAGAGGTGATTGGTTGCAGTGCTCCCATAGTAATGTCATAGTGAAACAACTGAAGGGGAACACACTAGTGTAAACATATAAGTTTTGCTACGGTTACACCTGTTGTTTACACAACTTTCAAAAATGCTGCAGATGAAAACGCTTAGTTTGAAAACTCCAGGGTTGCGTTTCAGTCTAAATGGACCAAAACAGAGACTTTTGAAAACAATGGCATGGCTGCCAACATTCACTCTGTGTATCGTTAAAGACTGTGTAAACAACAATGTCATGCTCATTGTTGTACATGACAGGGGCTAGAACCAACTTCCATGAGTGGTCATGTGACATGCTTTTTCGGTGTGTAGTGTGGACATACATAGTTTCTGAAACAGTGAAAACACCAGTGTAGATGAGGATAGTTTTCATTTTAAAACACTGTTTTAAAACACAAACACACTAGTGTAAACAGAGACTAAGATGTTTGTTTGTTTGTTTTTTTCCGGGCAGTTTGCAGGGACAGGGAATCACGATGCCGGCTCAACATTGTGATGTCTGTCCGTCATCGGCAATGGATGATGGCATCGTCTATCGCCCCAACTCCACTTACAACGGACTTTGTTTGGTCAATCCAGTACATTTTTCTCTGATAATGCCAACAGGCACCGCATAAACATTTAAATGTAATCAAAGATGATAATAAGATGGAGTTTTTCCATTTGCTTTGCGCTTTTCAGATGAAAATGATCATGCAAAGCAATCTTTATGAAACTCCTGTGATGCCTTGATGATGGTTTTATTTTTTTCCTTTCTTTTTTTTTGATATGTAATCATCATATATCTTTATAGATGCATGACAGAGAGATTAATCAACCTATCCAAATAACTATGATGGGAGACGGATTGCAGAATAATGAATCAGTTGATGAATGCCCAGATATATTCGTCCTCTTTTAATTGAAGTTTGGTAGTTGGACAATGGGGCTACGTGACTGAACAATAAGAGCAGGGGGATAACAGTGGTTTGAAGATGAAGGGGGAAGATTATTTCCGGGGGACTGGAGCAACCCAACACTGCAAAGTTAAATTAAAGGCTGAATTTGCACAACAGATGAGGGGGGAGAAGCTTGGAGCGCAGTCAGACAAATGGAGGATGGGACCGGCTGGGTTTAATGACCTCTCCTCTGTGTTGATTCAGCTCTCGCATCAGCCCCATGCAATTAACAGCCATATCCATCCCTTTGGCTCTTTATTTAATCAAAAACCAGTCTCAAGAAAGAGAGAGGGGGAGAGAGAGAGAGAGAGAGAGAAAGGAAAAAATTTAAGAAGCAGGGAAAAAATTAAAAGATGGATGAGATTACTGTAAGTGGCTTTAATAATGAACCTGCCATACATACAGTGAATATTAGAGATAATGCAACAATGAGAGGAGTGTTAGGAACGACGCTCATGAGCTTATAGAGTTCAGTGACGCTCTCTTCACTAATGCACCGTTTCTCATAAACGCCTTTAAAATAACCTCTGAACAGGAATTTAACCATGTATTTTTTGAAATTGTGCTTCTCATAATTTCAGACGTTCTGTTCACTGATGCACCTTTAGACGTTTTGCATAAACATGCTGTCAAAATAACCTGTGTAATAAAATGTATTAAAAAAATACTTGTGTAATATATGGACATGCTCACAATAACCTTCCAACAGGAATCATATTTTAATTCAAACAGAATTAAAATGACTAAAATAACTGTAGGCATATAATAGGCATAATAAAAATGTAGTATTTTATTTATAATTTTATATTATCATATGCATTATATTATTATTTTAAAAAAGGAAATATTGTAAAAAAAAAAAAAAAATCTATTGAATAATTTTTGTTCTGTTTACATAATATGATGATTTTTGTCAATTTTTTTTACCTAACAAAGGCCATTTTATTTGAGATTAAATACGTTTTATAAAAATATATATATTTTATTTATTTCTTTTTTGACTTTTCAAACAAGATACTGATTTTTATTTTTTCAATATTTTAATTTAATATTTAAGTTAAATTTAATTTCCTATTTGTATTTGAATTTTTCTTCTATTCACATATGATGATGATTACAGTCAAATAGGTGACCTAACGAAAGCCATTTAATTTTATATGAAATACCTTTTATTTTACATAATATAATTTTATTATTATTATTATTTGGATATTTATATAAGATTATGATTCTAGTCACATTTGTAACCTAACATAAAAAACATTTTATTTTACAGATATTTTCTTCTTCTTCTTCTTCTTCTTCTTCTTCTTCTTCTTCTTCTTCTTCTTCTTATTATTATTATTATTATTTATTAAATTATAGGTTTTCCTGTTCCCATAAGATGATGATTCCAGTCTAATTGATAACCTATAACAAAAGCCATTTTAAAAAATAATAGTATTGGTAATTTTAATATTAATATTATTTAATATTAATTTTATTATATATATAATATATATATATATATATATATATAAATTATTTTTGGCTATTCACATAAAGTGACGATTCCAGTCAGATTGGTTTTATTGTTATTATTTATTTATTTATTTATTCATTCATTTATTGCTATTCACATAAGATGGTGATTGGATGATTGATATCAAATTGGTAACCTATTTTACATTAAATACATTTTACATTTTATATTACATAAAATTGTATTTAATGTTTTTTATATTTGCATAAGATGATTTCAGTCAAATTGGTAAGCTAACAAAACTATATATATTATATATTTTACATAAAACGTAATTTTTTTTACATAAAACAAATCTTTTTTTTTCTATTCACATAAGACAAAGACCATTTTATTTTACGTGGAGAAAGTCACTTCAGTGGGGCTGCTGTTTTTGGATCACATGACCAGATGAATACTACTCCTTTTGTATCAGTAAGCCCTCTTTTACCAGACACATTCATTCACAGCATAAATGATTATCTGTAATTGAAAAGCGTTGCACGAAACTGCATCCACACCTCTAGGTGTCAGTATAATTCGACTAGCTCAACAAACACAAATTTAGTACCTCTGAAATACAGCCTAATCAGCTGCAATAAGAGCACTGTAATAGCTGAAGGTGTTGCGGATGCTTTTATGGACTCATGACATGACATGGATGAAATCCATTAGAAAATCCCCCTCACTGAATTTTACAAACTAATTTGATTTATTTGAAGCAATAACATTTTTTATTATTACTTCTGCATCAAATCTTTACATCCACAAAGAACTTAAATATGACGTCTGGTGTATATCTACAGTATTGCTCATTGCGAGATTATGAAAAAGCAGACATTGGCGTAAAAACAGACAGAACAGCAGGGTGACTTTGATCTTGGTAGGTGGCTGTTCTGATGTAAGGTTGTCTGCACGACTGCTGCGCAAACTTCCTCTCTGCGTGCCGCTCCAGTTTGTCTGTCGTTAGCAGACATGGAAGACTGTGCGACCAAAACAAACGCAGTACAATATGCACCCTGCTGTTTTATGACTGGTGTTGCGCAACTACTGGTCTACAGCCAAAAGAGCCGCAACTCACTGCATCAGCAAATGTAGCAAGACGCAGCAGCTCAGTGTCTCTGGTGCACTGCCCTCTCAGTTAGACAGGCATTTACATTTACATTTACATTTAGGCATTTGGCAGACGCTTTTGTCCAAAGCGACATACAGTTGGGAGAACATAGAGCGATTCTTCTTAAGGAGACAAACAGACACAGGCATAAAAAAAAGACTTGATAGCTACGGATTCAAAAAAAATGATAGCGACGTATTAAAAGTATATAAAGTGGGTACGGAAAGTATTCAGACCCCCTTTGTTATATTGCAGCCATTTGCTAAAATTATTTAAGTTCATTTTTTTTCTCATTAATGTACACACATCACCCCATATTGACAGAAAAACACAGAATTGTTGACATTTTTGCAGATTTCTTAAAAAAGAAACACTTAAATATCACATGGTCCTAAGTATTCAGAGCCTTTGCTCAGTATTTAGTAGAAGCACCCTTTTGATCTATATTAATATTAATAATATTAATATAATATTAATATACTAATATTATTACAAAATAATATTTTGTAAAAAGAAAATGGCCTTTTGTTAGGATAATAATAATAATAATAAGGGCTAAACAGAAATAAAACAAAAATAAAATGGCTTTTGTTAGGTTACCAATTTGACTGAAATCATCTTATGTGAACAGAAAAAAAAGAATTAAATTAAAATAAGTAAATAAATAATAAATAAATAATTTTATGTAAAAATTGCTTTTTGTTAGGATAATAATAATAAGGACTAAATAAAAATTAAACAAAAATTATTTTCTGTAAAATAAAATGTATTTCATCTAAAATAAAACATTTTTTGTTTGGTTACCAATTAGACTGAAATCATCTTATTTAAACAGAAAATAAATAAATACATTAATAATATTATGTAAAAAATGGCCTTTTGTTAGGATAATAATAATAAGGGCTAAATAGAAATAAAACAAAAAATCATTTTCTCTAAAATAAAATGGCTTTTGTCAGGTTACCAATTTGACTGAAATCATCTTATGTGAACAGAAGATAAATAATAATAAGGACTGATTAAAAAAAGAATAATAATTGATGTAAAATAAAATGTATTTAATCTAAAATAAAATGTTGTTTGTTAGGTTAACAGTCTGACTACATTAAACTAAAATAAAGTAAATAAATAATAAATATTGTATGTAAAAAATGGCTTTTTGTTGGGATAATAATAATAAGGACTAAATAAAAATTAAACTAAAATAATTTTCTGTAAAATAAAATGTATTTCATCTAAAATAAAATGGCTTTTGTTAGGTTACCAATTTGAGTGAAATCATCTTATGTGAATAGAAAATAAATAATAATAAGGACTGATTAAAAAAAGAACAATAATTTTCTGTAAAATAAAATGTATTTCATCTCAAATAAAATGGTGTTTGTTAGGTTAACAATCTGATTAAAATCATATTTGAATAGATAAAAAAAATATTATATTATATTCAATTAAATTAAGTAAGTAAATAAATAACAAATTTGATGTAAAATGAAATGGCTTTTGTTAGGTTTACAATTTGACTGAAATCATCATCTTATGTGAATAGAAAAAAAGGATAATATAATAAAATAAAATGTATTTCATCTAAAATTTTCATTTAAAAGAAATGGCTTTTGTTAGGCTAGCAATTTGACTGAAAACATTGTGAATAGAAAAAAAATTATTATATTATAAATTAAATAAGTAAATAAATACATTTTTATGTAAAGTAAAATGGCCTTTGTTAGTTTACCAATTTGACTAAAATCATCTTGTGTGAATAGAAAATGAATAAATAATAATAATAATAATAATAAAGATTAAATAAAAAAAATATGTAAAATAAATAGTATTTCATCTAAAATAAAACCGCTTTTGTTAGGTTAACTATTTTATTGAAATCATCTTATGTGAATAGAAGTAATGAATAAAAATGTTCAAATTAAATATCATTTTATCTAAAATAAAATGGCCTTTGTTAGGTTACCAATTTACTGAAATTATATGAACCAAAGCAAAATTATGCAATTTTTGTTTTCCCTTTAGATTTGTTTAAATGAAATAATATAATATAATATAATATAATATAAAATTATTAACAAAATGCTACATTTATTATACATTTTATACAATTGTTTTATTATTTTACATTTAGTTTAAATTTAAATGATTCCTGTTTATAGAAAACTATATATAAAAAAACTAAACAAAAATTATTAGTAAGCACATAAACAAATTACTAAAACTTAAACTATAATTAATTTAAAAAGAAAAACTGAAAATATAAAAAACTTTAAAATATAAGACTTTAAATGCAACTTTTAATATTATATAAATATGGAAAATAAAAGCTTGAAAAATATCATGTATTTTTCATATTTGCATTGAAAATTGTTAATTCTAAAATAATTTTCAGCATTGAATGTTTCTTTTTAACAAGTTTTAAGGATTTTAATAGTTTTAAAATCCTTATTTAACATACATCAAAAACCAAGACTGAAAGAATAAAAGTGAAATCGGAAAGATAATGCAAAACTACTGATTTATTTGCCTTTTACTGCAATCTCATACAGAATGGTCACCTCAAAAGTGTGCTCTGTGAGTGTCTTAAGCCCAAAAGAACACCGCATTTTATGTACCAGAGCTAAATGTCAAAGGGGTGCTTGGCAGAGCATGAAAAAACAGCCCCCTGTTTAACCCACGGTGACTCAGTGCAGCTTGCGCAAACAAGGAGCACAGACCGTGGCCTTGTAGGACGTCGCAGCCCTTCATGGAGGCTTGCCACAAGTAAACATTTTTCAGGGCTAACTGGCTCTCCGATTTCACCTTGAACTTCAGCTCATCTTAAACACTTGGAGATTTTTGTCTTCTCTAATATTTACACACGCTTGATTTGAACTGTTTCACTGTGCGAAACCATCGTCCGACTCCAAAAAGGCAAACTAAATGTACCAGGTGAGTCAAATTAGCATCTGTCTGTATAGTTTGACGCACGGACCGTTACGCTGACCAGAGTGCTGGGTATTGATTCTGGAAGCATGAGAATGAGTTCATTTCTTTCAGTCTGGAGGTCCAGAAATTCTCTCAAATTAAGCATGTATTTGCACAGCTTGGTTAAGGTCAGCAGTGTGTCTGCAGTGCCAGGATGCTGAAACTGAGACAGAGGAGTCAGTGCTCAACAGGCCTGGAGCAGGTGCGTCTGCAGCGGGACGAAAGCACAACAGGACCCTCGGCATCAAGGAGGTCCCTGGAACTCTACAGGAGGAGGCTCCACATCAAAAATAAAATATTGCCTATTGCTCCCTTCTTTTTATAAGATGGCTGAGGTACATAAAATAAAATGCAATAAACCTTTTCAGTATTACTTTCGAAATGTTATTTTATTTAAATTATAATCAATACATATATATATATATATATATATAATATGCTGTACATAATAAAATATTTGTAATATTTAAATATTTCATATAAACATTTTAAAATATCACTCTAAAACAGGAGTTTTATTCATTTTAATAAATATTTTTAAATAAAATGCTAATAAATAAAGTAAAAATGATATGTAAATGTACTTTATTCATAACTGTAATGCTACTCTATATGATTGCATCAATATTTCTCCACTCTTTTTTTAGAATGTATGAGGGAAAAAAAATAAAATTAAATAAAATTATAAAATAAATAACCACTAATAATATAATTATAACTTTCTGAAGAGGAATTTTATTTGATTAAAATTAATAGAAATATCTCAAATAACTGTATTATCTTTTATCACTTTTAAAAATGAATTAAAGTAGGTTGTACAAATATTTTATAATATACTATGCATAATGAAACATTTTTAATATTTGCATTTCTCATCTTAAAGTCCCCATGAAATCAAAATCTAAGTTTTTTTTTTGCTTTTGGTATGAATGTGTTAGCCTTACAGTTATCTATAAACTAGTGTGCTCCAAACAATAAGTATTCAAAACTTAGTCTCATCACTTCTGCCAATATGAATCAATGTTTTTGATGATATCATGCTGCACTTCAGCTTCTTGTCAAACATTCTGTCCAATCAAATGCTCTCTAGAATCCATAGCATCCCGCCCCCTACACTATAAATAGATGCTAAAGCTGCGGCTGAGATCAGTGATGGGAAGTTCGGATCATTTTACCAAAATGTTCAGCAAAATGAACGAATCTTTTTTTAGAGTCATTTCGTTCATTCCGTTCATTTTAGCAAAATATAATTAAAATGTTACGTGTTACTTCCCTAACACATCTACTGCTTACACAAATGTTGATCACACTATAAACCATAACTATAATGGTATAAGAAACAGAAAAGATGAATTAATTGTTTACCTGGGTCTTTTGTCTATGCTTAGCTCACCTCACCTCTTATCTGACAAGTTTTCGGTTTGAGTCTTTCGTTCATCACGTGACAGCCCCATAAGCAGTCTGAGACGGAAAGAGAATTGATTAGTTCGTCTCTCGAGTCATTCGTTCATCACGTGACAGCTCCATAATATAAACAAACGACTCGAAAAACCCAAACTAACAGGTGAACTAACAGAACCGATATGATGTTGCGCATGCTCGACTGAACGAATCACTCCCCGGGACGACTCGTTCTCCCCGAGTCACATAAAAGATTTGTTCAAAATGAACGAAACGTTCAAGAACGACCCATCACTAGCTGAGATCGTCACTTGTTCACAGAGTTAGTATTTTCTGTATGCTGAATGGCAGGTAGTGCACAATGTAGGCGATAGGGAACGATTCAGATAGTGTAAATATGCTTACGTCGGGGCAAATGAGGTCTGGTTTTGCGTTGTGTCACACGAACCGCGGCAGATCGCAGTCTACTCCGGATTTTGACCCCGGTCCTGAGACTCGATAGCAGCTTCATATTAAATCTAGGGGGTAATCTATTAGACTGTGGCTGTTATAAGCTGTCAAATGAGGCTTTACGGAGCTCAATGGCTCTGGCCCAAACAGATAAAAATGGAACGCTATTGGCTATTGTAAAAACTGGGCGGGGCTGCATGATATGGCTCGCCCTGCTTTCCTGTTTCAGTTGAAATTGCGTCACCACATAAAATAATGCTGCATGTTTCAAGGCACTTCAGTGGACCTTTAACAACCCTTTAAAATAGCCTTCAAAACTATGTTTAATTAGAATATAGAATAGTGTATATATATAATTATATAGAATAGTGTAATATATATGTGTAATTATTGCCATTTCTCCCACTTTTCTTTTAGAACAGCTGGGGAAAAAATTAAATAAAATAATATTTGCATTTCTCATATAAATGACATTTTAATAAATTTTCAATTTCATTTAATTTTATTTTCAATTTCAATTTATTTTCAAGTACAATTTTATTTGTAATTATTTTAATTGTCAAATATCTATAAATATCTATAAAATAAATTTCAATTGAATTTAATAATATGTATATTTAATATTTTTTAGTTTTATTTATAATTATAGAATTTAGCAAATAGTTACAGCTAATACACACACACACATACCTATATATAGACAGAGATTTCCTTCACTCTTCCATTAGGATGTCTGAAAATAAAATAAATTAAATTAAATTAAACACTAATTTAAAATTAAAATGAAAATTTTAGATCTGCTAATTGCACTCATGAGCGCCCCCTTCCCCAGCTACTATGCGTTCTTTTCCCGAGCCTGCCTGATGCGAACTTCTCAGTGGACTATTACCCAACAGTCTATGAGGCATTAGTTCACCATAATGTGGCGGACCACAAGGCCATCCTTTGAAGAAAGCTATGAGGAAGGGAGGTTTGAGAGCTGAAGTGATTTTCAGGGTTTCCCTTAACAGAAATCTCCACTTTATCCCTCGCCCCCCAAAATAATGCTCCCTCCACTCAGATTTAGAGGGCCGCTGGGAGACCTGAAGTGTTTGGGTCATAATGATTCAATTGCCAGAGAGACTACAGAGACTCTTTCTCCAGTCAGACATAGCATTAGATTCTGAAGCCCACCCACCTGCTGTCACTCCATTGTTTTAATACTGAAAATACAAGTGAACAAACAAAGCAAGATAGGAAATGAAATATTAAGATGTTTTAACAATATATTTGCCTTTACTACTTTCTATTTGACATCTTAGTTCTAGTTTAAGGTAGATAGAATAATAGTGATTAATAGTACTTAATAGTGATTAATAGTAATAGTAGATTAATAGTGAATTCTTCCCAGTGTCAGTCAAAGGGGATGCTGAATAGTAATATCAAATCTTTGGAGCACTTTGTATATTGAAGGCATGATCAATGTGGAAGATTTAGTGGGATAATCAAAGAGCTAATGGTAATATAGCGTAGAGCTTGAGACTCTGGGTAACAGTGACTTAAATATCGCTTTTTCTGGGAACAAATGTAATAAAATCAGACCCTAATTTTATTAGACATCTTAAATTTTAGAGTAATGTAGATGTGTGTGGAAAATGCTGATTGCTGGCATATGTCCCTCTGTGCATATAAATGAATGACAGCTGGAAAGAGGAAGACGGGGCTAGAAAGACGGAAAAATGTCAGTACTCAGGTTTGTAAAAGAGAGATAAACACAAGTTTATTTATCTTACCCTCACGTGTGTCAAATTTCTGTTTTTTGTATAACGCTGCCAGACTAAAAGTGCAGAACTGGCGAATGTTTTGGAAATTGGGGGCTAAATTATATTAAAGAAAACTGTTGACGTTCAACATCTTGTTAAACAAGAAAAAGTGTCGCTTAGGGGAATCAGGGTCTTAGCCCATATTCTTGTAAAAATATTATCAAATAATGGCCTGTTTTTACATTTATTCTCATTGGTGATTGCAAATCGTAGCTCAAAATGAACAACCACGTAAAAAAAAAAAAAAATGTGACAGCCACCATGTAAAATGGACAAACTGTCAAAACATGACAATGTAAACATAAACAACAGAGTGAATAAAGCATTTATCAATTTAGCACTTCTACAATGCGGGTTAACTCAATTATTCACCCTTAAAAGCCACTTTCCCTCAAGGAAGTTCACAAAAGAGCAGTCCATATTCTGTCTGTAAACTGATCCAATGAGCTTGCTTACTTACAGTAAGCTGTATTTCAGGAAACGCACACACAAGGGAAGATCTATTCATCTTGTAGGGCCATATGAGGACTAAAAGGAATTTCAGGCTCCAGGTCTTTGGCTGCTCTATACTGTGTTGAAAGTGTAACATTGAATGTTTTTTTTTTTTTTTTTCTAAATTACATTTTAATTATTCTAAACTATGTTTTAATATTTAAAATAAATTGTATTAATCAAAAAGCATGTCTAATTAATTGAAATCACAAAACTTACACAATTTAGCAGCAATGTATTAAAAGCTCACCAACAATTGCATTTTAAGGCCCTATGAAAGACATTTTATTTTTTCCCAAATTCTGTTTTTTCTGTTTTAATGGTTACATTTTTTAATCAAACAGAATCTATAATTAATTGAAATTGTGAAACTTAAATCATTTATTAAAAGTTCAACAAAAATTACATTTTAAGGCCTTATGAAATATGTTTTTCCCCCAAATTCCATTTTTTCCCTCTGTTTTAGTATTTCTATATTTTAATGGTTAAATTCAATTTTATTAATCAATTTAACTGAAATCACAAAACTTGCACAATTTAACAGCAATTTATTAAAAGTTTAACAAAAAATATTTTTAAGGGCCTATGAAATATATTTTAATTTTTACCAAATTCTGTTCTCCATTAATTTTCTGGATTCCATTTTAATCTCTAAATAATTAGAGATTCACAAATAATTCATTTTTTAAAACTTATTTATTTATTTTCCAGAAATACGGTGTTGTGTATTTACATTATTCTTTGTGTTGATGTAATTTCAACTGAAACAGGAAGACAAGGCAGGACATATCAAGCAGTCTGTTTTTAAATAGCCAACAGCGTTTCGTTTATATCACAGCTTGGGCCAGAGCCGCTGAGCTCAGTAAAGCCGCATATGACAGCGTATGACAGCTACAATCTCAACCATATCGCTATAAAATATACCATTCTGTGTAGAATTCAAATGCACCAGATACGTTTTCTGGTCTGCGCCGACTTGCACATTTGATCAGCTCCATGCAGACTGTATGTGCGCTGCGGCGGTTTGTGTTGCACAGCGCGAAACCTGACTTCATTTGCCCCAATGGAAGAATATTTACACTGAATCGCTCCTTACTGTACAGAAAATCCTAATTCTGTGAACCAGTGACCAATTTCAGCCGCAGATTCAGCATCTATTTATAGTGTAGATTCTAGAGAGCATTTGATTGGACAAAAAGTTTTATGAGAAGATGAAGTGCACGGTGATGTCATCAAAAACATTGATCCATATTGGCAGAAGTTAGAGACTGTAAGTTTTGAATGCTTATATCTTGTAAATGTGAATTTTGTCATTGTTTTGAAACATTGTTTTTATAGATAAACATATTCATACCAAAAGCCAAAAAAACTTCCATTTTGATTTCACTGGGACTTTAAAAATAATGTGTTAATAACAATTTTATTAGTAGTAGTACTACCCTTACATTAAGTAATATATTTCAGTCACAATTTTTTCTAGTTAAAGTGAATTTTTATTTTGACAGGTTGCTGTGAAGACCTTTAAGTTTCTGTTTGTATATGATATGATGTTAGTTTTTCTCACAATAAATGGTAAAATGCTTATGAAATTTACATTATCATGTACTCATATGGAGGCCATTCATTCACACAGAGACATGCAGAAATCATATTTAAATAGTATTTTGTGGCCTAAAATTCACAGATGTAGTCCATATCATGTTTTGATTTAAGTGTAATGACCTGCTTATGATTTACTGTTGGCAAGTTGGCAGTGACATTCCACTTTATACAGTTAAGTCCATTTTCATGACCGGATTCCATGATTCCATCATAATCATAGGCCAATCATTAAAAAATATATCGCAATTCAGTAATTACATTTTACACAGCATTATGTTTACAAATTCATAATGACCATGGCCATAGTAATATAAAATACCCTCTTAATTAACTCCACATGATACAGTTATCAGCATCTTTCATGCTGTGCTGAAAATCCTTTACCTAATTTTTGGTTTCTAGTCAAAGAGGATTTAAAAATTGCTTGTAAATCTCTCACTATGCTATATTATCACCAAACGTTGGATTCAGTCTTTCTATCAGCTTATTTCCTTTCAATTAGGCATTTTGCATGTTTTTTCGGAACTGACTGATCTCACTGAACTGAGCTTATGCACCTTGGTTTTTGAGTGAAAAAAAGCATCTGTGGATACTTCTGCCAATATTCACTCATTCAATTCAATATTCGGTAATTACACTGCAAAAAGAAAAAGCTAATTTTTGTAGGCCGGTCAGTTTTGACTGGGAAAACAACAAGAGTGAAAAGGCAGTAAAAAAAAAGTACAAAAATATTTTGTGAGCAAAATCAGCATTTTCGGGAAAAAAGAAAGTCCTCTCCGGGTCAAAATGACCGGAACTATACATTAGGGGTTTAATCTACCATTTGAAATCACTATTGAGATCAATAATGCTGTCACAAATGGTCAGCAGAGATGCAAAATACATTCATGGCTTCTTAATATCCGCATGAAGATGGGCACCATCCCCCATTCTCAAAACTCTGGCAAAGTCTTCAAGGTTGTCCAGAGGAGGAATGAGTAATGACTGCCATTGTCCAACTTCACATTAGAAATGACTCTATGGTATTCAGCACTATCTGGGGCAGGGCGAAGAACATGTCCAATCTGTCCCTTTGTCAGGTGGGAATTAGGCTTTTCTCACCTCATAGAGAAGAGCTCCAGAGAGCTGGAGGAGAGAGATAATTCACATACCTCCCCACCAGAAGCCCTGACCCATGATTGTCTCTCATACGGAGAGTTCGAAAGGATCAGAAAATCTTCCTTAATAAAATATATACCTTTTTGAAGCCTATAGCTCTTAAATACGATCATTTACTCTTTGTGTTTCCAACTACCGGCATAATTTAGCTGTTTGTGCGAAGCGTCACTGATGCTGATAGCAAATTAGTCGCAGCGCAGTTGACCAGAGGTTTTAAATTGGCCGGCGAGGGCATATCCTTACCTTTTAATGAGGTCTGTATTGTTGCGGATGTCAAGCCTCTTGAAAGGTAAGCCACTTTGTGCCAAACCTCACCCCTCCCCAACCCCGCTCTCGTTGGTTCAGGCTGAATGGCTCTGTGATGTGCTGTGCTCTAGTGTAGTACAGAAGAATTACTTTGTCTTATCTTCCAGTGGACAGGGGTGACCTTGTGGAGAAATGAGAGAGGCAATTAATACGGCAATCACTTGTGCCGTTCAGTGAGTGCCTCGGCGAGTCCTCTCTGTTAACCTTTTGAGGGAACAGGTACAAACACAGGAAAAACAGGGTTGACGAATGCTCACCTTCACACTAGTTGGTGAGATCTCTGTGGGTGTGGTGGAGTTTCTGGTGTATGGTGCTGTTGCAAGAGGAGAGGAAAGCAGCATGTTTTGCTAAATTGGTGTAATGATATGCCTTTTTTAATAGTACAAAATCATTCTCTTGTTTTCTAACACAAATTCCTTCAATTAAAATAAATAAATTCACTGGAGCAAAACTAATTACAATTGGCTTGTTTTTACAAAATGCACCTTTTATATATATATATATATACACACACACACACACAGCAGTTCTTTTGCTCCTTGAAAGTGATTGGCTGAGAGAAGTGTGATATTCTAATGATATCAGAACTCCAACCGCTTCACTGTTTGTATCACTCTGCTTGTAGAATTTTTACAGCAGTTTTATAAATAATACCAATTTTTGTGTTACGGAAAGTAGTTTTAAGAGTTTTTCATATAACATACACATAAGATAAAGACTTTGAAAAAGTAATTTATTAAAAATATGTCTATTTGAAAATCTGCTTCAACATTTTCACAGATTCACCATTATTCACTCATGAACCTGCGGAGAGCAGCCGTACCTTGGCCATATCTTCTGTAATTTTGTTGTGATGATGTTTCTACAGTGCTAAGAAAGAATTTGTTTTGGGTAAAACAAATGGTCTTTGTTCTCATTAATCTATTATTTGTTCCAGAGCAAATAGTTTTGTCTGAGGGCAAAATCTCACCCCATTATATTTTATGTAACCTCAGTGCTGTATATCAGGGCACTGCCTTTGCACTTTTGACTGAATTTAAATGTTGTTTATTAAATATTATTATTTACTAAATAATATTTTGTATAAATAATAGTAATATTTTTAAGTACTTAGTGTTGAGAAGTATTTAAGTATTTAGTTTTGAGAAACAGTGTGCGTGTGTTTAGTGATGGTGATTTTAGTTACAGTATTCTGCCATTAGATGGCAACAAGAGTTTTTAAGAGTAAGTCAGCAGTAGAGACTTTTACATTTAAAGAGACTAAAACAGGGTTGTAAACAAGTAGGTTATTTTTACTTTTAACAACAACTGCACTAACCAGCACTGTCATTGGAAATCACTCTTAACAGATGAAAAGATATTACAACAAAGATATCACTTTCCTCAGTGGACATTCAAACTAATGTTTTTTTTTTTGTGAATATGAGATTGAGCTGAAGAATGAATGCTGTATCAGATGCAGGTAATCCCACTTGCTCAAACAATCTCTCTCTCTCATAAGAATCTACTCCAGATAATACACAGCTTTGTTACTAGTTCTAAAGTGACATTTTCTAATTAGTAACAGAGGCATGGTCTCAAATTTTACTGTCACACTAATATTTTAATCCATGGTGTAAAGAAGTAGTTCAGACAAGAGCGATTTTAAAGACACTCCATTGAAGTTTTTTTTTTTTATTAATTTACACACTCATGCCATTGAACTGATGTATAAGCGCAATATCACATTTGTAGACATGAAATATGGCTGTATGTCGGCACACTGCAAGCCTATATATATATATATATATATATATATATAAATTTAGTCATGCACAGTGCCCTATAAAAGCGCACCACAATGAAGAAAAATCTGCAACAGTCCTTTAATAATAAATCCACAAGGAACACAGGGGATCACTGAAACCAACGCAATACAATGACGTAGATGTAAACAATATCCGGCCAAGCCTGAACAGAACAGGGAGTATAAGTAATGAGACTAATGAATGAGAGACAGCTGCAAATCACCACAAAAACAAATCAGGACTGATAAGAAACTATGACAGAATTAAAGAGACAGAAAGGAGAACAGAAACAGAAATAAACAGAGTCCATAATAGTGACAATTAGGAATAATTTAACGGCATACGAGTAAATATTTCTATTCATTTTGAACAAGAAAAAAATATGTAATTTAAATCAACTATTTATTCAAGAATTTACAATTTAGTCAATTAAATATTTTTCTTTATTAAAGGGATAGTTCACCCAAAAATGAAAAGCTCTTAAATTTCATCCAAAAATATCTTAATTTGTGTTCCAAAGAAATTAAGGTCTTACGAGTTTGGAACGAGGTGATAAAAATATTAATATTTTTGCTACAACAAAAAAGATGGTACTAGCCATCTGCCGTCCAAAAAAAGGTGTCAGAGACAAATGAAGAAGGAACTATTGTGCCAACAGTGAATACTAAATACCGCCATGCAGTCCTGGGAAAGTTGTAATTTTCCAATTGTCAGATACACCCAATGCTGATTTAGATTAATATGATCCATGTAATCTGTCATGTTCTCCATCCCTAATGCTGTTCAATCTCTGTTCCACTGTACTCCCCAAAACAAACAGACACTCTCATTCAACAGTCCCTAAGCGATGCTACACAACACTAATCTCCCAATGCAGACAACACAGATCAGGTATGCATCGACAGACACTGAGATTATTCCCTGTGCACACAGATTCAGTCGTTTCGCTTCAAATGAGACACAATCACGGGGAGAGGAGATGAAATGAGAATTAAGCAGGTGCAATCTGCTTTCCAGTACAGAACTGTTTTTGTTTATGTACTGCGTTCTGCTTATTTAAGTAAACGGGTGAACAAGTAAAGGAAAAAGTACACTGTAAAAAATAAAACACAATTTGCTTAAAAAAGTCAACTTAAAATAATTTGTTTTTCTTTTTTTTTTTTTTGAAGAAAATTACTGATCGTTTCATTAGATAAGATAAGATATATAATCCACGGCCGGGATTGTGTAGAGCCCTTTGAAGCTGCATTGAAACTGCAGTTTGGACTTTCAACCCGTTGACCACCATTGAAGTACACTACACGGAGAAAAATCCTTATTTTCTTTCGTCTAAAGAAAGAAAGACATCTCAGATAACATGGGGGTGAGTAAAATATGAGGAAATTTTAATTCTTTAAAGTGGATCAATGGTATCATCAACGAGAGAAAAAATGTGATCCAAATACTCAAGTTTGAGTCTCTAGAGGCAAAACAATACATGCTGTTGTTGTTCACTTTTGTGAGACCGATTCATTACAGAAAACACAAATACACTTCAGAATCTGCTTCAAAAACAACCTGAGGTTGTGTTCTTTCCTGTGTAGCTGTTTAGCTATTACTACCCACCATAACCATTAGGTATAGACATTTGACTAGGAGCTCGGCACTCATTGCTAAATTGAGCACAATTAGTTCTTCAGACCTCACATAGGGTCTCGTAACCCAAAGGCCACGTAAAGCTGAGCGACGAAAGCCAGCTCTCATTAATCTTGGCCCACTGAGTGCTGGCCTGCGAGCGGAAGTGACCGTGAAACGCGTGCCGAAGAAACACACTCTGGCGCTTTCGCGTGACTGAGGAGAGCAGGAGACTCAAGCCAATTATCCAGTCCCCACTCTGCCTTTAATTTTATGCAACGTATGGAGCTCATGAAACTGCGTCTCCCTACCAGGCGGACACCCAGAGCCTGTCTAGATGATTGCAATTAAAGGCAATTCCATTACATTGCTGCTGTTAGGTGGAAATGCTGTTGGGGAAGGAGACGGGGGAAGCACTCGGGGTGGTCTTAATCATTGACCGGTGTGACGCTATTTTTGACATCCGTTTTCACATGCTTTAATTAGGCACTATGGAGGAGAGAGATAATTCTATGCAAAATCAAGAAAGAATGGTAGGCAATAATGCTGGATGCGCTGATGAAGACATAGTAGCATAGTATGCAGTGCTGTGCTGCTCAAATGGACATGGCTCTAACAAAATCATAACCACCATAGATTCAAAGGTTCACATTAGTGGTTGATCAGTATATATATATATATATATATATACATATATACACGCACTGTCATTCAAAAGTTTGGGATCAGTAAGATTTTTTATGTTAAGTCTTTTCTGCTCATCAAGGCTGTTTATTTAATTAAAAAAACACACACACACAAAAAAAACTGTAATATTACAAAATATTATTTCGCTTTAAAATAGTGGTTTTCTATTTTAATATACTTCAAAATAGAATTTATTCCTGTGATCCAAAGCTGAATTTTCAGCATTATTACTCCAGTCTTCAGTGTTAAACGATCCTTCAGAAATCATTCTAATATGCTGATTTATTATCAATGTTGGAAACTGCTTAATAATTGTTTTGGAACCTGTGATACTTTTTGGAGTATTATTAGATTATTAAAACTTTAAAAAGAACAGCATTTTATTTAAAATATAAATCTTTTGTAGCAATAACACTACAGTTCAAAGTATTTCAAAATATATATAAAATATATGTTGTGTGTTTTTTTAATCTACATATGCTTATAAATACACCAAATTAACAAAAAAATCACAAGAAAATGAAAAACAAAACACCCGTAAGCAAAGAGTGCAGATTTCAAATTGCACACTTCATACTGCTATTGAGATTAATAAAAATAATAATTCACATCTTTCTCCAAGTATTTCATAGACAGGTATCTATTATATTATTAAAAGGATCTGAATGACCACATTTTTTCAATTATACACTTTTAAAGTGACAGTCCACCCATTAATGACAATTTTTCATCATTTAGACACCATAATGTCATTCCAAACATTTTTCAGAACATTCTTTCAGTCATTTGAGACGTAAAAAATTTAGAACGGCATGTGGGTGAGTAAATGCTGACAGAATTTACATTTTTAGATGGACTATCCCTTTAAAACTGTGTAGCTTTTATGACCCACATGGCTTGATAAACACACAAGCTCATTGGAACGTCTGCTGAATCTAAACCCTAAACTCTCACCTACTAAATCTACCCTATTTCTAAGCTGTCCAAAGTTTCCACCCAAACCAACTCGCTCCTCTCCGGTGCCACTCTGATCACCCACAAGCAGAGATACTGCTCCCCCTGCTGGGGGAAATACTGACTGCAGAATAGTGAAGCAGAGAGGGGAGAGAGATGAAAAACTAAAGGTTGCCAAGCCCTGTTTCAATATTCCTTCAGCACACTGCCCCAGCTGTTTCATAATTAACACTGGTGTAGGGAGATGCTCTTCATCTGCTTGATTAGATAATTAAATAATTAATTAACCAGGGGCTTACACAACCTCTTCAGATCTGTCTTTCTCTGTAGAGGAAAAAAAGAAGCGGGCGGGAGAGAGAATGAGAAGAAGGACAGTTCGCCTCCCATCTGGAGAGCCTCTCAACGGACGGCAAATCATGCCATTCTCCTGTACCACATTCTCAATTTCTCACACCTTAGCTCATAAAGGTCCATTTTTTTAAAATTGAGATTTATACATCATATGTATGATGTAATTCAAATACAAAAACAAATATTTGACCGATATACAACTATTTGAAAATCTGGAATCTGAAATCTGTGCAAAAAAATCGATAAAGTTGTCCAAATGAACTTCTTAGCAATGCATATTACTAACTACTAACTACTTACTAACTTAAGGAGTGACATGAATTTGACACCATTCTCTCTTCTGACTGCCGTTATCAGTCTCTCCCGATTTTTCCCCTTTTATTCAAAGTCATGGAAACACTTTCGTGGACTTTCTCTTTCTCTGCTCTGAGCAAATCAGAATGAAAAAATATATTTGTGGTACTCTTACATTCACTGCTCTAGAAGTTAACCCAACTATGACGAATTCCGCTGCTAGAAACCCGGAAATGTGAAAAAGGTCCATCTTTAATAAATATTCTAATGATTTTTGGCATAAAAGAAAAAATGTTCATTTTGACCCATATTATGTATTTTTGGCTATTGCTGCAAATATACCTGCGCTACTTGCGCTAGACTGGTTTTGTGGGCAAGGGTCACATATTTACATTTTATATACACATCTTTTTATATGAAGTTAATTCATGTCCCAATTTTTCATTTTGAAACATAAAACATTTGTTTGTTTGTTTTTTGTCTTTGGGACAAAATCTGGACAAGTTTAAAGGCAATTTTCTCTGATTTGCGGACCTGTTTCCAACTGACCAAATTTAGTCAATGTGATTTTTGACATTTTATTATCAAAGACACCTAAATGTTTTTGATTGCTTTCTTAAGGAATTTAGTCTGAACTGATTTGTTTTTACTCACAATGATCTGGATCTTCAGCTGAGATTTACAGTTTCAATGGAGGACGTCATTTGGACCATCGTTTGTTTGCTAAAAATAAAAACCAAGGCATGACCAATGTTTGAACTGCCAGCTGTTTCTCATAACAGACTGTCAATGTGAGAAGACACATGGTATATTACATACCTCATTGTTTAATTAGGTACGAAAGGGTGGAAATCAGTTTTGAAAGAGAGAGGGAAAAAGTAATAAAGTCACAACGTTTCTGGCTGGTTGTCGGTCTGGAAGCTGAAAACCCAGTAAAAATGTAATAATAATAAAGGAGCCCAAATGCGGATGTAATGGCCTGTATTTATGCGTTTCATTTTATCTTCAAAGACGGGCCGAAATTAAACAAACGTGCAAGTATAAAGGGCCATTTTAAAAATAGCCCCTTTTTTTTCTGAGAGAGCGATCTCATCTCGGTCCCACCGAGAATATTGCTACCGTCAGCACTCGTGCACATTAAGGGATGAATCGGAACAGAAGCGGCGTGCGCGAGAGGGGCGAGCGGTGACAAAAAGACATTTTAATCACCGTTATTTCCGCCTGCGCCCAGGCGAACGAGGGCCGTGCCAGGGGTTGCATGATTGAACAGCACCCTGCACCTTTAAACAAAGCCCACACAAGTTCCTCACCGGCTTCATTTTAAAGACTCCTTTAGCCATAATCATTTTCGTATAATTCACTTTCATACAATTCTTTCTCCTAATCATTATCAGGGCCACTAACGTCTTAATGACTTCATAAATTTAAGCTATAAAAAGTAATGGAGAAAGACAAATGAGATAATTAGGAATAAATCTTAGTGGAAGCCCATTTATCAAAACATCGAGAGCCACTGAATATTCAAAATCATTAGGCCCTGTGTGTAATTAACAAAGCCCCTCAGTTATGAAGGAAACCTGTTTCCAAAGATATTAAGATCCAAAAGACTCCATGTTATTAAATTGACCGATGAATCTACGGTGTATAATATGATGTGGATTATTAGGATCCTTTTTAATTAAAAAGCGCGTTCGTTTTCTCTCTCTCTCTCTCTCTCTCTCTCTCTCTCTCTCTCTCTCTTTTTATTATTTAAATTTTTTAACACTTTAATGGGAAGTTGAATTCAGGTCTTTAGTCAGTAAGGCAGTAAGGGACTTATCTCTCTTATCTATCTTTTTTCTTGTCTCTCTCTCTCTTCACTCTTTCGCTTCTTCTCTCTCCCTCATGAATAGGCTGGAGATGATATAATGGACAGAAGCCTAACCCTCAGTCCCAATATTTTATTCTCCTCCAGTAGTGTTGCGTAGCACATGGATGGAGAGCGTATTTTAATTTAACACACTTTGAATTCCTATTATCTTAAAAACTATGTGTAATGAAATCATTTGCCCTGATTAGCTAAAGTGAGAATAAGACTCATGTTAAGTGTCTGTGGAATTAAAAACTGATTTTTTTTTCTTTTCTTCCTAGTGTCTGAGGACAGTCTGAGCTTAACAGCTACAATGTTTTAAAAGCAATTTCCAGAATTTGAGATACTATTACTGTGACTGTCTTAAAATTAAACTTTCTATTGGTGTGATATTGCTACATTTATGTGACAAGAACTTAAAATTACTTTTTTTTTTTTTTTTTTAAGATTTTTAAAACTTTTTAATTGATATAAGCGATGAGCAGTATGTTACATGACTTGAGACTTAAAAAAAAGTCTGGGGTCGGTGATTTTTTTTAAAGATGCATTAAATGTGACAAAATTAACAGTAAATACTTGTTACATTTTTGCTAAAAATATTAATATAATATTATATTATATTATAAAATATAATTTATATAATTGATATAAAAATTCTTTTTTTTAATTTATTTTTTTCTGGATTCCTTTTTATTATTATTATTATCATTATTATTGCTCAATAAATTCGGGTTTTAATAATAATTGTATTAATACATTTACATTTACATTTACATTTACATTTAGGCATTTGGCAGACGCTTTTGTCCAAAGCGACATACAGTTGGGAGAACATAGAGCGATTCTTCATAAGGAGACAAACAGACACAGGCAGTGCTAATACTAATAGTAGTAGTACTAGTAGTAGTAGTAGTATCATTACATTAAAGGGTTACTCCACCCCAAAATAAAAATGTCGTTCCAAACCCGTAAAAACTTTGTCCAACTTCGGAACACAATTTAAGATATTTTGGATGAAAATTGGGAGCTTTGTGGATGTCCCATTGACTGCCAAGTAAATAACACTGTCAAGGCCCAGAAAAGTATGCGTACGCAGATATGCTGTTTTGTAAATAAGTGTAGAAAATGTATCCTTGTGCTGCGGCTGACAGAGAACGGTGTACACTGTTTGCATCCAGTGGATACTCTCTAAAATGGCAGTACATTGACGCGGAGGAGACGAATTGTTGAATAAAGTCGTTATTTTTGTTTTCTTTGCATACAAAAAGTATTCTTGAGCTTCGTAAAATTATGGTTGAACCACTGATGGTGGATGGACTATTTTGACGACGCCGTTCATACTTTTCTGGGTCTTGACAGTGTTATTTACTTGGCAGTCAATGGGACAGCCACAAAACTCCTGATTTTCATCCAAAATATCTTAAATTGTGTTCCGAAGATGAACAAAGCTTTTACGGGTTTGAGACGACATGGGGGTAAGTGATTAATGCCAAAATGTTTATTTTGGGGTGAAGTAACCATTGAAGTAATATAATCCTGTCACAGTTTCCTCAAGTTAAACCAAACTTTTATTTTAATGGTTGTATATGAATGAATGAATGAATGAATGAGGCATTTTATATAGCGCTTTATTGTGTATTGCCGTACACCCAAAGCGCTTTACAATCATATGAGGGATCTCTCCTCAGCCACCACCAGTGTGCAGCATCCACTTGGATGATGCTACGGCAGCCACAGTTCAACGGCGCCAGTGCGCTTACCACACACCAGCTACAGGTGGAGAGGAGAGAGTGATAGAGCCAATTCAATGAATGGGGAAATATATAAAATGAATATATGATATGATTATCTCAGAAGAAACACTAAAATGCTCATGAAAAAAACATTTCAGGATTCCTCTCCATATAATGGATATGTGTGGTGCCAAGTTTGAACTTCCAAAATGCAGGTTCAAAGGGCTCTAAACGACCCCAGCCGAGGAAGAAGGGTCTTATCTAGCGAAACGATAGTTTATTTTCAAAACAAACTGACAATTTAATTACTTTTTAACCACAAATACTCGTCTTGTATTGTCTCTGTGGTGCGAATGCGTAGTCTGTGTGATCGGGGTCAGTACAGTTAGGGTATGTTGAAAAACTGCCATCTTGTTTTCTTCCCCAACTTCAAAATCGTCCTACATCGCTACAGAAGCCCGGATCACACAGACAACGCATGCGCATCGCAGAAACAAGACGAGCATTTGAGGTTAAAAAAGTATATATTGTCAATTTGTTTCAGAAATAATTGAATAATAATATAATAATCACTAGATAAGACCCTTCTTCATTGGCTAAGATCATTTAGAGCCATATGAAGCTGGATTTAAACTGCATTTTGGAAGTTCAAACTTGGGGACATAATAGAAGTTCATTATATAGAAAGAAATCCTGAAATGTTTTTCAAAAAACATAATTTCTTTATGACTGAAGAAGATGAACATCTTGGATGACAAGGGGGTGAGTACATTTTCTGTAAATTTTTGTTCTGAAAGTGAACTGATCCAGTTTTTGCTCACATATTAAGGTGGCAGAGGCTAAAGACACTTATTCATTCAAACGTCGACACGCAGAACATGCAGGCTTCATATTTAAATAGTCTTTTAAGCGTACTGAATTACTTTTGATTTATTCATCCAAAATGTGAAAAGTTCTGTGACATTCCATGTTAGTAAATTCCATTTTTATAACTGGATTTCGCTATTCTGTCCACGTTTTTCGCATCGCAGAATTCATAGGGCCATATTTGTAGAGCATAAGACGTTTTTTTTTTTTTTTTCAAAACATTAAAATATCTTACCAACCCCAAACTTTTTTGAATGGTACTGTACATGTACTATAAAACTATAAATACAATTACAGACTGTTGGATCTCCTGTCAAATTAAAAATCTGACCCTGGACCACAAAACCAGTCATAAGTAGCATATGTAGCAAAAAAGGCAACAATACATTGTATGGGTCAAATTTATTGATTTTTCTTTTATGCCAAAAATTAAGTTATTAGGTAAAGATCATGTTCCATGCAGATATTTTGTAATTTTCCTACCGTAAATATATCAAACATAATTTTTGTTTAGTAATATGCATTGTTAAAAATGTTAGCACCCTCAGATTCCAGATTTTCAAACAGTTGTATCTCTGCCAAATATTGTCCTAACAAACCACAAATCAATAGAAAGCTTATCTATTCAGATGATGTATAAATTTCAATTTAAAAAATAAAACTCTTATTCATTTTTCTGGATCATCATCAATGTGACCAGAGCTTTAAAACGCAATCAGCAGAATTATTCTTCAACATCTACATACTTTTGGAAATTTCTGTACTGTTTGCTTACATGTGGTCAGTGGTCAAGGCAGACGTGACTCGTCCATCTGGCTCTATTTACCTCAATCAGGTGTGAAATATTATTTCTTCTCATGCCATTATCTCCCCTATCAGCCCCCTCGACACATAGATTATACATGCTTATCGGCAGAATACACAACAGTTCGTCATTAGAACATTAATTGAAAAAGTGTAATTAATCTGCCTCGGTCCAGCTCCTGGACCCCTGCCAGCATCGTCTGGCTAAGACTGGGGACAGCCACACAAACAGAAGGAACTATTGTGACTCAACACTGCCCCCTGTTGTCCATAAAGTGCTCCATCCTCCAAGAAGAGGAGGCTCATTTGTTCACGACGGCAGCGTGAGACGCCTGCGGCGCGTGAGCAGGCCTCTGTTGGGCAGACTGACACCCCAACGGGCCGCAATTACCCCACAGCAAAACCTATTGTCTGCGTGTCACCCCCTGATGAGCGCACACTGTAAGCAATCGTCTCTTTTCTCGCGCGGCATTTGTACAAATAGCTTCCAGAGGCACTGAAAGACGAGCAATTTGGTATTTTCTGTCATTTGACAGGTGAATAGAGAATGCTGGCGGATACACTAACAGAATCATTTTGCGTCCGTTTAAAAGGACAACGGGAAAAAGAGAGAGTGAAAAAAGTATCGGCGAAGAAATTAGTGTTGCTAAAACAGCGCTTCAGAAGACTTCAGTCACATGGAAGGAAGCTGTGATTAGTCCAATCTGTCATTAGTGTCTCACTGACGGAGCCATTAGCCTGGACTCAGAGGAGTAAAACGCTGCTCGGTGAGAGTTTTACATCAAATAAGGCACCCTTCGTCACCGATTCAGGACTACCGTACGTAGCCCCACTGCAATGCATTAAGAAATAGCCCTAAAAATGTACATTTCATCATTTGCGCACTCTCATGTTGTTTTGAACCTGTGAGACTTGCTCTTCTGTGGAACAAAAAAGGAGATATTTTAAAGAATGTGCTGGTTTCTCTTTTCAACAGAATTATAGTGAATGGGGCCTGGGGCTTACAAATTTCAAAAATGATGCAAAAGTATCATAAATGTGGTCCAAAAGACTTCGGAAGCCTAATACTGTGTATGAGAAATTAAACAAAACTCAAATTATTTAAACTACTTTTGTGAACTGTAACAAACAATTATTCGACAGCACATCATTTTGAAAAAAAATAACATAATGAGTAAATGATGATGGATTTATTTTAGGGTAAACTAAACCTTAAAAAAGATCCTTAGGTCAGTTAATGTAGTGAGAAAAAGAAACAACACGAAAATGAAAATATAAGTGTCCTGACAGCAATTTGAAAGTGGGAAAATAATAAATAAATAAATAATCTAAGTTCACAAAATACAAAGTAAAAAACATAATGAGAAAAATGTAAAAATAGGAACATTTCTTAAATTTGTCATAATTTTTCTTTGTTTTGCATATTTTTTTAAAAAACTTAACTTTAAATCTGAACAATAAACAATAAAAAAAAATTCACAACTTTCCATTGTTTTGTATCTTTCAAAAGCCTAAAACATTATGTCAAACATTTCTTCAGTCATAACATTACTTTGTTTTGCGTCTTTTAAAATCCTAGATGTTTTAAAGATGAAAATAATTTGATTTATTTTATTTTTATTTTAAAATTCTAAAACATTAATATAAACCTGAAAATAAACACTTATTTCAAATATTTCTTCAATTTTATGTCATGGCTTTTCTTTCTTTTGCACCTTTTATAATAATACAACTTTATTTTGTCATAACTTTGTTTTGGATCTTTCAAAATCCTAACTTTAAACCTAAAATTGAAATGAAATAAATTAAAATAAAAATTTCTTCATAATTTTTCTTTGTTTTACTTCTTTAAACCTAAAATCAAAATAACTTATATTAAATTAAATAAAAAAATTAATAAATATTTCTTCATTTTATTTATTTATTTATTTATTTTTTGTTTTGCAAAATCTTAGCTTTAAACCTAAAATTAAACAATTAAAAAATATTTCTTCATTTTATGTCACAGATTTCTATGGCACAGATCTTCCTAAAAGATTTATATAAAGCTGAAAAAAACTTATATATCTTCAATTTTTCAAAAATTCTTGGGTTTCATCGTTTAAAATCTTTAAAATAATTAAAATATTATAAATTTTTTTTATAACTTTGCTTGGGATATTCTTATCTTTAAACCTAAAAATATATTTTAAAAAAAATTAAAATTAAAATAAATATTTTTTTCATTTTAGGTCTTTTTTTTTTTTTTTTTTTGCATATTTAAAAAACTTGAAAAATAAACAATTAAATATTATTTTATGTTACAACTTTCCATTGTTTTGTATCTTTCTAAATCCTAAAACATTTATATAAAGCTGAAAAAAAAAACCTCTTAAAATAAATATATTTTCAGTTTTTTTTTTATTTATTTGTTTTGCATTGTTTAAAATCTTTTAAAAAATTAAAATATAATTATTTTTTATAACTTTGCTTGGGATATTTCTAAATCTTATCTTATTATCTTATTTTAAGATTAAAATCTAAAAGAAATATTTTAGGTCATTTTTTCTTTGTTTTGCATATTTCGCAATCTTAACTTCAAACCTGAAAAATAAACAATTAAAGAATATTTCTTCATTTTATGTCACAACTTTCCATTGTTTTGTATCTTTCAAAATCCTAAAACATCAATATAAATCTGAAAATAAAAAACATATATTTTAAAACTGCTTCACATCAGTTTACAGATGTTTAGAGGTCTCAGATGTTTAGAATGTAAAATTCTCTACAATGTAAAAAAAAAGAATCACTTTTTATCCCAGGTGATGATTTTTTTGGGGGGTGGGGGGGTTGAGGATAAATATAAAAACAACTGCCTCACATCAGTTTACAAAAATGCCACCAATAGTGAGAAAAAAAAAAAACTGACCTCACATCAGTTTTAAAAATGTCACTAACACTAAACTAATGGACGCCCTGTGTTTACGGGCCTTGAATTGGGTTGCTGTCCATTTAGAGTCACCCTCCTCCTGTCTCCCTAGAGAACCCTTCGTAACAGACGCATATAGATGAGGCTGTAATTGGCTGACCCCGGGCATCTACCCCAGGCTTAATTAGGCTGCCAGTCTGTCCCCAGATTGTCCCTATTCTCACCCCCGTCTCCAGTTTCAGAACTCGGTAAAGAGAAGCAGAGATGTGTGGGATTTGACGCCCATGAGGACACATTCGTAATTCAAGAGCTGTTTTAAGATCTCTTTTGCAGCTTTTGCGAATGACGACATGTATTATCATTAAACAGAGCAAGAGCTAGTTCATCTAGTTCAACACTTAAACTCACATCCGGCGTAAATGAAGGTTTCTGTCTTTGAGTGGCAGTTTGATCAGGTGCGGTGATGAGGTGATGTCATGGCCAGTCTTTATGGATACTTGCTAATGAGGTGTCAAAAGTAATCTGACACTTGGCACAGTCCAGCGGTAAATGTACGCTCTTGTGAACTTACTGCAATCTACCTGAAATGAACAAACTGAATGATTCATTAAAACTCACATTAAAAGATTCAAACTTTTACTACTATCATTCCTTGTAATAATGTAACTTTTTTTACAAAGTAAGTTTGTCTAGATGGTTTCAGTGTAACCAATCTTAAATCTAATATACAGGTCCTTCTCAAAAAATTAGCATATTGTGATAAAGTTCATTTTTTTCTGTAATGTACTGATAAACATTAGACTTTCATATATTTTAGATTCATTACACACAACTGAAGTAGTTCAAGCCTTTTTTTTGTTTTAATATTGATGATTTTGGCATACAGCTCATGAAAACCCAAAATTCCTATCTCAAAAAATTAGCATATCATGAAAAGGTTCTCTAAACGAGCTATTAACCTAATCATCTGAATCAACTAATTAACTCTAAACACCTGCAAAAGATTCCTGAGGCTTTTAAAAACTCCCAGCCTGGTTCATTACTCAAAACCGCAATCATGGGTAAGACTGCCGACCTGACTGCTGTCCAGAAGGCCATCATTGACACCCTCAAGCAAGAGGGTAAGACACAGAAAGAAATTTCTGAACGAATAGGCTGTTCCCAGAGTGCTGTATCAAGGCACCTCGGTGGGAAGTCTGTGGGAAGGAAAAAGTGTGGCAGAAAACGCTGCACAACGAGAGGGGGACCTGCGGAAGCAGCGGACTGAGTCTGGAGTAGAAACATCCAGAGCCACCGTGTACAGGCGTGTGCAGGAAATGGGCTACAGGTGCCGCATTCCCCAGGTCAAGCCACTTTTGAACCAGAAACAGCGGCAGAAGCGCCTGACCTGGGCTACAGAGAAGCAGCACTGGACTGTTGCTCAGTGGTCCAAAGTACTTTTTTCGGATGAAAGCAAATTTTGCATGTCATTTGGAAATCAAGGTGCCAGAGTCTGGAGGAAGACTGGGGAGAGGGAAATGCCAAAATGCCTGAAGTCCAGTGTCAAGTACCCACAGTCAGTGATGGTCTGGGGTGCCATGTCAGCTGCTGGTGTTGGTCCACTGTGTTTTATCAAGGGCAGGGTCAATGCAGCTAGCTATCAGGAGATTTTGGAGCACTTCATGCTTCCATCTGCTGAAAAGCTTTATGGAGATGAAGATTTCATTTTTCAGCACGACCTGGCACCTGCTCACAGTGCCAAAACCACTGGTAAATGGTTTACTGACCATGGTATTACTGTGCTCAATTGGCCTGCCAACTCTCCTGACCTGAACCCCATAGAGAATCTGTGGGATATTGTGAAGAGAAAGTTGAGAGACGCAAGGACCCAACACTCTGGATGAGCTTAAGGCCGCTATCCAAGCATCCTGGGCCTCCATAACGCCTCAGCAGTGCCACAGGCTGATTGCCTCCATGCCACGCCGCATTGAAGCAGTCATTTCTGCAAAAGGATTCCCGACCAAGTATTGAGTGCATAACTGAACATAATTATTTGAAGGTTGACTTTTTTTGTATTAAAAACACTTTTCTTTTATTGGTCGGATGAAATATGCTAATTTTTTGAGATAGGAATTTTGGGTTTTCATGAGCTGTATGCCAAAATCATCAATATTAAAACAAAAAAAAAGGCTTGAACTACTTCAGTTGTGTGTAATGAATCTAAAATATATGAAAGTCTAATGTTTATCAGTACATTACAGAAAATAATGAACTTTATCACAATATGCTAATTTTTTGAGAAGGACCTGTAGTTGGCATTTATGTGATTTTTTTGTTTTGCATCTTTTAAAATACTAATAGATGTTTTAAACATGAAAATAATTACAATTAATATTATTTAATTTTGTCATAACTTTGTTTTGGGTGTTTCAATATCTTAACTTTAAACCTGAAAATAAATAATTAAATAAGTAAGTAAATAAATAAATGTTCATTTTATGTCATAATTTTTCTTTTTTTTAATTGCACATTTCAACATCCTAATTTTAAATCTGACAAATAAAAAATATAATAACTCTTCATTTTATGTCAGAATTTTCTTTTGTATTGCATATTTCCAAAATTTTAACTTTAAACCTAAAAAATAAACAATTAAATAAAGAATTCTTCATTTTATATTTTTTCTTTGTTTTGCATATTTCAAATTCTTCACTTTAACCTGAACAATAAATGAAATAAACTCCTAAAATACAAATGTAAATTTAATTAACTTTTTTTTTTTTTTTTTGGTTTTGCATCTTTTTAAAATCCTTAAACAATGTTTCAAATACATTTTTATTTCATTTTGTCATAATTTTCCTTTGTTTTGCATATTTCAAATAAGCATTACAAAAATATTTCTTAATTTTATGTCACAACAACTTTTCATTGTTTTATATCATTCTGAAGCCTAAAACATGAATATAAACCTGAAAATAAACACTTAAAATAAATATTTATTTAATTAAAATAATTAAAATAATAATTCATTCAATTCTTTGTTTTGCATCTTTTAAAATCCTAGATTTCTTAAACATTAAATTAAATATTATTAATATAATTCAAATAAATATTATTTCATTTTGTCATAACTTGTTGGATCTTTGAAAATCTTAATTTTAAACCTAAAAATAATAATAAGAAAATAAATATTTCTTCCTTTAATGTTTTTCAAAAACAATATTTTAAACATATTTATTTTAATAAATAAATATGACATTATTAATATCAATTTTACAAATAAAACTAAATTTCAAAATTAACTTGAATTAAACAATTAAAAAATATTTCTTCATTTTGTCACAACCTTTTTGTTTTGTATCTTTCAAAATCATAAAACATTCATATAAATGTGGAATTAAACACCTAAAATAAATATTTCTTCTTTGTTTTGCATCTTTCAAAATTATAAAACTGTAATGAAATAAAATTTTGCAATAAATAACTAAAATAAATATATCTCTACAATGTAACAGCTGAAATAAATAAATCACTTTTTTGCTTGTGAAAAATAATGCTTGTTCTTAAGTGAGAGTTTTCATCTGTGATTTGAATGAGAGAAAGAGAGAAAAGAAACAAAAGAGACATTCTTTAGCCAATGTTCCCGAGTTCCTTGAGAGTAAATTAGTGGAAGAGCAGGGCGGCTTACTTTATTATTGTAATCCACAGTGCTAGCGCTGTGACCTTTAGCAAGATGATTGTTTCTCATTTATGAGTTTGAAGGTGCAATTTACTGAACGGTTTGATCCATAGGACCTGACCTTTGTAAATTGGCTGTTAAGCATATCAGGACTCGACCAACCTGCCCTACACATGCTCCAGAATGAACACAACATCCGACCTCACCGCCTGCCCACACACACCCAGAAAGTTAAACTTACTGTTACACAAGGCAACTTCTTCAAAACAACACTTAATCAAAGGAAAATTGTCTGCATTTAATTACAAACACAATTAAAGGGACAGCACATTAAATTTTGTTCAAATTATTTACTTTTTTTGGAGCTTGACAGCCATGGTTTTAAAGAACAAATTGCAAATGTGGTAAGGTTTGAAATCCAGAGCTTTACTGGATAGTTGAATTTTTTTCTTTTTTATTGCTTTAATGATTCAAGTTTCTATGCTATTTGATTCGAAAGGAATCAACGGAACGTTTTACATGTTCACCTGTATAAATGAAACTTAGATGAAAGCAGATCATTTAAAGCTGCAGATGTTGCATTGGGTAATTCAAGGAAAAAGGTTTCATTATGCAAGAATGCAAAATTATCATTATGCAAATCAATCTAGATTTAAATGAGCGCTCTTTTACCAACACGCTGTGGAGCAGAACATTAGCAAAGCTGGAGGCTACCTATTTAAAACACTGTAGTGAAATCATTTAACTGAGCAATAGATTCAATTAACATCTGAGTCTCAAGTCCACCGATCCATTCGAGAGGATGCCAGCGTCAGACCACAATTAAATCTCATTGTCGTTCTCGTTCTGAGTGAACGCTGGAGACAGTTATCCTCTTCAACCGTCTCTTTCTACTCACCGAAGTGGCGACTTGTCAACACCGGCGCTTTTCCTCCAGCCTGTCTCAGATCTCACCTAAAGCCGCCAGCTCGGCCATCGCCTGGGATAAAAAGACATTATTTTATTATGAATCCATGGGTGTCAGATTTCATTTCATGGCTTAAATTTCACAGATTAAGCTGTTAGAGATATTCCAGCGCATCTCATTAATATCTGAAAGCGGTAATGTGTAATTTGTGGTGGTAATCATTTAAATAATTTCTGGGAATGTATGCAGCAGTACAATTCAGGCTTAGGACGCTGCGGGACCCTTCTATTTGACAATTAACTTATAATTCCAAACAGGGATTTGTCCTCTGTCCACGATTATTTCTCAGACAGGCAAGAGACCCACGGCCTGGGGGAGATGGGAAAGAGTGTGAGGGTGGTTCAAACAGGGGTCTGCAAAAATAAATTCATAAAAATGAAAGTAATTGTAGGATTATATGTAAAATAGAAGTTTATTTTTTTATTGTAAAATCATTTGCTCATTATTTATTTGTTTAATTATTTATCCATCCACCTTTTGCTTTTTAGCTTGACAGCCATGACTTATAACAAAAACAGCCAATGCTATAAGTAATTAACAGAAACTCACTGGATATAAAAATACATTTTCTCTCTCCAACTTTCCCCTTGCTGAAAAAAAAGAAATTGTAATGGTTTCCACTACAAATACCATTACTGTAACAAAGAGTCAGGACCGGTGGGATCCATTTGCCAGACAGACAATGGGTCATCAGGGGCGACAGGATTATCAGAGATGAGACAGTACCGTTAACGTGGGACAGGCGAGATGTCAGGGCAGGCTGAAGACAACAAACAGAATGATAATCCGAGGCAGATAAAGTCCACAAGGCGGGCGGCAAGGGTTCGTGAGTCCAAATAACAGAAAGGGTCGGCAACAGGAAACAGGTTTTAATCAAATCTCATTTTTATGAAACGATATTGATTCTTAAATCCCACTAATTGATTGATCTAGCCTGTTTTCATTTAATGAATGTAACATTGTAGCACACCTCACATCCAATAAATCATAATAAGCTTTGTGCTTTGTTACTTTTGTTATGAAACAAATTTCAGATTTCAAATTCTGTCAATTTTTTTTTTACAGTATTCAAACAATAAATGCTGTTTTGTCATTGTTTAATGTGGAGTAAAAGAATGCTGTAGCACCTCAATTCAAAAGAAGCAGACCTTAAATACCAGTTTGAGTAAACATTTGAAGGTGTGTTAAAAGAAAAAGTTCATCTTACCAAAATATGAGTCTCATGTAATCGCTCAGTGTTTCAACAATGGAAAGACGTCAGTTTGTAAACAATGTCACATAGCGTCACATTTACCTCAGAAAAAAAAAAACATTCTGTGACCATAAATCGTCAGCTAGAAAAATGTTGCTATATATATGCACCATTTAACATATTCATTATCATTTGTTCTTCAGTGTTTAATAAATCCGTCAAGTTTTGGACAGACACCATTTAAATGTTTATATTTCTAAAAACCAATTAGAGTATAAATATAATCATGTAATTGTAACTACTATTATAAAAACTTAAATGAGTGTAATTTAAGCATTTGTATACAAATCAGTTTTAGTTTATTTTACAGTATTAGTTGAGAGTTTGGAATCGAAATGGAAATCGAATCAAATCACAAGCTTGAGAATCTAAATGGAATTGTGAAATTTGTATTATAAAAAGTGTTCATTTCAGATACTGTATAATTTAAATATAATACATTCCCAACAATATTTTTTTTTTTTTGACAGTGGGCCACCAAACCAGTCATAAGGATCAGTTTTTGCTATTAAAATGTATACATAATCTGAAAGCGGAATAAATAAGCATTCCGTTGATGTATGGTATGTTAGGATAGGACAATACAGATACAACTATTTACAACTTTAAAGTTGTCAAATTGAAGTTCTTAGCAATGCATATTACTAATCAGAAATTGATTTTTGATATATTTACAGCAGGAAATTTACTAAATATCTTCATGGAACATGATCTTTACTTAATATCCTAATGATTTCTGTCATAAATTTGACCCATACAATGTATTTTTGGATATCGCTACAAATATACCAGTGCTACTTACACATTTAACAGTTAAGATTTATTGCAATAAAAATAATAATTCAATTATTTAATTTATCCTAAATTTAATTTACAATCTCTCTATTAAATTGCATAGTATCAAAAATTCCTTGTCTTTAAAACTTGTTAACTTAAATCCCCTTGTAGATCACACCTATTAAGCATTCGCTGACATTATAAAACTGTTGTCCTATGCCTGTGAATTTTTGCAACCACCCTGAAGAGACCACTATGAAGGAGAGACACATCACTGAATGACACTCATCCAAACAAGGTACATTTGAATATTCACACACCTACATGAACGGCTGCAGGCAAAAATCAGATTTCTTTCCCCAGACATTCAGACTTTCGGACTTCGCCCCCCTCTGTGACGTGACCCTCGTTTGCAGCGGAGCAAATTTTTTCTGACTGGCATCCCCTCCATGCTCCGACGTGAAGGACAGATGAGAGATGGAGCGAGGGAAGAGGCACTAAGGCCGCTCACTTGCAGGTTGCCTATACAGAAGCAAAGGCACATGAAATTAAAGATGATCATCCCGCTGTCAGAAACAGAGCTCTGCTGGTGTATTTCGGCCCACTCCGAGTCCCCATAGAGACCTGTTATAAGGCATACGCCTCTTGCCAATCAGAGCAGCCCCGAGCTCTATGGGATCACTGATGAAATATGGACAATGGCGTGCAAGGTGGGCACAAGGGGAGGCAGGCAACTTAATGAGGCAATTTCTCAGATAATAAGATTGGAAGATATGCTAATATTTCTACCTTAAGGAGATAATTATGATGTAGAAGATAGAATATTTTATCTTAAAGCGACAGTGCACTGGTCCCAATCCTGATGCTATCATGCAATCCTTTTTTTTTTTGGTTGATGTTTTCAACGTGTGCACTGGGACAGGGAAAAAAAACAATGCAAGCTAGGCCAGTTTTTTCCCTCTTTGTGCTTTCTTTGATCATTTTGATAGGGACTTTGTATCGAACGTTCGCTTGGGACTTCAAAAGAAAGTAACAAGGCTTATAAATATTTATGTCATTTGGGGATTAAGTGAAAAGGAATTATAGTAATACACAAACAAGCTCATATACGTTGGTCTTTACTATTAATTAAAATGAATAATGCAGATAACTTGAAAATAAAAAGTTTTCGAAAACTAAAGAAATCTTAATTTTTTCCTCATATTTAAAATCATACCTATTAAATCTTGATCTATGATTCTATGCTACGTAACAATGGCAACAAAGCCAAAATATGCATCAGTGAACCTGTCACATGTATATTAACAGAGTGAGATCATTAATTGGTCATTGATCAGAGTGCCCATGCTAATATATGTGCACATCATTTGCATTGCAAAGAGGTTGTTTGCCCATATTCGTAAGGTTGCCGTATGAGAACGAAGGGCCTGGGGCTTTGGAGTATCCCACAGTTTTCTCCTTATTTTATTGCTCTTTCTCTCTCGGAGGACACTGGCACCTCCAATTACAGCTCATAATGAGCTCCATCAGATAATTACGAGCTCAGCTGGCCTGAAAAACAAGCTGATACATATGGCAGTCCGTGGCAGCCACAGAGGAAGTTTCAGTGTGAAGTCTGAGTTTTGTCCCTAGACAGTGAAACTTGAGACCTGAACGGAGATGGTCATCAGGAAGTATGTTTAACCATGTGTCACTGCTGAACAAAAGTAGGACACATCTGGAGGCTTTAAGCAGACAATCTACAGAATCCACATTTTGGCTTTCTGAGGATGGAGAAGCGATGAACGCAATGTTCTCTCGTCACTGACTGCAAAGACATTTGCCTCTTAACTTTTCTCTGCTGATACCAAAGAAGATTCAGCCAAAGAGAGGATAAGGAGAAGAGAAGGGCCACTTGCAGAAAAATGAATGGATGGAGTCTTAACACTAGCCTTTAAAATGAATTAAAGCACATATATAATAGCAATGAGGAAATAATAATCAGTTCAAATAAAGTATCAAAAGCAAGTAATTGCTTTTATGCATTATAACAAATTAGTGCAGAGGGCGCAACAGCCTTTCACACTTTACTGCGTGATCTAATCCTTGTTTAATACTGGCTAAACAACACTGAATTCAAATGTCCACTTATTTGGCCATTTCTTTATGACAGAAATGTTACAGCCACATAATGTTTTGAATATGTGGACATCAAACCTTCGAAACTAAGAGTGAGGGTTTGAGCTTTTGTTTTGAAATCTCAATGAACAGTTAGCATATTAAGAAAGATTTTGTATTTTCTTGTGTTTGGGTAGGTTTATAAATTATTTACCTTACAAATCTGATTTAACCCCTTTTACTGTCACTGTTTACTTCACCATTTTACTAATAAATCCTAATCTAATCATGACTATATATTGTTGAAAAGGTCTCCTAAATAGATATTTTACCATTTTTTGTGTTACAAATTATGTAGGAAAAATAATCTACTTCATAACAGGAGTTCTGACCTTTGTCACAAAAAGACTTTGTTACTTTTTCGCTATCACGCTTTAGAAATCATTAGAAAGTATATATCAGTTGAAAGCTTAAAACCTCAAAATTCATCCCTTGAAAACCATTTTAAAATCAGACATTGCATTACCATGGAAGATGTACATCAAAATAATATTACAAAATGTTTTTGTTCACAAATTGAATAAATTTAAGTTTAGATTTTTTTTTATTTTAAAGTCTATGTTCAAAAATGGAAGTGACAGTTAAGGGGTTAATGGCACACCTTGCATTCCCATATGAACATTATAATAAATCCAAACTCACAAAAATATGCAGAGATGGGGTTTGAGATGCTCCACACATGTAAATGATAACAGTTCTGTTAAGCAGCATTTACTGTGAACGGAGCAGCTCTGAGACAAACGTATGTAACTTAAATGCATGTAAATAATCAAAGCTAACATTTATTTAATTGAATCGTAGTGTTTGTGAATTCACAATAGCATGTGATGATTTTTAAATAGGTTTGATATATCATGCAGCCTTGGAAATGCGTGTCATGGATTCTCGTCCATGGAATGCGCCACTTCGGGTATTTTGCCGGTTACTTGTCACAGGCAAATTGCAGTTGAGATTTTTTTTTTTTTTAATTGACTACTCGAATTGAATCAAGGAATCGTGACAGCCCTAACAGCAACTGTAGGAATATGAATAAAAATAATGCAAAAAGCACGTAAATGAAATGAAGTAAAACAGGCTAATGTAACAAAACTGTGAATTTCTAGACTCAAATGTTGCACTTTTTCAAAGCTAAAGTTGAGAAATTTACGTCACTATTCATATTATCCATGTCATCTACAATATGCAATAGTGCTTCTTGGTCTCTGAAAGTATTTTTACTTGTTAACAAAACACACCTAAGAAGGCCTTGAGCTGAAACACTGTTTGTGTTTTGACATTAGTGATTAATGTAAAATAAACATTAAAAACACGACTTTTTTTAAGTGCAGATCATGATCTCATATACTTGTTAATAAAATAAATGTAACATAAACTGTGTGAAATGGCACGCAACACTACACAATAGTTAAATAGTATAATAAAAATATATTTGGGAACTTTTTTTTTTTTTAGAAAAAAATCTAATTCAGAAAAGTTTTCGACATTTTAGCTTTCATTTTAAAAATTCACTTTGTTATTCAGCCAAGAATGAGGGCAAAATGCATCACATGTACATGTCAGCTCCCTCTTTAGCATACTGATTAATCTATGCCCGGTGTGGGCGTCATGGGCCATCTGAATGCTGGGTAAATGCCATCTCCAGGGCAGACGAGAGTCTTTGTGATATTGCTTCTCTCTGTCAAATAGAATTCATGTATATTTTGCAATCTTTGCATCCTATTATGTGCAATAAACTAGGTACTTTATCCATGACAGCACCTGGCTGGCGGTGAAAATATGCAGAAGCCAATCTGCCAAACACACCCTTTCAAAATCAAATTTATTTAGTTAGAAGCGGTCTCAAAGACACTCTTGTAAGCTATCATGTAACATTGTGATTAGAATACAGACAAGCAGAAATTTAATTCATTTCAAATTCAGAACCGCTCCGCTTCCTATTATGCCGCTGTATCAGTAAATTGTAAACCCTCCGTTGCAGCATTACAATTCAAACAAGGTTAGTTTTCAAACACCTGATTTGAATAAGCTGAAAAAAGAGAAGGGAAAATGAAGGAAGAACTGCTTCGACAGCCTTTGTGTCAACGCACGCCGAGAGATGAAGAAGTGAAGGCACGCGAGCAGAGGAGAGGCACTTTTGGATGCGATGGCTGAGCGATAACGCCCGAGGAAGTGTCAGCTAATTTCAATGCAGCACCTACAGCACAATTATTATTATTATCACCAAATCATGGAAATAAATTAAAAGACCGAGATCCGAAAATAGCGCATCTGGGCCTTACACTTCACAGGTACACCCAGTGGGGATTCAGAAGGAGATGACTTTGCCTCATTATGTGCTTGGGTGGCACGTATGTGTGTGCGTGTGTGTGAAGGGAGATGGTGGACTCGCTGTAATGCCAGATCTCAACAGATGAGATAGTGGCTGTAATTTGAATGCCAGTGGGAGGCAATTTAAACACATGGCAGTCAGAGAACGCCTGAGTCTGGTGACACTCTGATCAGCAGCAAGGCCGTCCGGGGCCTTCCAAGGTCAAGGCTGTTTGGGCCTCCTCGGAGAACACTTTGTTGGCCAAAGAAGGAAAGACTTTGACAGGCTTTATTAATTGGCTTGAACTCTGACAGAAATTACACTTCTACATTTCCTCGTAAATTATTTCAACACTTGGGTGACATTATTGAGGTTGAAAGAATACCAAATGTGTCGTAAAAATGAGTTCATCGTGTCATCATGAACGAATCAAGCGGAACAAACCGAATGAAATGTGGAAAGTTTTGCGTTTGCCAAACTGTGCAAACAAAAACACCCATCTGAACGCTTACCCAGTTTATAATGCTACTCCATTTGACGTTTCCTGGGTTCATCTGCCAGGAAACAAGAGTGACAGGATCTTCCTGCAACGAGTAAAGCCTCTGTCATGGGACCGAGCGTGGGTTCCTTCCTTCCCTCTGAAACAATGCACATCTCAATCAGTGTCAATGAATGCTGATTAGAACCTCACAAGTGCTACAATCATATCGAACGCAGATGATAACCAAAGTACAGTCATTTCCACCAAATGAGAAGCAGAACAAAAATCAAGCCAGTTCTTAATCAAATATGCTTAACAGCCGACGACAGGAGAGGTGCAGTGGGGGCCTTCATTCCTCTCCGTTCAGTGACTCATCCTTCACTCTTTCCATCCCTCCTCCTGTCCTGTGATTCATGGGCTCAGGGGGGGCCCCCATCTCCCTGGAGAAATTAACAGTGATTTTAATTGCGTAGACGTCTCCAATTCATTACTGCCCACTCGCACAAATTTTCACCCTCTCAGGTGTCAAATGGCACTTAACATCTCTGCCAATCACGGCAGCACTAGAGGAGAGCTGAAGGAGATGGGAAGCATGTGCGTCGGGCCCCCTGGTGCGGAGACGACGTGGAGGACCCCTCTTATCCCCTCAGTTTAACTCCTGCAACCCTGCGCACACACACACACATACACACAGACTGAATGGTCATATATGTGTTGAATCAAAGACACGGTGTGCGGCACCTACTGTAGCATTTCTTTCAATTACATCAATGATTAACGCTTTAAAAGAAGATGATGACATCGATTTTATTTTCAGTCGTGAGGCAGACGCGTGACTCGCTCGCACCCTTATTATCGAGATCCTGTCAGATCGTAATATCCAAAACTGAATATGAAAATGATGCGGGGCAGTCAGCTTCACGTGGTGAAAATCCCTGATGTGCTCATGAGTCTATTTACAGCAGGCTGCCCTCAGGGCTTTGATTAATTTCAGATAATCAGCAGCAGCTCCTTGACCTTGGAGTTCAATATGAATGCTCCTCATATCCTGACTTCTGCTTTATAGAAAATACTTCCACAAAACAGCACTGCATAATGCTAGTTTTTCAGATGTTGCTTGCAAAGTTAGGATATTAGACCTGAAGAAATTTTAGTAGAGAATTTCTTCTCTAATATATTAGAGAAGTAATTATTTTACCAAAATAAAAAAGGATACATTTAACTTATTTTGTAATCTTCTGTAGCCCCCGAAGGACAGTACTAAATTAAAAAATATTATATTTAGGCAAAATAAGAACAATGTACACATTGTCAAAAGTTTTCACCCTCCCCCCCAGCTCTTATTGCATCGTGTTTCCTTCTGAAGCATCCAGTGAACATATGAACCTTCTGTAATAGTTGCATATGAGTCCTCATATCCTCAGTGTGAAAAGATGGATCTCAAAATCATACAGCCATTGTTGGAAAGGGTTCAAATACACAAAAATTGAATCTATATCTATCTATATCCATTTAATCTATCTATCTAGCTATCAGGTGTGTTTCCTGAGGAGGCAAGAGTGGCAGTGTCTCCTCAAAATATTGGATGAGAAAGTAAAGTTACAGCGGGAGTCCACGTCTCTTTCCCCTCCCCTGAGCCCATTGAATTTTAACATACCCCCAAAAGCATGCAGTGAGTTTAGTGGGGCATAACTGAGAATGAATGGGGGAAAGTCACATGACAGGAGGCAATGCCTCCATCGCGATAAGATTTGATATCACTGGTTATGTGATTGGTTCTTGCGGTAAATCCTGCCTCTTGTGTTTGTGCACATTCTGCGTTCACGAATAAGTCTGAATGAACAATGGTTAGATATAAACACTTTGTTGTGTCAAAATAAGAAAATTGAAATGGCCTGAAAACATGATCTGTATGAGTTTGTAGAGCTTTGATGGCTAATGATTCAAAAAAATCAAACATAGTTAAAAATTAACTATTAAAAAGAATAACAGAACATAAGTAAACACGAATAGAATAATTATATATATATATATATATATATTTTAATTGCTACTACCTTGAGTTATTGTTTTGGAAAAAATGTAAAATGCTTAACTTGATGAGATTCATACTTGGCTTTAATATAAAAAATAAAATAGAAGTATCTACCATCTATCTATCTATCAGTCTGTGTATAATCCACCTATCAGAATGACACGTAATGAAATGTTACATAGCACAAAAACATAAACATTGTAATATAAAACTGAAATTTCATGACACCTCAGCTTATGTGACTGTGGTGTAGAAAGCCGTGAGATTAGTGGCCTAATTGAATGAATTTAATTTGCTGTAATGGGAGAAATATGTCACAAGAAAAAATGGCTGTCGACTGCTTTTTCTCATTCAAATGTAAATTTTTTTCTTAGACCTCCATCACCACCCCCACCCCCACCCCCACCCCATCCTCATTTTCTCTTTCATATATAGTCTCAGTCAGTCATACTTTTGCATTACATAAAGAGATTTGGGGAAAGCAAAGAACTGGAAAGTGTGCCTTAAATTATTAAACTGTAATTATTAAGATTAGACTTGGCTTTAAAACTAGGGGCACAAACTGAAAATAAGGTATATTAGTATTAACATGTGATTATAAAAAAAAAGCCTTTACTACAGAGCTCTTCATAATCTATTGTATATATACATAATTTACCTTAAAGGGATAGTTCACCCAAAAAATGAAAATTCTGTCTTTAATTACTACCTTGAATGAATGAATGAATGAGGCATTTATATAGCGCTTTATTGTGGGGGAATCAGACCTTAAACATACACCTTGTATCAGTTGCCTTGTAGGGTCAGAAAGCTCTCGGATTTCATCAAACAAATCTTAATTTGTGTTCTGGAGATGAACAAAGGTCTTACGGGTTTGGAACGACATGAGGGTGAGTAATTAAATACAGAATTTTCATTTTTGGGTAAAATATCACTTCAACTGTGTCACATTCACATATTGAGTAACAGCAAAGCATCCCATTAATTTTCTGCTGTCCTAAGCCAGGTTTTCTGTTGTTTGGTCTACAGTAATTTTTTAAAAATTACATACTAAGTAGCTGTAACGTAAATGTTGCTGTCCAAACAATTCAACCATCAAAGATGACTCATAAAAACCAGCTTTGTCCGGTCTCCTTCATAACACGCCGGTGAAAAACACTAAAACTCTCAACAAAATGACAGCTGGATAAACAGAGGAACTCTCTGGGTGATATTTAAAACTGTTCTGACCTTTTGCAACCTTTGACTAACAAACAGAATTCACATTGAACTGAATACAATCTAACTATTATTATTATTTTTTGTTAAATAAATGGCAGCATGCAAGACTGCGGAAGAAGGATGAGCATACTGTCATTGTGGTCTCGACCACCCTCAAAAGCAGAGGAAAATACACTTCTCTAGGGTGGCTTTGAAAGGTCATGAGGTGTTTGTCTTGGAGACGATATTTTATTATTTCCTTCTAATTAGGAAGGAGAGGCATATTTGGAGCTCTCAAGTTAAAGCTTCTAGTCTAATGGACAGAGCAGATTCATGAAGAGTTTAAGTGTATTTCATTTGAACAGTACTGACTTCTATCTTTTAAGAACTCTATAGTATAAATTAATATGAATGAGAAAAAGATACACAGACACATTCTGGATCTTGCTTAGTAAATAAGCATACTAATGTGTGTTTATAGATGGCTCCTCTACAAGCAATAGCACTTTAGTGGGCGTTAATGAAAGACATGAGGTCCTCACAGTGGGCGGTAAACAGTAATATGTGGTGCAGGGCAGGGCAAGGGCATGCTGGGACTCATGTGCATATGACTACAGAGGTGATAGGTCTCATTATAGCTTAATTGGTCCTCATTCAGAGTTGAAGGAGTCTAGCAGAAAATCTTAACTTCAATTGTAAATATTTGTACATATTTTAAATGTAAAAAAATATATATATTAATTTAATTTTAAAACTAAGCATGGTATTTTAAATGATGATTTATGCTATTATATATATTCATGTATTTACATACTTTATGATATTTACACTGCAAAGCAATTAATATATTTTTTTTATTCATTGTAGTTTTTATTAAGTTTTATTGTAATTATTTTTTTCTTAATTAATTATTTCATTCTTAAACTAAGCGTTGCATTTTAAACTGTGATTTATATCATAAATATTATGAATTTACATACTTTATGATACACTACATTTCATTAATTTTAATTGTAATTATATAATTATTATTTACTAATTTGTCAAAAATTTGTAAGTTACATTTTAATCCCAATTATTAAAATTAATTACATCTTAAATTCAATTTTAAATATTTGTACAAAACATTTTAATTGTAATAAAATTATCTTAATTCTATTTTAAAATTAAGCGTTGCGTTTTAAATTCTGATTTATATCATATGTTCATGTATTTACATACTGTATGACATTTACACTGCAAAGCAATTAATATATTTTTTATAAATGTTAGAGTTTTTATTAATTTTAACTGTAAATATCGTTTTTTTTAACAAATTTTTAAAATATTTGTTAGTTACATTTTAATTTTTATTATTAAAATTAGAATAAAAAAATGTAAATCTTAATTTCAATTTTAAATATTTGTACATAACAGTTTAATTGTAATAAAATTATCTTTTTTTTTAAATCTTAATTTCATTGTAAAACTAAGCACTGCATTTTAAATGCTGATTTTACAATATCATATATATTCATTGTTTACATACTTTATGATACTTACACTGTTAAATTTAATTGTAATAAAATGATCTTAATTCTATTTTAAAAATAAGCGTTGCATTTTAAATTCTGATTTATATCATATATTCATGTATTTACATACTTTGACACTTACACTGCAAATAAATTAATATATTTTAATAAATGTTAGAGTTTTTATTAATTTTAATTGTAATTATAACATTTTTTACCAATTTGTTCAAGTATTTGTAAGTTACATTTCATAATTTATTTTTAAAAATCTTAATTTCATTTAAAGAAGTAAAACATATTCATATGAAATATACTTTTAATTATTACATATATCATATTTAATATTTGAATCATTTTGAAATTTTTAAGCAGTGCACAACAGCATCACTTAATTCTTAAATCTCCCATCTCATTATCACTTCAATCTGAACAAAGGGTGGGGACACGACTGATTGTGCTATACATTTATATGGCACTTCCCATTTGCCCTTCTAACCCAGTTACTGCCAGTCAATTACTGCATATGTGAATCCATTTACCCCTGAACCTCAGATGCCCTGCGTGTACATGACACATCAGCGTTCTTTAAAGGGGACCTTGAGGATTCTCTGATGCTGACCTCCCATGGGCTTAGCAGCTAAAATGTCAGACAGCCTCACTCATGCCCCCAAATGAAAAATGGCACCCCTCACCACAGCACGCAACGGGGGAGGAGCGCGAGGAGGAAGGCCTCTACAAAAGTCCGCCAAGGTACATCGCTGACAACAGACGGCGGCTAATTAACCATTGTGCGGCACTTTTACAATTAATTAGCCCCTTAAGCTGCTTTTGTCAAAGGCAGTAAACAAGGCGAAGAGAAGTTAATGACTTACTCAGATCAAAGGATGAGTTATTGTCTTTATTTTTCAGCAGTACCTGTGGGAGGTTCAGTTGCGCTCCAGCAACACGGAGATGTTTCCTTTCATCAGTTCGTCATCAGGGGCAGCCGAGCCACTTCTGGGCGACAGGGACGCTGGATGGAGAGATTTCGAGGGAGAGAAAGAACCAGAATTGAGATCCGGCTCAAGGGAGGATTTATGAAATCTTATTTTTCTCTTCAATCTAACTCTATCAACTCCCACAGGCATTCTTCAAGAGTGAGTTCATGATGCAAATCATTTCTGATCGGTTCGAGTGAACACACAAACAACAACACGGACGCGCTGGCACATTTTCGGCAGATAGTTCTTGAAGGCCAAGATTTTTTAATTCCGATGAGAGCAAATCCAAGGTCAGACTCTGAACTTCCTGGCCATTAAGAGATCACAAAGACTAGCAGTGAGAGTGCATAATATCCACACAGCTATTTTTGGCCTCAAATTAAAATATATGACATGTTGAAATGACTGCAATGTGCAAGAGAGGTATTCAAACTAGACACTAATGATGCTTATTAATGGCGTGAATGAAGTCTTGACAGGTCGTGTGTCATTTTCCAAGGAATGCTTCACTGGCATAATGGCTAATGTAAGTGGGTGTAATTATATATATTATACCCTGTCCTATTGTATTTTGGCAGCGGTTTGAGGGAGTCAGACAGTTAGGATGAAAATCAAAGCCGTTATGCGGAAGGAACAGGAGAGGATTTGTAGGCCGTTGCCAATTTGCTCATTTCACGTGGACCGGACCATGTTTAAGCCTATAGCACCCATTAGTGGTCAATTGGAGAGATTGGCAGTACTTGTTTCACACATACAGTGGCATGCGAAAGTACTTAATGAAAAAACAAAAAGATATTTCAACTAAATAAGAAAAATGTGGACATCTTCATCCTGTTCAAAAGTTTTCACCCCCCGGCTCTTAATGCATCCAGCTTCTGGAGCATGAATGTTTGAACCTTTTTTAAGTTGTGTTTGAGTCCCTCAGTTTTCCTCAGTGTGAAAAGCTGGATCAAAATCATACAGTCACTGCTAGAAAGGGTTCAAATATGCAAAAGACGCTGGAAAATGAAAAAGATTTTTTCTGAAGAACAGTGCTTAGTTTAACGGTTTAGAACAAACAAGACTCATGAACACTAAACAAAAAAACTGTCATAGATCATCCAGGTAACCACAAACAGTATTAATAACCAAGGGTTAATAAACTTTTGAAGGGGGTCGTTTTAATAATTTAATTATTTTTTTGTTTTGTTTTGTTTTTGTTTTTTGGCCTTGTGGACTATAAGTAAAATATCTTAGTACTAAATAAAAAATAACATGCATTTTCTATGATCCTTCTTATTTTGTTAAAATTATTCACATTCTCACAGATTCTGCAAGGGGTACTCAAACTTTCGCATGCCACTGTCCATGTTTAAAATTACACAGGATGTTGCCATATTAGCGGAAACTAAACATCACAGATTAATTTTCTCTAAAATGTTAGTGGCCCTCTCCTCTTTTTTCAGCACAAAAAAAGGAGGCCCTGAGGTAAAGGCGTTCATTAATCATTAAGCTTTGCAGTCTTGATAACAGATCTGGGAAGCTCAAACACCTCTCTCATTTATTTTTATTTACATATTTCCCCTCTCTCTCTCTCCCTTTTTTTTTTATCCAAAGGGAACGAGGTATGGAAAACCTGTCAAAAGAACAGACAGGGAAAAGGGTCGGAAAATGGTAACTTATGCTCGCTGGGAATTACCAAAGCACTTAGTAATTAAATCTAAATTGACATTCTAGTAATTAGCCCCTTAATTACGAGGAATAACACAATTAGCCACTGAGTCTTTGCTAATTGTTAATTAGCACAGGCAAAGTTATTGTGTGTGTGGCAGAAAAAGGCACGCAACAGAACAAATGTTAATTTGGCTCATTCAACATCCTTTTTACTCTGCTCATTCACATATTCAATTTAAGTAGTGTTATAAAAATTATTATCATGAGCATCATTAACACAATTCATAAAAATCCTAATATTCTGTTTCTGCTTAGCTGGAAAAGAAGAAAGATGTTTAGATATTAATACAAACACACACACATACATATGTACATAATTACTAGGCATGTTGATATTCATATGGTCATACTTTTACTTCCAAGCACATTTTACCAATTCCAAACCACATTAGTCTTAATAACTACTATTAATTTTGTATTTAATAATTTCTAAGTGATATAATTGTCCATGAAGGCTGAAAGTGAAAAACTACTCTTTCAAGAAGCTATCTTCAAGAATCTGGCAGTAAGTTTTGGGAGTCAATTTTTTGTCTCTCAGACAGACTTTTCAGGATAGGAGATGGACTAAAAATGAACTCCCAAAACTTACTGCCAGATTCTTGAAGATAAATTCTTGAAAGAGTGGTACAAGAGGATGTGCTGCTGGTCTTCCAAGAGTCAACCTATCTGTCTATAAAGCCTATAAAAAAAACAGTCTTCATGTATTTCACTACACTGTTATTCTTATTAAGTGAGCGTCATTTTTTTCTTTTTTTTTTTTACCCAAGCAAAGTCTCTGAGAATCTGACATCTTCTAGAGACTCCAGGTAGGTTGCAGTTTTGAAAAATGGTTGCACTGGAGACGAAATGGTTCCTGATTATTTCACACCTAATTCTTCCCCTTAATTCTTAATTCTTTTGCAGTTAACATGTCTTTTCTTCTCCACCTGTTTTTTCTGATCGTGCTGTCCAAGAGAGCATTTTGCTGTCCAGTGGTCATGCCCTAACTTTCTAATAAGTATGCACACCTGAATGTAAGCAATGTTTCACTTCCAGCCTTCATGGACAATTATATATCACTTGTAAATAATTAAATACAAAAATAACAGTAGTTATTAAGACTGATGTGGTTTGGAATTGGACAAATGTGCTTGGGGAAAAAAAAACCAGAATATCAACATGCCTAATAGTTATGCACACACTGTATATACTTTTCGTACTTATAGGCCTACACTGCAAAATAATGCTTTTCTTACTTAGATTTTTTAGACAAGCAAAAATTATTGGGTTTTTTTTTTTTTTTGTTTGTTTTTTGTATTTTGTTTTTTTTTTTTAGAAAAAATATGCCATAATTAAGTGAGTTTTTGCTTAAAACAAGCTAAACAATCTGCCAATGGGGTAAGCAAAATAATCTTATTTCAGCAGAAAACTAGATTATTTTGTTTACCCCACTGGCAGATTATTTTGCTTGTTTCAAGCAAAAACTCTCTTAATTTTAACTTATTTTTTCTGAAAACAAGACAATCATTTTTACTTGTCTAGAAAATCCTTCTTGATTTAAGAATTTTTAGATATTTTGGCTGGAAACAAGACAAAAAAAACATTAAAAACATTAAATAACATGCTTTTATGTCTAACACGGTTTTACAAAAGGCATTTCCACCGAGGCAAGGGAGTCACTGCCTCCTCAAAATATTGGAAAAAAATAATCAAAACAACGTCAATATTACAAAATATAACATTACAAAGTGTATATATAACAATTTTTTTCTAAAGAAACATTATTCAACACCGACACCAGCAGATAAAGTTACAGCGAGAGTCTGCATCTTTCTCGCCTCCCCTGAGCCCATTGAGTTTTCGCGATATGACTGGTTATGTTTGTCTGTGATTGGTTCATGCAATAAATCTTGCCTCTTGTGTTCATGTGCATTTCGCGTTCACGAATCAGTCTGAATGAACAATGCAGAGTGTTTTCACCATGCATCATCAATCGGCCATATTGGCTGCACTGTATGTAAACAATGCCACTGAACCAAACGAAACTCACATATTTTGCTGATTACTGGTGCTGAAAATGGTCAATTACTGTCATGTTTTGGGCTGTACTAATCGGTCAGACAGGGGAAAACATTTGGAGTACTATTAGACTGCCAAAAGTTCTAATAAATCAAGGAGAAGAGTGCAAAAAACTGTATGAGGAACAAAAGGAGTTTGTGGTTGGCCAAACTAAACCAGGATTTCCAGGGCAAAAATCTTGACAACATTGTGTTTGTTCTTATCATTTCCAGTCAGATAGTTCAAATATTAGGCTAATATCCTAATTAATACTGCTCGTACTTATCTTTACCACCTATTTAATTTAGTTTGTCAAAATTTTGCGCCCTTTCCTGCTTACTAAGTCCTTCTTACCAGGTCATATAAAAATGTTGTTTAAATTGTTACTGCCTTAGGTTATTATTTTGGAATAAATGTAAAATGCTTAACAATACTACCTTGATTAAATTCATACCTGGCTTTGATAAACAGAATATTGCTTATATTATTAAAGTAAAAATATAAATTCGATTTTTTTTTTTAAGCTTAAACATATTGCATTGTATATATTTAATGTATGGGTGGTGGGAGAACTTCTCTAAGTATAGTTCGGTCTACAGCAGCCCCACTGTACCAGCATCCCCTTTGCAAACCCTGAGGTTCATTTTAAAGTGGTCTCAAAGAGTGGATTCAGCCCTAATGCCTCATGGTTGAAGCAGTGTTGGCAGTGCAGAGGATTTATCCAAATGCCGTTATCACCGGGTTCAGCATGCACACAACCTCCTGTCCTCCATGACTCCAGTGTCCTTCCTTTCCGGTGGCGGCTTCAAAGATAAGTGTATGTACTCAGCCACAGATTACCCCGCCGACTCACAACAAATATTTGGCTGGCGGATGAGCCATCTTAGAATCCAACCGAACATGAAATTAAGCGGTGTGCAGACAGGCAGGGGTGCAGAGCAACCGAAAACATGATTTAGGCCTCGGTAAACACAACAGAGCGAGTGGCAAAGGTGCAGAGCGGAGGAGGTCGGAGGTGTCATACGCTCAGTAACACATCTGAGGACTTTGGAAAGGAACTGAATGATGTAATGTTACAGCATCTCCCATTTTTTGTGTTTTAAAGACTCAAAAACATAAATAGTTGTGCAATCATTAAAAACACATTTTTTAACGGACATTGGAGCATATTATGCCAAACTAAGTGATTCTGCTTCTTTATCTCACTTGCCCTCGCTGCAGTCAGAGTGCAGTGTGAATCTAAAGCCCCCACTGCTCTTTTCCTACTGTGTCTTTAATTGGATCCTTATTACCATTCCGGCTCCCTGAGAATGATGAATTTGTATGTGTGAGAATTTCATTAATCATTCTTATTCACAGTCCACCCAGACGAGAAAAGAGACGGAGAGAGTGAGAGGAGATAGAGAAGGAAGAAATTAATAATTTTTTGAGACCGGGATATATTTCGTAATGAATATTCATGCCTGTAGGATATTTGGGGTCAGCCATAATCAGGCAGGTAATTTGTAATTTGCTGTGTTTTCACCCAGGACCTGCCGCATAGGTTAATATACATCTATTTGAACAGAACTAGGGGGATTTTTCAAGTACAACCACCTCGCCTTACCTGGGCTTGTTATTTATTTATTATTTATAATGCAATTAGGAAAATTTCAATAACCCGTCATTTGACATTTTCACTGAGTAAAAAAGAAAATCTAAAACTTTTCAGAGGTTGCAACAATTAGGCAGGTTTCTATACAGAAATGGCATAATCTATCTATCTATCTATCTATCTATCTATCTATCTGTCTGTCTGTCTATCTATCTATCTATTACTGTTCAAAATGTAAAAAAAAAAAATATCTGTATTTAGCAAGGATGAATTAATTTGACCAAAAGTGACAGTAAAAACATTATACTGGTAATGTTACAAAAGATTTCAAATAAATTATGTTTACTCTTTTGGACTTTCTATTAATCAAAAAATGCTGGGGAAAGAGTATCACGGTTTCCACAAAGATAATTATTTGCACAGCTGCTTTCAACATTGCTAATAAGGGGAAATGTTTCTTTAGTTCCAAAATCAGCACATTATACTTATTTCTAAAGAATGACAATGAAGACTGGAGTTGAAAATTCAGCTTTGTCATCACAGGAATAATTCACATATCAAAATATATAAAAATGTAACAGTTATTTTAAATTGTAATAACAATTAACAAATTTACTGCTGTTACTGTATTAATCTGTATTGATCAAATAACAGCAGTCTTGATGAGTATAAAAGATTTCTTTTAAAAAACTATTTAAAAATATATATATATATATTTTTTTACATTAGTGGTCATACACAGGGCCTTGCAGAAGTATTCATACCCCTGCATTTTTTCACATTTTGTTATATTGCTGCTTTACGTTAAACTGCTTTAATTTTTTTTTCACCATCAGTCTACACTCCATAATCCATAATGCCAAAGCAAAAAAAGGTTTGCAAATTCCATTGCATAAGTATTAATTCATTTATTTTATTAATTATCTGGGACAGTTAAAATCTAGCTCAGGAGCATTCATATAGCTTGTGGGTGTTACTACACTTTGAGAAAAGTTAACTTGTGGCAAATTCCATTGAATGGGTATGATTTGGAAAGGCACACAATTACTGAGGTCAAAAAAAAAAACTGGTGGTAGAGCTTTGTGGCTTGAAACACAATTGCATCAAGCCACAGATCTGGGGATGAGTTCAGAAAAAAAAATTGTAGTCTCCGTTATCCTCAATGGATGAAGTTTGAAACAACCAGGATCCTTCCTCGAGCTGGCCTCCAAGTCAAACGGAGTAACTGATAGAGAAGAGCTGTGTTAGAGTAGTGACCAAGAACCTGATGGTCAATCTAGCTGAGCTCCATGTGTGGAGATACAGTAGAAGAAACCTACTGAAAGACAAACATGACTGCAACACTCCACTGATCTGGGCTTTATGGCAGTGTTGCAAAACTCAAGAGGTGGAGAGGTTAGGTGAAGAATGGCAGATAATTGCCAAACCCTGATGTGCAAAACTTGTCGTATCATACCAAAAAAGACTTGAGGCTGTAAAGGTGCTTCAGCTATGTACTGAGTAAATACTTATGCAACATACTTATTACAGGGTTTTTTTCCCCCTTATTTTTAATACATTTACGAAAAATTTATTTAAAAAAAAGAACTGAAAAAACTCTTACAGACATGGCTCACTGCTTTTAAAAAAGGACGGAGGACTGTCTTTTATTTAAGCTTCAACAGTTAAAATGTAGATTTTAAGGACACCTTTAACTAATTGGGGGCAAAAGCTGCTATCACGTTTGTATTTAATTTTATTTTATGGGGGGGGGGGTTAATGTAAGTACTCATTTCAGATGAGATTAGTTTCAGACAAGTTCCCGTATTCACATATTGGCTCTCAGTGGCACCTGTTAAATAGTACAACTCCGTCATTTAAAGCGAGTGCACTCAATTTTAAATATATCTCAGGGCTAAAAAGCGAAGAACCGATGCCCATGCAAACAAGCCCAAAAAATATCTATAGTTAGTCTCTTCTGTCCAAACAAGACCAAAGACCCACTTTTTGAAGGAAAAAAGTGTTTTTGAACATGAAAGAAACTAAACTGCCAACACTTGGTTCATAAATTCACAGCGCCTGTACTTTAAAGTCTTCACCCCCAAAAGGATTTTTCCAATTCTTTTTGAAATTATACCCACCTGGCATCACTTAAAGTTACTTAATTAATAATTAATCGATACATTTTGGGATGATTAAAATTCATGATGAGAAAGTGTTTTTAAAATAATGTCCAACCCCCCCAGGGAGGCTAATCAGTTTGAAGCAGTCGCTAGATCTCGCTGAAATAATTAATTGCACCTGAATGTTTAGCAAGGTCAGAGAATGGTAGCACAACGCCTGAGGTATAGAGGGATGTTTATAACATCACTTGATTGCGTTAAACCAACATTTTCATCTGGAAATTAATTCAGGAACCGAAGCTGGAGGCACCCGCTTTGCCCCCTCCCCCCCTCCTGTGTGAAACGAGCATCGTTTTAATATGACTTTGATCATTACCGGTGGAAGAAACCTGATGTGTCAGATTTGGAAAAGGAAGGAGAGGATGTGCGAGGAGGAGAAGGAAAAGCACAAATTTGAGAGCACATTCCCAACCATTTTCACCAAAACGAGCAGTTTATGAGACTGAAACATTAACCCCTAACCTTGGTGAGAGGATGTTTAAGAAAAATCACTATATGTGACGTCATAGAAACATTCTTTGTGGAACAAAATATGGTTTTCCGGGAACACTTCAGATAAACAAGCTACCTGAGATCCATAAAAAAGGCTTTAAATGATAAACTGGGCATGCCTCTAGCCTTCATAGTCTATTTGTACCCAGCGCAAATAAAATCCCGCCTGACAACCGACAGAGAGATCAAGCTCTCAAAAGAACGCCATGATGAGATGCCAACAGAATTCGAACCAACAATGATACTTTGTAACGGTTCTTTAAAAAAAGCCTAGCAGCATTTCAAAAGCGAGCGGTTGATTGACATATCAGTGGGTAGGGAGTGACTGACGCATTTGCCAGTCTGAGCGGGAATGAGCGAGGTTATTTTCCTGCTGGACATGACGCATTATGAGGGGTTGATTGGGGACTGTTGGAAGCAGGTTAAGGAAGCTGTCATGTTGCAGGTCTTTGTGCAGTTCTCCCCGGGGCAAAGCAATTGACAGGAAAGGGGGCCTGGGACAACACAGTCTCCTGAAAACAGAGGGGAAAGAAATGGGGGGTTTGTAGAATGGAAGAATGGAAACATGAAAGCAACATCAAGGAGATGCTTTGCTGGATCTGAATTGTTTGAATGTGCCAGACAGGACTAAATACATAGGTTAGAGCAGTCTAGAATATTAAGTTTGATTGTGAAATGGGTGATGAGTTTGACACTTTAACAACTGAATGCTAGAGTTTAAGTGATCGCACAGAAACAATAACAATGAGGTCTTGGTCATTGGTATTGTTTTTGTGCGATCACTTAATGGTTTTCAAATACTTAGCTGGGGTCTGTATGGAATATACACTGCCCGGCCAAAAAAAAGTTGCTGTTTGGATTTTAATAGGCAAATACTTAAGAGTCTATGAACGGATCATTATTACATTATATGATTATTATATTTCTAGTATGTTATATGTTCCTTTAACCCTAAAGGATAGAGTGTGTGGCCTTTAATTTTTTTAAACAACCATGTAGTATTGTGTAACATGGACATATTCCAAGATGACAGTGTCCAGATTCATCAGGGTTTAAACCGTGAAAGAGTGGTTCAGAGAGCATGAACAATCACTTTAACACATGAATTGGCTCCGCCGAGTCCTGACCTTAACCTCAGTAAAAGTCTTTAAACAGTGCTCACCTCCTGCATTGTCAGTACAAAATTCATCAATTTTTGGTCAAGATCTTGTATTGACAATGCAAGAGGTGAGCACTCTGTAAAGTCTCCTACAGCATATCCCAAAGACTTTCGCTGAGGTTAAGGTCAGGACTCTGAGATGCCAGTTCATGTGTGAAAATGATTCTTCGTGCTTTCTGAACCACTTTTTCACAAGTTTAATACCTTGGTTAAAAAATAATTACTTATACTATCAGAAAAAAACATTCCATTTTATATTTTTACATGAACAGTGTAATCAATATTCCAATTATTGAAGCATGAATCTAATCAAGTTAGTGTTTTTAACCATTTTACATTTAAAACAACTTATTTTATTTGTGAACTTATGTTCTGCTATTCTTTTTAATAGTTAACTTTTAACTTTTTTTTTTCTTGGATCATCAGTCATCGAAGCTCTGTAAACACTGGTCACAGACACTTTAAATTTGACCAAGCTGATTATTTAATAAAAATTCCCTCATGTTCATGATCATGTTTTTAGGCCATTTTAAATCTTATTTTGATATAACAAAGTGGTTATATCTAAGTGTGTGAGTTGTTCACTTTTTAAACTTCATCTTCCCATTAATATTGTTCAATTAGACTTATTTGGGAACACGTAATGTGCATTAGTGATGGGTCGTTCTTGAACGATTCGTTCATTTTGAACAAATCTTTTCTGTGACTCTGGAAGAATGACTCGTCTCGGGAGTGATTCGAACTTGAGAGATTAACTAATCATTTCTCTTTCCGGCTCAGACTGCATAGGTTAAGCTTATGGGGCTGACTCAACAACTCAAACCCGAAAACTTGTCAGATAAGAGGTGAGGTGAGCTAAGCATAGACAAAAACCCAGGTAAACAATTAATAAATATTTTCTGTTTCTTGTTTGTAATGTGATCTACATTTGTGTAAGCAGTAGAGTGTTAGGGAAGTAACAAAATGACTCGAAAAAAGATTTGTTCATATTGCTGAACGAGACTCAAAGGTCCGAGTTGGTAAAATGATCCTAACTTCCCATCACTAACATGCATAAGAGGCAGGATTTATTGCATGAACCAATCACAGATGATCATAATTAGTCATATTCAATCATATCGCAATGGAGGTATTGCCCTCCTCTCACATGACTTTCCCCCATTCATTCTTAATTACCCCCCACTAAACTCACTGCATGCTTTAGGGGGTTAAAACTCAATGGGAACAGGGGAGGCAAGAGAAACACAGACTCCTGCTGTAACTTTACATGCCGGTGTCGCTGTTGGACAATGTTTTTTTTTTAGAAAAATTAGTGATTTATACACTTTTTATACTTTATATTACTGGCATTGTTTTATTTTTGTACTAGAATTTTTTTGTACTGCTTTATTTATATATATGGCGATTGGGGAAATTCATATGAAGATCTGGCCATGATTTAATTAAAATGAAGGAACGAATTCCTAATCTTAATTTGTGGGAACAAATTTTGAACTGATGTCCACAATAAATATACATTTTTGTCCACACGTCACTTGCGGGGCTCTGTAATGCATTCCAAAATTTTACTAAACATAGTGCCCCCTAAAAAACTAGGTGTGTGATGCCCCTGATGAAAGGTATTATACATGTGAAAGTTATGGAAGTGTTCCTGAGAAATCTGGGGGTCTTGGGGTCCTGACCTAGAAAAGCATTTAAGAAAAACCAAAAAAACTCATCTAGTGTATTGATATGAAAACAAATCATTACCAAAGGGAAAAATGAATCAAGGAACTATACGTTTGTCCAGATGAAGCTGAAAGAGAGTTAATGAAATGAAAGAAACTCATCTGAATAATTGTAGCATCTCTATGCTGGAGGTAAGATCACATTTATGTATATTATTTTAGACTCATGCATTATATATAAATATATCCTACACCCTGGGTTCAAAGGCACAACACCCATGAGGGCTGAGGACTCTTTTAAAGATATGTGCTCGCTTAATCACTCAAGAAAGAGCCCCCATGAGTGAGCCTAATATTACAATTAATTAATTCAGCAAAAAAGGGTATTAAATTTCCTCCCTCTAAGGATATTATCTGAATTCATTGACCTTTTTGGAAATCGCCCTCTAATTGTAACCAGGTTCCATTGCATTTACCGACTAACTTGTTTCCCTTCCTCGCTCTCTCTCTCCATATCTCCTCCTTTCTTTTTTCAAGAGCTGTAATAATAGTTGAGAAGAGCTTCTTGGTGCCTTATGTGGTGTTAAGATCTCTCCGCCACAAAGTCATTCCAGGGCTTTATCTCCTGCGAGCGGCACAGACTAAAGAAGAAACTTTTCTTATTACCTGGAAAGTGAAAATGGAATCCAACTCTAAGTCGCCACATATCTCAGAGGAAGACTGGATCCGAACCAACACTTTCTGTACACACCAACTCTGACTGAAGTTCTGGCGGTTTGGGTTCTCGGCTCCTCTGCAAAGAGAGAGGGGGTTTAAGTGGGATCCCAGCAATGGCAGCATTGTCCAAGACTTTAAATCAGCAGAAATAAGAAAGGGATTATGTAGGCTACTGTATTATTCTTAATTTTCTTCAAGGATTGGTACTCAAATGAGCGAGATTTATGACTGTAGAGCCAACTTCAGATTGCAGTGTTAGTATCAAGGCTGAATGGTGTATTGACCTCTAAGAGTGTTCATTTTAAAGAAGGATATTATGAAGTGACTTTACATTATTGTGGAAGGCCAGCAAAGCATTGAAAAGATGTTACAAAAAGGGGCTTTTAAATACATTTATTTGAGCAATATCACACATGCAATAGGGCATTCACACAGAAAGTGTTTTTAGAGAGAGGGAAAACCCAAGGAGACATGTTTTATGGTAGCGTAACTTATTTTAACTTGAGTGTCCAATCTAGCATGTGTACAAAAAATAACAATAGGAAAGTATCACTGTAACGGACAAACACGTTTAGTGAGAGTGGACACGGCCATTTGTAAATTTAATGGGTCTGGCTCCCAGTGTCATTCACTGTGCAAAACAGTTTGTTTCGCTGCGTGATATTGCAAACTGGTGTGTCTTAACATATTATTTCATGTATAACCTTAATTATGAACACACTGGTTTGTAGTGAAAACAGTTTTACCTTTTGTTATTCTTATTTCCATACAGCGGTTAATTCGGAAGTCTCGCACATTCACAGAAAACAGTTTACTTCCGTTTGAAACATTAGATGGATAGCCTACAACAGTTCAATAAACAAGAAGTTAATGTTGAGTAACTTACACTTTAGACGCTGTTTCTTCTGCACAATAGAAAAAAACAACGCCAAAATGCAACATCAACGCCAAACACAGCATCTCATGCAGCACACGCACTGGTGATTTGTTCCTGGATGGACAAATCGGTTAAATGATTCATTGACTCGTAAAAAAAGACTAAATTCGAAAAAGCATACTAACTCCTTAGCTGAAACATCTTTATATGACAGAAATGGTGATATGCTGTTCTGAATTTAGCCGGTAGGCCTATTTTTTAACAATTAATTTTTAATTTCTTGTTTCTTTAAGTGAATCGATCAATGACTCATTTAAGACGCATCTGTGTTTGAATGCATCGGTTGATGAATCAAATCATATTCAGTTTAGCCACCTACTGGCCTAACGATGTCACTGCGTTTAGTTTGCAGTACTTGATTTTTGGTCTACAACATGATGTTGTACAACTTAGTATTTTTTGTACAACTGAGTATTTTTTAAAATGTTTCACGCTAAATTACCATGTTTAATTGACAGAACTAATAATTTGTATACATGTTCCATGATAATATATTTATCTCGCTGTTTGACATTCATGAATTTAGTTCAGTTTGGACAGCTGTTCCTCTGTTCCATTTTATTATGGCATATCAAGTAGTGTAAACAGTGATTATTGCACAAGGCTTTTGCAACAGTCTTACTTTGAAAGACATTTTGTGTGTTGGTGTTGTAGTTGGCAGACACATTATTGCGTGATAATTTTCTTGCAATCTTCATGCAATCCTTGGGGTCAAGCACCAATTAAATAAATATAAGCACTCTGTTTTTTCTCTCTGCTATCAATCCAAGTACAGGGTCAGTATGTGCTCAATTGAGTGTGTGTGTGTGTGTGTGTGTGTGTGTGTGTGTGTGTGTGTGTGTATCAAACTGATGTGCTGAAGTGATAACACATTCATTTTGCTTTATATTACAGAATCTGAGTCTATGTTTGGGGTCCAACATACAGAAAATTAAGTCAGCCTTAACATAACCTGAAAGTTAAGAGTGTTTGTTTTCCAAACACCCACGAAACACATAATAATGTGTTCAGTTGCAACATACATAAAATGATCTTTGCTATCAGTCCGCAGTCTGCCCTCAGACATCATTTACTGACCGTGAAGACATGGTGAATTGTGGATGACTGCTTCCCCCTGTTGGTTCTCTGGGTGCTGGTAGTTTCTGCAATGTCTTCTGCTTGCTGGATGGTATATTTATTCTTTCATCTGCATACTGTTGTCCAGGTGAGGAGATCTGTTAGCAAGGCCATCAGGGAGATATAGGCTCTTAATCAGGCTCTGCTCTGGTTTATTTAGTTTGGAGATTCATTCAACCAGAGAGGGGCCCAAGAAAACACAGCTGGAAGCTCCCTGGAGTATACATCTATCATCTATTAAAAATCTAACATTTAAACACATGCGCATGCAAACAGATACACAGGCAAACAAAGTCACGCACAATAGACTGTACAAAATGTATTAGGCCTGATTTTTGTTTTTTTAAATAAATGACAAAATATAAATAAAAAACAATTTGCTTAATTGTGTATAGAGATTCCTGATAAAATGTTAAATAAATTTAAAATTCAGATTTTCTTTATTTTTTTATGGCAAATAAATAATTAGCATTTGTATGTGTAATTGTAATTTGTATCTAATTAGAAAAAATAAAAAGCATTTTCAATATTTGTCAGACTTTTCGTTTTTATTTACAACACTGAAACTGATGTTCAGAATTTTGTACAAGTAATAGTTTTTATTTGAAACCACTCAAGCACATTTTGCATCTTAGAAAACTTCACGTTAGGAAATATTCTGTTCAAAAAATATTAATTTTATTCATGCAATGGCAGCCACAAATCTGTTGGTATGGACAAGTACCCGCATCCAACATTATTCAGGTTTGATATTTGGCTAGTTTTTCCAGACAGATTTGGTACTAGTTGGTCACATGATGCTCGTGGAGGTTTCAAACGATGGCACGGACTCTCAGTTGAGTTGAGATCAGGGGGTTGTCCGTTTAATTTCAGTGTTCACTGATTTTCAAAAACTTGATTTTGAAGCAGGAAAAGTCCTTTCATTATGTATGCACTTTAAAAACTTTTAGCCCTCTTCCTGTAAACGATACAATGACACGGAGGTTGATCAGCGCGGGAGCTCACAGAAGCAGAAGAGCCCCAGTCCGAGCTGGCGTGGGCCTCAAAGGAAGCTCAGATCCATCCTTGGGGCATCTAGATTGGTTACACTGGGACAGAGTGGAGTCTGCACGGGGGTCTAATCTTCAAGGTCATTTGGTGGTTTCAGATGACCTTCTGACTAATCCTTTACGGCACTAGTACTAAAAGAGGCCCTTGGCAGCAGCAGAATCCCATCTTTTATTCTCACTCATTCCCTTGTTAATTGCCAGCGAGTTGATTTGATCTCCCTATTCTATAAGTTGTAAATTGACCTCTTATTTCCTGATTTTCAAGCCCAGCTTACTTAATTAAGCCTATATGAAAAGAAGAAAGAACCTTGTGAGACATCGGCAGGTCGCAGGCGGCGTCGCGAGGGAGAATTGCGATCTGTGCCGGATTAAAGAGCGACGGCATTCTCAAGGCTGAACAATGTCATTTTCCTACCTTCTCTCACCTCTGCTCCTTTAGCCTCGACTCACGTTCTCAAGACGCGAAAGGGCAATCCGTCTGCCGACCATGTTAATGCAGAAGAGAATTATTCACCTTCTTTTCTCACCCCTGCCAATTTGGGCCTCCGTCTGATGGTGGATTGAAATAAGTCAGGAAAAAGTATTAAATATGTAGTGGAGTCTGCAGTGAGGGAAGAGAGAAAGATGACAGGGTAACTACCTGAGAGGAAGCTGTCACCGAACATAATTGACCTTTCGAGGAGGAAAAAAGAGCCCCCATTTACTTCTCTGACACAATCCTCCATGTGTCGATTGTCCAACTTTATTATTCTCTTTTTGAGGATCTTCTCTCAGGACATAGAGTTTGGTCTCGGCTCCTTCATTAAAATAGGCCGGTGCAGACAGGCAGAGGTTACAATTGATCATCGCACCATAAAGAATACATAACCTTCAATTTTGCTCCGAATCCACGGGTTTGGTGCTTTGTGTCACGGCGGAGAAAATGAGCTGTCAATTTCTCAAGACAAGATCATAAAAAATCCCCTGATGAATGGTGTGGTAATGGATAAGTGTAGGATCAATAAGCAATATCAGAAGTTTTAAAACAAGGCAGTATGCATAAACCTTTACGAACTTCACAATGTCACTTTGTGTTCATAAAAGTTTTTTACTGTCTTGTGAACAAAATGTAATAAATTTAGTCCAATCTGTCAGGTTTTACAGCCTCCGGCCCCCTCCTCCTTGCTAATCTTGACACATGCCTATTAAAAAAAACTGTGCGGCCTCCAGTGCCCATGCATCAAGAGGCTAAATTACCTCAATCAGCAGATTTTTGCCCTGTGCTCTCTAGGATTAAACCCTGATGATACACTCCTCTACTGAGAGCACAAATGGTTCAAGAAAAGCAACTAAAAGAACAGGTCAAAATGGTAAAAGAAAGAAAGAGGGCAAGGAGAGGCCATAGATGGATAGATAGATAGATAGATAGATAGATAGATAGATAGATAGATAGATAGATAGATAGATAGATAGATAGATAGATAGATAGATAGATAGATAGATAGATAGATAGATCAGAGTTTATCTCTCACCACCCGTGTAAAAATCTTTGGTTGAATTAGCTACTGTTTTTTTTTGACAAACGCTAAGATTGCATGGTAATTTAATTGCTGCCAGAATCCACATTTCTGAGTTTACAAGAAGAAATCGATTCAAAATTAAGTGTTTACATCTTTTTTGACCACTGCTGAACACCCCAACTGTTGTACTTCGCTGTAATTACATGCATATTTATTTCTGAAATGCTGGAAAGTATTTACAAGAGCAATATTTCATAACTACTCCACCATAGGGAATAGGAGTAGAAAGAGAAGAAAAGCATTTAAGCATTTGAAATGGGTCTTTATTAGACTTATAGCTTACAGAAAAATAGCTGTTTTTAGCAGTACAAAACAGCTTGTTTTACTGGTTCATATTGCAAATTAGTGTTTCTTGCCATATTATTTTAATGTATTATCTTAATTATGAGCACACTGGTTTGTAGTGCAAACAGTTTTACCATTTACTGCACGTTGTTATTGTTCTTGTTATTTCCTTATAGCAGACAATGAACTGGAAGTCTCACCCATAGGCTTACTTCCACATTTAAGAAACAGGTGGATACAGTTATATACATAACTATATTGCAAATAATTATATACAGATATAGCACCTCTACTTTAAATAAAAATACATTTACACAATAATAAAGTTGATTTTATGCACATCAGATGTGACCCTGGACCACAACATCCGTCATAAGGGTCATAAGGGGTTTGAATATTCTAAAAGCTAAATAAATAAACTTTCCATTGATGGGAACTTGCTTCTCCACTGTGAATAAATCGCAATCTGAATTGACTGAACTGATGATTGATGTCTGAATTTGAAAGTTTATGACTGCCCCAATTCGGAAACTCTGGTGTTAAAATTATTTCCAAATTTCCTATTAGTAAATACGATTTTTTTGACCCTCTAACTCTAGCAGTCTCTATTTCTATTCTTACAAAGGTTTCATTCTCGATTCTTTTTTATATCTTAGGCTATATATTTTCTGTTTTCCTTTTATTTATTATACAATAATCAAAAAGCAAAAAAACACAATTTCAAGACAAACTTTGACAAAAAGACACTTTGCTATCATCCGTTCATAACTGATCAAAGTTATACCATTTTAAGATGAGTGATATTTATATCTCCCCTACTGCAAATACTCAACTGATTTTTTTTTTTTTAAAGATATTTTGGGATAAAAACAAATCTGTGGTTCTTTTATGTGTGTGACACCATAGGACATTATGTCACACACAGACCTAGACCTTACTGTTGAAATGCAGAGCAACAACTCTGTAAATGCAGTTATGACCTAAATTTCTAAATATTGGTAATTTTTTCTCCTCATATTTATATCGGCTATCACATATCACAGCACACGGGCAAGAGCAATATGACGCGAGTAGCCTACTGATTTTGTAGGCTACCGATCACACAAATAAAAATAGATCCTTTAGTTCTGAATGCTGTAATTTTCCCTTTATGAGCAAAAATGATGGCGTAAAAAATGTTTCCAATGCAAGTGATCGCGCTAGCGCCTCCATGCCCTATATAGCGCGCTTCAGCTTCCACTCTCCGCACAAACTATGATCAACTCACTGTCTGCGTTACCTAAAAAAATTACATTTAACAAACAAAAATGCTCCAAACGTTTTTTTAAATTAACTTAATAAAATAACGAAACGAATTATAGGGACCCTCAAGCGTAAATTGTTTAGTTGAAGTAAAAAGGCTTACTGCTTCATTTCTTTTCTATAATAGCCTATTTGTTTACCTTTTCCATCTCGATCTCAGCGTGCCTTAATTTTGTGTCGCTAGAGGTTTCGTCATCTTACATTAAAATGTTTTTGGTCTGTGCTTTGGAAGTGTTCTGTTAATTCTGCTAAACTTTAATTACTAAAACGCTAGCCACCCCACCCAATAACAACAGTGCTTTTGGTGCTTTTAATATAAAACAAAGTCTCAGGTTTCAAGTTTTTTAATTACTAAATCTAAAATTAAAACTGAAACTAAACTATAAAAACTAAATAGGCTAGAAATATGTTCAATAATAACGAAACTAAAATTAACCAAAATCTTTAACAAAACTAATAATATTGCATTTCATGGATTATACTAATGTGTAACATTTTCTTATTAAACAGTGGCAAAACATTTAACATACAATTCAATTTCCACAAATACAAAAGAATTTCAAAGAAGCTTCGAAAAGGTTTACGTGTCCCATCGCTAACGAGGTCACGATGTGACGTATTGATCCCAGGTTCCCAGGGCAGAGTTCGAAGTAGATATCGCCATTGTGGGGTGAAAATGTCAACTGAACAACACAGAAGCAGACAGACTGACAACGAAAGAGATGTCAAAGTGGAAATAAAATAATGCAATCACTGCACGGAAGTAGTGTGTGACACGAATAACTGCAAAAAAGCCAATCTACATGGTTTTTGTACAGATTTTTTTTTTTTTTTAAGGATCAGAATCCATCACATTTTACTCACCAAAATTGGCGAATCTCAACCAAATCAGAAGTGCAATGGAAAAATTCTCAAATTAGGTGATCTGTAAATTTTATGACTACTACAGTTGTATTGTACAGTCATATTATTATATTACATTATCAATTGTGGAATCCTAATTATTTGAGGCAGTTTTGCCTGCTTTATTGAGTATTTTCATTTTACTTTACACATTTACTATTACTATTATTAGTTACTATTATAGGTCTGAACTGAATAATGCATTTATACATTATCTTGTATGTTTTAATTCCCTGGAACACACTACTAACTTGATGATCTTACAGAAATATAGTGATGCATTGCTGTGTCCGTCATAACTGAATAATCAAGTAATTTTGGAGACTTTTTTTGTTTGTTTACAGTCATACTTTAACAGACATTGAACAACAATACTGCAAAAATAGTTTACTGTGAAGCTGTTATATATTTTTATTGTCTAACATTCCCAATATTCTGATGCATGTCCTTAATTTTGTTGCCATTAATTCGGCATTTATAATGCTAATACTTGAACTTAAAATAGGAATTTCACCCGAAACTGACATGGTTTCTAGAGAGCAAAGATTTTGTGAAAAATAAATGGAAGAAAGTCTGTTTTTGATCATCACTGGTGATTGTACGTTATTCTGTGGCTTTCACTTCTTGGTAAAATAAGTTCTTTGTCTGAATGCCGAACACTGAAAGAAGAAAGAAGAAGAAGAATGAACATTTCGCACGTGCATGCTTTTCTGAATGGAAGTAAATGCAACGAAAAGTGTAGTGTTACCGACTGGGAGAATCTGCTCTCCACCGCACACTACACGATGATTATGAAGAAGAGAAGAAAGGCGCCCGATTCAACTCTGCAAACGAGCGATTTACAATGACTACTACAATGAGTAACTTACACAAAGCGATGTGCGATGAGTGTCTGCTAGAGCCCAGCAACTCACAAATTCGTATTCGCGGGTTTGAAGAAGAGCCAACTAACTGCTACTGTCCTGAGGTGAGTGAGAAACTGTAAACAACAAAAGCAGCCGCAAACGTAGTCATAATAGTAGTGATAGCAGTAATTTAGGCCTTCAGGTTAATCCAGGATTTGGTCATACCTCAATTCGGACATATCTTTTACAAAATAATGGCGCTGACATATTTTAAGATATGCCAGTGCAAGTTTTTTTGTTTGGTTTTTTTTTTTCAGTTAAAACAGCCTAGACATGTGTTTTTTATTTTTTAATGTCTTTTCTGTGAGTCCGAGAGATAGAGTAGCACGTAATAATAAAATATATGTGATAATAATGAGTTTAAAATAACACAGCAGCAAAAATTTAACTTAAAAAGTCAGTAATACAATTTATTAGTATTAAATGCATAATAAAATAAATATACAATAAAATAATTAGCTAACATGGGCCCTTAAGTAATACCAATGATATAATATAAAGTAACTAATAATAAAATGACAACATGAAAATTACTGATTATTATATTATACAATAATATGAATTAACACTAGGGCTGTCAAACGATTAATCGTGGTTAATCGCATCCAAAATAAAAGTTTATGTTTACATACTATATGTCTGTGTACTGTGTATGTTTATGTATATATAAATACACACACATGCATGTATATATTAAGGGAAAATATTTTAGATTTATATCTAAAATATTTCGATTTATTTATAATGTGTAAATGTATATATGCATATAAATATATATTTTTTAAATATATACATGTATGTGTGTATTCATATGTACATAATAAATATACAGAGTAAACACACACATAGTATGTAAACATAAACTTTTATTTTGGATGCGATTAATCGTTTGACAGCCCTATTTGACACAAAATAATAAAAAATAACCACAATAGAATATATATGAATATAGAAAAAAACTGGTCAACAACTCAGAGATTTGGTAGTCTAAGCATCGCAGCTCCTTTTATCACAGAGCTCAGTGGGGTAATGGATTGGCCTCTGTAGTCAACTATGTTGACTGTATAGTGGTGTATAGCGTTGGGTGGTGAGTGGTGTCTCATCACACCATATCTATGGGAATGAGCCACAGCCACGGTGACTCTCTCACTCGCCCAACTCTCACCTCAAGCACTCTTACCATAGCGAGACACTGCTTTAGATTCTCGCGCTGACAGTGAGAGACCAATAGTGAGGCATCGCTTGGTGGGTGACGGATGGTCAAAGTCAAAGACAGCTTCTTGCCAGAATGTTGACTGCAAAAATGCCTTTTAGTTTTGTCCCTTGTCAGTGAAACCGGGGGATAGAGTAGAGTTAAAATAACACAGCAACAATAATAAAAAGGAAAAATAATTACAATATGAATTTGAAATATCAATAATGCAATTAATTAATATTAAATGTATACTAATAACAAAAATCCTGGAAAAATGTATCACTGTTCAGTATATTAGAATGATTTCTTCATGTGACAATGAATACTGCAGTAATGATGCTGAAAAATTTAGCTTTGATTTCAGAAATAAATTAGATTTTTAATGTATATTAAAATAGAAGAACGTTGTTTTACTTTTTTTGTATTTATCAATTAAACGCAGCCTTGATGAGCATTCGAAACTTGTTTAAAATGCATTCAAAATCACACTGATCCCAAACTTTTGACCAGCTGTGTGTGTATGTGAATATATATGGTTTGTCAGTTGTTTCCACGCTTTGCCTTTTTGTCTCTGCAGGCCCCCAGAGCTTTCTGATAGGGATGCACAATATTGGATTTTTGCCAGTATCCGATATGCCCATATTTTTCAACTCTTTTTGGCCGATAGCCAATGCCGATACACGTCCTTTTGTTTGGAAACGACACCAAGTCTCTCCTGTGTGGAAATTATAAGCAAATTCTTTTTAATTGTATAATTATTTTTTATTATTTATAATTTAATTTTTTATGTTTTTTATTTTTATTTTTTAATGCCTGTGAATCTGAGGGATAGAGTAGCAAGTAATAATAGAATATTTGTGATAAAAATGAGTTTAAAATAACACAGCAACAAAAGTAAAACTTAAAAATTAAAATATGAATCTAAAGTTATGCCAGTAATACAATTGATTACTATTAAATGTATAATAAAATAAATACACAACAAAATAATTAGCTAAGGTGGACCCTTACATAATACCAATGATATAATATAAAGTAACAAATAATAAAATAACATGAAAACGACTGTGATTATAATACTATACAATAAATACAACATGAATTAACACAAAATAATAAAGAAATAAGCACAATAGAATATATATTTCTATTGTTTTACGGTGCTCAATTTCCTACACCTTTACCTTATTATTCTCAAGTTAGGTTAGGTATCTCATAAGCATTTGAATTTTCATACTTGCAAAATAGGCCTCAGAAGACTTCTTTTGGCAGGCAGGCTTCTTGGTTGTTAATAGATATAGTTTTATTATCTATAGGTTAAATACTTTACATGCAAATACTAATATATATAAAAATAAAAAAAAAATGCAAGCAAAATCATTTGCTAGCTTTGTTCGTGCATTCTAATGTCCTGATGTCTACATTAGAAGACCTCTATGTAAGACCCCCAGTTTTCACATTCTTTCTTTACTAGATTGTTCTCAGCTGCTGCCTTCTACGCCTCTTGTACAGCGAACACCTTACGGTAACATCTGAATTCCCTTTATAGCAAGCTCTGTCTAATACATGTTCATTCTCTAGCTATGCTCTTGCTTATACATGTTATAAACATTTTCTTAATAAGTGCTTTTAAACAACAAGTGTGGTGTCTTACTTAATAAACTACTTTTAATAAAACAAATACAATACAAGTGTTGTCTTTCTTAATAAAGAAAATTCATTTTTCTTTACAATTAAATATACAAAAGGATTTTTTTCAGGGTTATACCATTAAAACTGCTGAATGTTATACCATTTTAGAAAGAGCAATACTCAACTATTTTTTTATTATTATTTTTTATTTTGAGATAAAAACAAATCTGTGGTTCTATAATGTCTGTCACACCATAGGACATTACGTCACAGACCTAGACCTGACTGTTGACAAATATGATGCGGGGCAACAACTCTATAAATTCTTGAGATATGCCACTGGAATGGCAATCAAACCAGTGACTTCCCACTCGTGAACTTGTACTAGATCGATGTACTCCCAGTTCCGAGCCCCTACGGATGTATTGTCAAATATACAAATAACGTAAAATAAAAGGTATAATCTTGTCTTATGCTCCGTTTTCCTCATCCGTTTCTTCTTAAAAAAGCAAGAAATAAGGACCTTTGGCGATAGAAATTATTTGTAAACAGGCTTAAGCCTAGAACGTTACAAAGTGACTTACGAGCTCAAAAACCTGTCTAGAATGCAGCATTAGTCCCAGTTTGCAGAATCGTTATTCAAATGCAGAAAGATATGATTTGAATTTGAATTCTATTGAATTCTACAGACAAGTAGAAAGGGGGGGGGGCAGTCAGTTTTCGGGGGGAGACCGCTGAGTGCCACGATTGCAAGTTTTGCACATATTAGAATAGATAACACTCCACTCGGAACAGAATATACTGTATGTGTTACTTGGTACGTCTGTTTATTGATTAAATAAAAAAGCTTGGAAACACTGATGACAAAATTTTGAAATGCAGCGTTAGTGGGGATAAACTAATCTGATACAATGTACAGCTCAGCAGCACATTCTCTTCCATGAATGGATTCCCTTGTTACTTGTTTTTTGGGGCAATAAAATGACTAGTTTGATTATTTTTCCCTTTTTTTTGGCGTGTTCAGTTTTATTCTCCTCAAGCCTACTTCCGCATGCCATCCGCAAGCGCTTCCAAAGCACGAAAAGAGGCTTTTCTGCCAAGCACCAGAGCAGGCAGGAAATTTACAGCCCGCCCAGGCCACCTCCAGGGCAGACATGCTTCAGCGGTGCTAAAACCCTGTGGCGTAACACAAACCCTCCTGAACCTTAATTTATGTTTTCAAGTTTGATTTTTCTCTTCCTCACACCTACAAGGTTTTTCGCCCGGAAACCACCAGGAAGTATGTGCTGGTCAGGCATTTTCACATGTTTGGACGACAAGGAAAATGAGTCGAGGGATGAATGAAGGGGGTCGGAGAAGGGATTCCAACAAGCGAGCCATAACATCTCCACACTTCAAATCTACAGGGATTTATTAGATATGGAAGTCCATTAGCATCATAAAGAACAGGCAGAGAATGGCGTTTCGGGCCTGAGGAAGCTTAAAGACACATGGACGTCTGAATCTGAATAAGCCGATTTGTCTTGATTTAAGCCCGGGAAGGGCTGTTTAACGCAGATATACATCTTCAGCACTCTGAAGTCTGAAGGAAGGTGAATAATCATAGGACAGGGCTTGAGAGAAGGCAGACCACCAACAGTTAACACTCGCACAGCACTTTCTTCATGCCAGTGTCCAATTTGATGCAGATGGCGGCTCGAGGAATGAGTGTGTGAGCTTGTGCGTTTGTCTGCATGTCAGGAGCAAATACCACAGTTTTTAAGTTAGAATCTCTCAACACCTTTTACTTTGAGAGATGAAGAATAGACTGCACTTTCACTGTCGGATCTTATTTTAAAATAGGCCACGTACACTGCAGCTAAATTCGGTTGTCAGTTCACCTTTTACTCCTTAATCGCGTTCTGTACACACATAATTCACTAAAATACAATAATTAAACTGCCACTTCTTGACGTTCTACTGTAGCTGTCTACTATGGGAGAACAGCTGGTTTGCCATAGTCTGTACAATGTGACACATTATGTAGATAAATGTTACATTTTATAGTTTATACGAGTTGCAATTCCACCAGTATACGATTCTACCATTAGTCTTTCATTTAATGTGTTGATATGTTAAACTTAAGCTAATTTTAATTATTATTTTTCTTTTTATTATTTGTACATATATGTCTGCTGTTGATAACAGCACTGAGACTAAAGATGATGTGAAACGAACAATTTAGGTATTGCCTAATATCATCTTCATAATCCATAATTTGTATTTAAATAAATGACAGAATGCCACGTTCCACCTTCGTGTTTATGGTTGCTTAATGATTTTTACGTTCTCGGCTAAGGCGGTGTAACAGTTTACTTCCGGTCATCGTAGCCGTTCCATTGGAAGATGTTTCTTAAAAGTCCCATTACAGAAATTCTACGCAGCGTCTACGGAACTGAACAACTACTTGTTAATGACGTATTTAAACACGCATCAGAAATGTGTCTTCGCCTGTAGGTGAGATGCAAGAAAATAATCGTAAAAGAAGTTTATAGACATGGGGCTAGTTGTGCTCACGAGCCCTGCAGTGAAGTGTCAATGTTGCCAGATCGTCATAGAAAAAAACAACAACAGTAAAACACCCAAATGCTTGGTTTATAACAACAAAAAAATCATATAGTCCTATCCCACAGACCACTTTTTAAACTCCATAAAGTGCCTAGTTTTATGAGATTAGACCAAACAACATGCCTAAAAGCGCTTGTAAATACGAGGACCTGGCAACACTGCAAGACAGCGCTCTCTAAAGCAGCCTCTGAAGCATAAACAAAACATAGCACATTTATCACGTTTAGATTTTTTTTTTTACAAAAATCATGTTAAAATGTAATACAGCTGGTTTCTGAGCAACATTTATTTGTACATCTTGTAATCATCATTGTATTAATGAAAACTACATGGCTTTGATCATAAAATTAAGTATTACATACAATAAATATTTTTTCTTTTCGAGTGTGAGCTCACAGTATGAATCATAAAATCCTGATGTATCAATTATTTATTTTTTTGGTAGGCTATATTCAGTTTGGTAAACTTTTTTTTGATCATAAAATATCTTTTTAATGTTTTTTTTAACTATTTTGGTAATATTGAATACATTTAACATTCAGTTTATAATGTAATATGTAATAATACAGAACACAAATTAATAATAATAAGCTACGAATGCATTAGACAAGTAATTTAGAGTGTGAATACAGTGTGTATTTGTATTCATTTCGCATGTTAATCTCGGTCTAGATCAAGGCCTGCACGACTATATAGTGATAATTGGATGTGATTATGTTTTCTTATGTAAGCACTGAGTCATGTTTACCTTTGAAACCTGTTAAATTCTTGTTTGTTTTCTTTATAAGATATATCAGGAGGTCACTTTAATTGACGCTGTGCTTTAAGAGCAGATTAATTCTCCGGTTCTTCTCATTCTCTGTTTACAGTTCACTCATTTTAATGAAGCAACACAGTTCTCGGCCAGAGCGTTTCATATGCGTGAGGTAGCAAGATGACTGCAAGCTAATTATTCCTCACCTCGTCCTATTTTAAGCCTCTCTTTATCTGGGATAAACTGCCCTAATAAAATGGTATTTAAAAATAGGTTAATTGCATTGCAGTGCTGTTTTTGTAATTGTTACAGGAAATAAATGAGGTTGCACTGAGGAAGTTTCACAGTTCTTTGGTGCCCCCTAGAGGATACATCGTTACTTTATTTTTCGTGACTAGTTTAGTCATACTTCCCACTGAAGAGAATGTCTTGAATCAAGAGTGTATGAAAATTAAGTGGTTATGGCAGATTAGTCAAGATTGATGCTTGAATTAAGCAATGAGTCCATGTCCACATTTGTTTATACCACAAAAAATGTATAATTTGTGCAAAACCAATTAAGTATAGTGCTCAAGAAATTAAGCTGCTGTATAATAAAAAACTTCAGATATAAGGAAGTAGGTGGGTGATATTGTCGGCCGGCACAAAACAAAGAGGTTAGCTCACGAAAAACCATTTCCTCTAATGTTTTAACGCTTAAATTTTGTATAAAACCTCAAAAGTGTTTCCCAGGGTATATTTTTTTTTCTTCCCCCATTTGTTGTACATTGTTCCTCTTAGCAGATTCTACCTATTAAAAAAAAAAAAAAAACTTAATATAACTACAACTAAACCTACAATTATTTTCAGAATTTTTAAAAATAAAAATGCATAAAAACTGAAATAAAATTAGCTATGTAGAAATAAAATGACAAAATCAAACAAATGACTAAAGCTTAGAATAAAAATGTAAAATAAAAAAGCTAATAAAAAATACGAATAAATCATATAATATTATATACGCTACCAGTCAAAAGTTTTTGAACTGCAGATTTGTAATGTTTTTTTTTAAAGAAGTCTCTTCTGCTCACCAAGCCTGCATTTGTTTGACCCAAAGTACAGCAAAAACAGTAAAAATGTAAATAATTTTACCATTTAAGATAATTTGAAGATATTTTAAAATGTAATTTATTCCTGTGATTTCAAACATTTTTAGCATCTTTACTCCAGTCACATGATCCTTTAGAAATCATTCTAATATTCTGACTTGCTGCTCAGAAATATTATGATGATGATGATGATGATGATGAAAACAGCCGAGTAGAATTTTTCTTTTTTTTTGATGAGTAGAAAGTTCAGAAGTACAGCATTTATCTGAAATATATATCTTTTGTAACATTATAAATGTCTTTATTATCACTTTTGGTCAATTCTTGATAGATAAATAAATGTATTAATTTCTATAACGTCTTTCCCAGAATTCAGGTAAATTTCTTTGGATCTTTCTACTCATCAAATAATCCTAAAGAAAAAGAAACTGTTTTAAATATTGATAACAGTGATGTTTCTTGAACAGCAAATCAGCATATTAGAATGATTTGCTGAAATGATGCTGAAAATTTAGCTTTGATCACAGAAATAAATTACAGTTTAAAATATATTCAAATAGGAAACAGTTATTTTAAATAATCAAAATTGTGCTGTTTTTTCTGTACTTTGGGTGAATCTAAATCTGGATCTTCTTAATCTTTTTTTTTTAAACTCTTGATTAAACTGCCAAAAGCTGAACAAAATTGAATTGGAAGTATCTGTATGAAGTAATCCATAATACTTAACATGACCATATACTAAATGAATTAAACATGCAATGTAATGTGATTGTAACAATGTAGCATTATATCATGTTTAACATACTATTTTTATTAGTATTCAGTCACCATTAGTCATTTACCTGTGTTTTAATTCATTATGCTGGTGTAGAGCTCCCTCTTATGGCACCGTAGAGAATCGTTCACATCCTCACCCATTAAAAAAACCCCATTATAAGTGCAAAAACACAAGCCAGACGATACCATCAACTAAAATACATTTAATGTAAGGTGTCATTTACTTCCAGAGATTTCTGAAAGAGCAAATCCCATGAACATGACACATCCACAGTACTGAAACATTCTCAAGGCCTTCAGAGGGTTTTGGTAAAAACTTGAGACACATTCTCCTTGTATTGTCTTTCAGCATGCTGTAAAATGAAATGCCAAAGTGTTCCTTTTTTTATTTTCTTTTTAATCATCAAGATATTTTACCAAAGCATACTCTTTACTTCAAGTGATTTATCTTCATTCTTAAATGGCAAACCTTTTCATTCCTGGTGCATGGCTAAAAACAAAAAAAGTCACACAAGCAAAATTAGAAGCCCCTTCCCATAACGCTATCTAAATGCCCTTGCTTATTTTGCTACTCTATGCCTATTCTAGCTAACCAAGTCAAAGATTTGCATAGAGTACCCAAGTGTTAACAAGAGCTGTCGAGTTGTTTTAACTTGGCTGAATTCTGTGCAACATCCAGTCAGTTAGTCATACACCTGCAATAATAATAATAATATTAATAATAATAAGGCATAAAATACACCTGTGGTGTCTCTCCTGCATTCAAAACTAATTCATGAGGTTTAAACGATGCCATTTCAGCACCTATGAATCGTACCTTTAAAACAATAAAGCAGTAAAACAGGGAGAGGTGGTTAGGTAATAAGACACTGGAGGTGCATTATACAGCGCTTAGGTTCTATTAAAGCTCATGTTGAACACAGGCAGTTTACAAGCCACCTTGATTTAACTGTACAATATGTAAAATTCACATTCTCAATGGTTTAATTAAAAGTGAATGAAAACAATGAATCATTACTCAACAGTATCACTTTTCCTCAAATGCTTTGTTTAAAAAAAAAGAAGGAATAAATCAATATAAAAACAACATTACATATGTTCTTTTAATCTCATAAAGCCTAATGTGTTTTAACGATTTTGTACAAAAAACTTGAAAAGAAAAATATATGGCTCTGCACTTGCCATTATATAATAGAATGGCAGAAATATTTTTATATTTCTATGGCTCGGCAGTGATATAGTAAAACTAGTTTTTAGAAAAAAAAATAATAATAATAAAATGAAAACAGATAAAGTACATTTAAGTGGCTTAGTGGCATAAAACATTTGAAATGAAACTCACTTCATATCTTTATAATATCAATAAAATTAAAACAACTGTTTTTTTCCAGTGCTTTGGGAAGAAAAAAGATATAATAAACCTATAATAATACACGTATATTTTTTACATATTCAACCTCAACTGTACAGCTCAAAAGCTGGATCAAATTTCATGTTGATCCGTGTTTTCCTGAAAGGCACCTTGGGCTGTATGAACTTCAGTTTGGCAAACAGAGCTCACAGCTGTCAGCTTTATTTTACTGAGTGCCAGCACGAGCATTTGAACGTGTGCTTCTTAAAGAATCTGGCCTTGGCTTTAAGGCACCTCATTAGGAGTGTGTGGCAAATAACAAGATATACTGCATTATACTGCATACTGCACTGAACATACTGTCTCTCACACAAGCACCTGGTCTGGCATGTTATATAAACAGAAGCCTGGCTTTATTGTTTCGTCTTCAATAATGACAACAGCAGCGACATAAAAAAGCATGAGTAAAGCTAATGCTAGAGTGATATGGCAGGTTCCTTTTGATAGATTTTTTTTTTCATGAACATTACAAGGTACTTTTAGACTTCTCAAACTCTTTGACCAATTTTCCATGACTTTTTTCAGTGTGATTAGTAGATAAGGATCTTTAAAAGTCTTGTGAATCTGTTTGGCTGATTCATTCAAGTGAATCAAATCAAAAGAATGATTCGCTCACAACTGACTAGATTATAGGTGTCCTTTCCAGGTGTTCCATGATTGTGAGAACCCTTTCCCTTCCTACTTATTGATAAGCTGTCAAAGGTATTGATATTGATAAGCAGCCTTTGCATATTGCTCTGATACATCAGGCGTTGTGTTTAAGAGCTCAGATGTGGCGGTACATTTTGAATCCTTTAGTAATCACTTCTGTCTGAATTTAGAGGACATTAAGTGAGTGTGACAGTCTCACATGTGGGAAATAGCTAACATATGATAAAGCAGAAAATTATAATTCTACAGAGAATGTGAGAGTGTGGTTTGGACTGTTAAAGTGGTTCCGGAGTGTAAAAGCTGACTCAACATTTCTTATAACCATTAAAGGGATAGTTCACACAAACCCAGGCTTATTGGAAATACATGCTTCTACATACATTTTTGCAACATTGTTATTACATACAGCAATTTCAAAGTGAAATGTTCAGAGAGTGGCGCTAAAACACATTCAGTATGAGACTGTGGCACGTTTTTATAACATATTGCGGCGTTTTTATTACACCGCTTTATTTACAGGTATTTATTGCGGCTGTTCAGAATTCAAATATCCTGGAGTGCTGATAAAGCTTAATGCCCCATCATGTTGAAAATATCCCCTAGACCAAACCCGATAGTTTTAACAAATGCGAAAGTGATATAAAAACGCATTCGTTAACTTTCTTATGTGGATTTGAGCCGTTTTATCGAACTGTAGTTTCGGAGCTCTTATCACTTATGAAGCTGTATATGTGACGACAACTTCAAATGTATACGTTTTCAAAACGCGCAGGATGTTAAAATTGCTTTGAAGCCATAATGTTATACTCTGTAAGTAATTTTGTGTGGGAAAAAAGGTTTTATTAATCAAAACTAAAGTATAAATCACACATTGTGTGAAAAGGAATAAAAGTTGTCAGAGTTTTACAGCCTCCAGTGTTCATTTCAACTGGAAACTGGAGTGATTCATAAGTATAGGTATGGATTTTTTTTTTCAGTTTTGTAGAAATGTATATAGAGGCATGTCTTTTCAATGAGCCATCATTTACTCACCCTCATGTTGTTCTAAACAAAAGAAGATATTATAAAGAATGTTGGTAACCAAACACAGTATCCATTGACTAATAGTATTCTTTTACCATACCAAGAACAACAAGAGTGAGACAATTGACAAAATGTTGATTTTTGGATGAACTATCCCTTAATGGCAATCTGTATGTGTCTAAGGACATATTTTTATACTAAACATCCAATATAGGCCAATTCTCGATAGAATTCAAGCATCTCTGTTTTGTTTGTTCAGTTAGTCTATATCGCATTTAACAATATATGCATATTTTCATTTCAGTGACAACAACTGCATGATTTTACTAAAACCATGTTTCTTGTTTTGCATGTCAGGATAAAAAAAGTAGCTAAACTTTCATTTGGCAGAGTGCACCAATATCGTACCTTTCCCCATTTACAGTGTGCCAGACTAAATGCAACTGTGTGTGAATACATGTCACATCATATGCACATTGTGCAGCGACACCTAAGGCTGTCCAGGTCACAGTATGTCTGAGTCCTCAATGCTGAAGCTGCTACGGCGGCTGCTGTCCACAGAAGCCTCAGGGGACATGGCTGACAGCAGCGGGTCTCCTCCCAGCGGCGACAGGGCTTCTTCCATCAGCAAGAAGCTCAGCTCGCTCTTCTTTCCCATTGGCGTGACACCTCCGCCCAAAGAACTGAGATCCCCGATTCCCCCCATGCCATCCTGATATCCTGGGATGCCGCCGTCGCACAAGTCCAGCGACTGGGCATAGTCAAAGTGCTGGGAGCTGCCCACAGCTGGGTACTGCAGTGGGGGTTGGGGGTGAAGGTGCTGGTGCTGGTGTTGATGGAGCTGAGTGTGGGGTCGGAGCTGGGGCTGACCTTGGTGCTGCTGATGCTGGGGGTAGTGAGGAGGGAGATGGGGCTGGTGCGAGAGGTGGTTCTCCTCAGGACTGTTCTCCTGCTTGATGAAGGGGTTGAGAATCTCAATGTTGTTCAGACCGGATGGAGAGTTGCTGGGAAGGCCGTGCATCTGGGCCTGCCTCTCGAGCTCCTAAAGAATGAGCACAAATATAAAATATCAGTTTTTATGTATTTGTATATAATGACTAAAGGTCTGCGTAGCATTCACACTAGCATTTGACAGCAAGGAAAATTGAAAATATGCCAAATGGAAACACGTCAATTTTGCAAAAACACCCATATATTGCACAAAAATAAAAATTACACTCACATGAGGTGGTTTTTCAGGCAAAACAGAATATTTTGCATAACTCTGTAAACTCTTTTTTTCTAGGGCTGCCCCCTAATAGTCGACTAATCAATCGTTAGTCGACCTGAAAAGGCTTGGTCGACCAAAATTTTATTAGTCACTTGGTCTCCGAAAAAAAAAGTCACACAGTTTGTGATGAAGAGCTTGTTAATGGCTAGTCTGTGTGGTAATAGTAATACAGTACATCCAACACTCGCCTATCATTCATCAACCTTAAATATGGCCGCTCAGTCTAATGTTAACCTAGAGAAATGTGAGCTGTTCCCATGTCTGTGCGGAAGCTGAACAGACGCGCACTAACTGCAGGACAGATGGAGGTGCCAGTGTGGTCATTTGCTCTTAAAATAGCCTACTCCCTCATTTTTAGTAAAACATCTTTCGAATCTGCAAAGACGTTTGTTCTTGTAGATTCACAATAACAATGAATATATGTTTTTGTAAAATAATGAAAGCAAACAAGATGCGCTTTGAGTGTGAAACTCTGTGTATCTTTGCCTTACAGACATTAAAATGTAAATAAACACTACGCAGATAGTGTTATTTTAGTATAATTGAGATTTATTAATGTTGATTATAGTTTATCATAATTGAGATCTATTATCGTTTTATTTATGAATATTTTTTAAGGTTTACTTTTTACCATATCTATGTAGATTTTATTGTTTTTATTTCAGTTTTAGTTTTAGTTATTTTAACTAAAATAAAACGAGAAATGCTGCCTTGGCATCTAGCTGAAATAACATAATATTTTATTTAATATTTAGTTTTTACTTTTAGTTAACTATATGAAACCTATACTTTTTTGTGGCTTTTACTTAATTTATACATTATGCAAATCTAAAAATTAACATTTTTTCATACTCTTTAAAGTAATAATTCCTAAACTCATTTGTATTACTTAATATGATTTATTTTATTTTTAGAGTTTTTTTTTTTTTTTTTTTACAGGAACAGTAAAAGTAATAAGCGGCTTAACAGTATTGGTCCGCATTTCAATATTGTGCATCCCTATTAATGCTCAAAAACATTTCATATTATCAGTATTAAAAACAGTTGCGCTGCCTAATATTTTAGTGGAAACTAATTGACACATTTTCTTCAGTATTTTATGATAAACAGGGAGTTCAAAACAAAAGAAGTTATTTGAAAATGAAATATTTTGAGTAAATGTCTTTACTGTCATTTTTGATTAATTTAATGCATCCTTGCTGAATATACATTCATTTTTGTTCATTTAAAATTTGGGCGGGGGGGCATGTTTTACTTTTTATAATGCGACAGAACAGTATTCAGACAGGAAGTGAAGTCTAAAGAAGCGAGACGTTTGAAGCGGAAGCAATTATTTGAAACAGAAATCTTTTGTATAAATGTCTTCACTGTCATTTTTGATGAATTTAAAGGGTTACTCTACCCCAAAATGAACATTTTGTCATTAATCACCTACCCCCATGTTGTTCCAAAGCTGTAAAGGCTTTGTTTGTCTTCAGAACACAAATTAAGATATTTCTGATTCATTCTGACAGCTCTCTGGCCCTCCCATAGACAGCAATGTAAGTAACACATTCAATGTCCAGAAACATAGCAAAATAAAAACATAGCAAGAATAATGACTTTTTATTTATTTAATGTTTTTTGGGAGGGGGTATTCAGACAGGAAGTGATATGGGAGAGAGAAAAGGGAAAGATCTGGGAAAGGTCCGCGAGCCAGGACTGGAACTCGGGATGCTTGAAGCATAAGGGCACTATATGTCGACAATAAATGTTATTTCTTAAAAAAAAACAAAAAAATTACTAAGCAAGAAAAAAAAGAAGAACTAGAAACTTATAAGTGACTCAAATACCTGGATGAGAAAAGGCCTTTACACTAAAGACATGTTAAATGTTCATCGTGTTGCTAGATCAATTGTTGTCTTAGTGGATACTTGAAGCTTCAGATTTTATTTGTGTGACAAAGACTGACACAAGTGTGACACTTAAGAGTGAATATTCACCTGAATGCGGAGCCACAGCTGTTTGTTGGCCATCTCCATTCTCCTGAAGTTGTTCTCTACCTCTCTGGTCCTCTGCATGTCCTTCTGCATGCGTTTAATATACTCCACAGAGGCCCTCAGAATAGTGCCTTTATTCCAGCGAACATCCCTGAACACAAGAGGTCCCAGATGGATGGTCAAGTGTTAATCAATGAAAATCTCCAAATAGTTGGAAGAACTGTCCTACAAAATCCTTCCAGAATTAAATTAGAATCAAACTTACAGGTCATTGGTTTTGGGGATCATGGTGCCCAGCTCTTTAATTCGATCATTGATGTTAAACCTTCTCCTCCTTTCAACTAAAGAAAAAAAAAAAGAATAGTTGTTTTTGTCAGACCTTGACCATTATGTTTTTCTTTTTTTTCTGACTTGATCTTTTGATTACGGTGGGAAATGTAGTAACCATTTCTATGCAATACTGCCTCTGCGTGTAAATAGTTTATGATGCTCAGGATATGGCTCTATGTTCCATCTTAAGCCAAAGTATTTGGGAACAGGCCAAGCTTAGCAAAGCTTTGCAGAATTACTGTCCTATTGTACAACTCCAATACTTGTGAAATGTCACAGGCAATTACATTTTAATGCCACGGCAGCAGGATCTGTCCGAGTTAACGATAGACCAAAGTGTAGTGCGCTGTCAGCTGAATTTGCCCGGAGGTGACAGGGGGTGTCAATGGCAGGGCACTAGCGGAGCAAGTGTACTTTAAACTGTGAGGGGTTATAAAATGAAAGAAATGAGGGGGAAAAAGCGCATACTCACTCAAGTTGTGATTGTCTTTCTTTTGCCTCTCCTTGGCCATTGCACGAGCTTCAGCATCTTGCCAAAAAAAAGGCAATACTGTCAATCAACACGTTTTGTTATACATTCATGAGATTTTGTAATAGCGGCCATCAGTGACGTTTCCCTTTGTCAAACTTTGCTTACATTTTATCCAGCAGTATGCTGAGTATTTTTCTGCAACTTCCCTTTCCTTCATATAATTAATGTCAGTCATATCACTCTTAACGTTATCCATCTTATTTTTCAATGCAGAGGTAAGCCATTTTCTATGAATGTGCGAGACTTCCAGTTCATTAGCTGCTTTAGGGAAATAACGAGAAGACTTAAGTGCAGTAAACGGTAAAACTGTTTGCACTACAAACCAGTGTGTTCATAATTAAGATTATACATTAAAATAATATGGTAAGATACAGTTTGCAATAGCAAAATGAGCTGTTTTGTACAGCTAAAAATTACTGGAAGCGAATGACACCGGAAGCCAGACACATTAAATTCACAAATGGCCGCACTTGCTTTTAAGGAAAAAATAAGGTGGATACAGAACCAAGTAAACATTTTGATAATCTTGAATGTTTTTTTTTTCTCTTGTTTGACCAAACAGGGAAAAATAGAACAAACAGAACAAAAAAGGTTAAAAGAATTACAAAATTATCATTTGTGCATTTGTTGACTACTATTATTCTTTTTTATAAAACTTTTTACACCAAAATAGACTGTTTTGTACAGGATTGCTCTACCTGACAGCTCTCTCTTGATGGCTAGGTTGGCAGGACAGGAGTTGCTGGTCATTGCGATAGCTGATCCGGACATACCTGGCCCTGTGTACACATCCAAATGGCTGCTGGACAGTGGAAGCTAGGAGTCCGCAAAAGAGATAAATGTGAGTCTGGGTGAGTTAAAAGACAACAACAGTTTTTAAACCTACGGAGACAATTTTTCTTAGAATAACAACTGAACAAATTCATGAGCACAATCTATGCTTTCGTTGCTGGACAAGATACAACTAGTTTGTCTTGCAAATGGCATTTTTATGAAGCTATATTCAGCGTAACTCTGGTAAATCATCACAATCACTAGATAGCCAATAAACACCCAGCTTATCTCTAGCGCAAAGCCATAAACGCTAGAGATACCGGAGATAAAGCCCACAAAATATCACACTTGGCTATTGCTTCTGGGTGAGAGAAATGATTGACTATGTTCTTTCTTATCTTGGTCTTTATGGTTTTATACCAGTTGTATCTTTTATTCCATCTTAGTGTCTCAGTATAATTGTAAGCAAGCCGGCTTTGAGCTCCTAATGAGCCGTGACAAGATACCTTATCACAGAGGCTACTGTGAAGCACCAAGCCAAACAAACACAAATCAACAGTAAAAAGTCAAAGATGGAAGCCCGTTATACAGTGTAAAGCCACACTTCTAGTAAAATGCACACCTAATGATTTTCTTACAATCAATAGTTGAGTGAAGTGAACAGAAACGGCTCGTTAAACATTTCAAATGTGATAAACTAAAAGGAAACTGTATAAGAGAGGGTGTGAACTTGTGAACACAATGATTTAAAATGTGTATGCACAATGCAAAATGTTTGATGCCCTATTGGTTTTGTGAATTCCATCTTTAGAGGCTTTAATCACTGATCAAAGAAACAATGATCAAAGGAGGGACATGGTCAACAGGGTCAGAGGCGGCCTTTGCAGCCTCATTAGGAGTCTGAACCCCCATGTCTCTTCTGACCTTCAAAATCCCTAATGTCCCTCTGAAAAATAGTTTGCACACTAAATATTAAGCTCACACAGATCAAATCTGATAATATTCGCCACTGTTTGCACTTTTTAATGGCCGTGTTACAAATCCACAAGGATTAGGGGTTTAATTGTTCTGTGGATAAGCACAATAAAGGCATTTATCAAAGAAAAACCTTTGCATACAGACAAGTCGTAAAGGAAAAATGGCAACAGGATGATTTCAGGTAAATAGGCTTCAGAAGAAAAACAACAATAGCACTTCCTGATAGGATGATTCCTGATGATTTCATGAGTCTGGAAACAAAGATCAATCATTACAATGGAAAACAGATCCCTTGGACGCTGATCAATCAGAAAATCAATCAGACGCATTCACTCAATACTACTACTTAATGTAGTAAATCAGTACAAATACTATCATCATTTATTGTTCTAAACATTTTCTCCCTTCTGCGGCACACATATTTTAAGACAAATCTCTTTAAGACATATTTTAAGACTTCCATTGTGTGCACAGGTTTGGAACATAAGTAAATGATGACATAATTTTCATTTATGCATAAACTATCATTTTAATGGATGAAGCGGTTGCTTTCCTGCAGGTCCACCTGGACAACAGCCATAAACAATGAGCTATTCATAGATACATGAGCATAACATGCTGCAAGCCTATGGCTAAAAAAGTGTTGCAAGGTTACCGGTGTCCTTAAAGTGCCTAAGGCATGTGCTCTTTCTAGTCCCTCTAGTTTCCAGGAACAAGACGCACAGAAACGAATAGCTGCAAGACTAAACAACCCCCCTTCCCCACACACCTGATAGATAGAGAGTGATGGGAACAAGACGGCCTTACCAGCTGAATCTTTTCTCCATCGATCACCTCCACGATGGCATAGGTTTTATTTGTGTCTTTCATACTGGCCTCTGAATCTCTCATAGCTGCACACCCTTATCGTTCACCCTCGACCTCCCCGGAGAGACTAACCTGAGCTGCACCGGGACCTTCTCTCTTCTACTTTCTCTTAACAACTAAACACTGAACTTTCCCCTATCTGGACTTTCAGCCTCCCCTCCCCAGCCCTCTCTCCCTCTCTCTCCCAAACCTCCCCCTGCTTCCCCACCTCCACGAAATGCCTTGTAAACAAGTTGAACTCTAACTGAGAGCGGCTTAATTGTTAATGTCGGGCAGTTACTTTAAATACAAAGCACAGTGCTCCCACTTTCCTGATTCCCAGCGCAATGTCTTTCCTTGAGTGGATCAGGCCACCATTTTAAGTCAATTAAACACTTTAAATACTTTTCCCCCAAGACATGCCGAAGGAAGCTAAATATCGGTTATCCAATAAATCGAGCACAAAAAAATCACCAGATGAGTCCAAACAGAAAATAAGTCGCTTCGAGGTCGCATGAGAGAAAAACAGTTGCATCATTTTACTGAGACGGTGCTTTGCTATAATTAGACGTGACTTTTGGTAATCAGACAAAGATGCTTTTCATCCCTATAACCCAGATAAAAAGCAGCACAACAAATGGATCCAGTATAATTCCTCCATTGTTAAAGTACAAGGTTGCGGGGCTTTCAAAAATAGACCTATTCAGCGGCAATAAGGCGCAGCCTGTACATCATAAACAAGAATTATTCACTCAATTTTCTACTTACCTCCTGGGATTCAGCAATCTGTATTAGTCTAAGAGGCCTGAAGTGAGGGAAGCTGTACTTACTGTGTTTGGCATCTGGACCACGGGGTCAATATAAGCCTGGATGTCATCATAACTGGACTGCAGGCTGATGATGTCATCAATAACCTCATCCATCTTGTCCAAAACAAACACATAAAGAGAATTTAGACACCTTCTACGCGTTCCTTCGATTACTAAAGACTTTCTCTAAGTTAAGCCGATATCTAAAGAGAACATTTCTAGAAATTACCAATGAAAGATGTATTCCTCTCAAGAGTCCTATAGACATAATCCCTGTGTAGTTTAGCTCACAAAAGTAGTAAGTATGCCACAAGCAAACATTCACTTAGGATCCCATAGGATCTGGTGGCATTGGGAGCAGAGGAAGGAAGGACCAAAGTCTGCTTCGTTCCAAAGGGCCATCCTGCCTAAGGTTCCCTGTCACTCTTTAATCTGTAATTATACCTCCACGGCCATAATTGGCCACTTAAACTCCAATGACAATGGAGTTAAGTTAGTTAATATCCTGACCTTTGAGTGCACTTTGGGAAATAACACCCACCAGGGGTGAGAAATGTTTAAATCATAAAGGTTGCGGTGTATGAGAGATGAGCCAGACTTTGTCATCTACCGAACTTTAGGTTTCTGTGAACTCAGAAAGAGGAACTACAGTACTAAATATAAAGCTGCAACAGATATACTAACTGTAAATTAAACATCAACAAAATGAATCATCATAAATTATGGGAAAAGTGTTTCTTTTAAACATGCCTGGACATGGTTATAACCAGAAATGCTGAACTACCTCATTCTCGTGGTTGGAGCCGATGTTGAGCATAGCCATGGGACTGTTGGGTGCGCTGTTCCCAGCAGAGGTCATGAGCTGATCGGTTCGCATGCATGGAGAAGGCATGGATGGTGGGACGGTTCCTGTCTGAGCCTGGGGCATGGTGGGCGGAGAGGGCTGTACCAAGCTTGTGACCGCATGTACAGCCTGCTTGGTGGCGTATGTGGTGGACAGGTACTCCTTAACCTGCTGCCGCTGAGACTGTCGAATGTGGTAGTCTGTGGGGTTCTCAAGATGGGTCTGTACCTGTAAACATTATAATATAATATATTATATTATGTACTCTGCTATCCATAAATTTGTGGTCAGTAGTCGGTGCTGATAGCCTACTGGTTATAGCACTGACATAAAGTGCAACTGCACCTCTGGCTACCCGAGTTCGAGTCCCAACTCGAGGTCCTTTGCCAATCCCATTCCCAACTCTTATGCTTTCCTGTCATTCTCGACTGTCCTTTCCATTAAAAATCATGAAAGGCCAAAAATAAAAAACAAATAAATTGGGGTCAGTAGACGTGTATGGCTTAATATAGCGTAATTAGTGATGCCCCGCTTTTATGAAATTATTTGGCCCGTCCCGCACCACTGTATCTATTTTTACAACCCGCCCCGCACCCGCGACCATTAAATAGACATACTAGGCATTGTAATGTAAATGAAAACAGCCTTTATTTCAGCCTGAAAGTGCTTGGAAACATCGCCCTGTAAACTGGCAACAACATACGATTATGAATATGAACCATAAATCAGGTCATATTAATAACAAGATAATGATAAACAATTTGGTTAAAATTTACTTGAAGGGGTGTGCATACGACTGACATGACACCTTCATAATCATGACATGACACGTCATGGATATGAAGGAGGTTTATGCATGTTTATGACAAAACATGCTGCAAAGATGACATTGTTTGAGATAGGGCTAGGGTAAGGGTAGGGGTAGGGTTAGGTTTAGTCTCAGCCTCAGACGTCACGCCCACGGAACGTTGGCTAAACGTCTGATGCATATGGCACACTTATCTGGAAACACTTCAGGAGTTTCGAAGTCGTCACAGGATTGGTTTGATTATATGGGATTTCCGGGAGACACGTGTGTCGCGTTCTTTAACGTTCCGCCTGGAAACAAAAATGCCGTGGCGCCCAGCTCCCTCACAAATGAGAAAGTCGTTGTATTTACAACTGTGACGACGAGCGCCTATTAGGATCAACTAAAGGCTAGACTTTCAAAAGAATGTGAAAAATGTCAAGTTCACAGCATAGAATCTTTAAAATATGTCCGAGAGTTTCACACATCGGTCTGTTATTGTGGCGACATTTCCACGGCCCTAAACATGACGCGGCACAAAACGAAACGCGATTGGTTGTTTTACCTGTCAGTCATATGGCCCAGTAGGCGGGCCTTGGCCATTCAAAACGGCCAAAGATTCCAGACCTTCTGCCATCAATCTGAAGGTCTGGCTATGCGAGACTAGGTTAGGTTAGAGTTAGGTCAAATAATGTCATCTTTGCATTAAAAACTACATAACTGAGTGAATGACACTTAATGACAGTTGTTATAAACATGCATAAAACCTTCATATTCATGATGTCATGTCATGATTATGAAAGTGTCATGTCAGTCTTATGCACACCCCTTCAAGTAAAGTGTTACCAACATTTTCAACATTTACAAAGCAGCGTTTGTATTCATCTGATAGGCTAAACAATTTTTTATTTCAGATTTGTATAGGCCTAGAGTTTACAGCCTACGCTACATAACCACTGAATTTTTGTTTTATTTAACACACGGAAATGTTCATTTAGCGTTTTTACATTCGCTGTGCAAAAAAAGAATGGCATCCACTTTGCCGGGGTTTAATCTATTTCGCCTAGACTCCAGCACCCGGCCAACAGAGCTGAATGTGCGCTCGCTTGATGCACTTGTGGCTGGACATCACGCAAGTTACACTGCTATGTACCTTATCAAAGAACTTATGAAAATAGATATTCCCAAATATTTAATATAGGCTATGGGGAATTGCATGCAACATACATGGATTTTTTAAATGTAGTTTTTAATGACCCGCCCCTGACTATCAAGTGAAATCTGCTCTGAAAAACTCCTTCATCATGACAAGCGTGAAGACTTACATCGCTTCTCTTGTTGCCCTTCCACTGAAAATTAAAACCGAAACCCACAAAATGTGGCACTGTATCATATTTTATTTTGTGAGTTGTGTTACGGTAAAAATAGCAACAGGTACCATCAGTAGCTCACCAAGCGCAACCAAAATATGTATAAAAATGTGGATTTTTTTTTTTTTTTTTTACAAAAATGTAAATCTTTCATGTGTTTTCTCCTACATATTTCAGCAAGATATGTCATTTATGTTATATTATGCCACACAAATCCTAATACCCAGGGTCTCTTTAAAAATAAGTTCTTTTAGTCAGCAAAGATGCATTCAGTTGATCAAAAGTGAGAGTAAAGACATTTATAATGTTGCAGAAGAAGTTCTATTTCAAATAAAGGCTGTTCTTTTGACCCTTTTGTCAAAGAATCCTGAATAAATATGTATCATGGTTTCCATAATTATAAGCAACTATTTTCAACATTGATAATAATAAAATATTTCTTGAGCATCACATCAGCATATTAGAATGATTTCTGAAAGATCATCATGTGACCCTGAAGATCATAATTATATAATAGAGTTCTAGTAAATTTTAAGAAAATTCCACAATATTGCTGGGTTTTTTTTTACTGTATTTTCTGATCAAAACAAGCCCAAACAAATGCCCTCAGTGAGCATAAGAGACTTAAAAAATTAAATAAAAAGTGGTGGAAATGGAAATGTATTTTAAAACTGTAAGAATGCAATAACTTGCATTTTCTAAACCCACACATACAGAAATAAACACAGAAGTATTAAAAAAATGTGTTCACTATCTGGCACCATGATATCTTATGACTCTTTCAGTGGAAAAGTACAGTGTTTTTACTGTCACCATTACACATTACAAATAAAATCAAGCCAAAGCCTTCAGGCTCAGCCAGCCACCGTCATAGATACTTATGTAACTGTGGGGTTTAAAGGGGTCATAAATTGCCTTTTTGTATTATTTTGTACTGTTCTTCTGAAGTCTACTTATAATGTTATCAAGATTTTTACATCAAAAAACATCACATTTTAGAAGTAATAGGCTATTTTCTGTTTCTGACCCCACTCTTCAGATTGCAGACTCGGAAATAAACGCCACTGCTATGATTAGCTCACAGTTATGTATGTTTGATACCCTACATCCTTTACTGTCGGATCCAATATAGTCGGCATAACATCGTCTTTTAGTTTCAATCTTTTAGTAAATCCTGCATCAAACTGACATCAATATAAGCTGTTTTTAGACTTACGAGAAAGTTTAGAGTTCTGGAACTTACATGATATTTTTATAGTACAGTGAGCTCTTTTATATGTCAAAAGATCAAGGTATTTTTGATTTCTCAGTTCATGACCCCTTTAAATCTAGGCATGTACGGGGCACACAAGGGCCAGAAAGAGCCTCCAGAGGTTCACTGAATGACACAGGCACCTGCTGAAGGAGGTTCAGAACAGTTACAAGTTACATCTGACCAGACTGGCCTCTTTCTTCACTCCAAACCGAGTGATTCAGGACAGAAAACTGACATTTGACGATGTGCAACAGATGAAGAAAAAAAGATTTAAGTGTAAACAAAACAATTGTCTTTGCACTAATGCAGGATTCTGCTCAAATACAAGCAAGCCTACATATCAACAATACTGTGTCTGTATACTGATGGAAAACATTAGGCATAATACCACATTCCTGAATGAAAACAAGCCTTAGGATTAGTGGATGAAAGCCAGTCCAAGCACTTTCACTTTAAAAAATATGCTGGAGCAAGTGAAACTTTTACAGGCTGGATACAGGACTCCAATTAACACACAAGCTGTAAAGTTGGGACACTGTCTGGGAGGACATTTCCCTGGTGTTAAATCCCTCCATGAACACTACGTAAAGGCATTTTAGGTAGGGCCAGATGCTCTGAAGTCTCAGAGGTGAAATTACAGAAGGTTAGTTGTGGTTAAAAGTTCATCTCACATGGAGCTCTTCATTACAAACTTTTATTCGATCTAGGAATGGTGGTGGTAAATGTCCCGATAAATGATACGGCACTTTGTGAAACAGGAGCTGCTGTTGCTTAATCCTGAGATGACACATGGCTGGCTGCATGGAAGGCCAGCAACAACATGCTAGTGTCAAAAGTGGCATTTGCAATCAAGAAAAACAACAGTGCAACTCTTGTCCTGAACAGTTAAACTGCTGCTTCTGATTCTGAAAGGGGGATGTAAACTTTTGACCTCAACTGTGTGTGTGTATATATATATATATATATATATACATATATATAATTTAAATAAATTAAAAACAGTTTTCAACATTAATAATAAGAAATGTTTCTTGAGCACCATCAGCTGAATTTGGTGCTGATTTTCTGAAGGATCATGTGACATTGATAACTGTAATGGGTGTTGAAAATTCAGCTTTACGTTCACAGAATTGAATTACATTTTAAAATACATTTTAAAGTAGAAAACATTTATTTTAAATTGTAATAATATTTATTAAATAAATGCATCCTTGGTGAGAATTATTTCAACAACATCTTACTCCAGACTTTTTAAATTATAGTGCAAGGAGTTTTAGGAGTTTACAGTGTACAATATGGATTATATTTTATTAATATTAACTATATTAGTATTAATAATATAATTAGTATTGCTATTAGTGGTGTTTTTTGAACTGATACAATTAATTCTGAATATCGGTACAAAATGCCAGTAAAAAATCATTGTCAGTCTCTCTCTCTAATGTTAACACTTCCTAAATCTGCTGTTCAGTTTGAATGATTCAGATAATTTGTCAGAGATTACAATCTTGGAGGAAGTTGAACAAACCTTAACAATGTTTTTAGTCACGCAAGGGAAGTTGTTTAGCAACTTGATTAAAGACAGGGTTCCCACTCTAAGCCAAATGTCAAGTTCCCTGACTTTTCCCTGACTTTTAATGACTAAAAAGCTGAATTTCCATGACCTATAATGAATGGATCCATCCACTTGCAAGCTTTATTTACTTGTTTTACTTGTATCTTGCAATTTTGACTTTTTTTCTCAGAATTGTGAGATATAAACTCATTTCTGAGGAGAAAAAAATACTGATATGTTCACATAAATGCGAGTTTATATCACAAAATTCTGATTTAACTCTTAATTGCAAGTTTAAGACTTTATAACTTGCAGTTGTGACTTATCTCACAATTCTGACTTTTATTTCTCAGAATTGTGAGTTGATATAGAGAAAAAAAGTCAGAATTGCGAGTTTGTATCACGCAATTGTGAGAAAGTAAGTCAGAATTGTGAGATAAGTCGCAATAACAGACTTTCTGTACTATTTCTACAGAATTTTTTTTTTTTTTTTTTATGGATTTCAGGAGTTAAACAATCTGAAGGATTTTCTGTTTGTAATCAAGTTCATCATTCAGTTTATTTTTTTATTTTTTATTTCTTCACATTTAGTTTTTGCTTTTCTATCATCTAATTTTCATACCCAGTCTTTGAAGTGGTCATTTTGTAGCCAAAGCACTTGAAATTTAAATTTTTCTGACATGTTTGCCTTAGTTATCTTAGCCTGGTGACTGCATTTGACTTCAGTGATTGCCAGTTGATGTGCGGGAAGGGAATAAAATGGCACTGAAAAATAGCCTAATCATAAAAATAGGCAAAACGTGTAAAACAATGCAATAAAAAAAAATGGTATAGAAAAATTACATTTTGATAAATAGAAACTAAAATTTAAAGCGACAAACAAAAATCCCTGATATTCCATGACTTGGACCAAAAAAATATTAAATTACATGACTTTCAATGACTGGAATAGACCTTTTAAAATTCCATGATATTCCAGAAATTCCATGACCCGTGGGAACCCTGTAAAGACTTTTTCTGTCTATTCAAATACAGCACAAGAAGCTTTACAAACTGTTGGGCTTTTTGTCTAACTTTGAAATCAGAATAAAAGAAAAAACATCTGGAAAAAAACCTTAATCATGATCACTCACGCCCAAACTCAAAATTCCACGTGTGTACACTGAGCACAGCCTTTAAACTAACTGACAACAATCCAGGAAAACAATGGCAAAATCACACAGAAGCACATCAACTGTAAGCGTGTTATCTAATAAGCTATGTCACACCATCCCCTCTTTTTTCTGTCTTTTTCCTCTTACCTGGCTGCTGTTCCACCGCATTCTTCTACAACTATTCCTTACTTTGTTTTTGATCTTGGTTGTAATGTAATCCAGCACACTAAAGCTGTGGTCAGTCCTGCACAACCCACTGACTCCTGGACTTTGCCCACTACTCTTTCACCGCAACACGAGAGGAGATTACAAGTATACCTAATCTTGCCTAATTTGGTCTTCGTGCACTCCTTACAACTCATTCATCCTGTTGGGACCACTAGGGTGGCCGGAGCACTAGACTACCCAATGGAAGGCAAGATTAGGGTCTCATGGGGAAGCTCATTCAAACCCCAATACACAGAACTGAGCAATGATTAGAGGGGATTTGGCAGGATTTAAAGGAGAGGGCATATCCCACTGATAATCAGTCTTAGCAAAGTATTTAAAAAAAAAAATGTACCAATATTACAGTTCTCTTGCACTCATGACAAGTTTCGATGAATGACTCATACTGGTTAATGTGGTCACATGACCTGGCATTATAGTTGGTTCTAAGTCGTTCTGCATAAAAGTGTGAATGTAATGCAAAATACGCTCACATAAGATGATGGATATGCTTACCTTTAATACTTCAACGGGCACCTGCATGGGCGCCTGGAAGTGTGTTGGTGCGCTGATGGCTTGCGAAGGTGCTGGGGGGCCTGGCATGCGCTGCTGCATGTAATGCATGGATGCTGCCTGTTGTTGCTGCCGCTCCCGCTGCTCCTCCTGCTGCATTTGGTCCCGCATGAGCTGCAGGCGCAGGCCGATGCGTGACGACATGGCTGGGGGACGCGGGGGGCGGGCTGCTGTCACCGTGCAGTCCAGCCCGAAGAGTGGTGGGGTGTCTGCGAAGGAAATAGGAAATAGTCAATATGAAGTAAATGAATTGCAAATAAATGTGGCTCTTTTGAACTTTAAATTCATCAAAGAGTCCTGAAAAAAGTATCTTTCTATGTATCTATCTTTCTAATCGAAGGTGCTTAGGCACCTATTGTATCCGTTCAGTTTCAGTTTTCTTCTTCTTCTGCTTTAGGAGTTTTTGGCAGCACATAAAATAGTGCAGGAAATTTATGAAATTTGGCACACACATAGGACAGTCTCAATATTAACCATAGCTAATTTTTTTTTGCAAAGTTTTATTCTCAAACCCTTTAGCGCCACCACTAGGCCAAATTTGCACTTATATTTCTGTTAATAACTTTTGAACCATAAGGTATAGAAGTTTAGAATTTTTTTTCTCCTCCGATTCATTGGCTCTTGCCAAGTCAAATGCAAACCAAAATGTACATTTCTACAGGTAAAGATTTTTCACATTTTTAAATTTTGAGAAAATTTGGACTTTTTTAAACTCGTCCCAAAGGGTTTTCACTAAAATAGACTCAGATCATCTATAGACAATGCTGGCCAAAATTTATCAAAAGTTTTTAGATATACCAAACCATTTCAGTAAAGTGTGTTAACGGATTTGACGAAATTTGCACAAAAATGTACATCTTTGCATAGCTTCAAAAGATGTCTTGGCACGTGTAATACCACAAGTAGTTTTAGCACATGCCACCTACTGGTCAAGAGATACAAAAAAAGACATAATTTCTGACCAGTTTGACAAAAAAATCATAATCATTTTGAATTTTGTAGTAAAATTTTGTATCAACAAATGTCTTTACTAGGGGTCTCCAACCCTGCTTCTGGAGATACTGCAGAATTCAGCTTCAACCCTAATCAAACCTAAACCTACACCTAAACCACCTATTCAAGGTTTTCAGGGGTGACAGGTGTGTTAAAGCAGAATTGGTTTCATTATAAGCCAAGAGGAGACTGGTTTTCCTTTGCTAAAGTAAGGAAATTTTGCTCCTATAAATGCATACTGCATTTGCGTGTATGACAGTTAACGGAAGTTAGAGAAAACTGTTTCTAATGTTTTAAATATGGATATTTTTCTTACAAAAACGCATCGATTCGCTACAGGAGGTCTTTATTATGGATGGGGGCACACGTCATGTCCTTTTTTTATTATGGATGGACCCACTGCCATTATAAAGCTTTTAAGAGCCAGGACATTTTTCAGTATAACTCAAATTGGATTAGTCTGAAAGAAGAAAGTCAGATAGACCTAGGATGCCTTGAGGGTGAGTAAATCATGAGCTAATTTTCTTCTTTTGGTGAACCAATTCTGCAGAAAGGTAGCTCTTCTTATGGAGTAATTAAAGACAGCTCCTTTGTTTTACTTGTTAAATCAAAGCTATTTAAAAAGCTATTTAATAAGTTTTTTTTTAAAACACAATCGCAATAAAAAGACTGCAGTTGAAATGAAACAGAATAAAATGTATACATGAAGAACGTAAAGGAGAAATCATGGAACCTGGCATTTCCTAAAATGTAAAAAAACCAAAATCCCATTTAACCACCCTATGAAGCATTCATTGGCATATCCTCAAATTGCCTATAAGATTATCAAAAGCCTATGGCATTTCTTTAAAGCTGTGCTCTATCCCACAAGGAGACCAATGGCTTGAAATAAATACAACTCAGAAATAACGATGTGTTTGATGGGGAAGTCATGTGAGGGTCAGGTGGTGTTTTTCTTTTCTATTCAAGCTCATGTGAGTGGCCTTTCAATTTGGAAATGCCTCCTAATCATCCACACCCTACAAAACAGAAAGGTCCACACCCTGTTTCTTCTGCGGTCCTGGGGAGTCCCTAAATGGAGGAGTTCCTCTTTTCGGGGTGCTACAGAAGGCCAGTATGCAAACAAGCATGACTTTGCTGTTATTGCAGACTAAGATACAAACAGCAAGTGGAATTTAGGTGTGCTTTAGATGTGAAAAAGATGAGGTGCTGAGTATGCACGCTACGTCTGCTGCATCTCAGTAGCACCATATCACAAACTATACTGTAGATAGCCACGAGGTGGAATAGACAACCCAGAGGGACTGGGCCGCCTATGGAGAAAAGCTTATTGTACTAGAGGTACAATTAGCAAAGCAGCTCCTATTGAGATGGCACTGAAGCAGTATTTAGCCCACAGTGTACATTTCAGTGGTGGAGGGGGGCACACACACTACAAGCTTTGTGGTTCACACTGGTCAGTGGACACTTTCAGGCTTTGTCACCAGGGCAGTTGCCAGAGGTTGACTCAGTTCCAGGAGAGTAGAGCTTTGGGACGGACTGTCTCGCAAACAGCAGAACCAGATCACCAGGATAGTTGATAACCTGCTAGTATTGGATTTTAAACTTAGTCAGGCAAGATCAGATACGGATATGACCTACATTATTATTTTTCTAAAAACACACAACTGCTAAATTTCCACTGCAAAGATGGAACAGATCGTCTGTTTCGCTCACGTGACAGTGCGCTACGTGGTCACAAAAATGTTGCATTTTCACACATTTTTAAGAATTTGGGTTTAAAAATAAGTGATTTTAAGCCCTTGAAACGCAATCAGCTGTAAAACTCATTTCACTATATTCATGCACTGAGATTATTTTTGCTGCTTTATAGGCCTTGAATGGTTAAATACACACACTTGTATGTGTCAAAATGCCCATCTTTCCAAGTATCCTTATAAACACAGTAATTTAGGTCTCAAGTGAAAGCAAACAGCTGAGAAAGTAAACGTGTAATAGTATATTAGATTCAGGCAGCTCTTAAAGTGACAGCAGTCTAATATTCCTTCTCTCGGTCATTTATATTAAGTAAACTGCAAAAGATAAAATCTCTCACTGCTCTTGACTCAGTGTTAATTTTGACAGCAAATTTAGATTTAGTTTTAGTCATAGTCTTTTGACTACAATGCCATTTAGTTTTAGTCATATTTTAGTCATCTGAATTGTTTTTAGTTTTAGTCTAGTTTTAGTTGACTAAATATCATAAGATTTCAGTCAACTAAATCTACAGTAAATTTAGTCCACTAAAATGTAATGGGTTTAGTTACAGTGCAATGGATTTATTAAGCATTTCTCTAAAATTCCCAAACTCATTATATAGGTTTGATATTATGGTTTTATCACGATAAACACACAATTTAACTGTGGTGATACACAACATGCCTTAATATTAAAATTAAATTAAAACCACTTCTCATAAAGAACATGCTCTTCTTTTCAATGAAATACCAATGGTTACATAGGCTAGTTACGCATTATTTATATCCACTTGTTTACCATATGAATTTAGATTAATCTTCAGGGCTACATAAGTGATACAGTCAAGAGCAATGAGTGGTTTTCTGTCTATCTTTTGTTGCTTGATTAACATCAGTGACTCATCAGAGACTATAGCAACTAAATCTGGCTGCTATCCCTTTAAAACCAAATGCACGAATGCAGTGGATGCAACTGATACACATTCTCTCTACTGTTTACGTTCATTTAAGAAATAATCATCTGTGTTTACATGAATACTCGTCAAAACTGACAATTTGAGATCATGTTGTGTGTATTTCTCAGTCCATGTAATGCGAAAGAGTGTGAGACGTGCTTTCTCTGTGTATGCTTCGGTGTCTGCGCTCAGAAAACAAGACTTGTGTTCTTTCTTGCGTCGTCAAATTTATCAATATGTCTGCACTTTTCCTACATATTGACATTTTTTTACGTTTTGTAAGACGTGCAGCAGGTGTATTTTAGCTTGTGTCCTGCCGGTTTGTACGCAATGAAAGAATCTCCTTCCAAATCGTCCTTCCCTAACATTTTTGTCTTGTTTTCATTTGTTGACAAAATGCCACTATGTTTTTGTCATAGTTTTTTCATTCAAAACGAATTTCAGTTCATTATCATTTCTTTTTTGTCTGTGAAAAAAATGTCGTTGACGAAAATTATGACAAAAATTATTTGTCAATGAAATTAACACTGCCTTGACTAAATCACTTTTGTAACTTTAAAAATAATTTATATATATATATATATATATATATATAATTTACACAGTGAAGACTATGCAATGTTTTTATACATTTAATTACTTTATAAAATGTATGACGCATATATTATTTATTTGTTCTACTGTAGTTTTCTTGTCGTATTGCCTGTAATTACTTCCTTATTTGTATTTAAACGCTAATTGTTTACTTGTCTTCAGTGAGCTGTTTTTTTTTTTTTTTTTTTAGTTTTTGTTGTGATATTGGCACTGGCGACAAGAATTACGAAATTGTAATATAATAGAGACCTTATTTAAGGCCAAACTGTATTGTGATATGTATTGTTATCGTGAAATAAAATAATTTGCGATATAAGATTTCGGTCATATCGCCCAGACCTGCTCAACTGTGTAAAGATGCCTTAAATATTCTGGTTTGTAGATATGATACATGTAAAAGTGTGGTCACATGTACTGTTGTTTGGTGAATTTTCATTTGAATAAAACCCTACATGATCATGAATTTCATTTTCCAATAAATATTTTGCAGCGGGTTCAAGTTAGTCACGCATAATCGCCACATTGATCATCAAAGGATCTTTTTATCTGAGAAATTGTGTTAAAAGAGTCTGGAAGATAACTTTGCTCAAATGCAGGTCTGACTGCTTGGAAAAACAATCTAACCAAACTGCCATTGGTTAACAGCTAGTCCCACCCCCAAACTCCCACTATTGGTTGAGTCAGTGTTGTTGTGTCAGGCTGATTGGGATTCTCAAACAAACAGAGCAATGTTTTGATAGTGTCACAGAGCCACATTTACACTCTAACACTACAGATAAACAGATCATTTTTTATTATCTTTAGTCTAAAAACTAACTAAAACTTTAAAAAATAAAATCTGTCATTGTATGAGCAATGGCTTTACCTTACACACCTCTAATGAGTAGCTGGTAATTTAGAACTGGTCAAATAACTGGTAAACATTGCTAAGTTCTTCCAGTGAAGAAACAATCTGATAGCTTGACTGTTTCTCAGAAGTCCGAGTCAAGTCATAGCTGGGTGTTCTTGTATCACTGTTGTATCAACAGAGCATTTGCAGCTCAGCTCTGAACACGGTGACGTGTATACTCATATACTGACGCTACTCTGTGCGTACGCCACCTCCTTCTGTGACGTTGCTCTCCCACATCGCCCATCGGTGAATACCAGGCATACACTGCCCCGATGGAGACGCATCCAAACAGAGCCATCTATCAAAGTGCCCTATTGTCACAGCAGCCAGTGAATTCATGGCATCTCTACATCAAAGGATGAAGAAAAAATAGAAAAAGTGGGCCACAAAGCTTATTCACACACACAAACACACCTGCATGCTTGCAAAACCTTATAGCATTCACTGTATCATTATTGTGTACCACATTTAATGCATAAAAATAATATAGAGTATCTAAATAAAACATTATCTGCAAAATGTTAATTATTTTTCCAATAAGAGGGATCATATGAATTGCATGTTATTTTTTATTTAGTACTGACCTAAATAAGATATTTCACATAAATGACCCGCTGTTCTTCAGAAAAATCCTTCAGGTCCCACAAAATCTGTGTTTTTTCAGCATTTTTTAATGTATTTGGACCATTTCCAACAATGACTGATTATATAGCTTTTTTTTTTTTTTTTTTACACAGAGGACAACTGAGGGACTTATATGCAACTATTACAGAAAGTTTAAATGCTCACTGATGCTCCAGAAGGAAATACAATGCATTAAGAGCCGGGGGTGAAAACTTTTTGAATTCGAAGATCAGGGAAGATTTTACTTATTTTGTCTTCTGGGAAACATGTAACATGTAATCTTTTGTAGCATCTGAAGGGCTACTGAAGGTGCTTAATGAAAAAATATGATATTTATGCAAAATAAGAAAAATTTACACGTCTCCATTCTCTTCAAAAGTTTTCACTCCCCGACTTTTAATGCATTTTTTTTCCTTTTGGAGGATCAGTGAGCGTTTTAATTTCCTGTAATAGTTGCATTTGAGTCCCTCAGTTGTCCTCAGTGGGCAAAGATGTATCTCAAAATCATACAGTCATTGTTGGAAAGTGTTCAAATACACAAAGATGTTGAAAAACCAAAGAATTTGTGGGACCTGAAGGATTTTTCTGAAGAGAAAAGAAGAACAGGAAGTTTAACTGTTCAGGGCAAACAAGGGAGTCATGAACAACTATCACAAAACAAAACCAAAACAAAACGAAAAAAACAGCTGTGGACATTCATCAACATTAAGAATCAAGTATATGTAAACTTTTGAATGTTTTTTTTTTTTTATTTTTTTTTTATTTTATTTTTTCTCTTGTGGACTATATGTAAATGTCTTTTATGTGAAATAACTTATTCAGGTCAGTACTAAATAAATTTGGTATGATCCCTCTTATTTTGCTCAATTAACATTTTACAGATTCTGCAAGGTGTATGTAAACTTCAACTGTATGTACAATGTAAAAGTATCTATTATGAATTTCCAGGTTTTATTGCATATTAAAATAGAATAAATTGTAAATTGTTGCATTTGTCCATAAGAAAATAAATAAATAAATAAATCTATATATTTTTCGGAAAATGACAGTGCTACAGGAAACAGGAAACAATAGGGTGGGTAGAGAATAAGGAAATTACAAGTACTTAAACTCACACTGCCTGCACGAGTACCATTGTGCAACATATCAAAGCACATGCACTAACCACCAGGCCAATACCTCAACAAATGTCCTAAACACAAAAATTCTAGGAAACATGCAAATGATGCTCTCAGAACACTAATACACCCCGTTGGTCAAGATTTGCAAATTAGTTGCTACTAAACTGTAAATAAACCAACAAATGTCTTTATGCATTGACGGTCATTCAAAAGTATATTCAGATATGAGATACTGTAGTTTACACAAACTAAAACCACATCCTACAATGCAAATACCATTAGCCAAAGTAGTTAGCAGAGGAAACAATTGATCAGTTTGAGTCATTTGAGATTTGTTGAGTAATTGCTTATATGCAAATATGAATATAAAACTCAGGTTTCGGTGGGGTTTTGCACACTGCAGTAACCTGCACAGCACTAGTGGACAGGGGTCTGGCAAAGAACTAGATTATGTTGGATCTTCTCCCCCTACCCACCCTTGATTTACCACTCACCCTGTCTAGCAAGGCAGTGAGGCAAGCGGAACCAAAAATAACACCCACACTTTCTGTTCCTGTTTGCAGAGACACACTGTTCCCTCGGGGTAACAGACTGCCGGTGTGTAAATTCAATGCCTCTGCAGCACACAGTGAACTTTCCATGCTCTGGCCAACTTATCTGGCATGTTCTAAGGATTCACACTCGCACATGGGATTAGCACTCGCCGGGGTAACGTTCAGTGAGATGGGCAGGGGAAGGACAGCTCTCAAGTGGGAGGATGAACCTTCTGGCAGTGTCTTCACAGCACCCTTTTCCTTCCTCTTTTGCCTCAAGATAAGCAAGAGCGTCAATTCTAGGAAAAGCGGTTGTTCTTTGGGTTTTGATTTGGTACAAATCAGGTCGTAAACATTTCAAGGAATTCAACTGGCACTGATCAGAACAGTTATTCAAATTCTATGCTATTGTTGAAATAAATAAAAATAAAATAGTAAAAATGACAACAAGTTTAAATGCTGCTAGTGAATTATATTTAAGTGCATAATATGAATTACTTTTTACTTTTACTTTGTATTATTTATTTCCTGTTGGAAATAAACATCCATAGATTATGTACAGCATTAAAAACAGATATTCATATTGAGATTAGCTAAGGGTTACATTTAAAAATGTTAATAAATTAAAGGAATAGTTCACCCAAAAATGTAATTTCTGTCATTAATTACTCACCCTCATGTCGTTCCAAACCGTAAGACCCTTGTTCATCTTTGGAACACAAATTACGATATTTTAGATAAAATCTCAGAGTTTTCTAAGCCTGCATCGACAGCAATGCAACCGACTTGTTATTTTTGTTTTCTTTTGTTTTCTTTGCGAACAGAAAGTATTCTTGTAGCATCATAAACTTATGGTTGAACTACTGATGTCACATGGACTATTTTCACAATGTCTACTAAGTTCCTAGGCCTTGAATGTGGTAGTTGTGCTGCTGTCTATGCAGGGTCAGAAAGCGCTTGGATTTCATCAAAAACATTTTAATGTGTTTTCTGAAGATGAATGTCTTATGGGTTTGGAACGACATGAGGGTGAGTAATTCATGACAGAATTGTAATTTTTGTGTGAACTATCCCTTTAAAAAAAAAATTACTGATATATTAAACATCTTAAATATGATAAACAATATGGTACCGATATATCATGCATCTGTAATAAGGAAATCTTTTAAAACAGTATGGATCACTTAAGTTAATGCACTGAATGTCATCTGGGGTCCCATGATCTCAATAAAATCATTTTTTTAAAAATCCCCAAATGATGTTTCTGTCATGTGCTGTGCGGTCATGCATCTTGGGCTCTCATCAACAAAGCAATTACCTCATTCGCAAACTCATGCAATCAAGTAAATAAACATCAAGTCAAACTTCTGCTTTTTCTAATGTCCTCATTCCAAAAGTGATATATGTTGTTTCATTTAACCATGGTCTCACAATAAGAATGGAGAAGATGCTAATTCATTAAATATCAAAAGAGAACAAATACTTTGAGGTTTTCAAGCTTTCACATGAGCAAGACACATTCATGACCTCCTTTACTTTTAAGTAAATGCTGGTCATAACCTGGATTAAATGCCCTTTAGTCCAAAAGACACAGACAGGTTAATCCCAGTCGTTGCCAAATCGGCGGTTTTCTTGCTAGTTGGGCTACTTTAACACTGTTGCCGCAGGTTTTTATGTCCGCTGGTTAAAGCAACCCCAATAATGTGATATTTAGAACCTGAAATGCAAATTTACCATGGGAACCCTGCCAAAAAAAATGTTTTTACCCTCCAAAACGTGATTTTTACCAGGAAACACGATTGGGCTAGTTTTGAGTAGCAATTAAGTGGGTTTTTTTGTAAAAACTTGGTAACCTTACTTACTCCTAAAAACTAATCTCAAGAAATAATTCTTATTAATATCAATGTTGACAACAGTGGTGCTGCTTATTATTTTTGTGGGAACAGTTATACTTTTTGGACTTGTACCTGAACTTTTAAAGGGGACTCAACCCTCTTTTTAGTTGTGGTAATACATTCACACTGGCCAAACATATTAGTATATAATAATAATAAAAGGTATATTATTTTTGCTTTACAGCAAGAAAATTACAGTACTTCTAATTTTTACACTTAGAGAGATATTTTGAATTTGGACTGTAGTAGCATTACCCGTTGAAACCGCTAGCTGAAGGAAATGGCAATAGAGTTTTTATTTTAAAGGAGAACTCCAGCTTCAGTGAAAACAGGTTTGCAAAAACAAGCCAAATCTAGTGAAGTGCTGTAATCATCCGCCGCGAAAATAAAGCATAGTTGCGTTCTCAAACGTGCATTAAACTCACAGCACATGCAATAATTATTATTTTTTTTTATTTTTTTTTATTTGTACTGAGGCGCGGAAAACCCCGGATCACGAGCTGATCGCCTGAACGAAGTGCACACTTTTCTTTGAAACGCGCAGCGAAAACAGACTTGATAAAGGGTTTAAGCCATATTGTGTTTTCGATTTTAGTTCGTTTGACAGAAACTGTGACAAAGCATAATGGCTCAAAACGCAACTTTAAAGACCTTTTATGTTAGAATAAAAATATACACTTTTTGCCCAGAAGATCTATCTCATTTCATATCATCATGTGAACGCGAGAATATCACGATACAATATTGATAATATTGTTACATTCCTACTGTTTACAGATTGCATAATAAAACTGTGATTAGTAATATAATATAGGTTTTTAATTGTAGGTAATGAAATCTGACTAGATTACTTTTAGATTACTTTTTTCATCAGACTTGTTTTAAATTTACCATTAATTTAAATTAATTAAATGTACCATAACTTTTTTATATCATTGCATTAAACCAGGGTTTCTCAAACTGGGCATAATGTACGAACTGCAGTGGGCTTTTGAGTTGATAAAAAGTTAATAATTACAAATAATAAAGTTAATAAATAACTACATCATAAAAAAGTAAAATACTAATTATTTCAACCCTAGAACACTAAACATTGAAATCAATGACATTACACAGCTGAAGTCCTCCAGATTTGAAATATTTTTGTCTAGACTTCATTATTTGTTTCATACTTGGTCTTATTGCTACAGAGATACTATTTTCTCTAGCACAGTTAATTTAATTTAATTTATAAGCACGGTTTGCAAATTTTTTGTACGACATTGGTATATAGTCAAAGCTAAATGGTATGAGACAACAGGCTTTTTAGGCAATTAATTCACTGCCACTGTGTAAATAACATGTAATCATGTAATCCCTAAAAAAGCAACTGTAATCTGACTATGAGCATTTAAAATGTAATATACTCTATTTACAAGTACTTTTGGGATCTGATTACGTAATCTACATACATGTAATCTGCTACTTCCCAGTACTGCTAATGATATTCACAATGTTAAGATACTCGGCAGAAGTGGATTGGTTCTTGTTGCATATGCATATGCATCCAATGTAGGGATGCACCGGCAACCGAAATTATTTGGCCGAAAATAGCAAAAAAAATATTTCGGTGTTCAGCCTAATAAGTGAAAAGCAATAACATGACATGATCAAACAGAGGTGAGCACTAATGTACCAAACATATCCATAGTGTGAAAACATTTAAAACTGTCCGAGAAAGACGTAAACATCATTAAAAGCACCAACAGCAAAAGACCGCATTGCATGTTTTCGGTGAGAAGGGGAATCGGGTTGTTGTTGCTGGTTACTGTATGATGACTAAAATCGCGAAATGGCCTTAAACCATTAGTAAATAAACTACAGACTGTTTTTTTCTAATATACGCACAAATTGTATGTATTCTGACAGCGCTGCATGTGCTTGTTAACCAATGTTCAAAGTCCAAAGCGCAAAGAAAATATGCACTGAAACAACTTAATGAGAAAATCATTCATAAATCTGCTCCGGCTCCTGTCAACAAAAAGTACCGACGTCTTATACAGGGTTTCCGCCAAAATAAAAGTCAACATTTATAAATGTTAGTACTGTAATTTTACTGTTGTTCTGTAAAATAAAATAAAAAAGTAAGACAAAAATAATGATAACAATAATCACAACAGTTCTATTATTATTTATTTATTTAAAGTTAAATAGTGCTTTGTTGGTAGGCTATAATGCCTGCTAGAATGTTAAAAATGTTCAGTGTAAAGTAAATATTTTTAAATTGTTGTTTTGTTATTGATTTTTTTCTTTGAAAAGAGAGACAAAACTGTAAAAAGCACATTTTGGCCTTTTAATTTAATGTAATGGTGAAAAAAATTGGCAAAATACATAAAAAAAAAAAAGCGTATTCAGTATTCCGCCTTCGGCCCAGTGTTTCATGTTGTTTTGGTGCATCCCCAATGCAACAAGCTTGCCACTTTACATTTAATTTGCTGGTTAGCATTCACTAGAGCATTTCGCACCGCGCTTTCAGAGCTCCTCTGAAATCCTCCACCTCCATAGATCTGCTATGGGTTATTATATATGCTATTTGTGCAGCAGCAGTCTGTCTTACATACTCACAGCAATTTCATTTGCATATGTATTGGCAGTAGCAAGTTCCTGTTCTTGCTTTTTTGTGGCAGCAACAACAATTCAGCAGCGTAGCAGATCTATTCCGCCAATACCAAATACATTTACACTGTCATATCCATTAACATGCTAAAATCCTCAGAGCTGTCATGATAGAATTACGCTCCTAACTTCCTGAAATGTCATGGTTTTGCAAATGTATCAGGATAAAATCTAGAGCATTGTCAAGCTCAGTTATGTGCTAGTTTAACTTGATTAGATTCTCACTTATCTGGTGACTACTATGACCTGTGGATGACTTGTTTCAAAACTGTTCAAAACACACACACAAACAACACAACTGCTTAATTTCTACTGTCTTTGCCCTGCGAATTACTGTTTGACCTTTTGACTTTGAAGCAAAGGAAAATATATTAGTTTATTATAACTGGACAATGTTGCTATTGAGAAGTTTTTTTCATAAAAAAAACTGTGCAAATGCTGTGGCGTGCAGTCAATAGAGGACCGTAAATAGTTGTCTGCCATACCCAGTATGATGAAAAACGATGTCTGATATGCATATTTTCTTTGCATAAACTTTCACTTGGGTGATTTTATACTAAGTGGGCGCTTTATTTACTCAACCCTTGTCAGTGATTGCTCACTCATTCAACAGGAAATCACAACCCTGTAACGACCTAATGCAACTTCCAACTTTGACGGCGCTTACGGGAAAATATACAAACGACCCAAAGGATTTTCCTAACAGACAGGCCCAGCTGCGTTCGGACACGCACTGAATAGAGTATTCTCCACGGCTTTCTGTGCCTTTATTCATTTCTCTCTGTGAGAAATATCTCACAATTACCTCTTTGTGTAGAAAGTGCTGAAAGTGATCTGGGTGTCCTCCACGCGCTGCTCTCTACATGACTGGGTGCCTGCCTATGAGTGGGCTGAAAAACTGGAAAAGAAACACAGAGATTGGTATTAATGGCCATCCTTTGCCCGCTGAGTAACATGAAGAGGTGTCCTGCCGTGGTTGGATGAATCGGAGTGATGACAATGCTGTAGATAGCTGCCGCTGTGCTGTTACTAGCGGTCAAAGTACCGAGGCAACAGGTGCATCGCAGATATATCTATTTATATGTGCATTTGATATCTGGGTTAAACCATGAAACAGCTAATTAAACCTCTTTCCAAATTGTACGAATTAAACTTGTACAGTGCAGTTCAATTTATAGACCTAACAAGTGAGTAAAGATATTCTGCACAATGAGGTGTACAAAGGTATATGAGTATGTTAAAGGTGATGAGAAAAATACATATAATATATGTAAACAGTTGATATGTATATTTTACTTAATATTGGTAATATTTAAATGCTAATATTTATAAGGAACTGTCCCTTTAAAAATAAAATAAAATAAAATAAAATAAAATAGTGCTGGGCAGCGATTTATCGCTTCCAAAATAAAAGTTTTTGTGTACATAATTATGTGTGTGTGCGCTGTGTGTATTTATTATGTATATATAAAGACACACACATACAGTATGTATTTTGAAAATATTTACATGTATAATAATAATACTGCTATTATTTAAATGCTAATATTTATTGGAAATTATGTCAAAATAAAATTAAATAATATTTAATGAATTATTTAATAAAATAAAATTAAATAATACTGACTACAGTTAAAATGCAGCTCTTCGTTAATACTGCTGTTATTTAAATGCTAATATTTATTGGGAATTGTCCCTGTAAAAAAACAAAAATAAATAAATTAAAACAAAAAAATATAAAATAAAATAAAAATTGCTAACTATAGTTAAAATGTAGCTCTTATTTAATACATCTATTATTTAAACGCTAATATGTATTAGAAATTATCTCTGTAAAAATAAAATAATGAATGAATAAATAAATAAATAAATAAAATACAGACTACAGTTCAAATGCAGCTCTCAGTTAATACTGCTATTATTTAAATGCTAATATTTATATGAAATTGTCCTTGTAAAAAAAAAAAAAATAAACGAATAACAAAACAAATAAAATCCAGACTACAGGCTAAAATGCAGCTTTGAGTTAATATTTTAGTTAATTATTTAAATACTATTATTTATTGGGAAAATAAAATAGGGACTACAGTTGATATGTAACTCTTAGATAATACTGCTAATATTTAAATAATAATATTTATAGGGAACTGTCCCTGTAAAAATAACAATAAACAACAACAAAGAACAAAAACTCCTGTCCACTCATTTACATGATTACGTGGCAAAAATCTTTCTCCAAAGTACAACAATGGAGGTATGCAACTTTCATATACTCATCTCTGTTAAACACATTTTACTACATTTAAACTGAATTTTTACACTATAATCAGCACAGAAAATGCCACAAAAGTCCAATGATTCCATCCAGGTCTGTTTATGGACAATAACAGACCATCAAACGTTAATACAAGCTGAAATGACGTATAACCTGTTTTATATACACAACCATGTTAAGACCAAACATGCTAACATAACAAGAACCTAGAGCAACACTTGGCAAGCCAAGCAGATCTCAGTTAAGTGGGAGACTTCCAATAAAACACATTTCCCAACCACTGAATATGTGTGTCCAACAAAGTGAATATTCAATCCAGTTATGGGTCGTTGATATCAAATTATACACAAATCTTGGTAATGATTTACGCTCCATACCTTATACACAGTTGCAGACAGGCAGTGCAAACGAAGACGGCCAGTCAATGATTATCTCGTCCTATTAGTCAGATACACAATCCTCAAGTAAGTCCAAATCCCAGTGGCGTCCTAACAGAATACTGAGCCTTCATGTTTAAGCATGGCTCTTATACTAGAGGCTCACAGCGCCGCCACTCGTGACCAATAGCCACAGAGAAAAAGAGAGGGAGAGCAATCAACAGTCACAGGGAAATCCTTAGTCATGAAGTGTTACAGTTCAGTGTCCACAACTTCTCCTCTTCTGTCTATTACCCCCTCCAGTTCCCCTAAATGACCCAAATCCTACGAGCGTCCGTGAGAGAGGAACAAGGGGACTTCATTGTCCCTCATCCCTTTCTTCAAGTCTTCTCCCGTCTCATCTGACTCTGCCGCTGAATGTAATGAGACTGGAGGAGTGTGGTGAATCACTGGTTAGGTTGGGTCAGCAAAATACTCATGTGGACGTCTGTAAACACACTTCACACGTCACGTATTAATACTTTTAGCTTACTGTAAATTATAAGGGAAGTCACTTTTAATCGGTGCATGTTGTTGCCTGACCGTAAGTTGAAACGTGCAGACAAATGTGAGAGTCATATGATTTAATTCGGCAGAGGATTTTATGCAGAGAGGTATGTTTTTAACTTGGGAATTAAACCCATTACCCTTGGGTTGCTATCACTATGCTCTATCATTAGTAGATGGTGCTCATGGTAATAATGATGGTGGTGGTCATTTTTCTTTTTTTTTCCAAAAGTCTCTTATGCTCACTAAGGCTACATTCATTTGGTAAAATACCAAAAAACTATAATAAATATAAATATAAATAAATAAATAATACCATTTAAAAATATAGCTGCAAGCAGCGATGACAGGCTAAAGCCATCATGTAAGTAACCCTCTGGTTTTAAGGGTTACAGCCTGTGATGGCAACGCCGAATTTTCAGCGGTCATTACTCCAGTCTTCAGAGTCAAATGATCCTTCAGAAGTCATTCTAATATGCTCATTTGGTGCTCAAAAACTATTTTTAATCAGCAACGAAAACAGTTGTGCTGTTTAATATTTTTGTGGAAGCTGTGATACTTTTCAGGTTTCTTTAATGAATATGAAGTTCAAAAGAACATCATTTATTTGAAATAGAAATCGTTTGTAACATTATAAAGTTGAGGTCAAAAGTTTACATACACCTTGTATATTTTTTATTTGGTACTGACCTGAAAAAGATATTTCACATAAAACACTTCACATGTAGTCCACAAGAAAAAATAATAACTGAATTTGTGAAAATGACCCCATTCAGTTATTATTACTGTGTTGTTACCAGAATTATCCACAGCTGTGTTTTTTTGTTTAGTGATAGTTGTTCATGAGTCCTTTGTTTGTCCTGAACAGTTAAAATGAGTGCTGTTAATCAGAAAAATCCTTCAGGTCCCACAAATTCAAATTGAATACAATGACTGTTTGATTTTGAGATCCATCTTTTCACACTGAGGACAACTGAGAAACTCATATGCAACTATTACAGTAGGTTCAAACACCCATGAATGCTTCAGAAGGAAACACAATGCATTAAGAGCCTTTCGAAAAATTTTCGGATTTGAAGATCAGGGTAAATGTAACTTATTTTTTCTTCTAGAAAACATGCAGCTTCTAAAGGGCAGTGCTAAATGAAAAAAAAAAAAAATATATATATATATATATATATATTTAGGCAACATAAGAACAATGTACACATCTTCATACTTTTTAAAAGCTTACACCCCTGGCTCTTAATGCATAGTTTTTACTTCTGAAGCATCAGTGAGTGTTCGAACCTTCTGCAATAGAAGTCCTCAGTGTGAAAAGCATCTCAGAATCATACAGTCTTTATTGGAAAAGGTTCAAATACATAAACATGTTGATAAACCAAAACATTTGTGGGACCTTTACTGTTCAGGGCAAACAAGTGACATGAACAAAGCATAATACAGTTGTGGATCATTTAGGTAACAACACAGTAATAAGAATCAAGTGTATGTAAACTTTTGAACTTTTTTCTCTCGTGGACTATATGTGAACATCTTTTATGTGAAATATCTTTTTCAGGTCAGTATCAAATAAAAAGGAACATGCAATTTGTATGATCCTTCTTATTTTGGTAAAAAAATCATTAACATTTTGCAGATTCTGAAAAGATTAAATTTTGTTAAATTGTAAATGCTTTGTCATTTAGGGAGTGGGAAGCTGCATTGCTGGAAAGCAGGAAACATGATACACACTGAGAGCTTTCCTAACACGTAAGATTAAGCCAAAGAGACCTTAAGAAATGTTACGTGAAACTGATGCTTTCAGAATAAAAATAACAGCAGTTACATTGTGTCTCCCCCTGGTGGTCATAAATATAGACTTGACAATAAAGAAGCTATTTATATTCTGTAAAATGTTTTTTAAAGCACATTTAGCAAAGGGCAGATGCATTTTAAAGAAAAGTCACTATGATTTGCCCCAAAGAAATAGTCCTAAATAGTGTACTAACTAAACTAAATAATGAATTACAATCAGACAAAACAAAGTCTGATGTAAGGGAGGGTTAAGAGGAAGCGAGATGTTAGTTACAAGAAATGAGTATTGCATTATGCCTGAATAATTCCCACCTCTGCTTTAGATCATGTGTGCATAAAAAAAGAAATGATTTCTGCATTATGGGGTTATGTGACATTTAGATTCACATTACAGAATCAAGCTTTATACTGACATTTTAAAACTTACAGTTAAAGAACTCAAATTGTTACAAATAGCACGATTTCCAGTATGACAGTGATTCTCAAACTATATGATTGTCAACTATAAAAAAGGTGCCAAAAAAGTCCTTAGAGAAATTTAAATGTATTCAATTTACTATGAACTACATACTGTACCATTTTACTGTATTTTGCAAGGATGTTTTAAATTGATCAAAAGTGACATTTATAAAGTTCATTTTATTATTTTATAAATTATTTCAAATACAACTGCCTATTCATCAAAGCGTCTTAAAAAATTAATCACAAAAATATTAAGCAATATTAAACTGTTTTCAACATTGATAACAATAAAAAAAAGTTTGTTGAGCACCAAATAATTACAAAAGAATCATGTGACACTAAAGACCGGTGTAATGGTTGCTGAAAATTTAACTTTGCCATCACAAAAATAAATGATGTTTTAAATATATACACTACCAGTCAAAAGTTTGGACACACCCTCTTATGCTCATCAAGGCTGCATTTATTTGATCAAAAATACAGAAAAAAACAGTAATATTACAAAATGTTATGATGTTATTTTTTATTTTAATAAACTTAGAATATAATTTATTCCTGTGATGCAAAGCTGAATTTTCATAAGCTGTTACTCCAGTCTTAAGTGCCATGTGATCCTTCAGAAATCATTCTAATATGCTGATTTATTATCAGTGCTGGAAACAGTTGCGCTGCTTAATATTTTTTTTGGAACCTGTGATACTTTTTTCAGGATTTTCTGCTGAATAAAAAGTTAAAAAGAACAGCATTTATTCAAAATATAAATCTTTTCTAACAATGTAAATCTACGCTATCACTTTTTATTAATTTAACACATCCTTGGTGAGTAAAAGTATTAATTTCTTTCAAAAAATGAAAGAATAAAAATTTACTGACCCCAAACTTTTGAACAGTAGTGTATATTGTTAGAAAACCTTTCTATTTTAAATAAATGTTGTTATTTTTTAACCTTTTGTTGATCAAAAAATCCTGAAAAAAGTATCGCAATTGTTTCCAGCACTAATAAATCAATAAATCAGCATATTAGAATGATTTTTTAGGGGATCATGTGACACTGAGTAATGGAGTAATGATTCAGGAAATTCAACTTTAATTACAGATATAAATTAAACTTTAATGTATATTAATATAGAAAAACATTGATATACATCGCAATAATATTTCACAATATAATTTTTTTTTCTGTATTTTTGATCAAGTGAAAACAGCCTTGATAATCATAAGAATCTTCTTTAAAAAGACATTAAATGAGAGGGTGTGTCCAAACTTTTGACTGGTAATGTATATAAACACTATTTGCTGTGTCTTTGATCAAAAAATTACAGCCTTTGAGACTTTTAACAACATTTAAAAATTTTTTTACAGACCCAAACGTTTTGACCAGTAGTGTAATACCAGTAAATGTGACATGTTTTTATTTGCATTTTTTGCTGCTGCCCATAACCCATAATACAAATCCAACAGTTGAGAACCACTGTATATATCATATTCATGACAAACTATTCCAGTCTGTCTGTAATATGTGGGTAATTTCCAGGAAAAAATGCATTCTAAAACAAAGAACTGCTTTGTAATTGTATGTGTGTTTTACTTTCTAAAGGTTAAACATCAATTGAGGCCACACAATGAAATGACACATAAAAAATGATTGGTTCAGCATGGCCACAAACCAAGGTTACCAGAATTACAATGAGACAGCAAAACGTCTGAGGACATTTCTGGAAGTTTACATATTGTGTTTTGATGCCAAACTAACGTTAAACTGCCCAGATGTGATGTCATGAGGCTTTAATAATGACAAACCGAAACAAAGTTGACTTTCAAATCCCCATAACCCTCCATCTCCACTGTTTCTAAGACTTTTGTGATCAATTCAAAGCTCTGCCCTAGCTTTGTTTAGAAGGTGCATGATGGGAAATAAAAGGCCGAATGGCATGCATTTCCATTCAGGCACTGTGACCTCTGCAAAGTACTCAAACCGCCTGTGAACTTTCCTCCAAAAAGACCTCGCTGGGGGGCTTTTGAAACGATAAACACAGACAGAAAGCATTTCACAGATGCAAACTGTAGCAAAGCGGTTTAAGCGGCTTGTGGACATTCAACATGTGAGACAAGACCGGCCTTGTGCACACACACTGAGGCAGTTTAATAAACTAAATACAGACAACAATGTATTTACAGTAGTATTTTGGGCCATAGAAGGAGCGACAGAGACAAAACTGCATTTCATTGGTCCAAACAGCTGTGGGCCTGTTGTATTGCTCCAGCTCCTGTGTAGGAGGCCATGTTTATGACCAAGGAACTGTTGTGTTTCTGACAATAGCCTATGGAAAGGAGGATATTTCTAGACCCTGTCTATGGCTAAACCAGCTGGCCTGGCATTTCTATTATTTCCATCAGCTTTTCTGATCAGGAGGGAACTAAAAACTTACTCATGCGTTTTGCAATGACATTAAGATGCATGAGGGGAATCCCAGAGTTACATATTCACAATCCACTTGTTGTAGAGTGTTCTTGTTATTAAGTTGTTTTAGAAAGACTAGAAAGAAAAACAGATTTACATTTCTTAACCCTCTTGTGGTCTTTGGTCAAGTGTTGAATTGCTAAAAATTTGACTTCATTGGAATGGTACGAAACTTTGTGACCACAAAGTGTTAGAAAATGCTAATTAGTCTGTAAAAATAGTATAACTTGTGATCTTTGTATAAAAAAAATAAACGGAAATATGAAAATAACAAAAATACAAAGCATCAGCCATGATTAAGTCGTTTTTAATAATACCTAAATATATATCTTAACCCAACAGAAGTAATTATGTCTTATTTTTGATGTATTATTTATGATTTATTTTTTTCTCCCACCAGATACCACCATATCTGCCTTATATGCTTTGGATTTTAAATACCTTATGATAAGTATGATTTTAGATTTATTTTTATTTAATAGACATGAATTCTGCATAATTAAGAGGTAAAACTTTAGTAATTTTGTTGTGTGTTTTTGTTATTTTCATAGTTTTTGTTGTTTTTACATAGTGTCTACATAGTTTTTTTTTTATTATTTAGTTTTAGTTTTAGTTATGTTAGTACATTAAATTAAACTAAATAAAAATGAGAAATGTTGGCTTGGAAACTAGCTGAAATAAATATTCTAAAAATTAATATATACACTACCAGTCAAAAGTTTTTGAACAGTAAGATTTTTTATGTTTTTTGAAGAAGTCTCTTCTGCTCACCAAGCGTGCATTTATTCGATCCAAAATACAGCAAAATATTTTTTACTATTTAAAATAATTGTTTTCTATTTGAATACATTTTATAATGTAATTTATTCCAGTGATTTCAAAGCTGAATCTTTAGCACCATTATTCCAGTCACATGATCCTTCAGAAATCATTCTAATATTTTGATTTGATGCTCAAAAACATTTTTTCTTTTATAATATTTTTATGTTTAAAAAAGTTCTGAAGAACAGCATTTATTTAAAATAGAAATCTTTTGTAACATTATAAATGTCTTTATCATCACCTTTGATCAATTTAAAGCATCCTTGCTAAATTGAAGTATAAATTTCTACAATTTCTTCCCCCCCCCAAAATAATACCGACTCCAAGCTTTTGAATGGTATAGTGTATAATGTTACAAAAGCTTTTTATTTCAGATAAATACTGATCTTTAGATCTTTCTATTCATCAAAGAATCATGCAAGAAATGTACTCAGCTGTTTTAAATAATAATAATAATAATAATAATAAATGTTACTTGAACAGCAATCAGAATGATTCCTGAAGGATCATGTGACACTATTGATGCTAAAAATTTAGGTTTGATCACAGGAATAAATTACATTTTAAAATATATTCAAATTGAAAGCAGTTATTTTAAATAGTAAAAATATGTCACAACATTACTGCTATTGCTGTATTTTGGATCAAATAAAAATCTAAAAAAAAAAACAAAAAAAACTTACTGTTCCAAAACTTTTGACTGGTAGTGTATATATAATTTTTTCCTGTTTAAAATCTTTTTTTTTTTTTTTACCATAATAACAACTATTATTGAAACAAAATATATTACATTTATTTTGTTATTTAAAAAAAAATACTAGTGTGACCGCTAACCAATGACCACTTAATTAGTTTGGCCATGGCTTAAACAATAATCTTTAGAGATCAGCCATGGCCAAAAGGGCTCTTCAGGAGATATGTTGTGAGATTAGAAGCGTTGGTAGAGGCAGAACACTGTTTGCAATTGTCAGCGTCACTTATGCTGCATTACAACGCAGGATCCAACTCCCTCTCTGGCTCCCCCACTCATAACTAGCAGCGGTTTACTCAACGGTATGGCAACTATGCCCGCCTTTGGCCTATCTGGCATGTGTGTGGAGAGAGAAAGGTTGGAAAGAGAGACAGGATGCTTTGGGACCTTAGTCAGAGGGTAAAGAAAGCAAGCATGTCCATGTTTAGCTGTGTGAGAATTAAAGGGTGACGCTGACATAAACATTGTACACGCTAGTGACAGACAATGTGGAGATGAGAACAACAAATTTAAATTGCTGTTATTATACAATGGACCCTTTTCACAAGACTGTGATGACACATTTTAATGGTTATCAGCATCATAAATCCTTGAAAGTTTTTTAGATTAGATAAAGAAAATGTATATACATTTATAACACTATATCAAATTTGTATCATTTTACAAAAAAACTAGTTAACGCTAATGCAAGGGTGTTTCTAATGGGATGGATGGTAAATTTTACACTGTCTCACTTCTGACTGCCGTTATCAGTCTCCATCAGTTTTTTTAATTCGATTGAAAGTTGTGAAAACACTAATCACAGACTTTTTCTTTTGCTATTTGAGCAAACGGGAATGCAAAAAATATATTTGTGGTACTCTCCCATTCACTGCTCTTGAAGTTAACACAATTTCGCTGCTGAGAAACCCAGAATAAAAGGTACAAAAGTTAAAAAGGTATACCCCTGTAACTTATTTACCCATAAAGGGTGCATATTTGTACCTAAAGTGTACGCATTAGTAACAAATTGGTATAAATTAGTATCTAGAGTGACCTATACAAAAAGGCCTAAGCACAGTTTTGTTTTACAAAAATCATACTGGAACTGGAGATTAACCAACACTTCCCATTTTTGTATGCAATATGCATCAGATGGTTAGTAAACAGACTATGGGTGAGCCCTGTCATATGAGACTGAGACTAGACTTCTAAAGTTTTTGACCTCATCGCCCCTCACTGTCAAAAAACAATATTCAGAGGTCCCCTAAAATATCTCTGGCACTTCTGCTGTACTAACAAAGCCGCTCTAAAATATATATTATTTTGCCTAGAAAATTATACTCATTATAAACATTTTAATGACTTTAATGTAAATTAGGCTTTCTCATATCCACGTTTTCCAAAACCATGGGCTGTTTTCACTTATTTTAATAGTCATTCTGTGTTATTATAAATCATTTTAAAGGGTTAGTTCACCCAAAAATGAATATTCTGTCATTAATTACTCAACCTCATGTTGATCCAAACCTGTAAGTAGGGCTGGGCGATATGTCAAAAAATTGATATCAATCAAAAATCGGAAAACAATCTTCAGAACACAAATTCAAATATTTTGATGAGATCAGAGAGCTTTTTGCCCCTGCATAGACAGTAACACATCTGACATGTTCAAGTGGCAGAAAGGTAATACTGTAAAAGCTACGAAAATACTTTTGTGCAAAGAAAACAAAAACAACGACTTCATTCAACAATTTCCGTGTCAGTCTTTGATGCGCGTTCACGACAGTATTATGGCGCATGACAATTTCCTTACTAATGTTCTGGGCCTTGAACGTGGTACAGTAGTTGTGTTGCTGTCTATGCAGTGTCAGAAAGCTCTCGGATTTCAAAAACAAAACAAAAATATCTTAATTTGTGTTCCAAAGATAAACAAAGATCTTGCAAGTTTGGAAAGACATGAGGGTATTTTAGGGGGATAGGATAGTGACTAAAAAAACTGCAGAGCAACATCAAGTTGTCTGCAGATGGTCTGGTGGGTAAAGACATTATGAAAGCTTAAAATACATTTGTATCACTGTGACCCTCTTTTATTAACTGTCCCAGAGCCAGGGGTACAGCTACACCTAACTGCTATAAAGGGACAGGTACAGGGTTGGGACTGTCTGGCATTGGAACTAACATCATTCTGCACATCCTGATCTCACGTTCCCCAGTACATTGAGTACACACCTCTTACTGTTTCCATGCTCCCCATGTACCTTTGATTTGTATCTTGAAGACTAAAAGAATAACTTAAGTCTCTCCAAGCAGTGTAGCCAAGACTAATGCATACAAGATGAGGCTGGAGTTAAACAGGATTACGCCTGTATACATAAGAACAGGACCGCCTGGTCTGGTTTCAGGTTGGACTGCACACCAGCAGCTACCTCAAGTCCTGAATTTGTCTGCTACAGAAGAAAACTGAACTATTATGCAATCTGCACATTAATTACATAATAGATCAAATCAGGTGTAAGTTTAGCATTTTAAAAATTTGATTAAAGCTTTTGATAAATGTTTTAAACCTGTATGACTTTCTTTCTTCTGTGGGACACAAAAAAATGCATTTTGAGGAAAGTTTCAACTGTTTTTGTCCATTCAATGGAAGTCAGTGTGGTCCGAAATGACACATTGAAAAACATACAGGTTTAGATCATCATGATAATGAGTAAATGGTGACACAATGTTCTTTTTTGGGTGAACTATCATATTTTTTTTTTTCAAGTGTTTTTGGCTTTTAATATAAATATGTATGCCTTAAGTTTATCTGTAAGCTAGTGTGTTTATCAAAACAATGACAAAATTCGCATTTACAAGACACAAGTATCAAAACTTACAATCTCTCAATTGCGCCAATATGGATCAACAGTTTTTGATGACATCACCCTGCACTTCAGCTTCTTGTCAAACTTTCTGTCCAATCATATACTTTCTAGAATCCAAAAGTCCCAGCCCCTACACTATAAATAGACGCTGAAGCTGCGGCTGAAATCAGTCACTTGTTCACATAATTAGTATTTTCTGTACGGTGAATGGCACGTAGTGCACTATATAGGGGATAGGGAATGATTCAGACTGTAAAAATCCTTTCCATCGCTGAGAAAAAAAAGTCTGGAATTGTGCTGTGTCACGCGAACCGCCACAGCGCATCTTAGCAGCCCAGAGACACGATAGCACGGAGCACATTATATATGACTCTGGACCACAAAACCAGTCATAAGTTGCTGGGGTATATATGCAGTAATAGCCAAAAATACATTGTGTGGGTCAACATTTTTTATTTTTATTTTATGCCAAAAATCATTAGGATATTAAGTTAAGATCATGTTGCATGAAGATATATTGTAAATTCCCTACTGTAAATGTATCAAAACTTAATTTTTGATATGTATTATACATTGCTAGAACTTAATTTGGACAACTTTAAAGGCAATTTTCTCAATATTTTTTTTATTTTTTATCTTTTGCACCCTCAGATTCCAGATTTTCAAATAGTTCAATATTGTCATATCCTAACAAACCACACATCAGTGGAAAGCTTATTCATTAAGCTTTGTATATGATGATGTATAATGTATAGATGATGTAAAAATATCAGTTTCCAACAACAACACATAGAATAATACTGCGTGGTTTAAAAGTCCACTGAAGTCTACCTTTTCTATGTGTTGACATAATTTCAACTGAAACAGAAAGACAGGGCGGGACATATCCAGCAGTCCACCCCCTTTTTAAAATGGCCAATAGCATTTTGTTTATATTGCAGGGCCAGAGTCATTGAGCTTGGTAAAGCCACATTTGACAGCATATGACAGCTACAATCTCGCATTATCTATATATAAAATAGCGTTCTGTGTAGAATTCAAATGTGTCCAAAACATTTTGTGGTCTGCACGACTTGCGCATATGATCCGCTCTGTGCTATCAACTCTCTGGCCTGGAGCAGGGTGTGTGCATGCGTGTGTGACATGAAACCAGACTTAATTCGCCCCCCAACGGAAATCATATTTACACTGTCTTAATCGTTCCATCGTGCCATTCATAGTATAGTAAGGGGGCGGGATGCTTCAGATTATATCGAGATTGGACAAAATTTAATGAGAAGCTGAAGTGCAGGGTGATGTCATCAAAATTGTTGATCCATACTGGCCAAAGTTAGAGAGTGTAAGTTCTGAATGCTTATATCTTGTAAATGCGAATTTTGGAGCACACTAGATTATAGATAACCTTATGGCTTACACATTCATACTAAAAAACAAACAATGTAATTTCATGGGGACTTTAAGGCCAAGCTTTATTCCAAAAGGCAAGAAATCGTGACCATGTTGCGCTAACCAATATTAGAGAAACCAACAATTCCTGAAATCAGTCACAGGAAACCTTTAGCCCAAATCTACTGGGCTCTGTGCACAGAATGTGGAGCTGTATTTGTACACGTCCACCGACCGTACATTCTGCTTTTCTTAGTCAGCTATGCCTCCGTCATTGTTGAGAACAGCTGTTGCATTAAATGGCCCACTGCTCTTTCTCTCCCTCTCTCTCTACATGCTCCATCAGCTTCAAGTATCGCCTCGGAGTAGCATTGTGAAAACAAGCAGAGAGGAACAAAATTTGGTTTCACATTTAAAGGAAAGGGTTACATCTACAACATATCGCATGATTTGGTGCAAGAGCTAGCTAAAAAAAGCACATCTTGACTTTTTTTTTTTTAAAGCACTAGCCTGAACATAGTGTGCTGGTTGTTCAACCAAACAATACTGAATTACAATTACATCAAATGTTGATACTACAGTCAATATTTATTTTCTGTTTAACTGTTACATCACACGAAAAAGGGAAGGAATTCAAAACATTGTTCATTTGTGTACACCGAAGTATTGTTCCACCTTCAGTAGCAGCTCATTTTCAGTCAAGACGGCGGGGTCATGTCTAGAATTAATGCAAGTGTAGTTTATGTTCAACTGAAATGCTCGACTCGGAGGCAGCGTAATGGAAACAAAGCAACAGCAAGCCAACCCAAACACCAATGCGCAGCAACAAATGTGTTTACCGTTGTCCTCGCTGCTGGGTGTTTATGTGTCCGCGAGTGTGTAGGAGAGGTGAGTGTTCTGGAGTTACCTTTTATCAGCCGTACTGTCTTCCTTTCTGTGTATATCTGATTTAAGTCACTCAATAGCATCAAAACAAACACATAACTGCCGCCTAATACCTTGACTTCGACTGGATTACATGCACCGGTCAAACGTGTCGACGCGTGTGATGGACGAGGCTGCGATGCCACACCTGCAATAGGATCGTTTGTTTATCTCTTACCATCAGAGATAAAACCTCCAGTTCTCTGCTGCTTTCTGATATAACCTGTGGGTGAACTTGATTTTCTGGCATGTCCGAAAATTTCTTTTATGGATGATTCAGCTGAACTACAGTTGAAGTCAAAAGTTTACATACACCTTGCAGAATCTGCAAAATGTTAGTTATTTTACCAAAATAAGAGGGATCATACAAAATGCATGTTATTTTTTATTTAGTACTGACCTGAATAAGATATCTTACATAGAAGACATTTATGTTTTTCAGCATTTTTGTGTATTTGAACCCTTCACAACAATGACTGTAGGATTTTGAGATCCATCTTTTCACACTGAGGACAACTATTACCGAAGGTTAAAACACTCACTGATGCTTCAGAAGGAAACATGATGCATTAAGAGCCAGGGATGAAAACTTTTGAACAGAATGAAGACTTATTCTTATTTGCCTAAATATATATTTTTTTTCCCATTTAGTACTGTCCTTCAGAAGTTACAGAAGATACTGACATGTTCCCCAGAAAATAAAATATCCTTATCCTCAAACTCAAAACTTTGAAGCATCAGTGAGCCTTTAAATCTTCTGTAATCACTGCATATGACAGTTGTCTATAGTATGAAAAGATGGATCTCAAAAATCATAGTCATTGTTGTAAAGGGTTCAAATACACAAAAATGCTGAAAAATCAAATAATCTGTGGGACCTGAAGGATTTTTCTGAAGAACAGCAAGCAGTTTAACTGTTCAAGACAAACAACTTGTAAAAAATATCACCAAAAAAAAAAAAAAATTAAATAAATAAAAAAAACTTCCCTGTGGATCATTCAGTTAACAAAACAGTATTAAGAATCAAGCGTATGTAAACTTTTGAACCAGGTAATTTTTATAAATTCATCTATTTTCTTTTGTGGACTATATATAAACACTTTTATGTGAAATGTCTTATTTAGGTCAGTACTAAATAAAAAATAGCACGCATTTTGTATGATCCCTCTTATTTTGTTAAAATAATAAACTTTTTCAGATTCTTTAAGGTGGATGTAAACTTTTGACTTCAACTGTATATAGGAAGCAGCAGAGACAACATTTAGACAGGCCTATCCAATTCAACAAAAAACACAAAGCACAAGGCAGAAATTTGCACTTCTGTGAAAGTCAACAAGGTAAGACTTTCTACAATAATTGTTTTCTGACTAAAGATATATTTCAATATTGCATCAGCATTAATGAAATGTTTCTCGTTTGCCTTAGTGGAGGTTTATGTACTTGGATGGCACAAGGGAAAGACACTCAACAACAAACAAACAAGGGTTTGGCTTGATATTATCAGTTTCACTCCTCCACACATTGTTCACTTCTTCACGCTACTTAATCTGAATACGGGATTATATTATAACCATGTACTGTTTTTTATTGTCAGGGTTATCTGATACTTGAATAAACTAAACCAATGCCATTTTAAATACACCTAGCTATTACAGCTCTTAAAAAAATCTTTATAATAGCTCTTTGGTTAGTATTGTCAACATTGAAATAAAACAAAACAAAATAAAATAACGACTGGATTTACACTAATATTGGTGTGTTATTGATCGCCTTAAAGTAGCGTTGTGAAAACAAGTGCAGAATGTTTTTATTCATAATATATATGGATCTGTATACATAGCCATACTGAAGTTGTCTTAGTTAGACTAGGAAGTACATTCACAGGCATTACTTAGGCTGCCTATAAATAACTTGAGCGCTATATTTGTACGCTATGTGTAAATAGCTAATACTTTAATAGGGAGCACGTATGTGAGGGTCTGCGTTGCGCTGTTCGCATTACATAAGACATATCGCCAACGCTGTTTATACATATTTAGTTTATGCATATCGGGTATCAGTGAAACAGCGGTAAATGGCTGTGCGCCAAAAATAAAAGCACATCCAACTTCAAACGTTTACGTTAAAGTATATATAACATTACCTCATGGATAGCATTTATTTATATATAATATTCAAACGTCGTAAACTTGAGAATGAATAATAATTTCTAGCATATCTGAGTTGATCACAATACAGTTCTCTCTCCAAGCAAATTCAATGACTTTCAAAAAAGGAAAAGCATACGCACCAGCTTGGGTTCTGTTTTCTGTTAACATGTAAAGTTAGGCTAAGAGATGTGTGTAAATACTGTCGCGATGAATGCAAGTCTAGCAGAGGCAGACTTATTTAGACACAAGAGTGGAGCGCAATGGGCTGTATCACTTACCCGCTGAAGGTCAGAAAGTACAAAGTTGGGACGTAGTTTTTGGAACGGAGCGGCAATTGTGCAGTCTTAAAGTTAGCCTGGGTATCAGTTCCCTTTACATTCGTATGGAAGCGAAACTGCAAAAGAGCACCGTTTACAACTTCTCGATAATTTCAGCAGAACTCACTCCCCTGTGTGATGTGCGATTTGTTTTCTGACTGCGCTGGTGATGTGACAGCGCTGTACACCAGTCACCTGTAGGCTCTTGTGACAGCCGCAGCCACCAATCACAGCGCTCACAGAGCATTGTGGGAAATGTAGTTCAGCTTCATGTAAACGTTAAAGGGTACATAACATGCACAGTTTCACCTAATCTCATGTTAATCCTGAGTACCTATAGAGTAGTAATGTATTCTTAACATCTCCAAAAAGTCTTTAGTTTTATTATATTTATAAAAGAAAAATACAGCTTTCCGATTTTCTCCGGAAAAAGCCGAACTTCTGGAGGCGCGCCGTGGGCGGAGCTAAATTCGACGATCACTTGCGCTGGGATTGCCAATAAAACACACATTTGATGTTGTTTCAATTACCATCTGCAGTTCTGAATCATTACCAGTATCTTTTATAGCTAGGACCACTCCATCTTTCAGTATCAAACAATGTGCAAATCCAGCGTCGAACTGGTCCTCGTATATGAAACACACACTTGCTAAACTCCATTGCTGCCCCGGAAAAAGGAACTGCATCCACTGTTCACGTAACGCTGGGTTCTTCAGGAAACTGAGCAAAGTTATCTTTGCCGAAGTGATCTCAGGCGCCGCGGACGCGCTTTTCCGGGAGAAATGCTCATATAAGGAGTTCCACCACCGATTATGTCATTAATGCCACGATCGAAAAAAATCAGCTGAAACTTGTACCAACCCGGAAGTAAGATTTTCGGCAAAGAAATTCTCTCATTTGTCCAAATTATTTTTTTAAACTTTGGCCATGTTTAGCATGAGAATCCAACTCTTTAACACTGTAAATAACTCTGAATATACGAAACACCATTGAACCCCCCCCTTTAAGAAATTATAATAAAAAAAAAATATATATATATACTCTATATATATATATATATATATATATATATATATATATATATATATATTTTTTTTTTATATTAATATATATTCAAATTATATGCTGGTATGTTTCCCAAAATATGGGATAATGTTCAGTCAGTTGGTTACCATTGCAAAATATATCTTGACAGGATTGGAAAGCAGAAGCAGAGGCAGAGCAGCTGACTGTATATGTGACCTTGGACCACAAAACCAGTCATAAGGAATATTTTTTTAAAACTGAGATATATACATCATCTGAAAGCGTGACCCTGCCCACTGCCAGTTTACCCAATTGTAATATATATATATATTATATATATATATATATATATATATATAAAGTGGTTGGGTCAAAAAAAAAAAAATTCAAATTTGGCCCACAGGGTGTCAGTATGGATCCCATTCTTTCCAATGCAGGACAGAACCACAAAAAACACTGATGATGGAGTTCCATATTTAATAGTGTGAAACATCAGTGCCTTCGTTTTCCAGTCTAAAACAAAACACAAGCTTGAAATTTAAAATAAACAGAATTTACTTCACTAAAGCACAACTTCTGGATTTAACTAAGGAAATGCATTCACTTTGGTTTTATCTATAGATTTAATAACTCCTTGATCACAAACAATAACATTCTCTTAACTAAAGACACTTTAATATCTACAACATGTAGAAACTCCCCCAACAATGCAGTCAATCAGACATGATTTAGCTAGGCAAGCATGCAGAGTAAGCTGAACTCAGAAAGGCCCCACAGAAAGCACTGAATACATAAAATCAGCTTTTTGTTCGTAAATCTAACACCAAGCTAAAGGGTATTCAAAATGGCTTACACTACACCTCTCCAGAGCTGACCAGCCTTTTGTTTGTTTTTTTAATACAGAGATTTGTTTACCAATTTAGAATTTGCAGAGAGACAGAATAAGAAATCTACAGAGTTAAGGTAAATCTTGGCAATGCTATTGAAGAAAAAAATAAAACCCAACAACTATGGACTATTAAATCACATATGAGTCAAAATTAGAGTCATGCAAACCCTGTTATGCAAGTGTTATAACTTAAAGCTGAATCTAAACCACTCTCAAAGGGCAAGAAAAGCATACATGCACTGGAGAAGATGCCTTATTTAATTTGAAAAGATTTTTGCCATAAAAAACTAAGGGCGGAAAGAGTCCGTTTAGAGAGTCATATAGTTAAGCAAAAATCTCCAGAAAAACATAGGTTGAAAACGGCAGCATGAGTCGACTTTATCTTGTGTACTTCTACCGTGCAACCACTTTGTTTTCATTCGTATCAAATTAAATATGGCAGCTACCCAGACTATTAAATTCAATTGCCACATACGTTGTCTTGAGACCTTAGTTTTGATCTAGTCCAAACTGAAAGTGTCCATAAAAGCAACACACTAAGTGCAAAGTGTAAAATTCAACAGAAAAAAAAAAAAAAAAGACTACTACAAAGCGAGGACTAGGGTTGATTGAAACGGGTCTGAATTGTCTTCCGCAATGTCTCTGTAATTGAAAAGATTGGAGTTCAGTCTAATTGAATGAGGATATGGGGTACTGAGGGTGCCACCAGTCCATGAGGCGCACGCTGTGGACAGGATCCAGCACTACCTGCACCCCCTGTTCACCCCGAAGCTTCTTCCCTCGAATGACTGGCGAATCCTGGAACTCCAGGCGCACTCGGTGGTGCCTCATGTCTGTGCTCACATTAACAGTGAACTGAAAGACAAGGAGCAAATGATTCATTGTCATTTATTACATCAGCATGACTTGCATTTTCACTCAAAGTAAACTTTTATTAAAAAGGAATGTGGAAACTTCAGCTGGGTCTAGACTGGTAGTCATAAAGCAGTTATATTTTCTAATAAGAATACAATTGCTGAAGTTCCTGAGGCTAGAGATTTACCACTACAAATTGTAGTCCAGTTTAAAAAAAAAAAAATAATAATAAATAAATAAATAAACACCACACACACCTTAAAGTCTGGAATACACTACACAATACACTAGACAACTTAAACTCTAAACAGATTTTTCAAATACTAGGTATCAAATATTTGTTGTCTTTCTTACAGAGAAAAACCTAGACTTTGTATACTGTGTAAACAACTGAGGATCACACACAGTCATAGGGATGTCACGAGAACCGATACTACGATACCAATTCTGACTTTTACATTTTGCAATTGTGATGTTTATTTTAAGAATTTTGTGATATAAAGTCTTTATTTGCAAGAAATAAAGTCAGAATTGGGATATCAACATGCAAGTTTCTCATAATTCTGACATGTTTTCCCTCAATTTTATGATATAACAGAATTGAGATATAAACTCAGTTTTGAGTTATAAAGTCATAATAGCAGGAAAAAGTCAGATTTGCGAGACTTTGCCTTACAATTGTGACTTTACATCTCACTATTCGGAATTTTTAAACTCACAATTGTTAGTTTCTATTACAAAAAGACAAACTTGCAATTGCAAGAAAAAAAAAGGCAGAATTGTGAGTTTACATCTTAATTCTCATTTTATTTCTAGCAATTGCGACTTTATAACTTGCTATTCTGACTTTATAACTCAAAATTGTTAGTTTATGTTTGAATTCTAAATTTGCAAAAGGAACAATTGTGAGTTACAATTTTGGCGGAAAAAAGTCAGAATTGTGAGACATAAACTCACAGTTTCAAGAAAAAGTCAAATAAAGTCAGAATTGAGATAAACTTGCAATTTGACATTTTTTCTTAATATTTTGTACTACAAACTCACTATTGTAAGTTATAAAGTCAGAATTTAGATATAAATTCACAATTCTGACTTTCTTGAAACTACGCGTTTATTTCTTGCAATTGTGACTTTTCACAGAATTGTGTAATATAAACTTACAATTGTTGCAATTCTGAGAAGGAAAAAAAAAAAAAGAAGAAAAAAAAAAAAAAAAGACTGGTCTCTTCTCAGAATTGTGAGCAACTGCATGTTATAAAGAAAAACAAAAAGTCAGAATTGTGAGATATAAAGTCACAATTATCTTTTTAAGGGGCTTCCATACAAATCTGCAAACTAAATTAACTACTGTGAAATTATCCAGACTGAAAATCAAGACAAAAATCTCACGTTATCCTCCTGTAATTCAACAATGTAAAAATATTATGCAAAACAGATCTTCTAATCACTCACCAAAGTTAACGTCATGCCCATCACAACAGAAGTGAAAATGAAATTGAGGGTAGTGACCCGCAGCAGATAACAGTCTGAGTCCGGATTAGTGTGAACGTCTTTATACTGTTTAGGCAGCTGAAGACTCAAACCACATCCATTTTTACCCTTGGTTGGCTAGAAAATAAAAGCCAACAAAATGAAAACAACAGAAACATCTCTCAGAATATTCTACTTTTGTGACATTGTAGTGAACATACCAGTTTCACAAACTTGAAGTTGAATTCCCACATTGCCTCTGACCTACTTCCAGATACTTTGTTGACCCAAAACAACAAACACTGTGGGAACAAGAAAGGCATCAAAAAAAAAAAAAAATCTTTACATTAAATAGTTTTAGAAATTAAAGTACATCTACACACCTTGGAATTGATGAGTGTGGTAGGTGTAGATTCAGGCAGAAGAGGGCTTTTGGACACCCGCAAACTAAAGGGTTCATATAAGTGAAAAAGCGAGCGAATCACACGGGCACGAAGACAATGCATCTTTGCAATAGAATCAGGCTGAAGGCGATCAGGGAGGTCTGCATCAAGATTATAGTGCCTGGAGAAAAATAATAATAAAAAAAAAAATTATATTATATATTACAAGAGGAGCTGTGTCCTGCATAAATTCCCTCAACACAGAAAACTGTGCTGCCCACTTTTTAAGCAGCCTTGGCTCTGGAAGTATTTTTCCCCCCAATTCAGTCTTTGTTAAAGAATTATCCACAAGTTTCCATGAGTCCTTGCGTCAAAAGTGGGAGCGTCTTCCAGTTCGAAGTAAACAAGCGGGACGTGACACTCATTCATAAGATATTCATTAAGATATTAGCCTAACATTTTACCCTACCTGACCGGAAATGATCAGAACAAACATGAATGTTGTCAAGACCATTGCTCTGGAAATTCCAGTTCTAACACAAACGCCTTTTGTTCCTCTGACAGTTTTTTTGCACTATTCTCCTTGATTTGTTATAATGTTTATCCCAGTCTAACCAATTAGTCCAGCCCAAAACATAATAACTGACCATTTTTAATAATCAGCAAAATATGCGAGTTTTGTTTGGTTCAGTGGCATTGTTTATGTTCAGTGCTGCCGATATATGATGCATTGTGAAAACACTCTATTAGAGTCATTTTTAGTACCACTTTTTGAATGCCTACCTTTTGTAGAGTCGTGTCCAAAATGCAGCTGTGCACGTGGCAGTCCAAGCATTCCTGCAGATCAAAGAGAATCTGCAGACGTCTTCTGGTCGAATATATGCAGCAAGTAGAAGCCAAATATCAATGGGATACTCTTCTCCATCTATGCTCTCGCTGTTTTCTGACATTTGTAACAAGAGAGTTGCTTAAAACCTCAACAAAGTCAAGAAAACAATATCAGAATAATATCAGAACAGGGATTCACAAACATTTCAGTCCAAAACCTTTTGACCATGCATTAGAAAAGTCACTTGGCCAATCACTCTGCAGTTACCTTTGCATCTTTTGTTTTTCTTTTTGCGGGACCCTTTGATTTCATCCCCTTCCTCTGAGTCCAGTTCGTCACTGCTCTCATGGGCTACATTACTCACACCAACTGTGGAAGAGAGCACTTCCTGCACGGGACCCTGGGATGCCTCAAGCCCACAGAGTAATTTCACTGAAACAGAATAAAGATCAGGGAATTTTTTTATTTTAAAGTATCAAATTTCTTCTAAAAACAGAAATGTACATACTGGATAAAACCATATTCTAAATAGACTGAACCAGGACTATTCAGGCCTGCTTTTGGAGATTTAATACGTTCTAATCAAACACACCTGGATCAACTAATTAATCTAATTAAAGGTGATTGTAAAGTATAGGAAGCAGTATGAGAACTAAACGAAGCTGGGGAGTTCCAGGAACGAACATCTGCATGATTTTATGCCATAATTATTATTTACCCAAACATTTACGTCCTTAAGTGGCAGAAATGGGGTGTATATATATATTTCTGATTTTACCTTCTTTTTCAATTGCATTGACAACCGCCTTTTTAACTCTTCCCGACTTCACGATGGCGGGATCGGCGTTGGCGTAGTCAGCCACAGTTACTGTAAGAAAATATAAAGGCACACAAGAAATGAAACCAACATAAGAATGGACTTTGGCTACACACATCATAACATCAGCCCGCCTCCCTCTGCTACTACCTGACTCTGAGCAAACATCCTCGGCTCTAAATTTCAGCCGTTTTCGGTTCCCTTTCTTGGGCATGACGACAGCGGGGGTCTATGGCCGTTTATCGAGGCTGTGTGCCCTGCCATCTTTCCAGCAGAGGTAACGAAAAACCGATAAAAATGAGAGTGAAATTAAAGAAAGCTCCTCCAGGATCTTCAGCCATCATGGAACTGACGGTCAAGGTCGCGTACATTCTCGCGAGATCTCAGAAAGCCAACGAGTCACCAGACTGGGCGCTAATTGGACGCAGAAATCATATGTGAGAGGGTTCGTCCAATCAGACGGTGTATATTCATAACCTCAGGCTTCAGAGAAAAATGGTTACGTTTAAAACGACAAACCATGACGTAATCTCAGCTGTTTCTTTTTTTATTGTTTAAAATGTCTTGGAAAAAAAAAGTTTAAAGTGTCTTGAAGCACAGAGAATAGTACAAATAAATATATTCGACATTTTTCTTATTATTAATAATTAGTTAAAAAAAGTCTATTGAACCTTGAGAAAAGTCGCATGGAATTTAAATGGATTCCTTTTAGATTCTTTATTTCTGACAAGATTCATGAGATACATTAAATATTCTTCATAAAGCTGTTGTACGCACACGTGATTAAAAATTATTCAGATATATTAGGTCTAAATTATCTTCTTTTAATTTGAGGAATTATATTATATTTATTATTATTATTATTATTATTATTATTATATGTGATCTTTCTTTCTTTCTTTCTTTCTTTATTCATCAATCACTATCTCTTGTCAAGAAAATATTAGCTGCAGAGAACCTCTATATACATAAAGGCAAATGTGGCTAGGCTACATGTATTTTATAACCTTTTTTTTTTTTTATTAAAATGAGTAACATTTAAGAATTATAGAATATGAGATTCTGACTCTTCACAGCAGTTTCTTTTTGTATTGTTTAAAGTCTCTTGAAAGTACAGAGAACAGTACAAATAAATTAGGGCTGTCAAGCAATGAATTGCATCCAAAATAAAAGTTAATGCTTACATGCTATATATGTGTGTGTTTACTGTGTATATTTATTATGTATATGTAAATACACACACATATACATAAATATATTTAAAAAATATGTATACATATTTAGAATTGTGTTATATATTTAGATTACATATAAAATATAAAAATCTAACATAATCTTTCCTAAATGTATACATGTATGTGTGTGTATTTATATATATACATATACATAATAAATAGTATATATACACAACACACACACATAGTATGCAAACACAAACTTTTGTTTTGGATGCAGTTAATAAGAATAGAGTTTAACAGCCCTAAATATCCTGGAGAATCTCTTTAAATCCTTTTAGTTGCAGTATTTCCGATCTTATGAAGTCCATGAGATACTTTAATGATTTTTCATAAGGCTGTTGTAAGCACATTTGCTTAAAAATAAAACTAGTTGGTTTTGCATAAAGGAATCAGAAACATTAGTTAATTTTATTTTATTTTTTTACTTGAGAAAATATTTTATTTTTCTCTTCTTTTTATTTTCTTGCTTTCTTCAGAGTTGATGTTTGTCTTTTTCTCTCTTATTTACTAATTTGTTTATTCTGGTCGAGAAAATATTAGCTGCAAGGAATGTCTATATAAATAAAAGCAAACGTGACTAAATGTGTTTTTTAAACTTTTTATTAAAATGAGTAGGCCTAAACAGTACTCAAAAAAAAAGCTGAAAAACATTTAAGAGTAATAGAAATATGACATTCTCTGCTAAATCTAATGAGGTTTCCCTATAATGAGATAATGCACATTTCGTTTTTGGGGGGGTTTGATCAAATAATGGTAACAATTTAAAATAAGGTGTCAGTTGTAAACATTATGTATCAGTATCAGTAAAACATTAATTACACCATTTATTAATCTTTGTTCATGTTCATTAACTAATGTTAATATTAGTCATCCATTGTTTGTTGATGTTAGTTTACAGTGCATTAACTAATGTTATCAAACACAACTCGTGATTTTAATAATGCATTAGTAAATGCTGAAATTAACATTAAGGTTAAAAAAATTATGTAAAGTATTGTTCATTCTTAGTTCATGTAACTACTACTAACTAATGTTAACTAATGAACCTTATTGTAAAGTGTTGCCAAAAAAAATATATATATATATTGGGTCTTCTTGATAGGTCCATCGTTTCTATGAAGCTGCCTGCCGCCAGAGGGCGCTGTGTGTGACACCATTTCTCACACTGGCGTCTCGTGCATGACAGTCATGTAGTCGCGTGGTGCTGATGTGAGGAACTCCGATTTTACGCTGTTTGGACGAGCTTTCCAGAGCCACGCCGGGTGGATATGATTTTCGCCGACGACGTGGGAGACGTTTAACCTTAATGTCTACCAAAGCGTAGGTGCATTTATATTTTAAAACATGCGCGAATGTTTGTGGAGATAGCGGAATCGCTGTGTTCCAAGCGGGAATGAGCTCGTAGAGGGAGGAGCGCTTCGCTCGGCTCGCCGTGCAAGGAGATGATGATGATGATGATGATGGTGGCAGAGGGATCTGGAGGATGCGGCAGACGCGAATTTCCCCGTTTCCTGAAAGGTTAATGGCAACTGGTGGATGTTAAAGCGAAGGGCGCCGAGGTTCAATCAGCTGAAATCGGAATATGCGTGTGGCGAGCGCTGTGATGAGCGTCCAGCGAAATGCATTGAGTTTCAAGTCAAACTAGGTGGATCATGTCAGAGCGGAAAAGGCCGACAGTCATGGACCAGAGAGGTCAAGGTGTGTGAAGATTCTAGACAGGGATGCAATTAGTGCAATTAGAGGATGCATTTTTCATTTTAAAATACATGGAAATTGCACTAAATGTTAATAGTGCAATTCAAACCTGAATAAAAAAAATCAAAGCAATTTCTAATTTGACTTAGACTTCATAGAACACCGAGCAATATGATGTGTGAAGTGATGCCAACCATAAATGAGGGGGACTCGGTGAGTTCCCAGAGAGGCTCTCAGAACGGCACGGATGCCGAGTCTAATTTTGAACAGCTGATGGTGAATATGTTGGATGAGAGAGATAAGCTGCTGGAGTCTTTACGGGAGACACAGGAGACCCTCATCCAGTCGCAGACCAAACTCCAGGATGTGCTTCACGAGAGAGATGTGCTTCAGAGACAGCTCAACTCCGCGCTACCGCAGGTAAACTCATACCTGACACAGGTACACAGGAAGTTGCGTAATGACTCACTGTGGAGATCACATTTACGTTAAATGTGTTATTACAGTAAACCCTAAAAAAAAACAATTAGAACTTAAAACAATCGAACAGATAGCTTACGTTTAACAGTAGATTAAGACAAGTTATTGTCAGCTCACTTATTTGTTCAAAGACCAACGAAAGACATGGTATCGGTTGAGAAGTGTATTAACTTTCTTTAAATGTCTTTATAATTGTATTTATGTCTTTCTATATATTTCTGTTGATGCTAAAACATGTTCTTTCTGCTTTGCTCCCCTGTCTGCTTTGGCTCTGGAAGTGTTTTTTCCACATACGAATTTAAAAAAAGTTACAAGCCAAACCTTTTAAAACAATGCTGAGTTTAAAACAACCCAGCCTTGGGTGAAAAATGGACAAATCCACTGATTGGGTTATTTTGACCCAGCGTTTAGGTTAAATGTTTAACCCAACCTTCTGGGTAGTTACATTTAACTCAACTATTGCTTAAAAATAACAATATTTCTTATTACTAATTAACCCTAAATAGGGTGGAAATGAAACTGTATTAATATGTTCAATAAATTAGTATTTATTCATAAGTTGAATAAATAATAAATGATAAACATTTTTAAATTGCTTATTTATAAATGTTTACCTTTTGATTATTGCTGATGCCTTTAAATTATGCATAGTATGCATATTACGTCTTTTTAATTTACAACCGGTTTTGTAAATTAGCCATATAGTCATTTTTAAACAATAGTTAATTACGTAAAACTACCAAACTACCCAAAAGGTTGGTTTAAACATTAAACTCAGCTGCTGATTCAAAGCTGGCTTTGTCCATAATTTTACCCAACGCTGGGTTGTATTTAACCCAGCATTTTTCAAGGTGTGTGAGATGTATTGCATCATTAAAAACTTTGATTTGAAACAAAAAAAAAGTGAGAAAAAAATTTGTATTAAACATTGTGAATGGTGTAATTGTAGCGTAGTATGCATATTACGTCTATGCCATTCACAGTGTTTCATGGCAGTGAATGGGCGCAGTATGAGATTTGCAGAATTATCTTTGCAGAATTATACATAATGTCATTTTTAATTTTTTTGTACCTGGAATTGAGGATTATTATTTAATAAATAATTTGAAGGGTGATGGTTTAAACAAAAACATACACCATCAATTAATAACCTTGTTGCTCACAGTAGGTCTGCCTTTAACAGTATTTAAGTTATTGTTCAAAATCAAATCTGCCAGAATGTGTGGATTTTTACTTGTGGATCCCAACTGCTGCACTGAAAATGTTCAGTTATGACATCAATTTGTAGGTCATTTTAAAAAGCAATTTTTTTTTGTAAGTTGGTTCGCTTGCAAATTTTGAAATGTCTATATGGTTAAAATTACTGGTGAATTTTGAAGCCGTTTTGTTTTTGAACAAGATTTCGTGAAAATTTTATCCAAATCAATATGGCATTAAGAAAACTAACGGCTTAAAGGGACAGTTCACCTAAAAATTCTGTCATTCCAAACCGAAGACCTTCTTCATCTTCAGAACATAAATTATTATATTTTTTGATGAAATCCGAGTGCAACGCAACTGACACATTCAAACTGTTTATCAGTTCAAAAATAGCCTATGTTACATCTGTGGTGCAACCGTAATGTTATGAAGCTACAAGAATACTATTTGTATGCAGAGAGAACAAAAATAATTACTTTATTCAACAATTTCTTCTCTTCCTTGTCAGTCTTTGACGCTGTCACATGGACTGTTTTAACAATGTCCTTACTACCTTTCTGGGCCCTGAACATGTCAGTTGCGTTGCTGTCTATGCAGGGTCAGAAATAGGGCTGGGCTATATGGTCAAAAAATGATCACAATATTTTTTTTTCATATCAGTCGATATTGATAATTATCACGAGAGATGTCAAATTTTAATTTCTTTCAAGTTTAAAGGCAGATTTTTGCAATGTAAAAGTTGTAAAAACTAGACAGTTAAATGTTGCTTTAAATATTCTTTATGTTCAGAACATGACAAACGCTTCATGCTGTTTGAATTCTTCACACTTTTTCCAGCCATCTTTACTTAACAAAATAAGTATCTTAATAGAAAAATAATTTCTTAGTTTTGCATGTTTTAATGAGTAATCAAGTGTCAGATCAAGAAACAGGTTTGTGTTACCTGATAATATTAATAATAATACTAATAAATTGTCTGTTAGAAATAGACATTTGGTAGTAGCTTGATTTAGAATGCAAATGTAGATTTATGTTCTATATTTGTTATCAGTAAAATCTGTAACATTGTAGCATCTCATTTTTATATGGTGAAATTTAATTATTCTGACTGTTTGAGGGTTTTTTAAATTAACCATTTATGTTCCATAGTATCATGATAAAAACAGTAAAACCACAAATATAGCACCTCAATACCATGGTAAAAATGTAATATGGTTCCAAGGTATTTGTATGAAAAACAGTAGTCCAAATACATTTAGTATAACTGTATAAACGCTATAGTTTAATCACAAAAAATACTGTAATTATATTCCATTACTCCTTCAGTACATTTAATACATGTCTACATTAGTAATATAATAAAATTCGACACAGATATGCTCATATTACTACAGTAAATCTATGGTAAATGATGGCGATTGTTGATTAAAAAGCCTTCTGACTGTATCCTTGAGCACAGTGTTTCTCTTGTTTGTCAGCGCTGTTTCATGTTGCTATAGACCGAGTCGTTTGTGTTCTTCACTGAATTCAAGTGCTTCTTGCGCTGTTTAGTGACCGAAACTCATCAGCGAGTGAAACGTAGACTGTAAAAAAAGATAGACATTGCGTCTCTACTTCCTTCCACTCTAGAAAAGTGAAGCCAAAGCATCTCAGTATGGCCGCTGTTATATTGGGGGAAATGACATCATTTGGAGCCAGAGTCTGCGCAGTAGAGATTTGTTTGGAGCCAGAGTCTACACAGTAGAGATTAATTTGGAGCCTGAGTCTGCCCAGTAGTGTCGTGAGGTGGAGCCATGGTATCAAAGTCCCGCCCAAACTCCCGCAGACCCAATCGCAAGATCACAATCACGACACCACACCCCGTTTTTATAGCATCAAATAACTACCCGAAGGCAAACCTTTTAGAAAAACGAACACTTGAACATATCAGCATTATAAAAACTACCTAAAATGATGGAAGCCACCTTTGGGAAAAATTTATTATTTAGTTCGTCTCATGTCCCATTAGATTACATTGAGAGGGCGGGGTTTAAGACCTATACTGCAGCCGGCCGCCTGGGGGCGATCGAGACACTTTGGCTTCACTTTTCAGGACTCGTACAGCACACTTGGAGTGAAAGCATCTGCTCTAGTAATTTGAACTTTGATCCGAGCAGTTAACCCTTTGAGCGGTATGGTCCCACATGTGGCATTCTTATTTCTGTGCCCCTGGGAGTACAGTCCCACATATGGGATTTAGAACGTTCGGTGACGTCACGCAACTGAAAAATTCAAACTGCGCTTTGGTGCGTTGGCTGGCGCTGAGCCAGAGAGAGACTTGTCATATTTTTATAATTATGTAGTGTTTTTAACACACAAGTACTAGTAAAACAATACATTTAGAGTTTGTAAAACACACACGAAAGTCTATGGAAGCAGCAATAACAATCCATTCAAATATAATTTGCCGATGTGTTTTATTAATATCAGATACACATAGTGTAAGTAACTATAAAGTTCACTCTATTCCTCTCCCAGTTCACCAGCCACATGAATAACTGGTGAATTTACATGCTAAATCCAGCGTGTTCCGCCGTGAGTAAACATGGCGACGACGATCTCAGGTTACAGATCACGATCAAGATCATTTATACCGCTTTTTAAACAACAAAATACAATCACGTACACATGTTTGTGAATCGGAATATCAGATAGTTGATCACATGGTGAGCAAGTGTGTGAATATTTTGAATTAAAATGGAAAAGCATAATAAAAGCGATACATCTGTCATACAGCGCTATTGTGGCTGCGGTGTTTCACGTGACAAACATGACGCGTCACCTCGTCAAAGGGTGAACGTTCTAAAATAACGGTTGCCTAAAAAAAACTCACTCCCAGGGGCCAGATAGAATATTTTAAACTCACCAGTGAAAGGGTTAAACGGTCCGAGTGGCACACTTTGACTAGTGCTCTTCTGTTCCGTCTTTGCCACATAAACATTATATCAAACATATATTGAACTCTTGTTATCGTTTATCGAGGTAATTCATATCGCGTGATAATTATCATTATCGATTTATCGCCCAGACCTGGAAAGCTCTCGGATTTCATCAAAAATATTTTGATTTGTGTTTACGGTTGAGCAAAGGTATTACGGGCTTGGAACAAAACGAGAGTGAGAAATTTGTGACAGAATTTTCATTTTTGGCTGTACTATCCCTTTATAGGTTTCTTCATTGTTTCTGACTTTAGTAACCAGTAATATGGTATTATGTGGAGGAAATGTGTAGCAAATGTGTAGTTATATAAACCAGTTGTCCTCAGAAGAAATGTTCCTAGATTAGCTGTTTTCAGCAGCTAAAACTGATCTATTATTCATTTTGGGTTTAGCAGTTTCTCAGACCCACTCAATTATTATACATTGTGGTACTGCTGGTGCCAGGTAAATGCTTGTTTCACAAAGGTGCATCATTTACTGGAATGTCCTATGTCCCAGAAACGTCAGCAGTGGTGATTGTGCTTGTATCCCAGTCAAATAAAGGCAACAAGGTTACAGTACAGCCTTGCATTTTTGCAAAATGCATATCAAAATGATTTACTCCTTCCCTCGTGAAGTGTAGATTGAGCTTTGGTTCAATGACCATTGAGGGTTTGCACTAGTGTCTCTTCTTCTGTATCATGTTGCTTGTTTTGGTCATTCGCCAAGGACACAAGTGATATTTATCGATTCATCTGAGTATCCCGCCCCCATTCTTCCTCCCATCTCCCTCCCTCCAATTTTACCTTCCACACAAGTGATGCAAAAGCAGCTTACTTCTCAGTTTACATCATCCAGACACTTAGTAAGTGCCTGTGGGAGATTTTTAAGACTCTGTTACTTGCAAACTAGTTTTAAAAGGAGGTGACTGAACCCTGGAAATGGAGACCAGGACTAGCTTTAGTAGTTGAGAGATGCCTCACTCGTCTATCTCTAGAGGAAAATTGGACTTCCTCTCTTGCTGCTTGCATATCTAGGACTGTTCAAAGCAAAATGCCTCCTTTCATCTGACGCTCTGAAGCATGTGAGACTGTTGCTAAGAGGCCAATTAATCTAGTTTACAGCTAACGTTTACATTAAAACCCCCTGATTTAACTTATTGCCTGTATAGTCTTATCCTGAAATAACACAGGGATTCAGACTGTTTGCACTTTCTTGACCTGGCAAGCTGTAATCTTATTGGCGATCTTGATGCAGTTTCTGGGAGTAAGGGCAGGCAAAGGTCTTTTTATCTGTCTGTCTGGAAAGACATGTTTATAAGGTACTGAGATGATGCATGCAAAGAATGCTTTTGAGGATGATAAGCTAGAGAGGTCAGTGGCATCAGTTCTTTGAAAGATATTTTGATTTTAGTTTGAGGCACTTAGTAGCAAATAATATAGATCTTCATAAATACTTACACTTACATATTTATTATTACATGTAAATATTTTTTTTTAAAGAAATTAATTTGATTACGCAAGGATGGCAGTCTACTTTTTAAATAATTACATATGTTTTTCTAAAAAGTATTAAGCACCACAACAGTTTTTAACAGTGATAATAATAGAATTTTCTTGAGTACCGAATCAGCATAGGATATAGAATGATTTTTGAAGGATAATGGGACTGTAAAAACATGAATAAATTACATTTTCAAATATATTAAAATAGACTAACAGTTATGTTAAATTGCTACAATATTTCACATTATAACCATATATTACTGTGTTTTTTATGAAATAAATGCAGCCTGTGTGAGCATAAGTATGTTTATTTATTTATTTATTTTTCATTCAAAATATAAAACTGTTTTAATAACCCCTTTTGAAGAATAGAGTCTTTAATAGTCTGTAGTAGTTCTGTCAAATCGATTAATCGTGATTTAAAATATTTAAATAAAACACATTTAAAATAAAAAGTTTGTTTATATATGTTTGTACTGTGTATATTTATAGGTGTATATGAATGTACGCACATCCAAAACTAACCCCTTTTAAAGAGGCGAGGCAATATTTAATAATAATATTTTAATAATATTTCCAAAATGAAATTTTGTGTTTATATATATATATATATATATATATATATATATATTTACATACTGTATATTTGTGTACTGTGTATATTTATTATGTATATATAAATACACACACATGCATGTATGTATTAAGGAAAGCTATTTTAGATTTATATCTAAAATATTTATATTTATTTATAATCTAAATTGTATACAGGTATAAATAAATATACATATAAATATTTTGTTTTAATATATACATATGTGTGTGTATTTATATGTACATAATAAATATATACGGTAAACACACACATAGTATGTAAACATAAACTTTTATTTTGGATGTGTATATATATATATATATATATATATATTAATATAAAATGGTTTATATTTAATTGCATCACAAAAAGTTGTTTACATAAAAGATGTGTGTGTACTTAAGAAATAATTACATGTATGTGTATATTCATATTTGTATATGATTTATTCTGTAAACACAAACCTTTATTTCGGATGCAATTAATTGTGATTAATGGATTTGACGTCACTAATTTGTAATTATTTTTGTACAGATAGAAATTCTTATTACAATTCTTATATATATATATATATATATATATATATATATATATATATATATATACAGCGGGGAAAAAAAATCAGCATTTTTATCAGTAAGGGGAATTCTAAGTGGGCTATTGACACAAAATTTCCACCAGATGTAGCCATCAAGCCAAATATATAATTCATACAAAGAAATCAGAACATTTAAGTATACAAGTTGAGTCATAACAAATAAAGTGAAATGACACAGGGAATAAGCATTGAACACATGAAGATAACAAGGTGCAAAATGGCATAAAAAGCCAGGAGATCACCTGAAATCTGTCAGTATTGAGAGAGAAACCCTGCCCCCTATCAGTACTACCTGCTTTAGTCCTAATTGATGGCCTATAAAGGCTTCTCATTACCCAGGAGGCACACAGGAAAGACTTCATGATGGGTAAAAGCAAAGAACTCTCTCAAGATCTTCGTAATCTTATTGTTGAAAAGCATTTTGATGGGAATGGTTATAGGCGCATTTCCAGAATGCTGAATGTTCCTGTGAGCACTGTGGGGGCCATTATCCGGAAATGGAAAGAGCATCAGTTCACCATAAACCGGCCACGATCAGGTGCTCCACGTAAGATCCCTGTCCGAGGAGTCCAAGGAATAATCAGGAGAGTTCTCCAAGAGCCAAGAACCACTCGGGCAGAACTTCAGGAAGACCTTGCATCAGCAGGTACTGTTGTTTCAAAGAAAACTATGCAATGCACTGAACCGCCATGGCATCCATGCACACTCACCACGCAAGACTCCATTGCTGAACAAAAAGCATGTTGAGGCTCGGTTAAAGTTTGCAAAACAGCATTTGGAGAAGCCTGTGGATTATTGGGAGACTATAGTATGGTCAGATGAAAGCAAAATTGAACTTTTTGGCAGTCATTCTACACACCATGTTTGGAGAAGAAATGGCACTGCTCACCACCCCAAGAACACCATACCAACAGTTAAGTTTGGGGCTGCTTTTCAGCAAGGGGTACCGGCAGACTTCATATTATTGAAGGCAGGATGAATGGAGAAATGTACCGGGACATTCTGGATAAAAATCTGCTGCCATCTACCAGAAAGCTGAATGATCCCAAACACAAGGCCAAGAAAACAATGAAGTGGTTTCAAAGAAAGAAAAGCAAGTTGCTTAAATGGCCCAGTCAATCACCTGACCTAAATCCCATGGAGAGAACTGAAGATCAAAGTTCATAAAAGAGGCCCAAGGAACCTTCAAGATTTAAAGACCGTTTGTGTGGAAGAATGGGCCAGAATCACTCCTGAGCAATGCAGATGACTGGTCTCTCTATACAAGAGGCGTCTAGAAGCTGTAATTACCAACAAAGGCTTTTCTACAAAGTATTAAATAAAGTGTGTTCAATACTTATTCCCTGTATCATTTCACTTTATTTGTTATGACTCAACTTGTATACTTAAATGTTCTGATTTCTTTGTATGAATTCAATATTTGGCTTGATGGCTACATCCGGTGGAAATTTTGTGTCAATAGCCCACTTAGAAATCCCCTTACTGATAAAAATGCTGATGTGTCAAATACTTATTTTCCCCGCTGTATATATATATATATATATATATATATATATATATATATATTACATTATTTAAACAACAAAACCAGTCTATTACTTTGTGGTTGTGTACCTGACTGCAGGAGAAGTCGATAGAAAATTATACAAATTGTAAAATATCAGTTCAGTCAGTTCAGTCTCTTTATGATTCAGTGAATAACTCCCCGTTTGCATTGTAGTTTCATAGAAAGCTGTAGGTGCAGTAGAGCACACCACCTTTCTTTTTGTCTGTAGTGTATGAAGCTAATTATACCTTGCCATGGTTGATCACTTCTGTTTTGGTGGTCTGTAATTGCTGTCAGGCAGCTAATACGGGTAGGTTTGCAAACACAAAGCTGTGCTTTTACTCTTTTAGTAGGGTCCTGAAAATTCATCGCCACTGTCTTATCGATTATGAGCGTATTGGTAATGCAAAGCATGATGACAGTATTGATGATGGTGATGATACGTGAACAGTATACAGACTCGATTCTGCAGAGTCATCTTAAAGACAACTGGCGAGGACAGCTGACTGAAATTTATGTCCTGTGTACACATGGGGTTTGCCACAGTGCAGAGTTAGCATCCTCCTTCTCACTCTTGAATTATAGTCTATCAGGGATGTTGGCTTCTCAGCAGTGCTGTCAGTCAAACGTGTTTGTCCATTCAGGGAGAACTGGAGTGCAGATGAGGGCTGGTGAACTGGCCGAATGCCATGCAGTGAGCGGGGTGTAGAAATGCCAGACTGTCTCTGTCTGCTGGAGGGAGGAGCTCTGTACCCTGTTTATCTGTGTGATGTTCAGAGGAACTGGCATGTGGAGATGGTCCTTGAGTTGAGCAGTTAAATCCTGAGTCATCTGCTCGCTCGTGTAGAATGGAGGTCAAGTGTGGGATTGTTTTATTTGTCCACCACACCGAGCAGTTGTTCCCTTGAATAGTAAGCTGTACTAAATGGCAAAAGGGATCTGTTTGATCACCCCAGCACTGTGTGTGATCTGTGGCGGGGTGGATTCTGCAGCAGTGTATGTCTGAAACACGAGAATACTCTGTCAAGTCCTGCCCGGGAGAGTTGAGACCAGCTATTCAGCGTTTCTGCTTTTTTGTGCTCGGGTATCTGATGAATACTGCCTTTTGATGTCCTTTTCCCTGTTTAAAATAGATTAAAATCAATTTCTTTTTAATATTGTCACAACGGCAGAGTGATTTTCAGCTTTTTTGGTTAAGTTTGATGTTTAATGGCTTCAAAGAGTGACTGGTTTCAATTAGATGAACCAGCATTTCAGCCAAACAGCCAATGTGGCCAAGCAGATTTAAAATGTTTGAATGCAAGAAGAAAAATACAGTAAAAATTGTAGTTAAAATAATGCATTATTTCTATTTCTATTATTTCTATAAACTACAATGAAAATACAAAGAAAAATATTACACTTTTATTTAAACCTGAGTCTGAAAAGTCTTTTTTTACTTTTATTTTTTAATCTAATGCCACAGTATTTAGGAAACCTAATAACCAAATAAATTATATTGTCAGCAAAATCTCTTTACGCTGAAGGGACACAAAGTATTACCTTAAAAAAATGAAAATTCTGTAATTAATTACTTACCCTCATGTCTTTCCAAACCCGTAGGACCTTCCTTCATCCTCGGAAAACAAATTAAGATATTTTTGAATAAATCTGAGAGCTTTCTGTCCCTGCATAGACAGCAACACAGCTACCACGTTCAAGGCCCAGAAAGATAGTAAGGACATCATTAAAATACTACATATGACATCAGTGGTTCAACCATAATTTTATGAAGCTGCAAGAACACTCTCTCTAAGAAGAAAACAAAGAAAACATACGTTGTGTACTCTCATGAACACGTGTCGAGGACTGACAGGGAAGAGTAATTGTTAAATAAAGTGGTTATTTTTGCTTTTTTTGTACACAAAAAGTATTCTCATAGCTTATATTTTAATGATATCCTTACTACCTTTCTGGGCCTTGAACATGATAGTTGTGTTGCTGTCTATGCAGGGTCAAAAAGCTCTCAAATTTCATCAAAAATATCTTAATTTGTGTTCAGAAGATGAACGAAGGTATTACAGGTTTGGAACGACATGAGGGTGAGTAATTAATGACAACATTTTCATTTTGGGTGAGCTATCCCTTTAAAGATACATATTATTAACTTAAGTGTTTATATTAGTTTATAAATGGTATACAGTAGTCAACATTTGAAGTGGATCAAAACGTTTCATCAAAGTTGTCCTAAAACCAAAACAAATGTTGACTAATATTAGTACCACCCCAGTGATGATTTTGTACATTTTTCAAGGAGTGTACAGTATCCTAATTGCCACACATTAATGCTTTTTTGATGACATACCCCAGAACATCTACTGTCCTATTAACCCCTAGAATAACATTAGCTGTACTTCACTGACAACCCAACTGCTCCTCCTCACCCGTCATTGAGCGACTCAGCATTCCCCAGCTCTCAGTGATAGATGAGCCTGATCAATAGATGCTATTTTCTCATCACTGCCTCATTGGAGGATGTCTCAGTTTTGCCGAGACTCTGAAAATTTACACTCTACTCTCAGAGAACAGTGCGATCCAGCAGACAGTTTAATTTTAGGCAGCTGGGCCAATATTATAGAGATAACATGATGCGGAAAATGCCACTGCTGTTTCTCGCACACAACATTGACAGATTCAGTTTGTGCTTGTTTCTAATATGAGAAAGAAACAGAAACTGCCTTTGTTTTCTTAAACTAAAGTATCCTCACACCATTGCAGACTGGTACCGTGCCAGCACAGGTGTGAAAACAGCATCACATGGCTTTTGGCAGCTGCCGTAATCTCCAGCATGACACCTCTGAGCCGCCGGACCCTCCCCCAGCAGCTGCGGGCGATTTGTTGATTTAACCTCACACATGCACACGTTCCACTCTATTTCTTTGTTTGGATGCAGCGACACTCTTTATTATTATTGATTTATGTTTACTGATATTTCAGAACTCTATCAGGCATACGTCAATCCATTTGTTATATATTTGTATTGTTCAGAAATGGTTTAGTTATGTTTTTCTCTTGTAAGCCGACCACCTTGACATCATGCTATGTCAGGCGTTTAGCACTAGAAATCTTTTGGGTCAGCTGGCTGGTGGTTTCAATTGCAGCTGATTGAAAGGAAAAGAAATTTGGATCCGCCCCTTCACGTCATTTTTGTTCTGCTACGAAATCGCACTGTTTTTTTTTTCTGCATGTAATTAAATTAAAATGGAGCACCCCGAAGCGTGTGGCCGGCTTATGTCTAAAGTCATTTGCGCACTAGAGCTTGTAGCGCACAGCTGACTGTACAGAAGCGCCTGAGAAAAGGACAATATTCTCAAATGATCTTCAACAACACTTTCACATTAAGGTCTTTTACCCAGGCGGCTTTACAAGTGCAATTAAGTTAGAGGAGCCACGCTCCTGTGTTCCTAGACAAAGTAACCTGTGTCAAGCTGCTTTTATTGAGTCTTACACTACACTCTTAAAAATATAGGTATTACAGCGATACAGCGTTGTTAGCTTGTTTTTGTTTCCCCAAAGTACCTTTCAGTGAACCCTTCTTTAAAAAAAGTACAGAAAGTATTTTACCAATTTAAAGGGATAGTTTAGCCAATTAATTACAAACAAATCCATCATTAAGATGTTTTTAAAAGGATAGTTCACCCAAAAAATGAAAACTCTGTCATTAATTACTCTCCTTTGTGTTGTTCAAAACCGTAAGACCTTTGTTCATCTTTTGTAAAACAAATTAGGATATTTTTGATAAAATCTGAGAGCTTTCTGACTCTGCATAGACAGCAACGCAACTGACACATTTAAGGCCCAGAAGGGTAGTAAGGACATCGATAAAATAATCCATGTGACATCAGTGGCTCAGCCATTTTATAAAGCTACAAAAATACTTTTTGTACGCAAAAATAGCGGCTTTATTTAACGATTTCTTCTCTTCTGTAAAGAGAGGGGTTATATACAGGGTCAGAAAGCTCTTGAATTTCATCAGAAATATCTTAATTTGTGTACCGAATATGAATGAAGGTCTTACGGGAGTTTAGGGTATTATTTGTTGCCTATAGCTGCACCAAATGCAATAATGATAGTTTCAGGCAGGTTTCCCAAAGGAAAGACAAAAAGGAAAAGGCTGTTATTAATTCAAGATGGTTTTCTTTGTCATGTTTGAGTATATTATTTGAGTATATCATCATGAGTATCCACCTTTTTATTCCTGTAAGAGTGGGCACAGCCATTTGTAAATTATTTGGGACTGGCTTTTGGTCTCATCCGCATCCAGCTATTTTTAGCTGTACAAAACAGCTCATTTTGCTGGTTGATTTTGCGACTTGGTGTGTCTTACCATATTATTTTACCGTATTGTCTTAATTATGAGCACACTGGTTTGTAGTGCGTACAGTTTTACAGTTTACTGCAAGTTGTTATTCTTCCCGTTATTTCCCAATAGGCTTACTTCCGCATTGAAGAAGTCATTTTGCTATCTATAGGTTATTGTTAACATCAGCTGTGAGAAGAAACAAGAGCCCTTGATATATAAAAGGGGAAATTGATTTGCAATTTCTCAAGGACCTTTTTCTTCAAGACTTTAACAGCCGAGGGCAGAGTCTGAGGGTCTCTTGTAGGGGATTATGAGATCTAGGCATGTAGAACCAACCATATAAAAATCAGGAAGAGACAGTCATGGTGGTCTGGGTTTATGATTGTCATGCCAAAGTTGGTCATGTATGGACCCTTGAGGAATTATATGTGAAACTGGTCTGTAATCTTCGGTGTGTTTTTCTCCAGGCGTGATATGAGCGTAATGCTGCTCAGATGCTGTGGCAGGGGATTAGGAAGAGAGCTTTGGTGACTTGACAAATAGTGAAAGAGTGTAGCAAAGTGAGAGGAAGAGAGTCACAGAGCAAGCAAGAGAGTTTTTGAGTATCTTAAGGGATTAGTCTGAGGGCAGTTACTGTGTGCAGAGGGGGGAAAAAACTGTGAAATGTTGGAGACAAGGTGAGAATTACAGAGGTTGGGAAAAAGTGCAGTTTGACAGCTTTTTCTAGGTCACACTAAAATGTTGACTTGTGTCACGGGCTAAAAATGAAAGCGTTTATGTATATTTTAAGGAGACTCGCACTGTATAGGCGAGCAAAGAGGAGAACGCGAAGAGTGTAGCCTCGCATGACTTGCTCTATTTTTATTTTTTGAGATGCTGTGACTTCTTTTTTTGTGTGTGTGACTCATTTTATGCCAGCTTTTCGTGTAGTTAGGAAATAAAGAGGCAAAATATCCGCCTATTTTGACATTGTGATAAAGTAAAGTGATCTAAATCAAAGATCGCAGTCTCTGGTTTCAAGCAAGGGGGCAGATAACCTATGAAACCAATGACAAGACGGAGTTTTATCAGAGTATATATTTATTTTCATTAAGAACTGTCAATTCTTTTTGGTCTTGTTAAGAAATATAGAATATGAATGACAGTTCCTGGAATAAAGATTTATGAAAATAAGCCTGTTGATTTGAAAAGAATTGGCTTTGTTTGTGTGGAATGTGTGGAAGCAGGAGGTGTTTGACTTTTAAACATAGTAGCATGTATGGTCTTGAGCAAAATAACTGGTCTTTAGAATGATTTCTGAAAGATGTGACACATTTTAAAATAGATATTGGAAAATAAAAAGGAAAACGTATGAAATGTTTTAGAGATGGGTAAAAAATATACATTTTAAATTTTAATCGATTCTCATTTTTACAAAGCAGTATCAATTCTTAAATCTCAAAAATCAATTAGTCTAGCCTGTAGTGCACCTCCTATCCAATAAATCACAATAAGCTTACTTTTGATACTTTTCTGATACTTTTGATATGAAACAAAGTCTGCGATTTCAAATTCTGTCCATTTTATTACAGTATACAAACAATAAACAAACACTCTTGTCAAGTGACCTTTATTTATATAGCACTTTTAACAATACAGGTTGTCTCAAAGCAACTTGACAGTATTAAATAGAAGTAGTAGTGTGTCAATAATGCAAAACAACAGTAAACAATAAATTTTCAGTTATTTCATCACTGAATTCAGTAATGTCATCATCCAGCTCAGTTCAGTTCAAATACTATACGATATCGCTGGGAATTAAGTGTCCCCAACTAAGAAAACCAGAGGTGACAGTGCCAAGGAATTAAAACTCCATCAGTCAGAAATGGAGAAGAAACCTTGGGAGAACCCAGGCTCAGTTTTCCTCTGGCCAGATGAACCAGCAGTTTGTTCTATGTTGCAGCAAGTTTTGCAAAAAGCAAGAAGTCTTGTGCATATTTTACAGTACAATATAATAATCACTATTGAATTGAAAAAGAAAAGCTTGTGAATCAGAATCAAATAGAATCATAAAATTTGTGTCAAAAACCAGCTCTAAAATGTATATAACATCCTCAACAAACCATAGTTAGAGGTGATACCAGTGAAATTTCATGATTCTTCTTCTTCTTCAAAAAAAAAAAAATCCTTAGAACAAGCTACAAAAACAAATATGCTATTAAGAATTATTAAGATAATTATAAAAAATAATTAGGAATAATTAAAAAGTATTATAAAAAAGACAAATGCAAACAATACAGCAAGGATGCAAATGATATAAACCATCCATTACTTTTTTTTTGTTTTAGTATCAACTTATTATCTAAAGCCATGTTTGGACAGTATTTGTTTCGCATGGGGACATAAGTGATTTTGACCATTTACAGAGGGTAGTTGGTGATTTAACTGTTGTCCGAACCCAGGATGTCGATGTTTTTCTCTCACCACCCTCCTAAAAATTCCGTCCGAATTACCTACTGTTTTCTGACAAACACCAAGATCGTGTGGTAATTTAATTGCCGTCCAAATCCACATTTCTGAATTTACCAGAAGAAATTCAGTGTTTAATACCTGTTTGACTACTGCAGAACACCGTAGCCTACAACTGGTTTGCTTTGCTGTAATTTGCATGTATTACTGAAATGCTAGAAAGTGTTTAAAAAAAAATATACTTCGTAACTGCTCCACCACAGCCAGTGGGAGCAGAAAAAGGAGAAAAGCACATAAACATTCGAAATTGGTCTTTATGGCAGCAGCAGGTATGCAATGCAATTGTAAAATGTGTATTATATAACAATATCTAGTGGTGTAGTGGTGTCTGGAGAAGTTTAATTTATTTAAGGTATTGTTTGCGTTATAATGTACTGATTCAAATTAGTAACCAGTAAGTATTTATTATTTTACCACTGCGCGCCTCCCCTGACATTCTCTCGCGCATGAACACGCGGTATCCTCTTTGACTGGGGTGCGGGACAAAGCGGGCACGGGCACAAACATATTTCAAAGGAAGCCTGAATGTCTTTACTGGGTGTTTTTAGGGAATAGTCGCATTTATTCACGTGCGATTGGATTAGCTATTCATGTGGTGAACTGTCATGATTTTGGCTAATGCAAGAAGACACTACTGAATGACGCACATACCCTGCTCTACACCACTATAAATATATCTGTTTTCCTATTTTTAAACAGGAGATTTAAATAGCCTAATCAAATAAGAAATAGGATTATATAGTATAAAATATGCTTGCAATAACAAGAATACAGTTTACATAGTAAGTATTTTAATACATTTTACACAATAATACTACATTTGTAAAATTTATTTTAATTACAGCAGATAATCATGTGACTGGCCACGTGAGCAGCGCATTCCCGGGTTCATAGGATCACTCGCTTCTTTATCACTGAGGTGATATGTAAATGTATTTTTACAGACGTCAATATAAGAAACAGTAACCCTACCAGTACTTTATAAATCCTTAATTGAAGGATAATTTATGTCAGCAACACAAACAGCGTTGGCCTTACAAACAGAGTTAGTCGCCAAGCTTTAATAGTAAAGGTTAAGGTGGTTCTTTGTTTTCTGTGCTGCTTCTGTAGCTCACTGCCACACCCACGGCTGGTGTCTCGTGATGTCCCGGCTGTGCCGCGCACAACCCTGGCCAGAGTTCACTCCTTTGTGCGTTCACGTAAAGATAAGACTCTTGAACACTAATGAAATATTGCTGTGAGTGCTTTCACGCAGCTTGACGCCGTGTCTTAGCCTCTGTAGGTTTGCCAAACCATCTGCCACCAAAGGCTCTCAGCGCGATTAGCGCACCAAGATGCCAATTTGTCCCTTCTTGCCATCAGACGGGGTGAATATTAGCAGCAACATGGAAACTGTCACACCTGAATGATGAGCAGTCATTCGTTTTTAAAAGATTGTCACTTTGCATAACTCTCTAAGAACCCAGTTTGGCCTCTTTAGCTTTGGCTAAACATAATTTTTGTGTGTATTTCTTCATGCAGATTCTTCATGCAGATTCATGAAGCTTAAGTACATCAAGTGATCACTACTAAAACTGATTTTCTTTTAAAAATGAAAATATTCTGTGTCATTGTATGCCGTTCTGCCTGGTAAGCTTGCAGTGTATAATCTGTCAGTGTAAATGTCCAGCTCTACATTACAGAAGCACATAATATGTCAAGCATGTTGATCTGTGTGCAGTACATTAACTTCAGCTGTCCGTCACTCGGCCCAAGAACAAGAAAGCATTTCCCCCTCGAGAGCTTAACTGTCAGTGTGACTACAGTTTTTCAGAAAACAGCCCGTCTCGAAACCTTCTGCAACGCTCTGGCAACATCAATGGAGTGCCGACCCCTTCCGAGGCCCAGCGCTCTTTAAAAAGTCATACTGGTAGCATTAGCGCATGGTGAGGAGGCTGTATGTAGGGTATTTAAGGATAAGATGTATAATTAATGCTTATTTGATTTAGCATGAGAGTTCTGAGAAATGGATGGAAAAATAAGATGGGGATATTCGGGAAAATTACACTTGAAGAAGCTTATGAGCATTTCACTTGCTCTTATACAGTCCTGTTTGCTATGGAGGAGTTAGAGTTTTATTTACAGCTAGTTTTTATCTCATTTCACCTTGTCTCAATATGTCAGTTCTTCTTCTATCATTTGACTCTCTCATTTGTCTTTCTCTTTCTTGTCTCGTTGCATTTAATCTCATTGTCCCAAGATCTAAACGATTTCTATGATAAGAATGGCTCTCTTCAGATCAGGGGTGGGTGATATACCGGCAGAAACCAACTGGCAGAAATGTCAACTGGTAGAGATTTTTAAACTATCGTCTCTATCACATGACATTGCTGTGCGTTTGCATGCATTTTTAAGCATTGCGGTTTAAATGTTAAGATGTTGAAACGCATTGTCAGACAGGTGCACGCACATGGTGCTCATAGTGTGCGGCAATATTGAACCAATTTTTTTTTTGCTGTTTTATAGGCCTTCAGTGGTTAAATACACACACGTGTATGTGTCAAAATGCACTTCTTTGCAAGTAAACCATATTGTAATTGTTAGAACAGCCAAGGATCAGCAATCTCCACATAAACTGATCGCACAGACCAAACTGTAAGTCATAGAGACTTGAAACTTGGAGGGATGGTAGTACTCACTACGCAGACAACGTCACTAAGGCTTGCCCCAATTAGCCTAATGGGGGCGCTACAGCAATCAAACTCAAATTCGCTCATACTGTAACTTTTAAACTGTCAGTCACAGTCTCAAGTTTCTCTGGAGAGTGAATATCAATATGTATCAAAAAAGTAGAATTTCCCATTTACCATTGCAAAGAAACACCAAAACGTTTGAAAGGTGCAGGGCCACTTTTAGTAAAATGCCTAATAACTCTTGAACAGAATGAGATATTGTCGCCAAACTCAGAACGCTTATGTAAGAGCTCAATCAGAGGTCAAAGGAAAAATTGCAGAGCCTGGCCACTTAGTGGCATTATAAGAGGGAAAAAACATAAAAAATAGCTATGTTTTGTCCTATCAACAGGTTCTTCACACATGCATGTGACATTTATATCACAGATCTCTACGCTTACTTTTTTCTTAGGAACTTAAAAAATGTAGGAGCACAGTCAAAATTTCAGGAGCACCTTCTAATCAATAATCAAAAAATCTGATAAAAAATTGCCTTCTCATTACGAGGTGGTATTTGACTCCTTAAAGTGATTTACAGGTTTTTTGTTTTTTATTTACCTTTGTAATGGCATTTTTGGCAACTTTATTAAAAGTATGTCATCTTTTATGTCAAATTTTGCTATATATATATATACCAGCTAAAAGCCATCTTGGTCAAAAATGAGATAATGATACTGAATGAATGTTCTCGACAAATATTATACATCCATCAAATATTTTTACTTCAAACTCGCTAAAATCCCACCTTCAGCCCAGTCAGAAGTACCAGTACTTACAGAGAAACCTATACATCGGAGCCTGATAAAAATGCATTTTTTAAAGAAAGTTGTCAGATGGATTTAGAGGCTTGTGCATCTGAACTCTTCATATATATATATATAAGCTTTTTAAAATTTCTAATTAAAACAACAGAATCACAACAAGTAGAATAAGAACAAGTTATCAATCAAATAAAATCAGTATTAACTAAATGTATTTGTTAATATACTACAGAGATGGCACAGAAGAACACAAAAGTTTGTACAACACAACAAGCTTGTAGGTGTATTTTCATATGTTTAATGAGGCTCAGAGGTGGCATGAATGCAATCAAATTAATAAGTTCTTGTTGAGATTAATGTTTTAAATATAACGGAAATATTAAATGATTTAAATAACTTAAAAGAAACTAAATTTGCCAGTAGGTGGCAGCAAGCTACTGATTTAATTACTGAATCATATCATTTATTTGATTCTTTGAACAGCTGGTTCATTAAGGAATAAAGCAAGTGACTGTCTTTATGAATGGGAAATGTAATCATTGATTTATTTAAAAACGCACGTTCCTTCATAAACAAAACACCGCTATGTTTGAATGGAGATGCTAAGCGGCTCAGTTGTGACTTCTTTTAGACCATTTTTGATGATGAAATAGAGCAAAATCAGGTAATAGTGTTATAGTCAGACAATGTAAGTCATTTAATATTACCTTCTTGTTTATTTTACTGTTGTATTAAATATCTCATTTACAAACTCTCTTAAAAATCATTAAAAGCTGTCCCTCATCTTAGTTCATTGCGATCTCACAATGTTCCATTACAATCAACAAAGCTCTCTACACTGCACAGCGAGTCTCTTATTTACACTCGCTCTACACTTTGTTTATGAAAGGATTCATGAAGTATGTCCGTGCTACATTACTCAATGTTCCAAAAACACATTGAAACATTTGGAGCTCCCCTCAGCGCAAACACAAATATGCTGGTTTGGTATTTTTTCATAGTCACACGCAGTAGTTTTCATTTGCAAATGCGACTGAAATGGTCGCACTGTAGAGCCCTGTATCATATGATACTCCTCAATTTTAAAGATTAAAGATCGAACCACAGCTGGTGCTATAACAGTCATAAACATTAAATAAACATAATATTTCTATATTAAATTACCTGGATATGTGCCAAAAATGCTTTTTAAATGGTTACAGGCTTTTTTTTTTTTAAAATGTCTTAAAGCGCTTGAGCACTGGTAAATGTTGCTTGCAGCTATATTATAATTTTTATTTATTTTTTTAAATTTAGGCTAGTATTATTTTTTGTGATATTGACACTGGTATTATGGAATTATGAAATTTCTATGGTATCAAAAAATGTTGATATTCTAAAGGCCTTATTTAAAGTAAAATATAACTATACTGTGATATATACACAGTGAAATAAAATTACTCATATTGTGGTATAAGATTTCTGAACTCCTAGATCAGATGTAAGGGCCTGTGAGTTAATGTTGTTAAAACAGATGTGATTTATTTCCCCCTCTCATCTTTCTCTCTAACTTTATTTTCTTCCAAACTTTCACGTATCATCTTATTGTACACCATAATTCTCTTGAAATACAGCTTCCAAATCCTTGACTCTGTGATGTCTCTGCGGAGAGACACATCTGCCTTAAGCTCCACATTGTCTATTGCATTATTTATAATGTCAGATGATTACTCAGGATATTCACCCCACATGTCACATCTCTTTGAGCTAGGCCTCTGGAGAAAAGTCAAGAGAATGCTGTGTACCTTTTGGATGATATATGCAACCATGATGCACTCGTATTTCAATTTCAGCTAAAGGGAATATATTGATGTCCTAATAATAGCACCCCCCTCAATAGCTTATCAATACCTTTTGTGGTCTACAGTGTCCTTCAGACACCAGTCAATCCATGAATTTCTGTTTTCTTCTAAACAAATTACAGCACAGTAGTAGCTCGCTAATGCACTACTGTGCATGTGCTGTAATCAAAACACCCAATTCAAAGGCATAATCTGTCATTGTTTGTTTGCTGCTGCATGAGCGCATAGTAAAACTATTTCAGTGTTTGACAGCACTGTGATTAATCGCTCAATGTAGTCATTGAGGCAGTCAATTTGGAGTCCAGTTACAGTAATATCATCGGCCCTCACACCCGCCCCCACGGCTAAGCCAAACATGGATGTGATAGTCTCATTTCATTGAGGAGCCAATGAAAGCGTCGCCATTTGTTACTGGACTGAGACAAGGTGACAAGGAAGATTTCATGCACAAGATGGACCATTTGAAGTCTCTTCGGATCCTTTTAAAGAGTCGAGTGTGACTCATAGTGGCATCTATTTTAAACCCGGATCAGTAGAGAGTGGGTCAAGGGCAGGAGGGGATAGTGGGGAAAGATGTGTCAGTGGGTAAGCGCCCCTAAATTTAGCAAACTGTGCACATTTTTTTTTCAGTGTCTAGAAGAGACCCATCATATACAACTAAATGTGAGATACATGTGGCAAAGTGATATACAATGTTTTAATAGTAGAAACTTCTTTCTGCATGTCACTTTTTACGTAGTTAAATTAGTTTTATATCAGTGCCGATGGATACTGATTTAAAAAATATTATACATGTTGGTGAATTGCCAAGTACAAAACCATGCCAATTATTTGGCTAAAGGTTAAGCATGAATTATTAAATGAAGCATTTTTTTCCAAACTGCTAGCTTGTGTGAGTTTTGGGATAAGATGTGTCAGTGGCTCCATGCTGTATTGCAAATCTATCTATCCATCTATCTACAGTTGAGGTTAAAGGTTTACACTCCCTCTTTCAGTATCTGCAAAATGTTTATTATTTTACCAGAATAAGAGGGATCATACAAAATGCATGTTATTGTTTATTTAGTACTGACCTGAAAGTCCACAAGAAAAAATAATAGATTACATGCCCTTGATTCTTAAATGTAACTTATTTTGTCTTCTGGGAACATGTAACTATCTTGTGTAGCATTTGAAGGGCAGTACTAAATGAATTAATATGATATTTAGGCAAAATAAGAAAAATGTACATATCTCCAATCTGTTCAAAAGTTTTCACCCCCGGCTCTTAATGCATAGTTTTTCCTTCTGGAGCACCAGTGAGCTTTTAAACCTTCTGTAATAGTTGCATATGAGCCCCTGATGATGGATCTCTGAATCATACAGTCGTTGGAAAGGGTGGGACCTGAAGGATTTTCTTAAGAACAGCAGGCAGTTTAACTGTTCAGGACAAACAAGGGACTCATTTATCACTAAAAAAAAAAAAAAAAAAAACACAGCTGTGGATCATTCCGGTAACAAAACTGTATTAAGAATCAAGTGTATGTAAACTTTTGAACAGGGTCATTTTTTATAAACTCTAAACTATTTTATAAACTATTATTTTCTCTTGTGGACAGTATGTAAACATCTTTTATATGAAATATCTTATTCAGGTCAGTACTTAATAAAGAACAACATGAACTTTGTATGATCCCTCTTATTTTGGTAAAATAATTACAATTTTGCAGATTCTGGAAGGGGGTTTGACCTTAACTATATTTGGAGATGTCATGTTTTTATGGTCCTTTGTTATAGATGCTCTCTTCTAATTTCAGTTGACAGTAGGCATCCTGAAATATCATTTGGATTATTACTTTAACCTCTAATTTCTCCTTGCTTTAGAGGACAACTTGGGACACCCAGGACTAGCACATACATTTTTGCTCACAGGAGAAAATTCCCCAAAGTGTTCATCTTGTCAAAATCCACTGTCTAAGTATATTTTGCTGGACTCAGACTTCTGCCCCTTTGAGGAACTTGTTTTATTCTGTTGATACTTTTAAAGGGAAGCCCAGGTATTAAGACTTGTATGGCTTAATATAATGTAAATTATGTCTCTTACTGAAATATGTAGTGGAAAGTTATTCAAAAAAATGACATCATTTTATACATATTGTTTACTACGGGGGGCGCCATTATTTCAATGACGTGAAATGATTGCACCCAATGAGCTACTGACGCTTCCTGTTGCTATTATTACCGCAACACAACTCGTAAAATAATATACTGATACAATGAAACATTGTGCAGCTTTTGGTTGTAATTTTCAGTTGAGGGACAACAAGAGAAGCGATGTAAGTCTTCACTGCTTTCCTATCAATAAGAAGAGAAGAAAATAATGGAAAAATGCATGTGGATGAATAAAACTTTTAAAACTTTACAAAAACACATGTCTTTGTTCTCTCTACTTTACTTTAAAGATGCCTTTGAGGCTTTTAGTAGACCACAGCTACTAAAAGAGCTTACAAACGGCAGAGACGAGGAATGCTAGATGCCATCATGGCAGGGTGTAAACATGCCGATGCTTCATGACGCCACAGCCATTAAAGGAGTTTCTCAGCGTGGATTTTACTTCATACAGGGGGCGTTTAGACTCCTTGTGGGAAAAAACCATAGTACGGCATTTGGTTTAAGCCTACGCTTATATAGTTAGCACCAGTAGCTCACCAAATGCAACCATTTCATCTCATAGAAATAATGGCACCCCCCTTTGTCTAAAATATGTATAAAACAATGTGAATTTTTTAAAATAATGTAAATCTTTCATGGGTTTTTTACCACAATTTCTAAGTAAAAGACATAATTTTCATTATATTAAGCCGTACGAGACAAAACTTTACAGATAATTTACTCACCCCCTTGTCATCCAAGATGTTCATATCTTTCTTTCTTCAGTCGTAAAGAAATTATGTTTTTGAGGAAAACATTTCAGGATTTCTGTCCATATAGTGGACTTTTGTGGTGCTCTAAATGATCCCAGCCGAGGAAGAAGGGTCTTATCTAATCAAACGATCAGTTATCTTTCAAAAAAAACAAGCAATTTATATACTTTTTATCCTCAAATGCTCATTTTGTCTAGCTCTGCATTAACTCTGTGTATTCCGGTTTGTTACAGTTAGGGTATGTCGAAAAACTCCCATCTCATTTTCCTCTCCAACTTCAATAACACCCTACATGGCTGTTTTACCTTTTTTTTGTAAAGGGTGTTTGATGATCTTTGCACATTCACTTTGTAAACACTGGGTCAGTACTTCTGCAGCAATGTAGGACGATTTTGAAGTTGGTGGAGAAAATGAGATGGGAGTTTTTCGACCTACCCTAACTGTCTTATAGGTATAGAAACAGATATTGTGTTAGATAGAAAATAAGAAAAAAATAAAGAATACAACTTGGGTGGTAGAGTTTACCCCTCTCTCTCCTAATGCTTGGGCAGACACATCACTTGTTAAGTTTCCTTTCTAGATAGCATCTGTTTTATTTTCTTACATGTTAACAATCCCTCTGTAAGACAGGCTTGTGTTTGTGTGCGTTTGAGGGTTGGTATTATCTCCCACCAGCCTGTCCGTTCACAGAGCTGGTTTACTGCGGCATGTCAAGGAAGACACAACAATTATAGGCAGCCACAGCTGAATATTCAATTAGACGCTGTCTTCATGACTTTCACGGGGAAAATAATCCAATTTAATTACATTAAGATGAGCTCTTTTTTTGCCTGTCATAGACATTGTTTTGCTCACGCATGCAGTGGGAAACACGTTCACTTAATGATATCCGAGTGTTTTAAAGCATTTCCAAATCCTTGACTAATATGCATAGCTCTGGCATATCCTTGAAAACAACCCCCGAGACATCAAGACGTGCACGTTGCCAAGATGGTGCCAAGCTGGACTCAAAAATCAATGGAGAGGAAAATATCTCAAGGAGGTTCAAGTAAATTTCGCCTCTGTCATGCTAAATAGGTCATCCACTGAGCCAGACAGCTCAGTTTTAGCATGCCCAAAAGGTATAGTAAGAAATGAAGAGAATATGAGCAGTCAGACAAGCTCTGTTAGATGAACCGGTGGGTTTATGTAGCGTAGCACTTGTGTGGACCATTACGTGGCAACATGGGAAACGTGGGAGTGTGGCCTAAGATGCTTGATTATAATTATTGAATAATTTAATTCTTTAAAGTCAGGCTAAAGAAATCTACTTAGGCAGGCGAGACTTTTAATGAGGTCCTAACTAGGTTAATGATTCCCATTGGGAGGGAAGACGTGGAGGAGATGTTACCACTTCGAAAGCGGTTTTACATAAAAAACAAAACAAAAAATTATTGTATTTTGTTGAATTTTTGGCCTCAAAAATAGGTTTGTGCTATAATATCATGCAGCGTCTTCTTAGAGCACCCAGTGCCGCTTTTGCACTCACTGGCAAGAAAGTGCTTCACTTGCAGCCAGAGCCAGTAACACGCTGCTGACCCACCAAAGCTTCAACCTCCAACTGTCCTCGGGAAAAAAAACGCTTGGCAAAATTTAATACTTAGTTTTTCCACAGTAACATAGTTACTTTCTCTGTCTCACATGCACAATGATGGATGCTTCTGTTCATGCCAAAGCAGTTCACTGCATAAGAACTGCCAAAGTCCAACACAGTCCTTGTAAGCCAAGCCACCACCCCCTGGCAGCTATTTTCCATGTAGGCAAAAGATATTCAAGTACAGCTGTAATAAAAGACTAAGATCTTTAAAGTGATAGTTCACCCAAAAATGAAAATTCTGTCATTAATTACTTACCTTCACATTGTTCCAAATCTGGAAGACCTTTGTTCATCATCTGAACACAAATTAAGATATTTTTAATAAAATCTGAGAGCTTTCTGACCCTGCACAGACAGCAACACAACTACTACATTCAAGGCCCATAAGAGTAGTAGGATATTGTTAAAATAGTTCATGTGACTTCAATGGTAGCCTCATGGACGTTCATCAAAGACTGACACGAAAGAGAAGAAATAGTTGAAAGTCATTATTTTTGTTTTCTTTGTGACAAAAAGTATTCTTGTAGCTTCATAAAATTAAGATTAAACCACTGATGTCACATGGACTATTTTAACAATGTTCTTACTGCCTTTCAGGGCCTTGAACATGTCAGTTGCATTGCTGTCTATGCAGGGACAGAAATCTCTCGCGTTTCATCAAAAATATCTTAATTTGTGTTCTGATGATGTGCAAATGTCTTACAGGTTTGGAACGACATGAGAGTGAGTAATTATTGACCGAATTTTCATTTTGGGTGAACTGCCCCAAGTGTTTGTTAAGAATGCATTTCTACAGTAAATAGTGGTATCATATATTTAGCTTTCTATTTTCTAGACTGGTCTAGCTACTGTGCATGTGTATTATAGTGTTATTCTAAATGCAGAAGGCATTTGGTTTCATTTCTGCATCTGTAATGAGCACTGTGATTTTGCTATTCATTTTTCTTTGAGATCTGTCGTCTCCTCTTCCTCATGATGTTTCTCGTATCACTCACCAAGTGGTTAAAAACAAAGTCCTTTTTTAAGCAAGCCAATCCACCCAGTGACCTTGGTAACACTCTCAAGCAGCTATTTTCATTCATAGAAACTGTACAGCTCCTATTTAGGCAACTTGAACAGGAAGAAATTTGTTTCTGTTAAAAAAGTTTTCCAAGATTGAGTTTATGATTTATAATAATATGATTTGTCAGATGACAAAACACAGTAAAATTATGATAATTTATATATTTATTTTTTATATATTTAGTGTTCACAGACAAATACTTTTCTAGAGATAATCTGTTTAGTCAGTTTTTATGTTTGTTATATTTATGTATACATGCAACTTTTCAAACATGTGGTTTTAGTCACACAATGAATTAAGAGCCGGGGGTGTAAACTTTTGAACTGAATGACGATGTGTACATTTTTTTTTTATTTTACCAAAGTTCTTATTCTCATCATGTATATTGCCATTCAGAAGCAACAGAAGGTAGTTACATGTTTCCCAGATGACAAAATAAGTTACATTTACCCTTATCTTGAAAACACACAAAAATGCTGAAAAAGTACAAACAAGGGACTCATGAACAACTACAAAAAAAATGCACAGCTGTGGATCTTTCAGGTAACAAAACAGTATTAAGAATCAAACTTTAAACTTTTGAATGGGGTCATTTTTATTTTTTATTTTTTTCTTGTGGACTATATGTAAAAGTCTTCTATGTTAAATATCTTATTCGGTTCAGTACTAATAAAAAACATGCATTTTTTTATGATCCCTCTTGTTTTGTTAAAATAATGAACATTTTGCAGATTCTGCAAGGTGTATGTAAACTTTTGACCTCAACTGTATATCTTGAATGTAATGTAAGTTGTATAAAGTAATTAACAGGCTGTTTGATAGATCTTACTCATTGTTTGATTTTACTCAGTCTTTGTCTTTATGAATAACAACTGGTGGCTTAGGTAATATCAACTTGTTTTATAAGACTAAAAAGCACATGAGATTAAACTCGTGGCCCTCTGAAAATCAAGCATACCAACAAGTAAAGTAGAAATGAACTTAGCTAATGAGACTGTTAACCTGTTCCACTAAGGTCCATGAAATAAGCCATGTGATTTATTTGATTAGGGCTGTAATTGGGATGTGTAGCGGCCTTTGCTGTGCTAGCAGGGCTTTCTGAATGTGCCTAGTGCAAGGCTTGTTAAGAGAGACAGTCTCAGTAAACATTGAGTCAGGCCAAGTCATGTGTACTGGGAATTCAATTTGCTGCAATAAAACTAAAAACTACTTTTTTTTGCATTCTGGTTTTGACATTAAGAGATTTGCCTCCATATAGAAATGAATGCATTTTGATGGATTTTTAGGGTTTTCAATGAAATGCATTGATTTAATTTACATGTTATAAATTAAATACTTAATTTAGGTTAATAAAATAATAATAATAATAATAATAATAAAAACATCACACATTCATTCCCACTCCATTGCTTGTTTTTTATAGAGCTATACCATGCAACCCCTGGCAGGACATGAGCCATAAGCTGAGCCATATTTACATGTAACGTTTATGAGATGTTTATTTTGGGTCTTCTCCTTCATAACGCTATTTTGGACCTTCAGGCATGCCCACAAGATCAATACAAACCCATTCATTCACTGTCCGGCTTTGGTGGGTCAATATAGATCTTAACACTTGGCTCCAGTCCTCGATGCGAGAAAGGGAGGACAGTACAGCCATGAAGGAGATTAAAAGGCGGAAAGTGACAAAACAGTGTGCACTTCTTAAATAACAAAAATATTAGCCCTTGAAAATTTACAGTAATCCCCTCATGTGACCGATTCCCTGTCCCGCCGCCATGAATGTCAATGTTGTTTTCCACCGTGTCCCAGTCACCCGAGACGCTGGGCCTCTGTTCTGTATTTCTCAACCTCCCCACACTCTTTTTAACTACCTCTTAAGATGTTTTGCTTTTAATAGAGGCACAAACATGACCCCTCATGCTCATAGTGCTCACTGTGATCTCTGTGGGAAAGCATGCTTCAAACATTCTCTGAAGAGTAATTATCATAATAATTATTAATATGCTACTTAATTGATAGTTCACATCTATGAGATATAAAGACCTGTAAATGACTGAGTTGACTGTATATGGAGTTATAGAGTCTCCAAAAAATCCTGGCACTTCCAAGCTTTATAATAGCAGTGAATGGCTGTTGAGATTTGAATAAAGTGCATCTATCCATCATAAAAAGTACTCCACATGGCTCCAAGGGGTTGATAAACCCCTTCAGAAGTGAATCGATGCGTTTCTGTAAGAAAAATATCTATAATTAAATGTTCTTCATCTCCGCGCTTGTCAATGCGTTTACATTTTTTATGAATATCTAACATGACATGGGTAACAACATCAGATCTGTTGCATAAAAGTCACAGGGAATGCCTCTCTCTCTCAGCAAAACCTTCATATGCGCACACAAGAAATCTTCTCATTCGTGTTTCTTTAGCTTTTGCTCATGGACTTCATTTTAGGTCTCTCAGGGTTAATCGATGTTTTCCTTTTTGTCTGCACAGGCATTGGGGTGTCCTTTATCTTCAGGGCAGACACACAGGCATCAGGTCACTTCCACATATTCCCTTTCTCACACACAGGGCAAAGCTCTTTAATTGTTTCAGATTGGATGCGGTCACTGGCATGTAAACTAGAGACACTGGCAAGGCACAAGGAGGAATTGAAGCATTCTTCTGATTCGTGCCATTCTTTTCCGCTCAGATTGCCTGACTTAATTGGCATTCATAAGACTGGCTTGTGTGTGTGTGTGTGTGTGTGTGTGTGTGTGTGTGTGTGTGTGGTATAACCACTACAGTTTAGACTGAAATGGATCTGTTTCAATCTAAACATTTGCCTGTCTTTTTGCCCATTATGGATGTTAGTTATTACATTTACATATTAACAAAAATACACCGTATATGGAATTTTAGTCTGGCCTGTATGAATAAACACAGCATGTTGACTGCCTGGCATAAGCACCTTTGCCCTTTTGTGCTAAAGTAGATCACTGTCTGATCCTTGCAATGCCAAACTGTTTCCATGGTAGCCATCTTAAGATTAATACGGCTCCAGGCGCTCTCCTCAGCGTCCTTTTTAAAACATCTGGTGACTAGGCAAAAAGCGACTATGAGCAAGTGTGGCGGGATGTGTTTCTGCAGACCATGGCATGTTTAAGATCAGTTTAACTGATGCTCATTTGGAAGTCAATGCTAATGATTATGCATTAAGCATCCTGAGCCTTAAATAAGGATTCTTAGGAGAGAAGTTAAATCTGGAGTTGTAAAAATTGCTGAACCGCAGATGTGAATTCTCTTAAATATCATGCCATGTTTGTGTGTAGTATAGAAGTTAATCTTGAACTCAGAATGGTTGGCATTATAGTGATAAGTGGTGTTTTGTTTATAAACGAAGCAGTATTTTTAAAGAAATCTTTTAAGTTAACAAATCCTTCTAGTCTGCTTCACTGACTAATTTTTTGTTCATTAAAGGAACACTCTACTATTTTTGAAAATAGACTCATTTTCCAACTCCCCTAGAGTTAAACAGATCCAAATCCATTTCAAATCCATTCAACCAATCTCTGTGTTTGGCGGGAGCACTTTTAGCATAGCTTAGCATAGATCATTGAATCTGATTAGACCATTACGTCTCGCTCAAAAATGACCAGAGTTTCGATATTTTTCCAATTTAAAACTTGACTCTTCTGTAGTTACACCTTGTTACATCTTGTACTTTGCTGCCGTACCATAGGTGCAGCAGGCGCGATGATATTACACAGCGCCTAAAAATAGTCCCCAGCTATTTTAGTATTAACTTAGTGGCTTAGCGTTGGTCACATTGGAAGTTAAGTAGCTGGGGACTATTTTCAGGCACTACGTAAAATCATTGCGCCTGCTGCACCCATGGTACGGCAACAAAGCTCCTTGATTATTACGCCGGAATGAGAGTATAGTTCCTATCCATATAGCAAACTTCTGCCTTTAAACTTGAAAGAAATAAAGTTTTAAAAGTTATGATGATAATTATCAATATCGACTGATATGAAAACATTTTATCGTGATCATTTTTTTGGCCGTATCTTTAAAAGTGAAGGTAATTGTTTTGTTGTCAGTGTTTTCCCTCCATTTTCTCCCCAGTTAGTTTTACTGTTAAAGTGGTTCGCCGCCTAAATATGCTGCTCTAAATCCTCCACGTTGTCCAATTAAACGGTTAAATACAGTCAGTTCTCTCGCTCGGTCTCTTCCTCTTGCCTTCCTTCTTTCTTCAGATCTCTGTGACTAATGTTCTTTACCACACAACAGTAATCTCCATTGTCTGTGTAATGGGCTCTTGTTGTGTATAACTGATAGTGGGTGTGCTGATCGGTGTGCCAGACAGGGTCGGGCTGTAATTAAAAAAGAAAAGGGGCATGTGTGGCACCACAGGCCATTCTGGAATGGCCATTGCTGTCTGGATCGGTGCTTACTGGGACTCGATGACAGGGTCATGTCATTCGTGCTGCTTCTGGGAAATAGCGCAAGAGGTTAGGATGACGGCATTGCTCTGCCAGGGGCGTTTTCGGAGGAGGTTTTGGATGGGAATTCAAATGTAGGCCGCGGAAAGAGTCATTAAAATTGGAAGCAGTTGTTGGTTTTGAAATAGCGAGGTGCATATATAGTCTAATGTTTTCTCTTGAGGAAAGCGTTGTATTGTTTTGATGGAACAGTTGAGCACTGCCCTTATGGGCTATTTAAAGCTCGCGACAAAGAGAGGCTTGTCTATTTAAGCATACACAGTATGTAAACATGACCGGTATAGCTTGCTCGTGTTGACTCTGTTTATATTGGTTAGGTATGCTGACCGTTCCACCATTCAGATGTCATATTCGGTAACTTGTGCCCTGCCACTTTGCTCTCTGCACATTTGTCTCTCTCTTTCCTTGTTTTTTCAAATGGCTCGTGTCCAGGGGCCCTGAAAAACCTGTCTCCTTGGAAACAGCGAGACGTTGTGGCAGCTGAAGTCAACTTTACATCTCCTATCTACCCCAAGAGGTGTAAACAGTCAGCGACTTCCTTTCACAAATGCACACATGAGGAAACAACCTCACCAGATTTTACCATTGATGGGTTTGTCTCATTCAGTGTCACATTCTAGGTCTTATTCTCCACAAAGCTGCAAATATTGACCGTTGCCATGTCACGTGTCAGAAAAGTACAATCAGGTATAGACAGTTAAACAAAAAATAAAATTTGGTCATTATTTACTTGCACTTTAAATGTTTTGTATTTTACATCTAGGGGCTGTCAAGTTCCAAAAAAGACTGTAAAATACCAAAAAAGAACAACAGACAACAGCAAAACTTAAATAACGAGTAAAATGTTGGTCTGTTTCTTATACAAACCTATCATATGCTTTTGGAAGAATTGCAAATGTAATGTTTGAGCCATTTGAACTACTCTTATGGTGTTTTTATAGCATTTTTGTCCATTTGGAGCATTGAAGCTGGTCACTTTGAACTGGCTTTGTATAACAAGAGCAGCATAATAATTCTTTAGAAAGAGGACCTTGTAGTAGTAATATATACTCTTAATGGAATAGTCCTCCCAAAAATAAAAAATGTTATGAAGCTACGAGAATACTTTTTCTGTGCAAAGAAAGCAAAAATAACTATTTTATTTAACAATTTCTTCTCTTCCATGTCAGTTTTCATTGCATGTTCAGGAGACTACCACAATGCAGCCAGTGATCTGATGTAGAACCCGCATGCGTTGCACCTTGTTTGCAAATAGGGCAAGCTGTACATAAAATGCTGTATATAAAAGTCTTTTAAACACAGAACTTCAAACTCGTCAATGCCACTTTGGTTTATTCTTGAAAAGATTTTGACTTTTTTATCTATACTCATTTACCACATTGATTTAAATATAATAATAGTGTACCATATTGATATAAAAATGGATATAGAAAGGGAAATTTAAAAGATGAAAAAGAAGAATTAATAAATGATGAATAATTTTATAGTGTGTTAATAATATGTTATCGTGTAATCAATAAAACTACTACTACTTCTAATTTTACGTATTTTAAAATGTAATATAATCAAATTTCAAGTAGCTTAATCTGATTATGTAATCCAGATTGCATGTAATCAGTTACTACCCATCTCTGTGTCTTAAACTGAATGCAACATCTCCAATGTTTTACAGAAAAAAAAAAAAAAACTAATTTTTTAAAATATAAATAAATAAAAAATACAGAATAACCTGTAAATTTTATGGATTAGAGCTGTATTTATCATAAAGCAAAAGCCATTTTCTTCTTAATTAGCAAGGACATGCTACTATTTAACACTGACAACAACCATAAAAACGCAGGTGGTTAAGAGAAATCCACATTTTTCTAATCAAAATTGCGATTTGCGATTTAAAATGTGATTTTACTACTTCTTAAAAGTGCTACAGGTTTGATGTGGTTTGATTAAAGTTGCTGCATCACGTGGCAATACAACAAATTTATATCAAAACAAAACAAAGCATAATTACAGATGTGTTTGTGAGCCTCACGCCATAAGTTTTCGTTTAGACATAAGGAAATCAAATTGTAGAATGCACACTCAGCACCGCCAAGCGCTTCCCGCGACAGTTAAAACGAAACCGAAAGTAAGACTCGCAAGCACATTGAAAAGCAATTTTAAGAGAGCGACTCCCCAATGCAAATTAGGCATTTTGGTGCCAAGTCGTCTGCAGGACTTTGCTCTTCTGCAGACACACTTTGTTGGGAAGTTGAGCCGCTGCTCCCGCTCATCTTTTTTAAATGGCATTAACATTATTTGCTCGTTCAGTCAGTACATGCAGTGTTAAAATGCCCCCTATTGGTTAAACTCGCATCAAACATAATATACGCAAGAAGACGTAATATGCACATGAAACGAACTGTCAAAAAGGACGTATATGCTTGTTACCATATCTGATAGTCAATCGAAATAATCGCAGCTCTTGCGATTTGAAAATCGCACCCTTTCAAATCACGATTTCGGTTTACAAACGATTAATCGTGCAGGCCTACAGTAAGTGAAAAAATTTGACCCTGCTGATTTTGTATGTTTGCCCGGTGCCCACTGACAAAGAAATGATCAGTCTATAATTGTAACGGTAGGTTTATTTGAACAGTGAGAGACAGAATAACAACAAAAAAAATCCAGAAAAACACATTTCAAAAAAGTTATAAATTGATTTGCATTTTTATGAGTGAAATAATGAGTGCAAGATTTCTTGCTGATTGCTTCTGTGGACAGGTGTCTTTTATACAGGTAACAAGCTGAGATTAAGAGCATTCTCTCAAAGTGAGTGCTCCTGATACAGCTTGTTACCTGTATAAAAGACACCTGTCCACAGAAGCAATCAATCAATCAGATTTCAAACACTCCACCATGGCCAAGACCAAAGAACTGCCCAAGAATGTCAGGGACAAGATTGTAGATGGCTACAAGACCATTGCCAAGCAGCTTGGTGAGAAGGCGACAACAGTTGGTGTGATTATTCGCAAATGGAAGAAACACAAAATAACTGTCAGTCTCCCTCAGTCTGGGTCTCAATGCAAGATCTCACCTTGTGGAGTTTCAATGATAATGAGAACGGTGAGGAATTAGCCCAGAACTACACAGGAGGATCTTGTCAATGATCTCAATTGGTAAAAACCATTGGAAACACACTATGCCATGGAGGATCCTGCCCTACCCAGAAGTCCACCTGCTCATGAAAGCACATGTACAGGCCCGTCTAAAGTTTGTCAATGAACATCTCATCTGAATGATTCAGAGGAGAACTGGGTGAAAGTGTTGTGGTCAGATAAAACCAAAATCAAGCTCTTTGGCATCAACTCAACTCGCTGTGTTTGGAAGAGGAGGAATGCTGCTTGTGACCCAAAGAACACCATCCCCAAACTAAAAACATGAAGATGGAAACATTATGTACCATGTACCATCACGTCCTGGGTGAAAACCTCCTTCCCTCAGCCAGGGCATTAAAAATGGGCCATGGATGGGTATTCCAGCATAACAATGACCCAAAACACACGGCCAAGTCAACAAAGGAGTGGCTCAAGAAAAAGCACATTAAGGTCCTGGAGTGGCCTAGCCAGTCTCCAGTCCTTAATCCCATTGAAAATCTGTGGAGGGTTCCTGAAGGTTCGAGTTGCCAAAATGACTTTGCCTCTGTGATTGTCAACAAGGGTTTTGCATTCATTAAAATGCAAATCAATTTATAACTTTTTTGAAATGCGTTTTTCTGGATTTTTTGGTGTTACTCTGTTTTACTGTTCAAATACACCTACCATTAAAATTATAGACTGAGCATTTCTTTGTCGGTGGGCAAACGTACAAAATATTTTTCAACACATTTCAACACATTTGACTGTAAAATTACATAAAATGAAAGGTTAGGGGCCAGATATACTAACAGCTTGCGTCAGCGTGAAAAGGCATGGACACAGTTATTTTTGCGCTTGACCTTATTGAATATGCATTTGTAGGAGTTTTCCTTTCAGACGCAAAATTTATGGGTGGAGAGTATTCAAATGAATCACGCAACATGATTTTCTAACATTTGTGCTTGTCAAATTACTGGTATTTGCACCATTATTTAACGCCCAAAAAAGCATGCCTCAAAGCAGGAGGTATTTTGAGCTGCTCTTAGTAGATTGCGGTTGTCATTATGAAAATGATTTGGCTACGTCTGTTCTTTAATGTGCGTATTGTCAGTAAATCACACACAGAATTTCCCCTCCCATTGGCCCTTTTATGGAATTGAGCTGTAACGCTAATTTGCCCAGTTTAGCAAATCTGGCCCTAGATCTTATTATAGTTTTCCCTGTATATGTATGTAATATGCACAGACAGGTTTTAATTGTAGCATTTTTACAGGTAAAATTACAGTGTAAGTTTGAAACAACATGAAGGCGAGTAAATAAAATAATTGGTATTTTTGAGTACAACACTTATTTTCTATGTGTAAATGTCAAATTTTAAGGCAGTTTTGCATTATATGGGCAGAGTGAATTACATCATTCTCTTTGTGTCATTGTCTGTCTTGATCCTCAGCCAAATTCTGAGTGCATTTTTGGGACATGGTCGAAGTGTATTGCGCATAAAATTTGAATCCTGTGGAAGAATGTAGTTAAAGATCCGTGAAATGTTTGAATCACACTTCCTAAATTGAATGCTTAAACTTGGAGGGACTCATGAATTATTCAAAGCATGATTATTTATACTGTAAGACATTTTCCTTAAAGCTTTTTACAGCTAATGCCAAGAATGCGTTGCATGCATTATGTACGCACTGTGTTTATAAATGTGCTATTTTAACACTGTTAGCCTAAGGTGCAATCATCCATTTACATGCGAACTGGAAAAAGCAAATAAGGGACCATCTTTTTTGGATCTATCATTAAATTAGGCATACTTGTAGTATGCAATTTGTGTGTTAGATAACACCCGTTCTTTAAGTGAGATTAGTTTTTTCATCATCCTATATGAGTACTGGATCAATTCTGTTTTTATAGCTGTCCTGTCCGGACTGATATAGTCAGTTGTGCATAAGTGGGGTGTGGTGTCTCTAGTTTCAGACACAAAGAAACAACACTGTCTGCCAACTGCAGTGCCATGCCAGTCCAGTAGGGGGTGACACGGGGTTGACATGTGCTCCGACCACACCTCTATACTGTATCTCGGTGTGGTCTTGCTCACACATAGAGGGGACAGTTGTAAGATTACATTTTGCCACCTAATGAAGTGATGTTTGAAGTTGTCGCTTATTGATATTCCAAAAACAGCTTTTGTAGCTCCGATTTATGTTATTTATGTTGGGAATATGGAAAGTAAACTGGCCCAGATTGGGGCCGGCAGACGGAAATTTTTCTTCCAGCCTTGTGAGATAAAGACAACGTGGTAGATAGTAAAAAAAAAAGTGCTACACCGCTCCAGAAGCATTACATCATACTAATGCTAATCCACAGTCTGGCTGAGTAGCGTGTCTCTTCATTATTCATGGAGTGAGTGCAGAGGCGCTAGAGCTGTGCTCATGGGCTGTGCTGTCAGTATCACGAGCTACACCAATCCTGGGCCAAAAATACCATCCAGATGCCTTGGTTAAGTCCTTGAACCAAAAGAAGTGTAAATGTAAGACATAAAGATGAAATTCAATGTCCATATCTGTTCTGTTATGGACAGATTTTGACAGTTCTTTATGTGGTCATTTTAATTTCCACAAGGATAGCATTTGCATAGTAGAAATAGTTTTCAATTAATTGCTCTCTTTTTTCTTATTTTGGTTAAAGTGACCGGGAAATGAATACCTAATTGACCCTATATATATATATATAATACACTGCATTATAATGTTGTGATATGAAAATAGCTGTTATTTTAGTGTTACTTATACTATTTATTAATTATTAATGTATTTATCACTCATTTTGAATTAACTTTTGTTTTTATGCATCTATTATCTTTCTGTCGTTTGTTGGTTCTGTCTATCGTTCATTCTTTCATTTGTTCTATCATTCATTCTATCGTTCTATCTATCTACAGTTTGTTCATTCATTCTATCAATTGTTCATTCTATCGTTCGTTCATTCTATCATTTGTTCTATCTATCCATCTATCGTTCGTTCACTCTATCATTCGTTCTATCATTCGTTCTATCTATCCATCTATCGTTCATTCTGTCTATCTATCTACCTATCTATCCATCGTTCGTTTGTTTATTCGTTTGTTCGTTTATTCTATCGTTCGTTCGTTCTATCATTCGTTTTATCCATCGTTCGCTCTATGTATCTATTATCTATATATTGTTTGATCTATCTATCTATCTATCTATCTATCTATCTATCTATTTGTCTATCTATCTATATCTGTCTATCTATCGTTTGTTTGTTGTTTGTTCATTCATTCTATCGTTCGTTCTATCTGTCATTCGTTTTATCCATTGTTCGCTCTATGTATCTATTATCTATATATTGTTTGATCTATCTATCTATCTATCTATCTATCTATCTATCTGTCTGTCTGTCTGTCTGTCTGTCTGTCTGTCTATATCTATCTATCGTTCATTTGTTTGTTTGTTCGTCCATTCTATCGTTCGTTCTATCTATCATTCGTTTTATCCATCGTTCGCTCTATGTATCTATTATCTATATATTGTTTGATCTATCTATCCATCTATCTATCTATCTATCTATCTATCTATCTGTCTGTCTGTCTGTCTGTCTGTCTGTCTGTCTGTCTGTCTATCGTACAAAAGTCTTTTTTTGGAAAATATCTATCAACTGTCTATCTATTGTTTGTTCTATCATTTCGTTCTATCATTCGTTCTATCTATCGTTTGTACTATCTGATCATTCGTTCTATATATTGTTTGTTCTATCTTATCATTCGTTCTATCTTAGAATTTAGAATTTTAATATTGATCACTTATTAGGTGTCAGCCTTAATTTTTTTTATGATGCTACAGAAATCTTCTATTATATTTTTGTTACTTGTAAATACATTTTGTAAAGGGTGTTTTGACTAGACTGCCTTCAAGGTCACATAACTCATCACTTGTCTTGAATAGAGAACTTCTCAAAAGTCCCAGCTGCGCCACTTGGCCATCCTCCAGAACAGTCCTGTAACAGTGTAAGGGCTTATAGGATCACTTTGCACAAATTCACATGTTCACATATGCTGTTGTGAATGCAGATATACATGCACGCAAACTCATTATGCTCATATTCTCTTCCCGATCTCTTCACTCACACCCAGACTACTCCATCCGCCTCCCCCAGCCTCCTTCTCCCTCATTGGACAGACACACAGAGAGCTGCGGAGTGCTTTAAATACAGCTCTGAAGTCATATGTCTCAGATGTCTCTGGGTGGCCGTGGCGGATCTCAGCAGCACGGCTGTAGCTCTCTCCCTCTCGGGGAGCGCGTCTGATTTATTTATAAAATGTGATTTTTCTCTTCCGGCTGGGGAACTGAAGCTCCTCGCAGGTTAGCACTGTTGTCTAAAGGCTGTCCGGCGTGAATGCCGTTAAATCAAATAGACTGAGGTATGACGGACGCTGTGAGACAGGAAATAACCAGACTGTTATGGCCAATGATTTTTTTCCCAGCTCTTTTCCCTCACAAGTTACAGTTAGCAAAAGGGCCATTAATATTCTGCACCATCAACATAACTGCTTTTTATTGATGTTAGAAAAATGATATGGGTTTTAATGAAGTCATTTCTTTGAAAAATGATAGAGCTTTTTGTGTTCTAATGGCCTACAAATAAATGTCTGACTCAATGAGTAGGATGCCACAGTCTCTGAAATAAATGAACCCCATTCAAGCACATGCATCTGATCTGCATTTACCATAAGTCAAGTGCTTAAAACGATAGTTCACTCAAAATATCTGTCTGTCTGTCTTACTTAGTTTGAATGATGTGAGAACTTGTGGGGAGAGACCATTTAAAGGGATAGTTTACCCCAAAATTTTGTTTTTAATTACTCACCCTCATGTCGTTCCAAACCCATAAGACCTCTATTCATCTTCAGAACACAAATTAAGACATTTTTGATGAAAGCCAAAAGCTTTCTGACCATACATAGACATCAAGGCCCAGAAAGGTAGTAAGGACATTGTTAAAATAATAACAGATCAAGCTTTTTCTGTGATTGGGCCACAGAGTTGAAATAACCTGCCTTTAGAGATTAAGTTAGCACTCTCCTTGACAATTTTAAGCCTCTTTTAAAAACATATCTGATCTCCCTGGCCTATTAACATCTCTTTTATCTATTTTATTGTGTTTTTTCTGTCTGTACTTTGTCTTTAAATGTTCATATTTTCATTTTATTTTATCTTTTTGTACACCACTTAGATCAGTCTTGTGGCTGTTTTTAAATACTCTATAAATAATTTGAAACTTGAACTTGAAGTTTTAGTCTGTTTCTCACAAGTTGTATGGCTTTGGGTGTAAAGACAAAACAAAAATAATTTGAACATCTATATATTCACCATGTGTACCACCACATTGCAACAGCTTGAGCTGCTGTTGCCAGTCTATTAGTTATTCATGTCAGAGTAGCAAAAGTGTCATAAATAGAACGGGGCATCAGTTTACTATTGCATCACTTTGCATCCAGTGTTGTCAGAATCACTACTTATAATGGACTCCATTGGCTTTTTTTCATGTCATGTTGTACCGTGCCACTTGCGTCCAGTGTAGACAAGTTGGTAGAGTTTAAGAGTGATGTGTGACAGGCAAGTTGGTGATGAATAAGTGTAGAACTGGACAGAACTAGAACTTAGATTGAGAGTGAAGCCGAGGATGAGCAAAACCATGCTAGTGCTGTTATGCCCTAGAAAGGACACTTGGTCATCTAGGATGTCTCTTGGGGTTGTATAGAGGAGATGACTTCATTAATTTTAACCAAGACGGAAAGAACGTGAAAGGGGAGGTGGTGGCTGGGAGGTAGAGGAGCTTAGTCTTGTCAAGGATAATCGTGAGGTGATGAGTAGTCATCCAGGTCAATATGTCAGGAAGGCATGCCAAGACCGCCTCAGAGAATGTAGAGGAAGGAAATGAGCTGCACAGAATCATCAGCTTAGCGGTGATAAGAGAATCCATGCAGCTGGATAACACTGCTGAGAGATCTAGTAGATTGAGCTTTTCCAGCTAACTTAGTGTGAGCTGAACTAGGCAATAAAGCAGGAAAATGCTTAAAAAGTTAATAATTAATTGTGGATACTGGACGGATTCAAGTAAATCAACACAGTTCAAAAACATTAAAGGGGACATCAGATGCCCATTTTCCACAAGTTGGTTTGATTCTTTAGAGTCTTTATAAAATGTGTGTAACATACTTTGGTTAAAATTCCTCAACGGTCATGTAAAACAACACATTTTTACCTTCTCAAAAACAGCTCTGTTCACAGTGACCCATTTCGTGCATGTCTCTTTAAATGCTTACCCCACCCCTCTCTTCTGTTTTTTGTTTATTCAGCGGCGTGTTACCATCAAAAACAAATGTAATCTAATGCGTCCTCAATGGCTCTGAGGTCGGGAGAAAATTAAGACTCTTATGTTCATTTTTACATTCAACTACAAACAGTCTGTCAGCAGTTGTGGGCAGGGTGTGAGCAATGTGATATCATACTTCTCAGAAAATCAAAAAGCTTGATAATTGAAATTGTTTAGATTTTGGGGGTTAAGAAAAGGAGTGGAATATTTTTTTTTTATTTTTTTTTGTCATTGTAGGATGGTTATGTCTACACACTACAGTTTGTTGAAGTCAAAAGTTTACATGCACCTTGCAGAATCTGCAAAAATTGTTTGACCAAAATAAGAGGGATCATACAAAATGCATGCCATTTTTTATTTAGTACTGACCTGAATAAGATATTTCACATAAAAGACGTCTATATATAGTTCACAAGAGAAAATAATAGATGAATTTATAAAAATTACCCTGTTCAAAAGTTTACATACACTTGATTCTTAATACTGTGCTGTAGAATCATCCACAGCTGATATTTTTAATAGTGATAGTTGTTCATGAGTTCCTTATTTGTCCTGAAAATCATCCAGGTCCCACATATTCTTTGGTTTTTCAGCATTTTTGTGTAATTGAACCCTTTCCAATAATGATTTCGAGATCCATCTTTTCAGACTGAGGACAACTGAGGGACTCATATGCAACTATTACAGAAGGTTCAAACACTTGCTGATGCTTCAGAAGGAAACACGATGCTTTAAGAGCAAACTTTAAGTGCATTAAGTGAAATCTTTTTACATTTAAAGATCAGGACATATAACTTATTTTGTCTTCTGGGGAAGATGGAAGAAACTTCTGAAGGGCAGTACTAAATGAAAAAATATATATAGGCAAAGAAAAATGTACATATTCTAATTCTGTTCAAAAGTTTTCACCCCTGGCTCTTAATGGATCGTGTTTCCTTCTGAAGCATCAGTGAGCGTTTGAACCTTCCGTAATAGTTGCATATGAGTCTCTCAGTTGTCCACAGTGTCAAAAGATTCATTTCAAAATCATACAGGCCACATACACACTGCAGCTAAATTTGGTAATTAATTTGGTAATGATGTATCTAAACTCTCGTCGGAGCTTTATTAGCTAAGACCAAACAACATGCCTAAAAGCACTTGTAAATACGAGGACATGGAAGACACACTACAAGACAGCGCTGTCTAAAGCAGCCTTCCGAGCATATAAACACAACACGTTTATCACCGTTAGTTTAGTTGAAATCGCTGGACAAAAAGAGTCTTGCTGCCAAATGGTTAAATTCTTATTCACTCCCGCAAGACAGCAAAATGTTGCTATGGTTACAAATGCGGAATGACTGCTGTTCTGTACACACATGGAATGATAATTTAAATACAGTTGTCACTCCTTAAACTTGCAGTGTGTACACTACTAAAGTTTGGGGTCAGTAATTTTTTATTCTTTCTTGTTTTTGAAAGAAATTAATACTTTTATTGAGTAAGGCTGTGTTAAATTGTGATGTGTTAAAGGGATAGCAAAGGCTTGTATTTTTAGAAAAGATTTATATTTTGAATAAATGCTGTTCTTTTTAACTTTTTATTTATCAAAGAATCCTGAAAAAAAAGAATCACAGGTTCCAAAAAACATAGATAATACATAGATAATAAATCAGCATATTATAATGATTTCTGAAGGATCACATGACACTAAAGACTGGAGTAATGGCTGATGAAAATTCAGCTTTTAGTTATATTTTCAAGCATAGTTTTGAAAAAAAAAAAAAAAAAAAAATATATATATATATATATATATATATATATATATATATTTTATACTGTAATAACATTCTGCAATATTGCTGTTTTTTTTCTGTATATTTGATCAAATAAATGAATCCTTGATGAGCACAGGAGACTTCTTTAAAAAACATTTCAATTCTTACTGACCCCAAACTTTTGAATGGTAGTGTACGTGGCCACAGTCATTCTAAAAAAAAAAAAAAGAATTTGTAGGACCTGAAGTACTTTTCTTAAGAATAGCGAACAGTTTAACTGTACTTCTGAGCTAGGGATGCTCCGATCAGGATTTTTGAGGCCGATCACCGATCACCGATTACAGGGAGCAGTATCTGCCGATTCGATCACCGATACCGATCTTTTTAAAGCCTTCTTTTTATCATGTAGAATTATTTATAGTGATACTCTCCAATCAGGATTTTTAGACATTTATTCAGGGCCTCAATTGTTTGTTTGTTTTTTGTTTTGTTTGTTTTTGTCTTCTCTGAAAATAGGGGAATTTGCCTCTAAGTTGGCTCTTGTGAGAGCAGAGTTATTAATTTGAGGGATGAAGGGGAGCTTTTTTTTAAATATATTTTTCACGAATATTTATTAATCTCGCCTAAATGTTTGATCATGCAGTGTATTTGTTTTTAGAATTGTGCAACTACTGCACTAGAGCTTACACACAGCACAATCCTGATTTCCACAAACATTTAAAAAACATTGTTACTGAAAAGGCTTTTTCAGCATTGTGATTCTTTTATTACAGTACAGTAATACAATACAGTAATATTTCATGTTTAAATGCAATAAATATAAGCAACACATGTAACAGTGCTTTTTACTTTTGAATTTACTTCTAGATTTATATATTAAGTTGTTCAAGCAAGTGGCAAAACATTTAAACTACTTTTTTTTGTTATTTTCTTTGTTTTCCTACCTAGTGCTATCTATGATTGCCTTGCTTATCTAAAAGTGCTCCTTTCCTTTAAACCTAGCCAAAAACCAACATGTGTTAACTGTGAAACACAGCTGACTTTATTTATATGCATTTATGGTGTAAATATGACGTTTTCGTGTCAACTCTTGTTCATATTTACCGCAAACAATGCGCTGTCGCTTTAATTCAGACTCTGCGAAAAAGATCTCTGACGCGTCGCTCCTTAAACACACTGCCAGACCGCAGCCGTGCGCAGCTTGACCGCTTTACTCAATGAACATGAACGTGGGAAAAAATACGCACAGCAAACGGAGATGTGAAGCTGGCGTCATCTGTGTGCGCTTTGAGTGCGCATGAGCGGCCGGTGTTCAGGAGAGCGCGCGGTTAATGGTTAAACACTGGAAATAATTAAAAAGAAATGCAGTTTATAAACTTTAGCGATGATGCTACACTGCCTCTATTGTGCAAGCAACAATTCCTTTGTCAGCTGTGCAGCGTTGTAGTCAGACGCGATGTGGTGATTGGAAGCCATTTGCGCACTTTGAGAGAGAAAGAGAAAGCAAGAGAAAGAGCACGCGTTCATTCACTCGCGCTGTTTGTGAAATTACGGCTCATATAAGGTTTTCATTTAAGTTATTTAATGAAGAAATATGAACCTCACCGTCAGCATTATAATTGTTTTACCCGCGCCGCACAGAGACTGAGACGGTCCCGCTGAATGTCGTGCCAAACCTCTAACAGCAGGCGCGTCATCAACGTTAGATCGGTTTATTTGATCGGCCTTTTTAGAGACCGCCGATCAAACATCCCAAAGCGATTATCGGCCGATAGTGATCGGCAGCCGATCAACCGGAGCATCTCTATTCTGAGCAACTATCGCTAAACAAAAAAACAAAAAAAAACACAGCTGTGGATAAATCAGGTAACAACACAGTAATAAGAATCAAGTGTCTGTAAACTTTTTGAACAGGGTAACTTTTAAAATTTCAGACTTTAAGTGTTTTGATTTTTAAAAGAGGGCAAGTGTGATTGATAGCGATCATGCTGCTTGTTTTTAACAAAAGTTGACATTTAGTTAAAAGCAGCATACTCCAAAGTTTGGAAGAGACTTGATAATGAGGGAATCAAATTTGGCTTTCTCCATCTTAAAATGTCATTCCATTAAATAAAACATCAAACCGAGTGGCACATTTAAAGAAATGTAGCAGACTTTTTTTTTAAGATATCAATCATTCAAAGTCCACTAGACATTAAAATGACTTGATACACAAGAATGTTTACAATGATATGTGTTAGCATCTATATAATATTAATGAGGAGAAGTGTGATGTGCAGACAAGAGAGAGGTCAAGAGTAAAGCCAAGGCGCCACCCTAACTTCCTGCCGCATGACCTTCTGCTTCCTCTCCCATTCAAATCCCATCATCCACCACAGGGTGTAAGGTTTCATCGCAGCACAGACATTGCGAGTAACTGTGGCCTTGACCTCATCTTTGTGTCCCAGCGTTCAGTTCCATAAACACGTCTATATAAAGACATCAGTCCAACCATGCGTACTGTACATACCCACAAATGCTGTGAAACGTGTCAGTCTTTAACCACTCTCGTTTGAGTGAGCTTCCTCTCGCGCGCCCTTCCTCCTGTTTCATCTCTTCCCCCTCCTTCCTCCTCTTGATAAATGTGATGCAGGTATCAGATCATGTCCTGTATCAGATTACACAGCGGAGGCTGTTCACTAATAGCACTCACAGATTACATTGGAGAGAGAGCGTTCAGTGATATTAAAATCTGATTTACTAATGAAGTTGAGCGTCTGGGTAATAAAATGTTATTTGGAGTGACATATGAAAAGCTGTATCAATGGGAACAATTATCACTAGGCAGATCCACACAGAATCTGTGCATGTTTTGAGGGAAAACGTGAGGGATTGTAAAATGGGATATTTTGAGTCTCAGATAAGATGATACTGTTTTAATGTTTTGACCAATGTTTCCATTTCATTCCACAAAAAATATTAAGAGCTGCTTTCAACATTGATAATATTAGAATGATTTCCGCAGGATAGTCTCTAGTGGCAGAAACACATAGAATTCTGTGGAAATCTGTCTTTTGGTGGAAATTCCATGAGATCCTTTTAATGGGAAAAATATTCAACATAGCAGACCTCAAAAAGCATAAAATCCTCCACTTAGAGATTGTCATTGACATGGACAAGCTCTTGAAATGGCAGGGCTTTATCTTGTCTATTGATAGCTTCTCTAGCATTGTTGGCTTTTCAATGATTGAGGCTTTAAAAAAGGCAATTTTACTATTTGGCTTTGGAAACACATAAAAAGATTCGGAGAAGGAAAGGAAAATACTCATTCGCACACCCTTGGGAGCTTTAATGGCTTGGCCATGTACATGAAAGGCTTTTTTAACAGATGACACAGTATGCATGTGGAAAAGAAGGCAGCATGTGTAGAATCCGCTGGGTAGATATAAGACAGTCAAAGAAAGAGGAAGGTGCTCAGAAAGAGATGCACATGATGGCATGACAGCAAAGAGACGGTTGAACCGACTCTTGTCATAATTGCATGTGACAACTAGATAGGAGGGAATATGCCATTTGCTTGGATGTGTCTGAGCCGTTTTGACTTATGTAGTTCATTGTGTGTAAATGTGTTTGTGTGTTATACACAAATACACCTGTGCATGAGAGCATAGCCGTATATGTGTAAGTGGTTGGCAAATATAATTTTTTATTATGGTTAATGCAGTATATTGTAAAGCCTAAGACTATGAGTACAAAACAATAGTATTTAATAATAATGAATATTATTAAAAAATAATGTAATTATATATATATATATATATATATATATATATATAAAATCGCAAAGCTTATGACTACAAGTAAAAAAAAAAAAAAAACTTTTTGTTTTACAGTTGCAAACTGTAAAAAAAAATCTAATTCATCAGTATACTACTGTAATTCATTCATTTTAATATAGATTTCGTTAGATTTTATAATTTTTTAAATAGAATTAATTTTATTTTTACTCTATAATACTGGTATTCAATTAAAACAGACACAATAATTATAAAATATCAAATTCTTTATTTAAAACATTGCATGTAACACTTAAAAATACAGTCTTCCAATGCTGAAACGGTGCATCTTCACCATTTCTCCTGTCTTAGAACGTTTTGCAGTGCATTATGTTGTATCATCTGGATTAATCCTTGCAAAGAATATTTAGGCAACAGAAACATAATGGGTAAAAAAGACAAACGATCAAAGAATACATGGCCATCGGCAAAACCCAGGTACTGTTCCAAAACGTGGCCATCGCCTTTGCTCAACATCCACTTTGACAGAAATGTCTTATCTGAAGAACAAGAAATAGAAATGGCACATTTTTAAAAGGCAACTCCATATAGAAAACACAAACCTCTCAAAACCATAGTTGTTCTCTTACCATAAATTATCAGTCTCTCGTCTTTCTTGATGCTTCACTGCAGTTGCCTTTAAAACACAAATACAACAAAATGCAGTAAATCTAAAATTTCATTTAAAAAATATAACAAACTAATTCTAAAACTAGACAGGCAGCTAGCCATAACACTTGAGTTAACCTAGCTAACATATAATTTTACTTTCTCATTAGGCTACTGGACAACATTAACTACTAACATTTGATTCATTTAATTTAATTTATAAGTCCTTTCAAGCATCATTTTGGTGCATATACATGAACAAGACTGTTTCTGTGCTGTTCTGTGAACAAAGGGACGTCTTCTGTGAGCAGTGAAAGGTCAGAAGGTTATGAAAGGAATCTGGTCTTGTCCTGGTCCTCTAGGTGGGGGAAGGCAGGAAGTATTTAGCTCATGATTTTCAACACTTTTAATTGAATCATCTGAATTGTCTGATCTGCTCTGATATCGTACAAGAGACAATGGGAACATGAGGGCTACTTATACCAAACAATACAGATCACATGACACAATAAAACCAATGAGAAACAAGGAACATCACCATAGCAACCAATGAACAAACAGAACAGAGGACCACATGGCAAGACGTGAGAACCAATGAGAACATGACAGATAGACAGGCAGGATAACATGGGTGAATTCGAAGCGGCTTATTTGCCCTCTTCAAGGGCACTTCAGGAAGTGGATGCCATTTGTAGGGACGTTCCAATCGAAAGTGAGCAACTTAGTCCCTTCACCAGGGGCCCTTCCAGAAGTCCTTTAGTGAAGGGAACATTTCATGGTCACTTCACGGAAGTGATTTCCGTCTGTGATCATGTGATCTTCAGTTAGGAGCTTTTGCGTTGCATTTTAAAGCAAAGTTGGGGTTGATTTCGACTTCACATACAAACGTAAATAGAATAGGCTGATTAAATATTTTTTTCAGTGATAGAAATATGTTTTAAAACGGTAGTGTAGGCAGGTTTAAGCACGTTTAGTTTGAAAAAAGTTTAATAGTAAATAAGACTAGTAAAAAAAGGGCTCTGCCCTTCGAAGGGAGTAGGGCATACGGATGCTCACTTCTGTTTGGAATTCACCCCATGAGGAACAAGGGAAGCAAGACACTAAACAGGAACCAAAGCTAAACTTCAAAATAAAAGACATGAAAACATGAACATCAACATGAACAAACCCCAAAACAAAACCCAAACACCCCACGTTACAAATGTCTACTGAATATTCAGCTTTGTCAAATATACATTTTGGTGGGCAAGTATAACTTAATCTTTATTGTAAATTCTAAAACTACAAGTAAGGAAAAAAATAACTTTTTTCTAATTGAACAGTTTTATTTTATTTTTTTAAATAATGGCTAGCCTTGTCAAAAATATTATGACATTTTTTTTTAGGAAAATATTCATAAAATATTTCATTTTCTGTTTTTGTGTTGATGTCTACAGTATCTTAATTGTGAAGTCTGACTACAAGTAAAAATAACTATTTGTCTACTTTAATCGAGTTTGATTTTTGGGCTAATGTCTGCTGAAAATTCTGCATTGTCAAATATACATTTTGTTGGACAAATATATTTTTTTAGTGATGATATCTACAGTATCTTTATTGTAAAATTTAAGACTACAATTTAAAATTAAAATAACTATTTTTCTAATCGAATAGAATTTTATTTTTGGAGTAATGGCTGATAAAAATGTACCTTTTAGTGGGCAAATATACATTCTTTTGTAAATGTTGTTTTGATACCTACAGTATCTTTATTGTAAAGTCTAAAACTACAAGTATTATATTGAATTATATTGAATATTATATTAATATATTAAATAGAAATGTATTTTTGGAGTAATGGCTGCTGAAAATTCAGCTTTGTCAAATATACAATTTGTTAGGCAAATATATATTTTCTATTTTTTTGTGCTGATGTCTATAGTATCGACTTTATTGCAAAGTCTCTAAGACTACAAGTAAAAATAACTATTTGTATAATTGAATAGAGTTTTATTTTGGGGTAATGGCTGCTCACAATTCAGCCTCAAATATACCTTTTAGTGGGTAAATGTATATATTTTAATGCTAATATCTACAGTATATTTATTGTAAGTCTACAAGAAAAAAAATACAAAATGTTCTAATTGAATAAAATTTTACTTTTGAAGTAATGGCTGCTGAAAATTCAGCTGTTAAATATACATTTTGGTTGGCAAATATATTTTTAGCACTAATGTCTGCAGTATGTTTATTGTAAAGTCTAACTACGTACTAAGTAAAAAAATGTCTAATTTAATTGAATTTTATTTTTCATTATTTAACAATTTTAACATACATTTACAAATAAGTTTAAAAAAAAATATTTCAGAATTTTGATTGTCTTCGTTTTGCTTTAATAACATCATGGAAACTCAACAATCTTCTGATGCTAAAAAAAAAAAAAATCACTCACATCCTGTTTTCAGCACTACGGACTATGAGTGATTAATGGTTTGCTTATCCCATTTTGCAATGATGGATGGGAGCTGTAACTCAGCATCAGGTTAACCAGCATCTTTTCTGACAGTCGTGATGCAGAGAAATCGTACGTTATAAGAAGATATGAAGCTTGAGCAGTCCCTGAAATCTCAAGGATATGTGTTTTTTTTGCAGGTGAGAGCCACCTCAGGGTGTGGCCCCAGTTATTGTGTGCCTGTGAGTTTTATATGCGGCTGAGTCTCCGTTTTTGTGCTGACACTGGCAACTAGGCGTTAACGTGCATGTACAGTATGTTCCCTGAGAACCATGCTGAGCTGTAAAATGGCTCCCCGGTCATGCAGTCACCGAGTCCAGCATAAGGAGATTATCTGGAGAGGTGCTTTAAGAAAAGCCACAGGAAAGAAAGATAGGTGGTGAGGGGTAAAAGAGATGAGAAAGGGTGGGAATAGATGAGCGAAAGCTTTCGATGGAGCTGATGACATCATGCTGCCTTGTGGGAAACCCTGTCGTCTTATCAGAAACATGTCTCTTTCTTCACCTCACAGTGATGAGACAGGAGTGATGGGATTCTCACCAATGTTAATGCAACTAAAACACTTATTAGGAATATTAATAAAATGCCTGCAGTTTTGTCCTTGTCATAGATCTTTGTGTTCTGTTACTGTTTGTTAACAGAAATTAAGATTTTTTTTAAGGAATTCAAGAGCTTTCTGACCCTGCATAGACAGGAACACAACTGACATGTTCAAGGCCCAAAAAGGTATCAAGGACAACATTAAATGAATCCATGTGACATCAGTGGTTTAACCGTAATGTTATGAAGCTATGAGAATACTTTTAGTGCCCAAAGAAGACAAAAATACTTTATTAATCAAATTCTTCTCTTCTGTGTCAGTGTATTGGAATTTTATCTGTTCATCATGGGAAGTGTAGTCAGAAATGGTCCCTTCTAGGTCAGCACTTACACCTCCTAGTCACAAGGGGGCCTAGTCTCATTACAAATGATGGAGCAGGTCTCCATCAGCGGCTGTAGGGGACAGAAAAGACCTGAGGGGAGATTTTCATTTTTCATGTCTGAACTTTTACTTGACTGTTTTTCAAAGTGAGGTCATGGTGAAATTTTCCCTCTCACCCACTGCCTTTGAGTGTCCAATGACAGCAATCTGTTTTTCTGATGCATTACTGTACTGAGTGCCAGAGCCCTCCAGCATTGGCCCAGTCTGGCCTCCAGCCCAAACAAGCTGTTGTTATTTCTCATTAGATAAGTTGCTTCACTAAAAGCTCTGCGTAGAATCTGTGGTGAAGTGTCCTTATTCAAGCTCAATAATTCCTTCAGTGACTTTCTAGAGCTCCCGTAAGAAGCTCAGGATAAAGCTGCTCATTTGGCTTGCTATGTTGATTGTTTGGTTTTTAATAGTGACTGTAGTGCTGCTCTCCTGTAATCTCTTTTTCTCAGAACCAGATTCTAACTTGGCATAGATTTGTTACTGTTTCCTTGACAACTGCATTTAAGTGCAGTGTGTTTGTACTGACTCAACCAGCCAGGATGTTCAGAGGATGTGAGATTGGTAATTAGTTCTCGGTTGAACTAAAACAACATTTTAGATGAGATTTTGCTCTTTGATAGCGCCGCTTGTGCTGTGATTGTTTTTACAATTGTTTGAACTTGTTTCAACTAGTTTCACATTATCCTGCACCCTGATTGACTGTACTTCAATTTTGTATTTATTTATTTATTTGCACTTTCAATTTGGTAAATCAGCCAGATACGACAGCGCTTTAATGCCACAGAAAAAAAACTATGATTACGAGATTAAAGTCATAATATTTTGAGAATAAATTTTAAATATTTTGAGAATAAAGTCGAAATTCCGAGAATGAAGTCAAAATATTACGAGAATAAAGTTTACATTTTTTTGAGAATAAAGTCGAAATTATGAGAATAAATTAAACAAAAAAACTGACTTTATTTTTGCAATATTTCGACTTTATTCTCATTATTCTCAAAATATTTCAACTTTAATCTCGTAACCTTAGTCTTTTGTTTCGTGGCAATAAAGTCTAAATATTTTGAGAATAATAGCGAAATGTTTTGAGAATAAAGTTGAAATGTTTTGACAATAATGTCAAAATATTTTAAGAATAAAGTCAAATTCATGAGAATTAATTTGGAGAAAGTACGAGATTAAAGTTATAATATGTTGAGAGTATTTTCTAGCCTATTGCACATGCAAAAGGCCAGGAGATTCCAAAGTCTCAGTTTTCACCTCAGTTTGAGCGGCATGTGAATCAGTTATCTTTCAGTTACAATAAAACATTTGTTTCATTAAAAAAGACTATACTGTTTTGTTTTTCATTCCTTCTGATGTTCCTTCACGTTTATATTGTGCTATAAACTTGAAATAAAGAGGAAAAACTCATTTATAATTTGTATTTTATGATTAAGCTGACAGAATTTGAAAGCTGAGCTGTTATATTAAAAGCAACAAAGTACAAAATTATTGCCATTACTGAGTGACTGGCTCTACACAAAATGAATGGAAGACGCTAAATATTTTTCTAATCATTAACTGTATTATACCGTGAATAAAACAGCTTGTGAAAAGTTACTTATATACCTCAGAAAGGACAACAGTATAGTTAACAAGTTGGAGTCCACTTCAGTGTTTTATTATTGTTTTTAATGAAATACATGTGAGGAATAAAAGATGGATGCCACAGACGTTTTTACGGAGTAGGTGGTGGAATTTTCACAAAGAAAACTGTAATTTAATAAAAAAAAATGTCTCATTGTAATTGAAAAGACGATTGATTCACACGAATACAGCAATCTGTCCCGCTACATTAAAGAGTGTGAAAAACACATTATTGCAAGACACATTGTTTGTATTTCACTATAAAGCTGAAAAATTTTGAAACCTGAGACTTTGTTTTATATTAAAAGTACCAAAAGCACAAAGCTTTTTGCTATTATTGGGTGACTGTCGCACTACAAATAGGCCTAATAAATGCAATCAAAGACATGAAATATTATTTCCAAGCATACTGTCCCTGCGAGTATAACACATGGTATGATTTCTGCCAATAATCCCACATGTATTCAAATAAATTCCGATGGCCTGTTAACTTCTCCCGGTGCTTCCAATCGGGCCATTTGCATGCGCAGGCTATACTCTCAAAATATTATAGCTTTATTTGCTACGGTTTAATTCTCGTAATTTCGACTTTCTTCTCGAAACATTTAGACTTTATTCTCAAAACAATCCGATTTTATTCTCAAAACATTTCAACTTTATTCTTGAAACATTTCAACATTATTCTCAATTACGTTCTTTATTCTCTAAACATTGATACTTTATTCTCGACACATTTCGACATTATTCTCAATTTTTTTTTTCAACTTTGTTTTAGAAACCTTTAGACATTATTCTTGATATAATATAATCTTGTAATCGTAGGTTTTGTTTTATTTTTTAATGTGGCACTAAAACGTCATTGTAGCCAGATACTTAATGGTACTTTTTTATCTAAATCAGTGTTTTTTTATGAATCAAAGTAAAGATTTTAAAGGGTAGGTTTACTCAAAAATATTAAATTCCATCAAGTACTAAGTAAGTACTTGTTAAGTACTAAGTTAAGTACTCACCTTCATGTCATTCCAAACCCAGAAAGCCAGCTTCTGCATCAGCAACACCACATGCATGCATTGTGTAGTGTTGCCAGATCCGCGTTTTTCACGCAAAATTGGGCTACTTTAACACTGTTACATCAGGTTGTTTTTCATGTCCACGGGTTGAAGTGACCACAATAACATGATTTTTATTTTATGCACATTTTTCCAGGGGAACCCTGCCAAAAAAAACAAGTATTTTACCCCATGGAACACGATTGTGCTAGTTTTGGGCTAGGAGCATTTGGCCGGGTTTTGTTGTGAAAACCTGGCAAACCTGGCGCTATCTATCTATCGTTCTATTGTTCTATCTATCCTTCTATCCACCCATCTATCTGTCTGTCTGTCGTTCTATCTAGCATTCTATTGTTCTGTTGAACTATCTATCATTCTATCTATCCTTCTATCTAGCATTATATCGTTCTTTCACGTAAAATTGGGCTACTTTAACACTGTTACTGCAGGTTGTTTTTCATGTCCACAGGTTGAAGTTACCACAATAACATGATTTTTATTTTATGCAGATTTTTCCAGGGGAATCCTGTCAAATTTACCACATGGAACGGGATTTTTAACAGTGGACCCCCTTGAAACACGATTGTGCTAGTTTTGGGCTAGGAGCATTTGGCCGGGTTTTGTTGTGAAAACCTGGCAATTCTGGCGCTGTGTTACTCTCGTGAACGTGCATCGAAGACTGACACGGAAGAGAAGAATTTGTTGAATAAAGTCGTTATTTATGTTTTTCTTGTGCACAAAAAGTATTCTTGTAGCTTCATAACATTACGGTGGAACCACTGATGTCACATGGACTATTTTAACAATGTCCTTACTACCTTTCTGGGCCTTGAACTTGTCAGTTGCACTGGCTATGCAGTGTCAGAGAGCTTTTGGATTTCATAAAAAATATCTTAATTTGTGAACGACGATAAACGAAGGTCTTACTGGTTTGGAACAACATGAGGGTGAGTAATTAATGACAGAATCATTGTTTTAACTGGGATCTGTTGAGGCTGGGCTCACTGGAACTACTTTGGCTTTTCTCTATTGATCTGGTTCTAAGTGCTCGTTCTTGATTAGAATCTTTGTACTTTCCTTTTTTTCCAGCTATTAACAGCCACATGTGGGATTCTCCAGTGTCAGCCGCCTGTGATACCCAGTGCTTGTGCATCCCTTTGGGTGTTTTGTTTTGCAGTTCTACTTCCTGTTTTTCTTCCTTCTCATCCAGTCTTGTCCACAGCACGTCTCTTAGCCTAATCATGTCCTCACACTGTCCCAGCAGACGTCTGTCACTCTTCATCTTCTCTCTAAGCAAACACAATTCTCCCAGATCAATTTAGCCATTCAGCACACGCGAGGATCTTCTTCTGCTTTTCCTTAAACATCCGGACTGTTTATGTTCATTTCAAATGCTAAACAACTACACAAAATTTTAGTACTGAAAATTTTGTACTTCTATGTCGTTGGTTGGAATTGTGTGGTTTGAGAAATAACAGTGAGAAAAACAGTAGACATGACACACTCAAATAAAGATAAAGGGCTTATTTTCTGCAGAGTGAGCTCTGCTTCAATATCCATTCACATCTTCACATGCCTTGGGACATGGTTAGGGTTTTTTTTCTACTGCGTCTTAAAAACTTTTTCTTGGTAAGGTTTTTGGGCGGACCATTTTACTGTCACATTTACTCAAAAAAGCCTTTGAGCTGTGTGTTGTGAGCTGAACAGTGTCTGCATGTCTAACCCAGAAACAGAAGAATATGATGCTAATCCCTTTCCCTTTATAGCAGCCTCTGTTTTTGTTTGCCGACAAGTTCCAGTGTATTATTGGCTTGTATATCAGTGCAAGTATATGTCTTGCTATAGAACTACTGCTTAATGTCATTTGAGGTTTTTACGAAAGCAATTTAGTGTTAATTGACTTGGCTTGGGGCTTGATTTGTCACAGATCCATGTATTACATTTGATACTGGACCGCTTCATGCACTTGACACCTTCTAAAAGTTAGGGTGCATTTTTTTTCCCTATTTATTATGTAGGACAGTGGAGATTTTGAGAGAGAGGGGGAATGGCTTTAGGACATAACCTAGGCTAGATTCGAGTGATTCATTACTCTATTGCTCCCTGATCTATTATTGTGGTGTCATCCATGTCATATTTATCTGCCCCTAAATGTCACATAAAAGCTAAACAAGCTAGGGTTGGTCATGTTATATGTTGGTCACTCAGTCTCTTCCAGTCTAAGCAGGCAGTTCCCATTAATGCTTTGTACAAACAGTAAGAAAGATCTCATTAAGACAACATTTTTACAGAGTTGCATAAAAGCAGTGACAATATAAAAGGCAAAGCAAATTATTAAAATATTTTTTAAAAAATGTTTATATATGATCTATCTATCTATCTATAATAAAAAAAAGTTCAAGTTTTAAAATAATTAATAGTTAGATTGATTAACTAGATAGATTAACAGAAGAATCGAACGATGTCTGTCGTTCGTTCGATCATTCTATGAATCTATGTTGTTCCATCCTTCTGTTAATCAATCTGTCTATCTGACTTTCTGACTATTTGTTAATCTATCTATCTGTCTATCTATCTATCTATCTATCTATCTATCTATCTATCTATCTATCTATCTATCTATTAATTTATTGATCTATCTATCTATCCTTCTATCTAGCATTATATCATTCTGTTAAACTATCTATCTATCTATCTATCTATCTATCTATCTATCTATCTATCTGTTTATCTGTCTGTCTGTCTGTCTGTCTGTCTGTCTGTCATTCGTTCTATCATTCTGTTAATTTGTTCCATCTAGCATTCTATTGTTCTGTTAAACTATCTATCTATCTATCTATCTATCTATCTATCTATCTATCTATCTATCTATCTATCTATCTATCTATCTATCGTTCTATCCTTCTATCCTTCTATCCTTCTATCTATCCTTCTATCTATCGATCTATGTATCTATCTATCCTTCTATCTAGCATTATATCATTCTGTTAAACTATCTATCTATCTAATTTATCTATCTATCTATCTATCCTTCTATCTAGCATTATATCATTGTTAAACTATTGATCTATCTATCTATCCTTCTATCTAGCATTATATCATTGTTAAACTATTGATCTATCTATCTATCCTTCTATCTAGCATTATATCATTCTGTTAAACTATCTATCTATCTATCTATCTATCTATCTATCTATCTATCTATCTATCTATCTATCTATCTATCTATCGTTCTATCGTTCTATCCCTCTATCCTTCTATCTATCCTTCTATCTATCTATCTATCTATCTATCTATCTATCTATCTATCTATCTGTCTGTCTGTCTGTCGTTCTATCTAGCATTCTATTGTTCTGTTAAGCTATCTATCTATCTATCTATCTATCTATCTATCTGTCTGTCTGTTGTTCGTTCGCGCTTTAATTCTGTTAATCTATCTGTTGTTCTATCCTTCTGTTAATCTATCTATCTGACTTTTTGGGAGCAGAATAAAAAAAATCATAAGTATTATTTGTATACTATTACATTGTATAATATACTATTAACTGTTAATTATCTTAAAACTTTTTTGAAACTTTGACAGTATTTGAAACATTTTGTAAAAGAGTTTTATTTATATTCTGTCCTTGCAGTCCCTGAACCCACATTTGAATACCTCTGTATTCGACCATGGAAATATTTTTGTTCATTATAAACCTACATGTTTAGGCTTAATTTAGGATAAACTGCTTCCTGCTTAAGCCTCTGTCTCATGTCTGTATTTTATTTTATTTTATTTTTTCATTGGCTCGTCTGCACTTTGTGCACGAATGTAAACTCATAATGAAGGACGCATGACAAAGATGGTTGTCCATCTGCAAATAAAACCATGTCAGTCGACACCAATGCTGCTCAGAGTAAAGTAGCTCCATCATGGGAATGTTTTGATGAATCCATTACAAGGTTTGAGTGTCAGTGACAGGAGGCCATGTTTTGATCTCTCTGTGTCTCCATGTAACCAGTAAACGCTCTATCAAAACTCTGTGTTTCTGTGTTTGTGTCCCTCCTGTCCTCATTCTCTGATGCCCCTCTCTCCTTTGACACATCTCTATCTTTATCCTGTCCCTCGCTCTATTTTCCTCTCCGTTTGCACTGTGTAGCATCCTTTCTTCCTGCTCTACTCCCTCTCCTACCCCTATTTATTCAACCCCCTCCATGTGTCTCTCTCTCTGCCTCTTCCTCTCGTTTCCATGTGGGTCTCAGTCCACAGAGTTGTGCGCCGCTGTCGAATCGAAGACTTTAATTTATTCTCTAGCTTACTGTCATCCATCAGGGATTTAGAGACAGAGGGAGAGTTCTGTTCTCTCTCTGTCTCTCTCTCTCTCTCTCTCGTTTTCCACCCTCCCTTTCTCTCCTCGCTGCGGGGGGATCGCAGATCCAAACCAGGTTCTGATATGATTCTTGCGAGATGAACCTCACCTCTCCGAAGATCCAACTACATAATGGGATCTACTTTAGCACATACATGTATCAGGTAGGTGAGGGGCAGTGACCCATCCTACCATTGGCTGGCTGCTTAAACGTGCATGAGGTGCTTCCGAATGGTGCGTCAGCTGCTCCGAGGTGCTCCTCGTGGAATTCTTTTGCGGAGTCATTTCGAAAAGAGTTTGCAGAAGGGAACGCAGACTAAGTGGCTGTTTGACTTGCTTACATTGCAAGTTCAGGGAGCATTAATTAACTCAAAGCAGGGAAACAGGCCACTCTCAGTGGCGTATTTAAACTTTAGTGTGTGTGCGTGTGGAAGCGTATATGTGTGTGTTGGAAGTGCTATGTGTGAGGCGTTTATGTTTGTATTGTTTCCTAAAGATATAATGCATAAATCTTTAACTTAATTGGTTTTTTAAACCCATTTGCCAATTTTGTTGGTTTAGGCATAATCCTAACTAAAATGTTTTCAAGATTTAAGCTTGAAATAAATATAAACTATAAAGCCTTAATATATTATGCATTTTTTTCTTTTCAGGAAAATGTATCTTGTTTTAAAGAGTTCACCCAGAAATAAAATTAATAATGCTGTTCCAAACTGTAGGACCTTCATCCATCTTCAAAAAACGAATTAAGATATTTTTGATGAAATCCGAGAGTTTTCTAACCCTACATAGACAGCTGACACGTTCAAGGCCCAGAAAGGTAGTAAGGACATGGTCCAAAATGGTCCATGTGACATCAGTGGTTCAACCTTGATGTTATGAAGCATTGAGAATACTTTATGTGCTCAAAGAAAATAAAGATAATGACTTTATTCAACAGTTTCTTCTCTTCCGACGCATGTTCTTGAGTACTGATGGTGATGCAGTTCTTTTCTTTTCCACGGTTGACAGTTTTGTCCACAGTTGTGCTCAACTTTATTTAAAGTTGCCTTTTGACTATTTGTACACACTGTTCCATACTGTCATTATCACAGTGCCAGATCCACAATTAGGCCTTGTTCAGTGGGATCTTTCAGTGTCCAGTATGTGTGTTACTGCTAATTAAAGACAAGCTGTTGTCTTTGGTGCTATGCTTCTAAATGATAGCTGTTTGTATGTGATAGTGATTGTGTGTAGGCTTGTTACAGTGCTTGCAATACAATTAGCAGTTGGTCTTTTCATTGTTAACCTTCTGTAGCCACCCTTACACAGCATTGGTGTTGCATTATGTGTCATACACAGCTAAAACAAGTTGCAAGCTAATGCGTGTCATGTCAGCAGCAATGGAATCAAAATTTCATTTACATAAAGCCAATGCCTTGCTGGCCAACATGACATTTCTTTGACTTATGCTGACATGTATTGTTGTGGGAATAAAAAAAAAAACACCATCACCCATAATTATATGTATACATTGTTTTTAATTTAACTGAAGGTGCCCAATTGGTCTGTTAAAATATCTCAGAAAGTAAGGTTTGGGACATTAATTGTATCTTTTTTCTTAAGTTAATCATTTAATGACATTTAAAAGAGATAGTTCACTCAGAAATGAAAATTACCCCATGATTTACTCATGCTCAAGCCATGCTAGTTATATATGACTGTCTTCTTTCAGATGAGTACAATTGGAGTTATATTTAAAAATGTCCTGGCTCTACCAAGCTTTATAATGTAAGTGCATAAATCCATCATAAAAAATACTCCACACAGGGGTTAATAAAGACCTTTTGAAAAGAATTGATGCATTTGTGCAGGAAAAATATCCATCAGCAATCTCTAGCTTCTACGAGAAAGAGGTGTTCCAGTGGATGACGTAGGACGTTGTTTGTCACTTCTCACCAGACCTTACGCTACGTCCTACGGCATCCGCTGGAATGCCACTCTCTCGTGAACCGACAGTTAGCGGAAGCTAGAGATTACGGTTTGTAAAGTTTTAAATATGGATATTTTTCTTACACAAATTTGACCCTGGACAACAAAACCAGTCATAATTGAGATTTATACATCATCTGAAAAAATAAGCTTTCCTTTGATGTATGACTTGTTAGGATAGGGTTAGGATATGTTTGGCTGAGATACAACTTTTGAAAATCTAGAATATGAGGGTGCAAAAAAATTTAAATACTGAGAAGAGTTGTCCAGATGAAGTTTTGATATATTTACGATAGGAAATTTACAAAATATCTTCATGGAACATGATCTTTACTCAATAACCTAATGATTTTTAGCATTTTTGGCTGTTGCTACAAATATACCCGTGCTACTTAAGAGTTTTTGTGCTACTTAAGAGGTTTTGTGGTCCAGGGTCACAAATGCATCGATTCACCTCAGAAGGCCTTTAATAACCTCTCAGAGCAATGGGGACTATGTTTTATGCTGGATGGATGCACTTTATTGAACTTCAAAATCTCAACACCCATTCACTGCCATTATAAAACTTGGAAGAGCGAGGACATGAAGAAAGACATATACACCTAGGATGGCTTGAGGGTGAGTAAATCATGGGGTAATTTTAATTTTTAGGTTGAACTATCCCTTTAAAATCCAACATTTAAAAATCCATCAAACATGAGTTTTGAATTATTTACAGTTGGTAGTTTTGCAATATGCTATGGCTCTTATTGGCTAGGCCACAAATGCCATTATGTCTAGTGATCCCCCTTGTGGTATGACTATGGATATGCTTTTACATAATGTGCTAACTGTTCACAACAGCTTGTCTATAAACCTCCATGCTGCATATTTCTCCGTACACAGAGACGCAGTGTCCTGTTCTGAGACGCATTCTGAAACCACACTTACCGCAGTGAACTTTTTGAGCTTTTCTGTCGCCTGGATCCCCTGAGAGAGCGATACAGGGATAGAGAGAGAATTTGGAGGGACTCCAAGCCAGGTTTCTTGAGTCAGAAACGTTTGTTTTGTTGTTTAATAATGAGGAATACATGAATGAAGTTATTTTGGTTGAGGCAGAGAACAAAAGGCGCGATGGAGGAGGTGTGCTGATGTGAAAGCTGTTGGGAAGAACTGATGTCGGTTCTGTCAGGAGTTGCCGTCTTCTCTGTTCTCCAGTGTATCTGATGACGGATATTCTCTCTGTATTCTCACCAAAGGCACTTTTAAGCTTGTCAAAAACAGAACGTCTGTGATGCATGAAAGAACGAAACTCCAGACAATTCCAGAAGAGCTGATGGTGTGGATGTGACGGTTCCCTTGGTCATGTTGTGTCACATCACCTGAAAGGGGGCTCAGTTCAAGTCTTGTTATATCTTTACCTGTAATCCTTTCAGGCAGTCTAGCTTTATCTTGAATGTAGCGTATTTATAATCCTGCCAAATGCAAGTCTATAAGTTTGGTCTTGTTCTCAGTGACCCTGATGACTGTGCTGGACGTTACTGGAGTTCTCCAATGAGAACGACATCTGTCAGCACCTTCACAGCATCTGCCTCCACTGGAGTGTGACTGACAGATTGGGTCTGATGAGAGATCTGTCTGTTTGTGAACTCTGTGTTTCACTTTCTCTGCCTTTCTCTCTGTATTTGTTTCTCTGTCTCACTGTCTATCTCACTCGCTACATTTTCACAACACACATCCAATATTTTGACACATATCCAGATTCATCCAATCTGTTTACACTCGGTTAAGTCTTAGGTAGTGATACGCAAATTCTTGGCTAAGCCAAAATTTCTGGACACACTGGGATGAAAACCAAAAATGCATCATTACTTCAGTCTTCAGTGTCACATGATCCTTCAGAAATTATTCTAAAATGCTTATTTGATGCTCAAGAAATACACTGTATTGCCAAAAGTATTGGGGCACCCCCTTTTAATACATTACTGACTACTTTAGTAATTTCCATGAGTACTAATCCTAATGTTTACGCATGTAATGATATTCCAGGAGAAATGTTTGATTCAGTCTGTTGCTTTAGTTTTGGAAGTGTCTAAAATGACTGTACCCATATGCACAAGTCATTGGTATTTGGTGCAAGGTCTGTATGTAAAGTTACACCAGAGGTGTTTAGCTGGGATTAGGACTTGGCTTTATGCAGACCAGTCATGTTCTTCCACACACTGACTGAATCAAACATTTCTCTGTGAACCGTGCCTTATACACAGAGGCATTGTCATGTTAGAAAAAACAAGGGTCCTGTCCAATTGTGCGCTACATAATTAGAAGGACACAATTTCCTAGAATATCATTATATGCTTAAACATTAAGATTAGTACTCATGGAAATTACTGAAGTAGTAAAACCTGTTTAATTGAAGGGGGTGTCCCAATACTTTTGGCCATATAATGTATGTAAAAAGGAATGCTGGCTTCTGCGTCAGCACAAAAAACTATTCTTGTAGCTTCAAAACATTATGGTTGAACCACTGATGTTGCATGGATCATTTAAAAAATGTCCTTACTACATTTCTGGGCTTTGAACGTTAGTTGTGTTGCTGTGCAGGGTCAGAAAGCTTTCGGATTTCATCAAAAATATCTTAATTTGTGTTGTGATGATGAACAAAGGTCTTAGGGGTTTGGAATGACATGAGAGTAATTAATGACAGGATTTTCAGTTTTGGGAAAACTATCCCTTTAATTATTCTAATTATGTTATGAATTTGGATTCAGTCAGACAAGGTGAAACTATCAGAGTTGTTTGACAGTATGGCTTCTTTGGGCTTCGTCTGTGTTTTTTTTTTTTTTTGTCCTCTCTCTCTCTCTCGCCTCTCTAACACTATCTGTCTCTCTCTGTAATCTCTGCTTTGGGCTGCAGGATCAGAACCATCCCCACTGAGCCATGTCCCAGTGTCTGTGATACACTTCAGTAAATGTGCATCCTGGCACTTTGTCAACTCAGCTTTTGTTGCCTTTGCTCCTAATTAAATTTGTGTAAGACTGATTCATACTTGAGGCCCTGTGCCAAAACCTTTTTAAGTTATCAGGTGCCTGCCTCTTCTGACATTTTACAGAGCCACACATAACTCATTTTTTTTTTTTATTGCATTTCTTGGCAGATCTGTAAAGGAATTAATAACTAAGCTGGATGTTTCAAAACATTTCTGAGGCATTGACTTGTTCAGTGTAATGGTGCTGTTGACTTTAATGGGTAAGTGACACAAACAACGGTATGTGAAAGGTGATGTACAGTCAGCAAAAAAAAAAAAAATTATAATAATAATAATAATAATAAAAAAGTCAAATCAAACTTTATTTAGACACTTCTCACATTATCAGTTTATCAGAGTTAAACTTTGTCAGAACAAATTAATCTTGATAGTGTCAGATAACTTTGATAGAAAAGTATGTAATGGGTTACAATCAATCAAAAAGGCAGACAACTGTTAGTATGACAATATTTACACAACTATCAATACTTTGTTGAATAATTACCAAGCAGTGCTTAATTTTGTTTGGTCTGTGGTGTAAAAGGTTGCATTAGCAATTAAAGAAAAAACACTTAAGCAAAACATGGTCAGGTCTAAATTTATATTACTGGTAGTCCAATTTATGAAGAATTTTTAGGTATTTTGTCAGTCTACTTTATTTTGCTATCCTCACTTACATAAACTATAGTGTCCTACACCCACTGAGTGACCACCGAGTGATACGATACACATCACGCTAACACAGCTGTATAGGAAACTGGTTACCTTTGACATTGGTACAGTGATTTTTGCAGATTTTACCATAGAATACCAATGACCAAGCAGAATTGAACATTCTAAAGAGCCTGTTATATTTGATTCATAAATTGTCTCTTTAGATAGATACGTCATTGATGAAGTGTGGCATCTGCAGTCTCTAAGTCCAGTTTATGTGTTAGGGAGCAGTTTAGTAATGGCACATGCTGGTCTCTATTTCTGTTACACAGAAAGTTCAGGGAGGCATTGCTCTCTGCTGCATTGGCAAGGGTGATAACAGCGGATGTGTTCAAGCCACCGTTACCATGGTACTGATATCACACCTCAGAGGGAAGTGGAGGTGCTGAAAACACTCATTTGTATTTACATATGCATCCTGTTTTCTGATCAGCTGAGTCTCTTTAGCATGTATTGAATTAGATCAGCAGCGTTATGGCAAAAATGGGATCCTAGATCAGTACCAGGATTCTCTGTGTTATCTGATACTTAAAAATTAAGTTTTTGATGTAAACACTCAAGGATTTTTCTCCATATGTGAACCTTTAGACAGTTGAAGGTCTATATTGCATTGTAAATGCAGGTTCAAAGGACTCCACACAATCCCATGCGAGGAATAAGGGTCTTATCTAGCAAGACGATTGGTTCATTTAAAAAAAAAAATAAAAAAAAAAAAATAAAAAAAAAAAATATATATATATATATATATATATACTTTTTAATCACAAATGCTTCTCTTGCACTAGGTCTGTGATGCGTGACTTCACACATTACAAAATCTCATTGGAAAGGTCACGTGTGGTTAGTTCTTCATCTGTGTAGGGTAGGACAAAAAACTCCATCTCATTTTCTCCTCTAACTTTAAAATTGTCCAAAATTGTTGGTTTACCTTTTTTTTTAAAAGGGTGTTTGACTTTCTTTGCACGTTTGCTTTGTAAACATTGGGTCGGTACTTACGCCTACATCATGTGTGACCTTTCCAATGTGACTACTTAAAGGGATAGTTCACTTTGAAATTAAATTTTGATATGTTTTAGCTTACCCCAAGGGCATCCAAGATGTAGGTGTCTTTGTTTCCGCAGTAGTTTCAATTTTGATATTTTTAGGTCCAACCGCTCTTGTCTGTCAGTCATATAATGCATGCCTATGGTCACCTCACAAAAGAAAACGCACAGATTCAAATTAAACAGTCCAAATTAAACAATTCCCCACCGTAAGTACACATTAATGACCTAAGACATGAAACGAGTGGTTTGTGTGAGAAAACGAACAGTATTTATATCGTTTTTACCTCTTGAAAACAATCACGTCCAAGTTGAAGGGGGCGCGCTATCTGGCTTATTGATGCGCAGGCGCTACTCCCGGAAAGCGCCGGACGTGATCCATTGCGCGAGCACAAGTAATTCTTTTCTTTTTTAAACATCCCTAAACATACCTTTTTTAACCATTTCTTGTTTAAACATCCCGGATAAGCGCAAACGAGTACCATTTCTGTTAGCCGTCTTACCTACAATCTCTGTTCTGTATAAACAATGAGTGACATTCAAGCACGAGAGATCACTTCCGGAGCTTTCCGGGAGTAGCGTCGGCGCGCGCACTTCAACTTGGATGTGGTTATTTACAAAAGATAAAAAACGACGTAAATACTGTTCGTTTTCTCACACAAACCGCTCGTTTCGTGTCTTAGGTCATCAATGTGTACTTACGATGGGGAATTGTTTAATTTGGACTGTTTAATTTGAATCTGTGCATTTTCTTTTGTGAGGTGACCATAGGCATGCATTATATGACTGATAGACAAGAACGGTTCAACCAAAAAATATCAAAATTGAAACTACTGCGGAAACAAAGACACCTACATCTTGGATGCCCTTGGGGTAAGCTAAAACATATCAAAACATCCCTTTAAAGCGTGAAGTCGAGCTAGTTCAAGATGAGCATTTGTGGTTAAAAAAATAAATAAATTATATATATATATATATATATATATATATATATATAAAATGATGCTCATTTAGCTAGATAAGACCCTTTAGAGCTGCATTGAAACTGCAATTTGGACCTTCAGCCCATTGATCCCCATTGAAGTCCACTAAATGGAGAAAAATGCTGGAATGTTTTCCTCAAAAACCTTCAATTTTTTTTAAATGAAGAAAAAACATGAACATCTTGGATGACATAGGGATGAGTAAATTATCAGGAAATTATAATTCTGGAGTGAACTTGGTTAACACATGTTCTTGAGTGGCTTATTGATTTATTATGTTCTTCAGTGACCTTTTATAGTTCTTTACAGTTTTTCTGCATAGTGTCTATTTTCTATAGTGTCAGGTTTGATGCAACTCCATATTGTCACCCAGGGGACTCGCTGTTGCCAATGATTTATAACTTTTCGGTGACCATGACCTGGACAGAAGTCTTTGCTTTTGACCAATCTGCAAAGAAAATGACATCCATATTTTGCATTTTTCAGTACTTTAAATACTGAGTGATGAGTGATTGGTGTAATTTTCACATCAGTTTGTCAGTGAAACCATCTGTGCCGCCAGCAGTCGATTGGGCGTTAACTGCTCTGCCTTTACTCTCGCCTTTTCTTTTCACATTTCATATTTGCGCCGTGTCATAACTGAGCTGGCATGAGTTTATTTTCCATGTGTCGTGTCAAAAATCTGGTCATTTTTACAATTTAGTTTATAAAGGTTGAGAATAAAATCCTTTCAGGAAATGATTGGTGAGCAGTGAATCTGCAAGATGTTGGTTTCTGACTGCAAATGAATTATTTTAAGAGTGTCTTGATCATCTGAAAGTATAAAACCCCTGCAGTGTCATTCAGAATGCATTGAGACTTAAGATGCAAGATGAGCTCATTAAATGCCTTTCTAGCTCCTCGCCTCCTGCTTCACCTGTTCCAGTGCCCACAGGCGTCCTGTCAGCATTTAGGCCACTGCTGTCCAAACCCTTGCATGCCTTTCTCTACGCTCTGCCCAACTGATTCAGGGCCTGGAGCGCATGGCCCTAATCCGGCCCGATCCCACAGGAGATGCGTGTTTTAGAGGAGTCAATCCATTAGCGGCTAATTGTGCACCAGGTTCTGCGTATTTTCCAACAATTCCCTCTTTGCACTGGGCCAAGGGAAAGATGAGCCAAAGAGAGCAGCTGTGGCATGAAATAAACCAACATCAAGCCTTACTAACCCATCAACACCAAGCCAAAATTTCAGTCTGTTTTTTATACTCTGGAATGCCAACTGGAAATGGACCATCAAGATGTTCAGTAAGCGGTATATCCAATATATTCACAATGATTATAAAGAAATTAGGAATATTGTAATGATTTTAATGTCATTGATGACTTATTAATTTCAGGATTTCTTGTATTGTGACTTGCAAGTATGAAGATGTTTCAGTAGTGCCTTTAGTTATTAAAAAGGGATAGTTCACTCAAAAATGAACATTTTGTCATCATTTACTCACCCTCATGTTGTTCCAAACCTGTATGAGTTTCTGTCTCATGTTGAACATAAAAGAAGATATTTTGAAGAATTCTGGTAATCAAATAGTTGACGGCCCCCATTGTATTTCTTTCCCTACTGTGGAATTCAATGGAGACCAACAACTCTTTGCTTCTTCAAAATTCCTCAAAATATCGTCTTTTGTGATCAGTATAAGAAAGAAACTCATACAGGTTTGAAACGACATGAGGGTAGGCAAATGATGACAACATTTTTGTTTTTGGGTGAAATATTCCTTTAAAGTGGTTTGATTTATTTCCATTAATCAGTCAGTTTTAATGAATCGATACGGTTTATTCTGATTCAGCCGTAAAATGCATTTTTTTTTAGATCTGTTGCTCTGTTCAAGCACACACTTTGCTAACAAGGTCTACATTGAAAGGATAGACCATGTGCTTTAGACACCTGTGCTATTACAGTACGATTTATCATATTTCACAGGCTTTCCAGCATGTAAACAAGCTAATTGAACCAGACGCCCACTGAGCAAAATGAAGATGGAATAGATCGCTAGTATGAGTTGACCGTCTGTACATTGTGCCAGATAGCCATCTCACTGATAGCTTGAGGTGATTAATTAAAGCTAATAGCTCTAATTTCCCTCCCATCTCCAGACGTATTCACTTATTCAATTAGATTACTGTTAGATGTTGGGTTATTTTTTTCTGTGAAAAGAAATCATGATGATTTTCAAGATGTCACATCTTATTTGCTAGCTAAGTTCCCATAAAATTGATTGTTTGTGGGACTTGTCAGTGAGAATAAATACAACTGCGAGTAGTTCAGTACAGTTCAGTCTGGGAAACACCAAGAACATCTCATGCCAATTAATAACTTATGTATTCGCAAATTGGTGGCTAATTTTTAATGTTTTCTGTTTACATGCCAGTGATGGTTAGGTTAGGTGGACTTCCATGCTTTTTTTGATAAAAATCATACTGTATGATTCCCATTGTATGAATTCATATGAAATCGCCACTTTTTTAAAACATATTTTGATGCACAGAAGAGCAGATGTTTGTATATTGTTCATGATGTTACCAGCAGTGATGTATAGAAACATTTAATGGGAGAGACATTTGTAAAAAAGTGTAATACTGATCTGCTACTTAAGCTTAATATTATTATTCTTCTTCTTAGCAAAATTTCTGAATGCTACTCCTCCTAGAGCTTTAACTCTACAAACTCCAAACTCAGCCCAGATCTTCAAACTGTTCTGACTCGAGTTGCTATATCTAATCTAACTGATCGGACTTACAGTTTTCCTAAAAATGACGATTAAAACTGGGAAAAATCCCATAGACTTACATTGACGGAATGTTCAAATGAGCCAAGACATTCAAATTTCAACTGTCAAAACTCCCAGAATTCTTTGAGACTGTTGGAACTCCCAGAATCCCTGGAGACTCAATCTAGCTTCCCTTCTATGTACTATTTCTAATATTCAAACTCATTCAAACTAACTTTTTAATCATACTAGAAACATGCTAGCTAATTGCTAATCATACTAGAAACATGCTAGCTACTTGCTAATCATGTTAGTAACTAGCTAATCATGCTAGAATCATGCTAGTAACTTGCTAATCATGCTATAATCATACTAGAATCATGCTAATCATGCTACAATCATACTAGAACCATGCTAGTCACTTGCTAATCATGCTAGAAACATGCTAGTAACTTGCTAATCATGCTAGAACCATGCTAGTAACATGCTAATCATGATAGAATCATGTTAGCAACTTGCTAATAATGCTAGAATCATGCTAGTAACTTGCTAGTCATGCTAGAATCATGGTAGTAACTTGCAATTCATGCTAGAATCATGCTAGTAACATGCTAATCATGATAGAATCATGTTAGCAACTTGCTAGTCATGCTAGAATCATGGTAGTAACTTGCAATTCATGCTAGAATCATGCTAGTAACTTGCTAATCATTGTAATAACATGCTAGTAACACCTTAGCAACCACCCTGAGTACCTAGCAACACCCTAGCAACCACCCCGGGTACCCTAGAAACCACATAGCAACACCTTAGCAACCACCCCGGGTACCCTAGCAACCACATAGCAACATCCTAGCAACCCCCCTTGGTACCCTAGCAACCGCATAGCAACACCTTAGCAACCACCCCCAAGTACCTTAGTAACTGCATAGCAACCACCCTGGGTACCCTAGCCTAGCAACCACATAGCAGCACCTTAGCAACCACCCCAAATGCCCTAGCAACCACATAGCAACACCATAGGAACATGCTAATAACATGCTAATCATGCTAGAATCATGCTAGTGACATGCTAGTCATGCTAGAAATGTGCTAGTAACATGCTAATGATGCTAAAGTCATGCTAGAAATGTGCTAGTAACATGCTAAGTCATGCTATCAACATGCTAGCGACATGCTAGTCATGCAGCATGCTAGGCATAATCATACATTAAGCTTTTAAAACTACTTTAAACTTCAAAAACTTAAAAGTTTTTTAAACTTTTTAAACTTTACAAGTTTTTAACTTTTTAAACTTTTAAACTTAAAACACTTTTAAACTTAAACTTTGAAACTTTTCTGGCCCGGCTTTCTCAAGCCAACCTAAAGTTTGTCCCGACGAACTTTACTCATCTAGTTCAGCCTTTGATCACTGAAACACTTCATATGTTGACATTTATGTCATTTAATTATGTGAAGTAGGTTGGGATGAAGTCCTGTTTAAAGGATTACTTCATTTCCAGAATGAAAATTTCCTGATCATTTGCTAACCCCCATGTGATCCAAGATGTTCATGTCTTCCTCTCTTCAGTTGTTTTTGAGGAAAACATTCCAGGGTTTTTCTCCATATAGTGGACTTCAATGGGGTTCAATGGATTGAATGGGTTGTCAATGCAGCTCCAAAGGGCTCCACACGATCCCAGCCCAGTAAGAAGGGCCTTATCTAGCGAAACAATGTCATTTTTTTTTTAAATATTTTTTTTTATTCTTTTTAACCACAAATACTCGTCTTGCACTAGTTTGACTTTACGCATTATGTACTCACGTTGGAAAAGTCATGTTTGTTGTAGGGGGAAGTACTGACCAAACATGCAAAGAAAGTCAAACGCCCTGTACAAAAAAAGGTAAAACAACAATGTCAGGCTATTTCGAAGTTGGAGAAGAGTTTTTGGCTGCACCAAAAATAATAATTTCGCTAGACAAGATCCTTACTTCTCAGCTGGGATCGTGTAGAGCCCTTTGAAGCTGCATTGAAACTGCAATTTGGATCTTCAACCTGTTGATCCCCTTTGAAGTCCACTATATGGAGAAAAACCCTGAAATGTTTTCCTCAAAAACCTCTATTTCTTTTTGACTGAAGAAAGAAAGACATGAACATCTTAGATGACATGGGGGTGAGTAAATTATCAGGAAATGTAATGTTCTTCACATTATTTTTTTAGTGTCATCGAGTGCATTTACACAGATTTACATTTTCATCTTAAAATGGTTATGGCTAAGCCAACATTAGATTCTTTTATTGTAGAAAGGTCGCTAATGATGTCTGAAAAACTCAGTGGACACATTTGTGGCTCATTATCCTGATTTAGTTTTGCATTTAGGCGCATTACATATGCACACATTTGATTGGGACATCAAGAAAATGTGCAGAAGTCTGATGTAAACAAGTTTTTCTTGCATTCTTGGTACTTCATTTACATGTAAAAACAATGAGGTTGTTACGATGAGCTGCTTTTTGCTAGTGATTAGCTTTTTGTTGTGCGTGTAAATGTGCTCATTGAGCAGGAAGGCTTGACTGATCTGTCTCAGTCAACAACAGAAAGCGGCTAAAGACGAACAGATGTTTGCTGTTAGTTGAAAGGCCTTTCTTCTCAATCCTTGATTGTCAACATGTTTCTTTATTCAAAGCCCATTTTATGTATAAGACAACAACATTGTTATGGATTTGGGTAAGACTGCGAGAAATCAGCTTATTGTAACCATGTCTGGTGAAGGTTGGGAAATATTTTAAAGCTGTTTGTCATGTGCTTTGTTACTTTTGATATAAAAACAAAGTCTCAGATTTGAAATTCTGTCCCTTTCATTACAGTATTCAAACAGTAAATGGCGTTTTGATGCTGTTTAATGTAGAGTGACAGCAGCGCAAACCGCACCTGAACAGATCATCTCCTCTGCTTTAATACGAGTTATAGCACAAAATAAACATTTGAATGTATGTTAAAAGAAAGAGTACAACTTATCGAAATTTATATCCTGTCTCATGTAATCGCTCAAACACTCTTTTTTTGTTTTAACCACAGAAAAACATATTCAGTGACTATAAACTTGTTAATCAGCTGGAAAATTAATTCTAGAGAAGAGCATTTTGCTAAATATTCATTATATTTTTTTTACTGTTCTTCAATGTTTAATTTATGTTTGAATAAATCCGTCAAGTTACCATAACAGCATTTGTGGTGTATTGAATAGTCTCTTTACAAAATATGTGTGAGTGTTGTCTGTTGGTGTTTGTAGTAATACAGACTGCAGTATGACTTAATCCTGAGCTCAGAAACGCTGCTGAATTTGGCAATATTCCTTCCATTCCTTAATCCCAAGGCTTTTACCAACCAAACACAGAAATCACTGGAGCTGTCTGAGCTCAAGACTGCTCACCTGCTGACAGCCGTTTCACAAGGTCGCAGTGCTGGCCGACACTTTGTGGATTTTTCTTTTTTCTTTCTTTTATCAGTACATCACATTTTTCAGAAAGTTTTGACGTTTTGGAAAAGTTTAGTGAGTTACAGCAGCCATTTCTTGATTTGAAAGCTATTTTTTATGCCCTAGAAATGTTTTAAATAATGCAGGAAGGTGCTTTATAGCAGAAAAAATAAATATGAGTTGTTAAGTTTGTAGTGTTTTAAGAGCTAATAGGCAGCAAGTGTGTTCTCGTGAGACGAAAAGATACAGAACAGTGCTCACACCTCATATGTTATCACCTAATGAAAACCTACAACTATTATTTCACTGTTTTTACATGATAGATCCAAAAAATGACCTGCAATTACCAGTGTTCTCTTCCTGTGGTGCCTATTTTCCTTATTTCTATGAAAAATTGTAATTATGCCAGCCTTATCATTTTCCCTGCTGATAAAATGGGTTTTGAAACACAAAGACAAGTTAACTGTGGTACCTACATCAATGAAGAAGGTGTTTCCAGAGGCCCAGCTTGCAAATTATATCTCAGTCAGACTGATTTGGTTTTTATATAGTGTTCACCTGGAGAGTTTTCGTAGTTCTATGCTTGTGCAGATATACTTATCACAGCTGTTGCAAATGTCAAGTTTTACCAGTAGTATTTGAAGGCACATTTGTAGTGTATTGGTACGTCGGTTATCGACTATTTTTTTTTAATTGAGATTACCATGCTATTATCTATGGAAGCCAATTTCCGCCACTGAATAAAAAATAAAGAAAGGTATTTGTGACTTTTTGTCTCACAATTCGAACTGTTTTTCTCAGAATTGTGAGATATAAACTGGCAATTGCGAGTTATAAAGTAAGAGTCGCAAGATATAAAATTTAAGTTCTGAGAAATTAAGTCAGAATTACTTTTTTTTCTCAGAAAAGTGTAATATAAACTCACATTTGCAAGGAAAAACACTGAAGAATTCCGAGATGTAAACTTGCAATTCTGAGAAAGTAAGAAAGATATAGACTACGATATATAGACTCAGAATTGTTATCTTTTTTTGTCAGAACTGTGAATTTATATCTTGCAATTGTGACTTTTTAACATGCTCTTGTCAGTTAAGTCAGAATTTTGAGATACAATCTCTCAAACGTATCAGTATTTTTCCACCTCAGAATAGGACTTTATAACTTACACTTGCAAGTTTGTATCTCACAATTCTGAGAAAAAAAGTCTTGATCTTGCAATTCTGACTATTTCTCACAATTGTGAGTTAATGTTCCACTAGTCTGACTTTGTAACTCTCAATTGTGAGTTTATATCCTGCAATTCTGACTTTATTACTCGCAATTGTGTTTATATCTCAATTCTGAGAAAAAAAAGTCTGAATAGTAAGTTTATATCTCGCTATTCTAACTTTATAACTCGCAATTTTATTTATAACTTGCTATTCTGACTTTATTTCTTGAAATTGCCAGTTTATATCCTGCTATTCTGACTTTATAACTCACAATTGTGTTGATATCATGCAGTTCTGAGAAAAAAAATGTCTGAACTGTCACAATTCTGACATTTCTTAGAAACGCAAGTTTATATCTCGCAATTCTGACTTTATTTTTCACCATTGTGAGTTTATATCTTAATTCTCTGAAAAAAAGTTAGAATTGCAAGTTTTATCTTGTAATTCTGACTTTATTTCTTGCAATTGTAAGTTTATATCTCGCAATTCTGACTTTAGAACTTGCAGTTGCTAGTTTATATTTCTAATTCTGAGAAATCCATAGTTATCTAACACTCACTTAAAGTTAATCTTTCAAAACACTTCTAATTTAGTAACAATTTTTAATGTAAACCTTACCAAATTTTTTTATAATTTTATGTATTTATTTATTGATGTATTTATTTATTTATTTATTTTTCAGCAAAATAGTGCAGAATTTTACTACTGACCATTTATTTGTAATTATCGCATCCCTAATTCACACAGCATGAAAATGTCTGGATTAACAGAAGAATCACGTACAAGTGTTTATTACCAGACATCATATGAAGAGTTCAGATGCAAAAGCCTCAAAATCCATCTGACGTCTTTCTTTTAAAAATGCATTTTTGTCAGGTTCTGATGTACAGGTTTCTACCTAAGTACCGGTACTTCTGATTGGGCTGAGGCTGGGATTTTATCGTGTTTGAAGTAAAAGTATTTGATGGACATATAATATGTGTGAGCATTTACTCAGTATCATTATCTCATTTTTGACCGAGATGGCTTTTAGGGGGTTTTGCATCTGAACTCTTCATATATGTACTGAATTAAGAACCACAGTTAAAATTACCATAAATCGAACACAAAATCTGATTTCCTATCAGTCTGTGCCACATTGCAGTTTTAAATGCCATTTATGCAAGGAGACGCATTTGTTGTATTAATAGCTGTTAGATTGAGCTGAAAAGTTTACTGCAACCACATTTGAGCAGTACCACAAGTTCTAGATGAGAAAGTAAGTTCAATACTAGCTGAGGGGATTTCAGCTTTTCACGCTCACAAGTCACAATACAAATATAATCCTGGTTTCAAATGCAAAACCTCAGCACAGAAAATCCTCTTGTGTTATTTCTATAGTTGGGGACACAATTTACCTTTGAATTCAGCACTGAAACAGCAATCTCTGATGACAAAAGCCAAATACATGTTTCCAGTTCCTTTTTGTTTATTCTCAAGAATAGATTGAGGAGCCATGGCAGATTGAAATAGAATTGCTTTTTTGATACAATATGTTTTTAGTTTTATTTATTTATTTATTTATTTTTCCCCACCCATGTCCTTCTATATTAGAAAAACGCTAGTGTTTTTTTTTTTTTTAGACATTGCAATGATTGAAAGAGGCGGGAAGATCCAACATCTGTTTGTGGATTTGAACTTGCTTCTTGCCTATTCCTCCACTCCTGTGAAAAAATCAAATGAACGCACTGACCCATTTTCCTTTTCCTCTTCCCCCTCCCGGTCCTTTCTGCCCCTACGTTTCAGTCAAGCAGCGTTATTCAAAAAGCAGAAAAACAGCACTAACACAATGTGTGACCTCGAAAGTTTTCATTTAACGTGAAAATCGTAGCTGACCCAATAGCCTAAATACAGTTTTTGTAATATAAACTCACAAATCAAACTCATCGAATCAAGAGTCATTAAGACTTCCATATGGATGATGTGATGCTCATTTAAGAGCACAGTCCACCCAAAAATAGATTTTGTCATCATTTAGGCTACTCATCCTAATGTCCTTCAAAAGCTGAGTGAATTTATTTGTTTTCCTGTGAAACACAAAAAATATATTTTGAATGTATCAGCTGTTTTTATCCACATAATGAAAAACAACAACATTGGACCCCTTTGACTTTCATTGAAAAAGTCATTTTGTGTTCCAGAGAAGAAAGAAAGACATTCAGGTTTGTAGTGACATTAGGATGAGTAAATGATTGCAGAATTCAAATTTTTGGGTGAACTGTTTCTTTAACAAAGCATATATGATCATGTGATCCTGGGTGGTAAATCCTTTTGATTTATTTTCAAAGCTGAGGCTATTTTATTTGCTGTAAGATATGATATTTAAACTGCAAGCATCCTGGAATTGTTAATGCTCCAACATCGCAAAAAAACAACAAAAAAAAAATCATATCCCTCTGTTGCTGCAGCATAGACGACAGTTCTGAAGACCATCTGTGGAAAATGCATTTTTTCACTCTTTTTCAGCCCCCTAGTATTTTGTGCACTTGAATTAAAGAGCGTATGAATGCATGTATGCTGAAACAGGAGGGGGTGTTGACATGCTTCAACAGTGCCCTGAAAGTTTCCCAAAAGACTGCGATGAACAGCTGGGTTAACTGGGACTAGTGCCAGAGGCCCGGCCGGGGCACTTCGGAGAACAGAGCGATTGAGCCACGCAAGACTGCAGCCCGGATGCCGGCGGGACTGAGAGGCAGAGAGCCGAAATCAGAGTGTATTGTCTGTGACTGTTTAAAAGAAAATGCATAAATGAGGTCTATGGATGACTTCTTCGTTTCTATCATTTTATGAGCAGATCCATATAGTCCTGGAAAAAAATTAGACTTCAATAAAAATAGCAAACATGTCAAAACGCATTTGGAGTGTTGTGTATTAGTTTGCTATAACAGTACCATATTAGTTTGTATTATTATTTGTCAAATGAATGAATTCATCTTTTTTTCTCTCTTATTGCAGGAGTTTGCTACCCTGACTAAGGAGCTGAATTTGTGTCGAGAGCAGCTTCTAGAAAAAGAGGAGGAGATATCTGAGCTTAAAGCAGAGAGGAATAATACCAGGGTGAGTATGTATTCTTTGTGTTAAAGGATTAGTTCACTTCCAGAATGAAAAAATCCTGATAATTTGCTCACCCCCATGTCATCGAAGAGGTTCGAAAAGAAATTACGTTTTTGAGGAAAACATTCCAGGATTTTTCTTGTGTAGTGGACTTCGGTAGTGGCCAAATGGGGTCCAAAATGCAGCTTCAAAGAGCTCTACATGATCCCATCTGAGGAATAAGGGTGTTATCCAGTGAAATGGCTCCACGCATTACGTAATCACGTTGGAAACGTCACGTGCGGTTAGTTCTTTGTTTGTGTACTTGGATTTAATAAGGTAGGGTAGGAAAAACTCATTTTCTCCTTCAACTTCAAAATAATCTGACATTGTGTGTTTACATTTGACTTTCTTTCCATGTTCGCTTTGTAAACACTGGGTCGGTACTTCCACCTACATCACACATAACCTTTCCAATTCCAATTCCAATTTCCAATTTCCAATTGATTACATAATGTGTGAAGCTGAGCTAGTGCAAGATGAGCATTTGTGGTTAAAAAGTGTATAATTTAATTATTATTATTATTATTATTATTTAAAATTGTTTAAAAATGACCTACTCGTGTAGAGCTCTTTGAAGCTGCATAGAAACTGCAGTTTGGACCTTCAACCCGTCGATCCCCTTTGAAGTCCACTATTTGGAGAAAAATCCTTGATTGTTTTCCTCAAAAACCTTTATTTTCACCTGAAGAAAGAAAGATATGAAGATCTTGACATGAGGAGAAATCTAATAATCAGAAAAATGTTATTCTGAAAGTGACTTTTAAGGTGACCAGACATCCCAATACAATCAGTACAGCCCAGGCGGCTGTGTTTTGTCCATGTATTTTGTTTTTGCTTTTATCTGATTGCAAAAAGTGAAGGTTTAAAACTGAATTCATACTTTTTCTGTCATGAAAAAAGCAGTGTGACAATAATCATCTCTAAATGGGGTAAATGGAGCGTCACGGTGTGATGCGACACAAGACAATAGAACCCATTATATTTAGGGCTCTATGTTTTCCGCGATGCGGAACACATGGTCGGAATCAAGGAATCCAGTCATAAAAACAGAATGTACTGTATGCTTTAATTCACACCGAACGTGAAAAGCGGGTTCAGCACAGTCCTTCAGACTTAGTGTAAATAGCCACTGCCAACAAGACGGGCTATTTGCACTTAGTGTTAATAGACACTCCGATTAAGGGTGCTTTCATACTAGCACTTTTGGTGCGCACCTGGGTTCGATTGACGTCAAAGTTCGGTACGTTTGGATAATGTGAACGTGGTTTTCCGAACTCGGGTGCGCATCCGCAAACCATACCCGAGCCCGCTTAAAAAGGGTGGTCTGGGGTACGGTTCATGTGAACTCTGTTACGGTTCGCTGTTGATATAAATGCAACCGTACCAAATCACGGAAGTGAACCGCTATTAATGAAGTATTATGTGATAAAAATGTGTGTTTGTGTGTGTGTTTCACTCACTTTCCTGACGAACGTGAGTGAGGAGCTGCAAGCAGAGAGCTGTATATCTCATTTATGTTTGTTGTCAGTGGTCTTTAGAGCATTTGCGGTATATTTGTAAAACAGACGTAACGCGCCCTTATGTACTGAAGCTTTGGAAACCAAACCAACGTCTCAAAAACGAAATATATATAAGTGAATAGAGCAATGTTATCCATTTTGCTGCCTTCTCATGCTCTGTTGTTACTAAGCAACGGGGTAAACAGCTGCTGGCATGATTACGCAAGCCAACCACGGTTCGGACCCAAATTAAATAATATGAACACAGTCCAGCGGGGGCCAGGGGGAGGGGGAGCAATCAAACTCGGGTTCCGACCAGGCAATTGAACCAAGTGTGAAAACACCCTAAGATATTTGTGATGAAATATAAGAGCTTTCTGACCCAGCATAGCCAGCAGAAATGATTGGATAAAGCCATTATTTTTGTTTCTTTGCACACAAAAAAATATTCTTGTAGCTTTATAAAACTAAGGTTGAACCACTGATAAAACATGAACTATTTTAATGATGCCATACCTTTCTGGGCCTTGACAGGGTCAAAAAGCTTTCAGATTTCATCAGAAATATCTTCATTTGTTTTCCGAAGATGAACAAAGCTCTTACAGGATTGGAATGCATATGTAAATGCTTCGCCATACATTGTGCCGCATCAGCAGTCTTTATGTTTTTGGCAAGGCTTATGCTGTGTGATTGTGTGAATGGCGAGGATGTTCACACAGCTGAGATGAGAAATGGGAGTGTGCATATCTCCATTGCCAGATTCATGCTGCTCTATTGTCATGAACATTGCAATAGATGTTCATTTGCTTGTAGATTCTCTCAGCCCTTAGGCCACACTTGACTCGCTTCAGGGAGGTTTGCAAGAATTTTGGCTTATACGGTATGTGAGCACCCCAGATAAACTCAGACCATATATTGCCGCAGTGCCAAGTTTCACTTACAACATGCTTTACCAATGTAAAACGCCCAAAGTTGACTAGATTTTCTCACTTGAGTGATTCTAAAACCACAACTGAACAAGCATGATTGAAGTCATGTGAGTCAGAACTTGCTGATAGATGTATTAACGCGATTATGTGTTTCTCCATCTTTGTTGTTTTATAGCTTCTTCTGGAGCACTTGGAGTGTCTGGTGTCCCGTCACGAGCGTTCGCTGAGGATGACTGTGGTGAAGAGGCAGGCTCCTCCGCCGTCCGGGGTTTCCAGTGAGGTGGAGGTGCTCAAGGCTCTGAAATCCCTCTTTGAGCATCATAAAGCTCTGGATGAAAAAGTGAGACTTTTTAATTCATTTTCATTGGTAATTAGGGCTGTAAGATACTGGAAAAATCTAATATTGCTGTATATTAGTTTCCTTTGAGATATATATTGCAATATATATATATTTTTTTTACCAGAATTTTCACCAGATGAATAGTTATGTTTGAAAAGAATGAATCATTAGGAAAAAAGGGTTGAATAGATTGAGAAAATGTGTTTGTTCATACTTTGATTCCACATTCCCACTCTTTTTAATCAATTCAAATCAATAATGACTATAAAATAGTTAATATTTTAATTGTGATTATTATGAAATGATATTGATTAAATACTAAATAAAAAATGAATAAAAAAGTCCATTACTAATACAGTTCCTTGCAGAATCTGCTAAATGTTCATTATTTTACCAATTTATTTACTAAATATTTGACCTGAATAAGATATTTCACATTAAACACATTCAAATAAGATACTTACATGTTTCTCAGACAAAATAAGTTCAGTTTACCCTGATTTTTAAGTTTAAAAAGTTTCTACCCCCTAGCTCTTAATGCATTGCGTTTCCTTCTGAAGCATCGGTAAGCGTTTCAAACTTCTGTAATAGTTGCATATGAGTCCCTCAGTTGTCTTCACTGTGAAAAGATGGACTATTATTTCAACTATTATTTTCTCTTGTGGACTCTATGTAAACGTCTTTTATGTAAAATATCTTATTCAGGACAGTACTAAATAAAAAATAACATGCAATTTGTATGATCCCTCTTATTTTAAAATAATTAACATTTAGCAGATTCTGCAAGGAGTATGTAAACTTTTGACCTCAACTGTATTGTTAAACATCTAGCTTTTATTTTGATGCTGCGATAACGGTTTTATTTCAATATATCATGCAACCCTACTTGTAACGTTTTACAGAAACAAGTTAATGCTTTTCAATAATGCAAAGTCAGTCTGACTATGTAACATTAGCAGTAGTTGATCACATGACTGGAGGTGGAATGGATGTTGACAGGGCTTTGTTGGCACGTGTAAATTTGGCTATTAAAGTCTCTTTTGTTTTTCATTTGCACAGGTGCGTGAAAGGTTACGGGTGGCTCTTGAAAGGGTGACAACATTAGAAGGACAGCTGGCAGCCGCCACTCAGGAGGTACGACTGATATGTGTGTGCGTGTGTGTTTAGGTATGCAAGCGCACTGGTATGGATTTGCTGATCTCATTAACATCTGTCCAGTGAGCACCTGCCCCCTGCTGTCAGCCCATGCAAGAAATGCACGCTGTCTGTTTCTATCACTCACATGCTACTGAGAGTTCAAGCAAAGCCAATGAACTTGACATACTTTAGATTTACACTGATACGAAAAAAAATTTTGACAACACTTATTCACTGCAATTCTTTTAAGTGAATTTTGTAGCCTATACAAATTGAAGTGAATGTTTTTTTATGGGTTTTTAGATTAGGCTCTAATTGATTTTTTAACTTGTTAATTTGAATTGTTCATTTAATTAGTGATGTAACGTTGAATGAAACAAAATATAAATTTCACCCGCCATTCATACTAATTTTTTTGTGTTCCAAAGATGAACAAAATTCTTTTGGATTTGGTACAACATGAGAAATTTCTGGGTGAATTATCCCTTTAATATTTAACTTAAAAACTCAAGTGGGAGGCATACAGTTAAAGTCAAAAGAACTTTACATATACCTTGCAGAATCTGCAAAATGTTAATGATTTTATCAAAATTGTAAGAGGGATCATACAAATGGCATGTTGTTTTTTTAGTATTGACCTGAATAAGATATTTCACATAGAAGATGTTTACATCTAGTCCACAAGAGAAAATCATAGTTGAATTTATAAAAGTGACAATGTTCAAAAGTTTACATTCCCTTGATTCTTAAAACGGTGTCGTTACTTGATTGATCCACAGCTTTTTTTTTGTTTAGTGATAGTTGTTCCTGAACAGTTAACCTGCCCGCTGTTCTTTAGAAAAATCCTTCAGGTCCTATAAATTTATATTTTCCAGCATTTTTTGTGAATTTGAACCTTCACAAAAAATTTAGAAGATTGACTGTATGATTTTGAGATCCATCTTTTTACACAGAGGACAACTGTGGGACTCATATGCAACTATTACAGAAAGTTCAAACACTCACTGATCCTCCAGAAGGAAAAATGCATTAACTTTTGAACAGAATGGAGATGTGTACATTTTTATCATTTTGTTTAAATATATATTTTTTATTTTGTACTGCCTTTTAGAGGCTACAGAAGATACTTACATGTTTCCTAGAAGACAAAATAAGTTAAATTTACACTGATCTTCAAATTTAAAACCTGCTCTTAATGCATAGTTTTTTCCTTCTGGAGCATCAGTGAGCGTTTAACCCTTCTGTAATATTTGCATATGAGTCCTCATGTCCTCAGTGTGAAAAGATGGATTTCAAAATCATACAGTCATTGTTGGAAAGGGTTCAAATACACAAAAATGCTGAAAAACCAAAGAATTTGTGGGACCTAAAGGATTTTTCTGAAGAACGGCAGGCAGTTTAAAAGTTCAGGACAAACAAGGGACTCATGAAAAACTATCACTAAACAAAACAAAAAAAAAAACAGCTGTGGATCATTCAGGTAACAACACAGCATTAAGAATCAAGGGGATGTAAACTTTTGAACGGGGTCATTTTTATAAGTTATAAGTTCTTCTGGACTATGTGTAAACATTTTTTAATGCAAAATATCTTATTCAGGTCAGTACTAAATAAACAATAACATTTTTGTTTGGATTTTTTAGATTCTGGTGTAAACTTTTGACCTGAACTGTATACTAAATCTATAGTGAAAAATACATCTAAAATATGAAATACATGGCCATTTAAAAAAAAAAAATGCTTGCAGGCTTTAATGGCCCAGTTTTACACTCTTCCATTGAATAAATCTTCACATCATTCTTAGCTATCTAGTGCGGGTCAGTCACAGTCATTTTTTCATCATCCGCTGAGTAAGAAGAGTCTTAGGATGCAGCCCGCACTGCAGAGGTGGGATGTGAGGTGGCCTCTGGGTGTCATGATGCTGCATTAAAGCCAACAGGAAGATTTTATGCTGTCTCAGTACAAACAGGATCTAATGCTGCAAAGGGAAACAAAGAAAGTGGTCATAAACCCTGTTGGGAATTGACTAATTTGAAGTAGTTAAAGAGATAGTTCTCCCAATAATAAAAATTCTGTTAATTACCCACCCTCACGTCGTTCCAAACCTGTAAGACCTTTGTTCATCTTCAGACCACAAAAACTGATATTTTTGATGAAATCCAAGAGTTTTCACATTCAAGAAACTGTAATGCTGCATATTCTTTAGTCTATTCTGAGGCTGTCTTGAATATTGCACTCATACGGTAGAGGGTTTTGAAGGATTTTTATGAAGCGCTGTTGCTCGCTGTCTCATCAGCCTCGTCTAATGCACTAATACAAATGAGTTGTAATAAAGAGAGCCTTGTGAATATGCAAATCACATCCCTTCATCCAAATACTAGCATGCAAATGAATGTGTACATATTTTAATTGTCTTCCTCCAATTTTCACATTCAGTGGGTCTGATATGCGAGGATTCAAATGCAAATGGCCCACCAGTATTTCATTAATACCTTAATAACATGCAGCTTTTAAGCACAATGATAAGTTAATTCCTCAAAATGGGTAGTTGGTATAATCTTATCTCCCGCATGACTTCTAGCCTGCCTTAAGAAGACAGGAACAGTGCTCAAATGCTATTAAAAGGAACGCTATTAAATCCCACTATCACCCAAAATGTACATCTTCATAATACGCAACTGAAAAAAAAATAGAGAAGCACATCTTTGGCTCTGCTGTGCTTTGTGAACAGTAATTATGTACTATGCCACATTTAATGTTGTGTGGTATTGTAGGTTAGTTTAACATATTTAAAACATACCTGTATAAAAAGTGACTTTGTTTGGTGTGTTTTTGTTCATCTAGGTGGTCATGTTGAGACAGAAAAAGGATGGACAAGCAGATGGGGATGCTGTGGACAGGATGGACAGCTCTAAACCTACATGGAAGGTACATGTGTTGTAGTTGCTTAACGTTAGATTAGCATAAATTTGAATATTTTAATTTTGGATAGTGCTTAAAATAGCCTTGTGTGCTAAGCGTTTTAAAGTACGCTTCTGCAAACATTTTATAGTAGTGTTTACATTTTTAAAGGGGCCATACCATGAACACACATTTTCCTTAAACTTCAGGATCAGAGAGACCAAAATTAGTCATATATAGTAAAACATTGTAATAGGGATACACTTATTATTACAATGAAATGTATGATAAGACATTTTAAATCTAAGTCAGGATTTATTATATATGTTTTTATGTATTTTATATACACAGCTGTTCAAAAGTTTGGGATCAGTAAAATTATTAAATCTTTTTAAAGTCTTTTCTGCTCATCAAGGCTGCATTTATTTGATTAAAAATAGAGAAAAAAAATATTGTGAAATATTATTGCTTTTAAAATGGTGGCTCTCTATTTTAATATAATTTAAAATACAATTTTCAGCATTATCACTTCAGTCTTCAGTCTTCAGTGTCACATGATTTTCAGAAATCATTCTAATATGCTGATTTGCTGTTAAACAAACATTTTTTTTATTATTATTATCAATATTTAAAACTGTTGAGCACTTTTTTCAGTATTCTTTGATGAACAGAAAGATCCAAAGATCAGCATTTTATAAATTATAATGTAACTTAAGAAATTAATACTTTTATTAAGCAAGGATGCTTTATATTGATCAAAAGTGATGATAAAGACATTTAGAATGTTACAACAGATTTCTATTATAGATAAATGCTGTTCTTCTGAACTTTCTATTCACCAAAGAAAAATGAAAAAAACTACTCAGCTGTCTACAGCATAATAATTATTATAATAAATGTTCTTTGAGCAGCACATCAGAATATTAAAATTATTTCTTAAGGATCATGTGACTGGAGTAATAATGCTTAAAATTCAGCTTTGAAGTCACAGCCAAAAATTACATTTTAAAATATATTCAAATAGAAAAGTTATGTTAAATAGTAAAAATTATTTAAATTTTTGTTGTAGTTTGGTTTTGAGCAAAAGAGACTTCTTTAAAAAACATAACAAACACAATAAAATAAAAAATAATAATTTTTTAATAATTTAATATATATACACACAAACACTGACAGTCAAAAGTTTGTAATCAGTAAGATGTTTAATGTTTTTTAAAGAAATCTTTTCTACTCATCAAGGCTGTTTGAGTAAAAATACAGAAAAAACAATAGTATTGTAAAATAATATTCTAATTTTAAACAGCTGTTTTCTTTTTTAATAGAATTTTAAAAATAATTTATTCCTGTGATGCAAAGCTGAATTACTCCAGTCTTCAGTGTCACATAATTCTTCAGAAATCATTCTAATATGCTGATGTATTATCAGTGTTTGAAACAGTTGTGCTGTGATACTTTTTCAGTATTCTTTGATGAATAAAATGTTTAAAAAAACAGCATTTATTTAAAATAGAAATCTTACATACACGTAACAACATACACTATCGTTTAAAGTTTGGGGTCAGTAATTTTTAGTTTTTTTCTTCGTTTGAAAGAAATTAATAATTTTATTTAGCAAGAATGTGTTAAATTGATAAAAAAGTGATAGTAAAAGATTATTATTTTGAAGAAATGCTGTACTTTTTAACTTCTTATTCATCAAAGAATCCTTAAGAATTAATGTTAATGTTTCCAACATTTATAATAAATCAGCACATTAGAGTGATTTCTGACGGATCATGTGACACTGAAGACTGAAGTAATGGCTGATGAAAATTCAGCTTTGGATCACAGGAGTAAATAACGTAACATCATAATATGTTTAAATAGAGAAACTATTCAAAATTGTAATATTCACAGTTTTATTATATTACAGTTTTACTGTATTTTTAATCAAATAAATGCAGCCTTGGTGAGCATAAGAGACTGTGACTGTATGACCCCATAGGTTTTATCATTACTTACACCTTGTAAGGCACTGGTCCAAAAGGGATCCCTATTGCTCCAATAACGCTCTCGCAGATGGTATTCTCTTCGCTACTGAGAAATAAACTGCATTGATTATGCGCCAAGTGCTTTTGCCCTTCAACCCTCAGCCCAGGCTGCTAAATTGTCTCCTGTCTCTGAGTGTGACTCACTTCTAGTCAGCCAGCCAACAGAAGTCTGGTCAATATGAGAATTGTGAATCGCTCTTAATCTTTGATCCTGTGGTTCATTGTTTAAATATCACCTTCATCTTTTATTTATGTATGAGAAATGCTATTGATTGATTTTCTGAAGTAAGAGATTTTTTTTCAGTGCGGCATTATTGATTTGCTCATTAGTACACCAAATTAGTTTGAGACCAGATATTAGATGGTGGTTTTATTCTAAAAGTCTTTAAAAGTCAGCATGAAAAGAAAATTCACCTTATCTATTTTCTTTTTATAGAGCTTTGTGAACAATTTATCAATGTATGTGTTTAATATCATGAAAACTTAGATCTGACAGTACTTCACATTGATGTATTTCCTATTGAAACAGCAGGTTGTGGTAGGACATATTTGGCATTTAAAAGTTTTAAATGTTTATATTTACTAAGATATAGACTATTAGTGAAATAGCATTGGAATAGTAATGTCATTAATTACTCACCCTCATGTCGTTCCAAAGCCAGGGTAATATTTATTTTTAGGTCAACTGTCCCTTTAAAGAGCAGACTTAAAATCATTTTCTCCAATTTTGTTGATTGTCAAAGAGTTAGTGTTGTGTGTCAGCATTTTTCTGAAAAGATTCTGATTCTGAAAAGGTACTGTAGCTAAAATGTTACTGCTCCAAATGAAGAAGAACATTGCCCTTGATACTTCACTCTGTGTGTGTGTGTGTGTGTGTGTGTGTATGTGTGTTGATTTCTGTACTTGTGTCATTTATTAATATGCTCCTGATGTCACTCATGGTCTGGCTTTTTGGTGTTTATTTTAAATCATAACTGTCAGCTATTTAAGCAATCGAAAGCTAAGGAAATGTGGACTTCGAAAGACCTCTTTTTTTTCTCAAAATACAAGGGCTGAATGGTTATTCGTATAATTTATATAATTGTGTTTTAATAGAACAAGAACAGAACATGTTCTGTTGGGTTTCTCCTGGGAATTGTTAGCACCTGAAGGATTGCGTTTTGTAATATTATACCTTCAGAAAAAGGTTATGAAAATGAGAGGCCTGCAGGCTTCATCCAAACATACCTTTCTTGTGAAAAGTACAATTTAAGCAGAAATGTCTTTCTTTTATGTAAATTTACAGTTGGCTTCAAACCGCATGTGTGATTAGAAACAATGAATCATATAGAGCTGGATGGAGAGGATGAAAGCAGACAGCGGTAGATTGCCAGAGATGGCAGACGTGGTCCAGACTGTGTGTCTCTCTGGAGAGCTGTCTCAAGCCTCCCTAGAGGGCAGGAATATGGCTGATAGTCCCTGTGGTTCATGGCTCATCAAATACTTAAAGCAAAGATTAGCCTGTCAAAGGCCAACATGGGTATTTTCTGCTGGTAGACTCCCAGAAGAATGACCGAGAGGGTTCTGCAAAATTTCTGATAAGGCCAAGGAAGTCAAAGATCATAGCATATGAAGGAGTTTTTAACTTTGGGCACATTTTTCAAATTATGTATTGCATTAATAGCATTCCTTGATAAAAGGTGGTTGATATTAGTTAGTTAGTTAGATCCTCTTTATTAACTCCCTTAGGAGAAATTTGTCTTAGGCAATCGGGAGAGCAAATCGAACATACAACACCCACGTACATACACACATACATCCACATTACATGGTACTCATTCCATTACCCCTAGCCACACATTACAATCACTTATTCAACAATTTAATAGATAATGGAATTAGGGAAAATTTATACCTATTCAGTTTACAAATTGGTACCCTATATCTCTTGCCTGAAGGCATCAGCTCATATTCCTTATGGAGAACATGACTTAGGTCACCAATAATTTTGAGACTTCCTAACAGACCTGTATTTATACAGCAGTTCTTACTGGTCCTCAAATCTGATTGGCTGAGAGGACTGTGATATACATTTCACCGTTTGTATCACTCCGTTTGCAGTATTTCTCACAGCGAGTGTCATGGCGGACACCCAGACCCACTATGTTTTAATAAATAATACAGTTTTTGTTTCACAGTTTTTGTAGAATGTACTTCTTTAGACTTCAAATATGCAGTTTGTTAGTAAAGATAACATCTGTTTAAAAATTTGCTTTGATGTTTTCGGAGATGTGAGCTTCAGGGTGTCAGCGGTCATTCGTCAATCATGAATCTTTGGTCTCATTAATTTATTATTTGTTCTAGAGCAAATAGTTTTTGTCTGGGGGCTTTAATGCTGTATATCAGAGCGTTGTCTTTAAACTTTTGACTGAATAATACAGTGAGAATCTTTTAATACTGTTAATACAGTAATACAATAAGCTTTATATATATATAAATATATTATTTATTTATTTATTTAATTTTTACCGTGAATATTATAGCAAACAAGCTAAAATGTTTCTTTTTATTTCTTTCTTTGGATCATCAGGGTTTTGAAAAAGTATATTTTTAAAACTTTTTACAGCCATTTGAAGCACAAGTAGATATTAAATCAACAGAATAAAGTCCTTTGTTTTATAGATAAAGGTAATTGAAATCTAATTGTTTTAATAAAATTAAACTGTAGGTTTTTTTTAGTTAATTAAATTAGTATATATCGAGAATTGCAAATGTAAATATAAGGGGTAAATATCATAAAATGTGAGTGACAAGAAACTGTAAATTAGTTGTCTCTGCTGGACTGCCTGCTGTGCTTCTGAATCTCTGAGCTCTCTCTGTAGAATTATGTAATTAACAGCATAAAATTCAGTTTAATGCTGAGAACCACATCAGTGCCAATCAGCATTACTGACATCCACAAAAATAAATATGTCTAAAAACACTTCAGAAAGGCCTAAAAGTAAAAGTCCCTGTCTCAGCTTGATATATAGTTAAGCACATTGGTGAAGCATACCCCCCTCACTTTAGACAGCCATGTAAAATGTCCTCATTAAATATGCCTCCATGGAATTCTCACAATTCAGTTTTGAGAAAGCAGCCAGTTTTGGGGGAAAAGATCCACCAAATCCAGGTTGTATTTTTGTTTCCAGCAGTGTGCTAGCAAAATCACTCATCTGGAGGTTTTAATTTGCTCGGCTGATGGATGAAATGCACGGTCACGATATAATGCATGCGAGAGAACCTCTGAACTCCTGAGGCCATAATTGCAGTCAGGCTGTTTAACTTGCTGAGCGTGTTCTTTAGACTCTGACTCAGCATATTTTGTCTCTAAAAATTATTTATTTATTTTTTGTTTATTTTGGTGTTCTGAAGCTTATTTAGGACCCTAAGTGGAATTCAGGGGACCGATAAACAAGGTTAAAAGTTCTCCACTAGCTCTCCACTGCATGACTAACATTTATTTGTGTTTGTGACAGAGGCTTCCCAATGGCTCCATCGATGCCCATGATGACACCAGTAGGTGTCTGGAGCTGCAGGAACTGCTGGATAAGGCTAATAAAGAGCTGTCCCAAAACAGAGAGCGGATCAGCGGCTTGACCAATCGCATGTCTGAGCTTGAGACGGAACTGGCTACTGCCCGCAAAGACCTGCTGAAGAGTGAGGAGCTGAGCGTCAAGCACCAGAGGGACATACGCGAGGTTAGAATGATTGGGGAGAGAGGAAAGGGACAGAATGAGGACAGACCGATGAGGGCTTGTCTCAGGGAAGATAAAACATCAGGCAGTAAGGACTTATTCTCAGCTCATCTTTAGAGACAGAAGGTTACAAATAATGCAAATGTGACTCATTCCTTGACAAGGTTTAAAGTTTTAGGGTATTTAAAGGAATGGTTTTCCAAGAAATAATTTATTTTGCAAACCAGTATGACTTTCTTTTATGGAACAACGACCAAAGGTCCCCGGCTCAGATTATTGATTTTGTTCATATTTTTTTCTGTAGAAAAACAAACAAATATAGTGATGAAAGACAAAATATTAAATGTCACAGATGTATATTTACTGAATAATCCACTATTTTGTAGTGAAGGGTCAAAGTTTTACCTGAGATTTGGAGCCAAATTAAAGTGGTGTAAAAGTGACTTTAGAAAGCTGGCAGCGTCTTTTTTATTTTTACATTTATTTATTAGTAGAATTTTTAATTAAAATTTTTTTTTCATTATATGCCAACAAAAAGTTTTTTTTTTTTTTTTGCTAAGTTTGCAAGCTTGTAACTCAAGAAGTATTGAAGATATCTTAATATCCTTTTAGATTATGGCTCTTAACAAACTTTTCTTCTGGTGTCTTTATTTTAAAGGCCCTCAATGATTTAGTGCCAGAGATATGGAGATCTTAATGAGTAAATTAAACAGTTGTTCACATTTTCAGTGCTCAAAAACCAAATGTGGGTCACTTTGTATTCAGCTGATACTTTTTTCTTTTAAAGAGGTCTGTCTAAAGAAAAAATAATGTTAAACTAGAAAAGTATCAGCTTAATTGCATCAAACATACCTGAATATTCTTTTTCTAAAAGTATTCAAGATATCTTAATATCCTTCTAGATTCTTATTCTTAAAAATGCTTTTGAAATCTTCATTTTCAAGGCGTCTTATAGATTGATTGCAATAGCAAAGTTGATGAATTTCAGAGAACGATAGCCTTAAATTTTGGTATATTCTTCATGAAAAGTTAGAAAATGTCTTGAGAAACTTAATATAGCACAACAGGACTAATTTTGTGATAGTTTTATGGTGTTTGCTTTTGTCATTTTTGGAGCTTAATATTATGACCTTACACTTTCTTTAATTTTAAGCTACTCCCTTTTCATGGTTTAAAGTGAACCCTGGGTATTAAGACTTGTATTGCTTAATGTAACGTGTATTATGCAGCTTACTGAAATATGTACTGGAAAACCCATGAAAGATTTATGTTAATTAAAAAATTCACATTGTTTTATATTTTCCACATTGTTATACATTGTTGTAGTCTATTATAGGTTTTCGAACTTCCCAAAGGTTTTTGTTTTCTCTTACTATGTGCCTGTTTGACAGGCGATGGCACAGAAGGAGGACATGGAGGAGCGAATCACAACATTAGAAAAACGTTACCTGGCCGCCCAGAGAGAAACCACCTCAATCCATGACCTGAACGACAAGCTAGAGAACGAGCTGGCCACCAAGGACTCGCTTTACCGACAGGTATGCCAACCTTGAATCAGGCCTGGGCTAATTTGAAGTTCATTTTAAGTGTGAGCCCTGTAGGTCAGTGCTGGTTGATGTCTCATGATGCAGTTGAGATGTCCTGAGAGTCATGTTCCATCTGTGCATGTGCGTTTGAAGGGCGCGTGTTAGTCAGAGGGGGTTTAATTAGCCCTAGAGTGGCAGACTCATGCTGGAATCCTTCAGCGCGCTGAGAAGAGGCATGCTGGGAGGAAGCAGGTACCGCCTGACTCTTTTAAAATCCAGATCCATCAGCTGGAGAAAGAAAGAGGATTCCCAACTGCATTGATGTTGGTGCCAGTTTGGACAGGGTGTTTGTTATGAAGGCAGTGGGTATAAATATCTCAAAAGAGATATAAATCAAGACATCTGCTCTTGTATAGACAGCATGTGTTTTGTGATTTTGCACTCCAGACTGGGCTGTCATCAAGGGGACAACCAGGAACGTTGCTTTGGATCCTAGCCCACTTATTGGGCACAGGGGGAATTGGGCAGACCTAGTAAAATGTTGTCCCAGGCCATGTGAAAATTCTCAGTGGCCCTTTTTAAGCAAACGAGAATGAAAACTGCATTACATCATATTGATATTACAGTGGAAGATGTACACTACTGTTAAAAAGTTTGGGGTCAGTGAGATATTTTTTTTTTTTTTTAAGGAAATTTGTACTTGTATTAATCAAAGATGCATTCAATTGATTAAAAGTGGCAGTAAAGACATTCCTAATGTTACAAACAATAGTTCTTTCCAAAGAACTATTAAGCAACACTTTTTTTTTCAGCATTAATAATAATAAGAAATATTTATTTTGCAGCAAATCAACATATTAGAATGATTTCTGAAGGATCATGTGATGCTGAAGACTAGAGTAATTGCTGCTGCGTCACAGGAATAAATTACATTTTAAAATATATTGAAATAGAAAACTATTATTTTAAATTGTTAAAATATTTCACAATATTTAGAATATTTTTGATTACATACAGTATATGCAACTTTAGTAAGCACTTTTTCCAAAAACATAAATTTCTTACCAACCCCAAAACTTTGTACAGTACCATATAATCCAAAATGTATTATCTGTATGTATTTTGTGTGTGTTCGTACACTGGTGGTTTGTTTTTATGTGCACTTATTTATTTCTTATCGTATGTGTGCTTCCTTTTCATGTGTGTGGTATGTTTTCGTTCATGTGTGTATGTTTTGAGTACTTTGTAACCTTGTGTGTGTCTTAATATCGTACCTTTGTATGTGAATACATATATTGCGTGTATAATATCTCAATATCTGTCTGTTGTTCTAAAATGGGGTGTTTATGGTGTCTACGTGAATGTACACCCTCTGTTTGTCTTATTTTTGTTTGGTTTGTGTATGCGTTTGTCTTTTTTTCAGAGCGAGGAGAAGGTACGACACCTCCAGGAACTGCTGGAGTTGGCAGAACAGCGGCTACAGCAGACCATGAGGAAGGCGGAGACTCTGCCCGAGGTGGAGGCTGAACTGGCCCAAAGAGTGGCCGCGCTCACCAAGGCGAGTATTCAATCACTTCTCCGGACAAAAGCAGCAGGGAAAAAAATGAGAGAGTCATTTCATAAGATTATTTTCTGTCAGGAAAACACCCTCTGAAATGGTGATGGAACAAAGTGATAAGGTAAAGAAGGGCGGAAACTGACATGAAAAGATTACACAGCAGGATTAGATAAGAGATAAACAACGTAAGCTGTTCAAAAGACGTTTTAGCCCACTGAGACATGATTTTGAGAAACATCTATAAGTTCTATTATGGGTCAAGACCAAAATTTGGTTGTAGGTACAGTTAAACTTGTTAAAATTGTGACCCTGGACCACAAAACCAGTCTTAAGTAGCAATAGCCAAAAATACATTGTGTGGGTCAAAATTATCGATTTTTCTTTAATGCAAAAAATCATTAGGATATTAAGTAAAGATCATGTTCCATGAAGAGATTTAGTCAATTTCTTACATAACGATTTTCTCAATATTTAGATTTTTTTGCACCCTCAGATTCCAGATTTTCAAATTGTTCTATCTTGACCAAATTTTGTCCTATCCTTAAAATAACATGAATTAATGGACAGCTTATTCATTCTTTAAATGTAATGGATTACAGTGAACCAAAAATTCAGGCAACTGTTAGTATTACAATATTTGCACAAATATCAATACTTTGTTGACCAATAACAACAAATGAATTTTGTTCAGTCTGAGGTGTAAAAACTTTGCATTAGCAATTAAGAGAAACAAAACTCATCTGAATAATTTTTGGTCCCAATTTTTTACTGGTAGTCCACTGTATGAAGAATTTTTGGGTATAATATGTCACAGTTGACTTTATTTTGCTGTCCTTATGTACATAAATGAACTATATTGTCCTGCACCCACTAGTAAAAACATCTTGGGTGTCTTCACCCAAAAATGAAAATTTGATGTTTATTTGCTTACCCCCAGGACATCCAAGATGTAGGTGACTTTGTTTCTTCAGTAGAACACAAACAAAGATTTTTAACTTAAACCATTGCAGTCTGTCAGTCATATAATGGCAGTCAATGGCTACCAAATCTCTGAGAGTAAAAACAACATACACAAACAAAACCAAATTAAACCCTGCGACTCGTGACAATACACTGATGCCCTAAGACATGAAACGATCATACACAGAGCGCTTTGAAAAGGAGCAGAGCCATTGGAAAGGAAGAGAAAGTGGCGCGCATAGCGTTTTCCACGCATTTTTAAGCCCGACATGTGAACGGATTCCAAAGATATTTAAAAGTACAGGTCATAGCAATGGAAGACGATATTATATATCATCAGGCAACGTGGATTTTTCAACGTGGATAGTACGTCAGAGCATGTACCTGTCACGTATCCGGATGCCGTGCATGCGATCAGGACAGATGGACATGGTGACGAATCAGAGGTAAAAAATGACATAAATACTGTTAAGTTTTTCGCACAAACCGATCATTTCATGTCTTAGGGCATCAGTGTATTGTCACGAGTCGCAGGGTTTAATTTGGTTTTGTTTGTGTATGTTGTTTTTATTCTGAAAGATTTGGTAGCCATTGACTGCCATTATATGACTGAGAGACTGCAACGGTTTGAGTTAAAAATCTTCGTTTGTGTTCTACTGAAGAAGCAGAGTCACCTACATCTTGGATGCCCTGGGTGTAAGCAAATACACATCAAATTTTTGGGTGTACTATCCCTTTAAGCAGATGCCAACGAAACTATGTGTGGTAAAAGTAAATACACTGCATGTTACATAAAAAAAAAAAATCTGTCTTTAATTACTCACCCTCATGTCGTTCCAAACCCATAAGACCTTTGTTAATCTTCGGAACACAGATTAAGATATTTTTTTATGAAATCCAAGCGCTTTCTGACCCTCCATAGACAGCAATGCAACTACCAGGTTCAAGGTCCAAAAAGGTAGTTGTTAAAATCGACCATGTGACATCACCGTAATTGAATGAAGCTACGAGAATACTTTTTGTGCGCAAAGAAAACAAAAATAACGACTTATTCAACAATTTCTGCATCAGTCTTTGATGCACGTACATGAGAGTACCATAGCGCATGCACATTCTGGGCCTTGTCAGTTGTGTCACTGTCTATGCAGGGTCAGCATAGACAACTAAGCATTAGCTTGTGTTTCCGAAGATGAATGAAGGTCTTAAAGGTTTGATATGATAATAATGGTAATAATGGTGAGTAATTATTAATGACAGAATTTTCATTTTTGGGTGAACTATTCCTTTAACAGTTTTTTTTGTATTTTGGACCTATATAGTGCATGGTAATTAATTGTCTAATATAAGAAGATTTCAGTAAGTAAATATGGATCCTGTAGCAAAACCAGTTTAGTATCACTAATAAAAGCCATATGTATTGGTCAAACTTGAGGCTGGTGTCAACTAACATTTTTTCCAACACACTAAACCATGGAGCTCGTGCAAGTTTGAGTCTGGCATTATTTCTTCATACTGTTCCAACCCCTTTTCCCATCAGTTGTGTCCCTTCTCTTGTTATAAGTGTTAAAAAAGAAAAAAAAAAACACAGTGGTACTGTATTTTACAAAGCACTCCATTGCATCAGCCAGCAAAAATCCAGGGTTAGAGCAGATATTTTTCTTCTACAGGCTTCTATTTCCTTCTCTTGCCAGTTTAGATAATCCTGACTCTGTAGCAGTCACGTTTCATCTGAACGTCAGCTGAAATTGTGCATGACAGTGTTTTTTCTGAGGTAGCCAAATGTCTTGTCAAAGCGTCAGAGAGGCAGTGGGGTTTTGTTTATAGTCTCACTAATGCAGCTAATTAAAAATGGCAACTTTTGTCATTCTCAGTCAGTAGCATCCTGTCATGCATCTCATTCTCCTGATGATGCAGATCCACGACTGGACTTAAACCAGAAAGAGAGGTCTATAGCCATGTCTCATAGCCTTATTGTCATTTAATATATTTTATAAAAACTGATTTTTAATATGCGGCAAGCATGTTTCTCCAGCCAGTCAAATACAAGCAATTTACAGTTTAATCTTAAGGTGAAGTGTCTAATCTGTTAAGGTTTTAGCCCTGCTGTTGCTCTTTGTACTAATGTCAGTGTTTCCTGCAGGCGGAGGAGCGGCACGGCAATATCGAGGAGCGTTTGCGCCAACTGGAGGCCCAGCTGGAGGAGAAGAACCAAGAGCTGGGCAGGGTGAGGACTGGGTTAGGGCTATGAGACCAAACGATAAACGGAAATAAGATTGTGTCACTGAATGAGTGAATGTGAATGGATAGAGCAAAGACTATGAGGGAGTGTGAATGACTTTGGTTCATTACGCTGCATGCGTGTGATTTTGATTTGTTTAAGTGCACATAAGAATGAACACTATAAAGAGTCACCAGTGTTTTTTTGCGTGAATGTTCATATGTGGCCACAATGTTTAAACAAATCTTGAAATCACTTATGCCAGATGGTTCCTGTTAGGGAAAAGACTTAACAAATGTACTAAATAAAATATCAAAATGAAAAACGGCAAATGATTTGGCTTGGTATTAAAACAAAAGAAGCCATATTGTCCCAAGCAGTTTGTATTACACAGACACTACTAGGTAACACTTAACTCTAACTAACATTTGTTAACTACATTAGTTAACATGAATGACAAGCTAATGAGCATGAATGTATGAATCTTATTTTACTGTATATTAATTGTAACATTTACTAATACATCATTAAAATAATAACGTATGTTCATATAATGGGTTACATTTTGCAATAAGGTTCATTAGTTAACTACATTAGTTAACATGAACTAAGACAACAATACTTCTACAGTGTTTATTAATTTTAGTTAATGTTAATTTCAGCATTCACTCATGCGTTATTACAATCACAAGTTGTATGCACTGTGAATTAACATGAACAAACAATAATGGACTGTATTTTTATTAACCTTAACAAAGATTAATAAATAGTGTAATGTATTGTTCATTGTTGGTTCATGTTAGTTAATACAATAATGTTAAGAAATAACACCTTGCGTTGCCATAATGGATTTTAAACATTTTTTAAGTTAAATATATATGCGACCCTGGACCACAAAAAGCGTAAGCGTCAATTTGTTTGAAATTGAGGTTTACACATCATCTGAAAGTTGATGTATGGTTTGTTAGGATAGGGAAATATTTGGCTTAGACACAACTATTTGAAAATCTGGAATCTGAGGGTGCAAAAAATCACCTTTAAAGTTGTCCAAATTAACTTCTTGGCAATAAATATTACTAATCAGAAATTAAGTTATATTAATATAATATAATATATTTTGACAGTAAACGTGTGTGTGTGTGTGTGTGTGTGTGTTAAGGAAGACGTGTGACCTGTTGCACAATAGGTCTTGTCCAGGCCTGCAGGCGGTGTGTTTGATCCCACTGTAGGGACTCTAAGGGCTGGCCGCCCTGATTAGCCTGTGTTTCTTTGTGTCTTCTTGTGTTTTTTTCCACACATCACAGAGGCACACAAAGATCGATAAGCTAGCACTCCTGTACAAACACACTCACACACTCATGCTGCTGCTCTGAGAATATGGGACATTTTTGTAGCTCATCTTGCAGATGAATTTCCCCACCCCCAGTGAGAGCAGAGCTGTAATTGGCTGCTATATTTGGATTTTGAATAATTCATGCATGGTTAATTTCCTCCTGCGTGTGCGCTGATGGTTGTAATGACTTAAAGCAGTCATAGAGAGTCCTTATCCTCCTTCAGCCTTAATTAAACCTTAATACTTACACCTCAGACTGGGCTTCAGCTCCGGTTCTTTCTTAACAATCACAGTGCTCGCTGTTGACTACATTTTAAAGACCGTTGCCACCAAAAGAAAATTAAGATTTTGTTGCCAGGCAACTGAGTGCCCATATCCCACTGCAACTGTGTTTAAAAGTCATCACCCTTGCTTTCAACAACAAGGACTGTCATTATTTATTTTCTAGAGAGATTAACACAAAATGCACACCAAACACCGATAGATATTAGTAATAAAAACTGAAGCAAAATGTGAACTCTTAAAGGCAGCTATGTGTTTTAATATCATAAACCAGACTTAAAAATCAAACATAAAACTCCTAAAATATGATCATGGTACTTCAGGGTGTAATACTGCCCTCTATTGGTTCTACTGTGCATAGATCATCAGAAAAACAAATTCCATAGGCACTCCATAGACCAAGCTATATCTAGGAATCAGATTACTCTTAAAATAAAGGATGTTGTTTCATATATTTTCCTTTTTTCTTGTCTTCTCTGTTGGCTCTCACTCTTTCTCAGGCTCGGCAGAGGGAGAAGATGAACGAGGAGCATAACAAGCGTTTGTCTGACACTGTGGACCGTCTCCTCACAGAGTCCAATGAACGGCTTCAGCTGCACCTGAAGGAGCGCATGGCTGCGCTGGAGGACAAGGTATGGATTTTACCAGACCTACGTGCACATACTGTACACATTTGATCATACTGACAAACATTCAGCTCTCTCCAACTCACACGTCTCATTATTGACTGGTTTCCCAGGCCTAATTATAGTAGATTTCAGATTTTCAAATGGTACTGCTTTTGTTTTTTGCTTAATGAACATAATTACTAAGAAAAATATATTTTATTTAAAATAAATTTCTAATGGACATTAATCTAAAATATTTAAATTATCTATTATTTTTTATTTGTATTTATTTATTTGCTTAATTGTATTTTATTTCACAGTAATGATATATATCACGGTGTAATTATTTTTGATTTAAATAATTTCTTTATAATATAAAAATGTTCAATCAAATTTGTCAATATCACAATAAACTAATGCTATCTTAATTAAAAAAAAAAAAACGAGCTCTCTGAAGACAAGTAAATAGTCAGCGATTAAATAAGAATAAAGGCTACGTCTGCATTATTCCGGCTACATTTGAAAACTGAGTTTTTAATTATTATTTTTTTTACGTTTTTAAACTGTAAGTAAATTTTCACCATTTTAGAACTGTAATATAAAGAGTGTACAAGTTAAATCTATTCAGCAGCAGTGACAGTGAATAGCACACAACAGGCACGGTATAAACATGGATATCTATTGGTACAATATGGATCACGTGACTAAATATGCGCCATTGTTTTCAAAAGCCTCCGTTTTTCAAATATATCCAAGAAACTTATTACAAGCAGTAGGACAAAAAACTACAGTAGAACAAGTAAATAAGAAATGCATCATACGTTGTATAAATTATTAAAATGTATAAAACACTGCATATTCTTCACTGTGTAAATTTAATATTTACTATTTACATTAATATTTATTAATATTAATTAATGTTACAAAAGTGATTTAGTCAAGAGCAGTCTCTTTTTTTGTTGTTTGATTGACGTAAATGTCAGACAGCAGGAATATTAGACTGCTGTCACTTTAAGAGCTACCCGGATCCAATGTGCTGTTACTGTACTGTACTGTGCTGTTTTTTTTCTCAGCTGTTTGCTTTATCTTAAGACCTTAATTACAGTATTTACAAGGATACTTATTAAAATGGGCATTCTGACATACAAATGTGTACGTCTTCAAGTGCACGTACCTCTCTGATAGCGTTCAGAAAAGGTCTCTCAGACAGCATGCGTACATAGCATAATGAGTTCTCTTTTGCTGCTGATTGTGTTTCAACAGCTTAAAATCACTTGTTTTTAAACCGCAGTGCTTAAAAATGTGTGCAAATGATATGTTTTCATGACCATGTAGCATAGCAACGTCATGTCTACCAGTGTATCGCCCACCTCTCCTAGAGAGTGCACAGCCATATTCTAGAAATACTGTAGCTTGTGAAAAATAGAGATATAAAGGGTTCCTATTCAGCTTGAATTAATAGTACCCAGTTATTTTCTCGTTTAAGCTGTGAGCTGAGAGGAGAGAACAGACTGTGATGGAATGAGTGGCCAGATGTGAAGGGACAGGCTGAAGCACTACATGTAGAGAGAAAGAATGTGCAGGTTGTCTTTGGCACAACCTGCTGCTTTAAGCTTATTCTCAACTTTGTTTCGTTTGTCTTTTTTTCCCCGTTCTCCCATCAAGAATGCACTCATCCATGATCTGGAGAATTCCCAAAAACAACTGGAAGAGTTCCATCATACCAAGGTACAGTATCATTGCTCATTAATATGTCACAGATCTGCAGAGTAAGAGCAACAGCTAGAGGTGTTAAAATTTTGTGTCCATTTTTGTAATTAACATGATGTAAAAGGTATTTATATGAATGTATAAAGAAGTGTGTAAGTGTATATCCTGGTAAATGGTCACCATTTTTTGCTTTCATTATTTTTTAACAGCTTTTGGCTTTGGATATTTCAGTTTTGTAGTTTCTGTGATGACAAATCAGAATTTTCAGCAACTGTTAGTCCAGTCTTCAGTGTCACATGATACTTTAGAAGTCATTCTAACATGTTGATTTGCTGCTAAAGAAACAATTGTTATTATTAATGTTAGAAACGGCTCTGCTGTTCTAAAAGTTCTAAAGAACAGCATTTTTTAAAAAAGGAAATCTTGTCACATTATAGATATCTTCACTGTAATTTTAACCAGTTTAATACATCTTTGTGGAATAAAGTATGAATTCTTTAAATATATGTGATTTTTATAATAATAAAAAAAACATACACTGATTTGAGATTGCTTGACAATTCGAGTATTTTCTGGTTGTTTAGGAGAGGCTTATTGGTGAGATTGAGAAGTTACGAGCTGAACTTGATCATTTGAAGCGCAGGAGCGGAGCATTTGGAGATGGAACACATCCTAGGTGACATCCAGATTTACAACGATGATAGTATTTTGTTATATAAATATACAAAAAAAATTTTATTCACTCATTAAAGGGATAGTTCACCCAAAAATGATAATTACCCTATGATTTACTCAGCCTCAAACCATTCTAGGTGTATATGACTTTCTTTTTCCAGACGAATACAATCAGAGTTATATTAAAAAATGTTCTAGCTCTTCCAAACTTTACAATGGCAGTGAATGGGTGCTGAGATTTTGAAGCAAAACAAAATGCATCTATCACAGAAAGTACTCACACGGCTCTGATGGGTTAATAAAGGCCTTCTGAATTGAATCGATGCGTTGTGTATGAAAAAATATTCAGTTTAAAACTTTATTAAACTATATTCTCTACCTTCCTCTTAACTGTCGTATGTGCGTTTATGAGAGAGTGGCGTAAGCTCCAGTGAGAAGTGACAAACATGGAAGTGCACAGGAGAGAACAAAACACTGGTCACAAATTTGAAATACAAAATGAGGATTTGTAAAGAAAAATGTCAGAGGATTTCGATATAAGTGAAAAAAAGAACAGAAAGTGAAAAATAGATTACAATTTACAAGTTTCAAATATGGTTATTTTTCGTGCTTAAATGCATTGATTCAATTTAGAAGACCTTTATTTACCCCCCGGAAACCGAGGAGTACTTTTTTATAATGGATGGATGACTTTATTGGACTTCGAAATCTAGGTCCATCATTCACTGCCATTATAAAAATCGGAGGAGTCAGGACATTTTTTAATGTAACTCTAACTGTAGTCTTTTGAAAGAAGAGTGTCATATACACCTAGGATTGCTTGAAAGGTGAGTAAGTCATCTGGACTTTTTAATTTTTGGGTGAACTATCCCTTTAAAATTAATATTGCTGTATGTCCTAACTAAGGTGTCTGTGCCTCTGTCTCTCTCTGTTGGCCCTGTCTTAGGTCTCATGTTGGCAGTGCCACAGACCTGCGCTTCTCAGTTGTGGAAGGTCAGGGGGACCACTACTCCTCCACAGGGGTCATACGACGGGCTCAAAAAGGTCGACTGGTGGCACTCAGGGATGAACCCACTAAGGTGTCAATGTCACACCTACATCTGCGACTTTTACCATTTTAAACCAAAACTGTACTGAAATCACTGCAAACCTTAGCGTTGTTCTAAACTAATTACTCTGTATTCTTTCCTTTTGCCTCACTGGATGTGTTCATTGTAAGTTCCTCATTCTCTAATCCAGAATAAAATGTTTATAGCAAATCGGATTTTACTGAAACTGAAAGCCTGATTTGTAAATTTCACAAAATAATCGTTTATGGCCTCATCCATGTCTTTATTCCCAGATCCTGGCAATGGTGGAGCAGGACTGGGATCGCTCTCAGCCTTCCAGCTTGCGGGCCAGCCGTACTCACCTGATGGGAAGCGACACTGAGCTGTCTGACCTGGACGATGAAGACCGCGAGACCATATTCAGCTCAGCCGATATGTTGTCCCCCAGCGGGCATTCGGACGCCCAGACACTTGCCCTCATGCTGCAAGAACAGCTGGATGCCATCAATGAGGAGATCAGGTTGGGATACAGACTATTAAAAAAGACGTAATATGGAAATCCTTTTGTTTCCTTTTTGTTTTTGAAGTAGCACCACTCACATTTTGTTGTAAACGCTCTTTAAAACTGTTAAAGCGTACAATTTATGACTAAGCAGTCGTTCAGAGTGCATCATAGTTAAGATGTCAGAACTGTCAACACATTAACATGTGACCGCCCATGTTTATTTATTAACACCTATTCAATATTCATTGTTATGATGGGGGTGTTGTTACTCATTTAACTTGTGAAGACGTTAGCCAATCGACAAAAGTCATTTGCATAAGTCTTAAAGAAACAGTATCTGACATATCTTGTGCCTTGTGTGAAATCTAATCTTCTGCCTTAAGTATATCAGCTTAGATCCCTAAAATGTCACATTCATTTGTTTTTTTTTTTGATCTAATCTTGTTCTTTAAACACATGCTTTGTTGAACACAGTTTCAGACGGGTGGCCGGTTACATCCAGAGCCAACTTTCTCCTCAAACTCAGTGACCTTTTTTCGATTTCCAAATGGCTTAGACCCTGCAGGCAGACTTAAAGAGCACTTGTGTGTCTCTGTCCTCTGGCAGCCCACAGATATAACCAGAACGGTAACAGAAACTGTCAGGCAGGCCAAAAACTTCAGTCTAAATCCAAACAGTGCTCTGAAGCTTGTCCTGATACCGAGCTGTCTGGATTCCTTACAGCAGCTCAAAGTGCTGGAGGTAGACCATCTGTCATATATGACAATATTTGTAAGTCTGTAAGTTGAATATGCCCATCACACAGATTGATTCTGAGTTGTGGATGAATATAAATGCCAGACAATAACAGAGCTATCACCTGGAATGTGCAGCAGTGTGCAGATAGCGATGACTCACGACTTGAGCTGTGGCTTAAACTCATGAGGGTTCAAGAGACTATACTTCCATTGCATGAATATTAACATATATCAACAGTAAGATGAGCCCTGGTGACATTTCCTTTGAAGGCTGAATACATAATGCACTGTAAAGCTATTAGTAATGCATTTTATGGCTTCACTAAATTCTAGCCACAGATATAATATATGTATTGTATATGGACAATATCACACGAGTAGGTGTGAGATATGACTGTATATCGGCAGGGCTGTGATTCGGTCGTAGGCACAAGATCCGGTTGGTTCACGATCGCTAAACGGCCGCTATATATTTATGCCTAGAAAACTGTTAAAACTACATTTTGTGACACAAAAACAGTATTATTTCTAAAATGATAGTGAATTTGGGCGTCCGCTATGATACTCGCTGTGAGGAAAACCGCAAGTGTAGATACCAATGGTGAAAATGATATTCACTAGAATATCAGACTCCTCTCGGCCAATCAGATTCAAGGACCAGAAAGAACTGTTGTATAAAATATATTATATACATAGCCATTCATGTTTACACATTATGCACTAACTAATTATAACATGTTATTGGGTAAGCATCATTGGTGTTAGCACCATTGTTATCTAGCACTGCTTTCATTCTGGGCATGGAATTGACCAGAGCTGCACAGGTTGTTGCTGGGATCCTCTTCCAATCTTCTATAATGACATCATGGAGGCTGCTGGATGTTAGACACATAGTGCTTCTCCACCTTCCGTTTGAGGATGCCCCACAGGTGTTTAATAGGGTTCAGGTCTGGAGACATACTTGGCCACCCCATCACCTTTACCTTCAGCTTCCTCAGCAAGACAGTGTTTGGGGTCGTTATCATGTTGGAAACTGCCGTTTGGCCTTGTTTCTAAAAGGAAGGCATCATGTTCTGCTTCAGAATGTACAGTACATAATGGAATCCACGTTTCCCTTAATGAACTGCAGTTCTACAGTGCCAGCAGCACTCATGCAGCCCCAGACCATGATGCTACCACCACCATGCTTGACTGTAGGCAAGACACAATTTTCTTGGTACTCCTCATCAGGGCATCACCACACATGCTGGACACCATCTGAGCCAAACAAGTTTATCTTAGTCTCATCAGACCACAGGACATGGTTCCAGTAATTCCTGCTCTTGGACAGGTTGTCTTCAGCAAACTGTTTGCGGGCTTTCTTGTGAGTCAGCTTCAGAAGAGGCTTCCTTCTGGGATGGCGCCTATGCAAAACGACTTGTTGCAGTGTGCAGCGTATGGACTGAGCACTGACAAGCTGACCTTCTACTTCTGCAACCTTTAATGCAATGCTGGCAGCATTCATATTCTGCACCTGACGCACAGAACGAATGCTCAGCTTCGCTGATTGACCCTTGCAAGGCCTATTCTGAATGGAACCCATCTTGGAAAACCTCTGTATGACCCTGACCACTGACCACTCTGTATGACCAGAGAATTGTACTTAAAGCACCAAATTTTAACTGCTCTAATATAAGATACACAACTTTGTATTGTCCTGTTAAGCAGACAAAAAATAAACATGATAAATAGGACATGTGGCCTTGCATGTTTTAACAACATACTGATGTTATCACTTAGGCCCCGATCACACCGAACGCGCTTTTTATGTCTGAAAACGCGAGGCGAACAGCACTGTCTTTTTTTGGTGACTTTTAAAAAAAGAGCAGTGTGCAGCGTTTTTTTATGTTGCTAGGAAACCGTCAAACCATCAAAACATTCGATTGGACAATGGAAAAAACGCGATGACGTCGAGCGCTTTTCTGCACAGAGTTGCTTTTTTTCAACTTCAGGTGCTTGGAGCTCTCCGGCAAAAACATGAGGCGCAGCAGGCGGTTAAACGCGAGGTTCACTGCCAACCGAAAACAATTTAAAAAAGGCGCGTCGCACTGCACAAAACGCGTTCTGTGTGATCGGGGCCTTAGGGTGTACATACTTTTGTTGCCAGCTATTTTGACAATAATGGCTATGTTAATAATGTTTAGTTATTTTCAGAGGACAGTAAATCTATACTGCTATACAAGCTGCACACTGACTTGATTCTAAAAAATATATAGAATATATATATATAAGTTTCATTTCTATAGTATTGTCCCTTGAGAAGATATACTAAAATGGTTGCTGAAATGTGAGGGGTGTACTCACTTTTGTGAGATACTGTATATGCAATACCATCCAAAAGCCATTGTCTATAGCATTTTTATAGTGATTTTCAATTTTTTGTTACAAAAGATTTCCGGTTTGGATAAATTCTATTCTTCTAAACTTCAAACTTTGAACTGAAAAAAAATCTACTCAGTTGTTTTCAACATAATAATAATAAATGTTTTTGAGCAGCAAATCAGAATATCAGAATGATTTCTGAAGGATCATGTGACTGAAGTATTGATCCAAAAAAAATTCAGCTTTGATCACAGGAATAATTTACATTTGAAAATATATTCAAACAGAAAACTGTTATTTTAAATAGTATAAACATTTCAAAATGTTACGCTTTTTGCTGTACTTTGGATCAAATAAATGCAGGCTTGATGAGCCTTCATTAAAAACATTGACAAAAACATGAACAAAAAATGTTGGAAAAGGCAGATGGTGCCTGCTGCTCTTCAGACACACTTAAGATTTGAGTTTGGCCTTGATCTGAAGTGTATTCTTCAGAGAGAATGTGCTCTCTGGGGATGTTTGTGTATATTTAATGTAGGACTTTTGAATTCTTGCTCTCCTTGTGCTGAATCTTTCTCTCCTTCTCTTCCAGAATGATCCAGGTTGAGCGAGAATCAGCGGAGCTCAGGGCAGATGAGATTGAGAGTCGAGTGAACAGCGGCAGCATGGATGGCCTCAACGTGACCCTACGGCCACGCTCCTCCATCCCCACCTCCGTCACCGCCCTCTCTCTTGCCAGTTCATCACCTCCCGTTAGCGGCCGATCCACGCCCAAACTGACATCCGGTTCAGCGGCCCACGAATTAGGCATCATGACCCTGGTGATCCTTGCTTCACACTGCAATGCTTTTATTTTGTATTAACCCTGTTAAACTGCCTTTGTCTAACGCTGACACCACTTAATCATTTGTCACCTTGCATCTTCCTTTGTTTCTTCCTGCTAACACTTCAGCCTAGTGATTTAAGGAAACATCGCAGACGAGTGGCTGTAAGTGTGTTTTCATCCCTTAATGACTTCTCTGAAGAGTGGCTTACTTGTGCTAATTTTGTGTGTGTGCATTAGAGAGGATGAAAAAGATGAACTTGTGTGTGTGTGTGTGTGTGTTTATTTGTAGGTGACTACAAATTTAATAATATTAATAAGTATTAATGAGTTTGTGTTCGGGGATATGTGGCAAATGTCATTTGCATCATGATTTTGTTTGTGTGCTTTTGTCCCAGTCTCCTGTGGAGTCCCGAGAGGACAAGGCCACCATCAAGTGTGAGACGTCGCCCCCTTCCTCGCCCCGCAGTCTCAGACTAGACCAAATGAACTTCGCTCAGCTGACAGGAAGCCTTGAGGATGGCCGAGGGTAAACACACACACACACAAATCCACAGATCACGTCTCAGGTGCTAATAGAGCCCGCTCTGATTGAACTGGATGAGACATAATTTTCTCAGCAGGCGCACTTGAGGACAGATGAGAGTTTGTTATAGGCAGTGATTCTCCCACACACTCAACTGCTCTTGAGACTATGGCTCTATAAACTAGTTAATTACTGTTTTTGTTCAAGTCACGTGCGACCCACATCTGTTCTGTAATACACCTCCAGGTGTTGTCATGCGCAATACCCCACAGATTTCAAAGACGTAAATCTAAGTTCACCCAAAAATTAAAGTTACCCCATGATTTAATCACTCTCAAGCCATCCTACATTTGAGGACAAAAGTTTACATCGCCTTTCAGAATCTGCAAAATGTTAATTATTTGACCAAAATACGAGGGATCATACAAAATGCATGTTATTGTTTATTTAGTACTGAACTGAATAAGGTATGTTTACATATAGTCCACAAGAGAAAATAATAGTTGAATTTATAAAAAAAAATTACCCCATTTAAAAGTTTACATTCTTAATACTGTGTTCTCCTGAATGATCCACAGCTGTTTTTTTTTGTTTGTTTAGTGATAGTTAAGTCCCTTGTTTGTCCTGAACAGTTGAACTGCATGCTGTTGTTCAGAAAAATCCTTCAGGTCCCACAAATTCTTTGGTTTTCCAGCAATTTTTTGTGTATTTGAACCCTTTCCAATAATTACTGTATGATTTTGAAATCTTTTCACACTGAGGACAACTGAGGGACTCTTATGCAACTATAACAGAAGGTTCTGCTTTTGAACAGAATGGAAGTGTGTCATTTTTTTTAAAATTTAGTACTGCCCTTTAGAGGCTACAAAAGATAGTTACATGTTTCCAGTCAGACAAAATAAGATACATTTTCCCTGATCTTCAAATACAAAAGGTTTTTACCCCTGGCTCTTAATGCATGTTTTTTATTTGAACCTTCTGTAAAAGTTGCATATGAGTCCCTCAGTTGTCCTCAGTGTGAAAATGTTGGAAAGAACATCATGTTGGAAAGTTGAAAAGGGTTAAAATTAGGGCTGTCAAACGATTAATCGCATCCATAATAAAAGTTTGTTTACATACTATATGTGTGTTTACTTTGTATATTTATTATGTACATATAAATACACACACACACACACATACACATATATTTTAAAACAAAATATTTATATGTATATATATATTTATACCTGTATACAATTTAGATTATAAATAAATATAAATATTTTAGCTATAAATCTAAAATATTTTTCCTTAATATATACATGCATGTGTGTGTATGTACATGTGTATGTGCATGTGTTATATATACATAATAAATATACACAGTACACAAACATATAGTATGTAAACAAACTTTTATTTTAGATGCGATTCGTTAATCGTGATTAATCGTTTGACAGCACTAGTTAAAATACACAAAAATGCTGGAAAACCAAAGAATTTGTGGACCTGAAGAATTCTTCTGAAGAACAGCAGGCAGAACAACTGTTCAGGACAAAAAAGGCAGAAAATAAAAAAACACACACACATACACACACACAGCTGTGGATCATTCAGGTAAGAACACAGTATTAAGAATCAAGGGGATGTAAACTTTCGAACAGGGTCATTTTTATAAATTCAACTACTATTTTCTCTTATGAACTATATGCAAACATCTTTCATGTGAAATATCTTACTCAGGTCAGTACTAAGTAAACAATAACATGAATTTTGTATGATGTAATGTAACTAACATTTTGAACATTTCTGAAAAGGGGATGTAAACTTTTGACCTCAACTGTAGGTGTATATGACTTCCTTCTTTCAGGCGAATACAATCAGAGTTATATTAAAAATGTCCTGGCTCTTTCAAGCTTTATAATAGTAGTGAATAGGTGTTGAGATTTTAAAGCAAAATAAAGTGCATTCATCCATCATAAAAAGTACTCCACATGGCTCTGGAGTGTAAATAAAGGCCTTCTGAAGTGTATCAATGCGTTTGTGTAAGAAAAACATCCATATTAAAAACTTTAAAATAAAAACAACATCACTGTGGTCTTACTTGTAGTAATGATTTTCTGGTGGGAAACATCATATTTAGCCATCATGCTGTGTTTTTAATTATTTTGCTCCAGATGTTCTCTCTAGAGCATCTTCTACTATTTAAACTCTGTGAGGTTTTAGTTGTGTGTGATGTTTTATATGGCTAATTTTAATGATGAACCACCATGGGTATTGTCGTGTACAACTCACACTTTTGTAGTCTGGCTGATTTAATTTTACTAAGACTTTTAGAAGGTTTAATACACATTGATTTGAATCAAAGCAAGAAATCCAACCTGATGTGTGTTTTGCAGTCTCTCTTTGTCCTTCTTTCTCCCACATCACTGCTGGGGAGTTAAACTGCATCTTAGAGCAGCCCAGCTCTATCACGACTGAATGCTTCACGCAAATTTATAGTGATGTCAGGGGAGGAGTGATTTCACTACAAGCCTTATTTGGCTTCAATAGAACCAAATAAGAGTGAAGCATTTCACAGCAGGGCTTAGTCGGTTAGTCTGATTAAATGATCATGCATGATATACAGTGTAAGGCGAACATTTGTATGTTCCATCTGCACCTTTTTTTAAATGTTTGTTTATATACAGTGGTGGCTAAAATTATTAGAAAGCTGCTTTAAATAAATGTAAAAGATGGTCACACCAAATGTTGATTTCATTTAGTTATTAGAAGTTAACTGATAAAGAAAATCTATTTATGACATTATTTTGACAGCATCCTCATTTTACAGTATTTTTACACAAGTGCCTAAAACTTTTAATAGTAATGTAGGTTTGCAGGTAAGTTTCTTGAGACATCTTCATGTCATTCCACACAGACTGAATTATGATGAGATCAGATCTCTGCGTGGAGCACTGGCTGTTGTCAGACTCCTTGAGCAAACAAAAATCTTACTGGATAATTAATGGCAAAATGCTTTATCTACTGCATCAGGTCTCACAGTTTTTAAAGCATTTCGCAACATAAGTGTTGCCTTCATTCTGGCAGTTACTAAGGGCACCAAGCCTGCTTACTGTTTCTGTTTGATCAGCTGACAGATCACTGCACTCCCATTCACAGCCTCCATATTGCTTCACTTCTCATTTGAATAAAGTAAACTCTGCTCAGCTTAGTTTTGCTACTGATAATAGTTTTCATGCTTTGTCACTGCAATTTTTTTTTCTACAAAATAATTCTGTCAGTGTGAACAGCCCTTAAAGGTTAATTTACCCCAAAATAAAAATGATCTCATTATTTACTCACCCTCAAGGCATCCTAGGTGTATAGGACTTCCTTCTTTCAGACGAATGCAATTGGAGTTATATTCAAAATTGTTCTGGCTCCTCTAAGCTTTATAATGGCAATGGGAGGGTGTTTCTCGTTATCAGTCCAAAACAAGTTCAATAAAGTGCATCCATCCATAATGAAAAGTGCCTCACACAGCTCCGGAGGGTGAATAAAAGCCTCCTGTAGTGTTCAATGTGTTTTTGTTATAAAAACATCCATATTTAAAATGTAATAATCACTTTTCTCTAGCTTGCGCATATAGTTGAACACGGAAGCCGCTCCGGGCAGATGACGTATGACATCGGTGTTGCGACGAACGTGGACACACAGTGGAGAGAGTAAAACAAAACGGATTTGTTTTAATATATATATATATATATATATATTAGGGCTGTCAAATGGTTAATCGCGATTAATCGCATCCAAAATAAAAGTTCATGTTTGCATACTATATGTGTGTTTACTTTGTATATTTATTATGTACATATAAATACACACACATACATGTATTTATTAAAACAAAATACTTATATGTATATATATTTATACCTGTATACAATTTAGATTATAAATAAATGTAAATATTTTAGATGTACATCTAAAATATTTTTTTATATATATACATGCATGTGTGTATATTTATATATACATAATAAATATACACAGTACACAAATATATAGTATGTAAACATAAACTTTTATTTTGGATGTGATTAATCGTGATTAATCATTTGACAGCACTAATATATATATATATATATATATATAAACCTGCATTAGAAGTACAAAACAAGGATTTGTAAAGAAAAATGTTGGAGTATTTCGATATAAGCCAAGAAAAGAAAGTAAGGAAACTTTGCTTTCTTTGCCCCTGTAAACAAACATTGATTTTTGCAAGAAAAAATTATGGGAATTTTTTTTACAAAAATGCATTGATTCATTACAGGAGGCCTTTATTTAGTACTTTTTATTATGGATGAATGCGCTTTATTAAACTTGCTTTAGACTGATGAAGAGAAACACTCACCCACTTTTTAATAAAAATCCAATTGAAACACTCGCCCACTTTTTAATAAAAATCCTTTCATTGTGTCCATATGGAAGTCATTGGGTACTGAAACAGCTTAAAGGGATAGTTCACCCAAAAAATTACAATTAATTCATTAATTGCTCACCCGTAAGATCTTTGTTCATCTTCAGAATACAAAAATCAGAGAGCTTTCTGACTATGCATTGACAGCAATGCAACTACCACATTCAAGACCCAGAAATGTAGTAAGGACATTGTTAAAATAGTTCATGTGACATCAGTGGTTCCAGTTGCGTTGCTGTTTATGCAGGGTTGGAAAGCTCTTGGATTTCATCAAAAATATATTCATTTGTGTTGTGAACGAAGGTCTTACAGCTTTGGAATGTCAAAAGGGTGAGTAAATGATGGCAGAATGTTTATTTTTGGGTGGACTCTCTCTTTAAGATGCTTTAAGTCACACAATGTGTCTCTTTTTCTCTTTTTTACTTTCTCTCTCTGCTTAGGGGCAACAAAAAGAAGGGCATAAAGTCCTCTATCGGCCGTCTCTTTGGCAAGAAGGAGAAATCACGGTTAGATCAGCCTTTGAGCAAGGACGGCCAGATGACACCACCTGTCATTCCAGGTACCATAAAACAAACACACGCACTCATTGCATGCAGATAAGGGATTCTGTCATTAATTACTAATCCTCATGTTGTTCCAAACCTGTAAGACCTTTGTTCATCTTCAGAACACAAATTAAGATATTTTTAATGAAATCCGAGAGCTTTCTGACCCTGCATAGACAGCAACTTAACTGACTTAAATGTTTAAGGCCCAGAAAGGTAGTAAGGACATACAGTTCAACTACAGTGTCATGAAGCTTTTTGTGCGCAAAGTAAACAAAAACAAAAGTGTTTATTCAACAATTTCTTCTCTTTCGTGTCAGTCTTTGACACGCGTTCATCAGAATGTCCATCTCTCTTAGTTAATCGTCTGTATATTCTGGTTCAAGTAAGTAAGGATGGGCAAAAAATTGCAAGCCATCCTTTCTGCCGAAATCTTCAGACATATTTGCATTAACAATAAATGCGTTATTTTTGTTTTCTTTGCACACAAAAAGTTTTCATGTAGCTTCATAAAATTACGGTTGAACCACTGATGTCACGTGGACTATTTTAACAATGTCCTTACTACCTTTCTGGGCCTTGAACCTGTCAGTTGTGTTGCTGTTTATGCAGGGTCAGAAAGCTCTCGGATTTCATCAAAAATATCCTCATTTGTTTGGAACAACATAAGGGTGAGTCATTTTTGGATGAACTATCCCTTTAAATTAAATTTTTAAAATTCTTCAGTTACCCTGTAATTAAGTGAATGAAGTTTGTATACTCCTTAGCTAACTGTATTTTAATATGTTGTGACAGATTTCGAGATGAGCATTGGAGATACCATGACCTTGAGCAAACTGGGCACGCAGGCAGAGCGAGACCGCAGGATGAAGAAAAAGTAGGTCTTCTCTGCTGTATCACACTCTGTGTTTCTCCCTCATACAGCTCCTTTCCCTGACGCCTATTGAATCACCCTGAGACATTTCACTAATCTGACCTAATCCTTATTACCTAATTACACAGCTCAATTAAAGCAAATGACCAATCAATTGGATGGCGAAGTGCCATTTCCTGCAGACAAACAAGTTACAAATAACGCTTAATAGTACACTAATAACATGGCCTCATTTAAGTGTACTTTTCCGTCTTGTAGAGTCTGTCCTCATCTCCACATCTTATCTCTGTCCCCTGACCATTAGCGTGACAGAAAAAATAGGTTTCCTAATTAGCACCTGCCATGTGGATGAGTTTGTGTGTGTGTGTGTGTGTGTGTGTGTGTGTCCATTATTTGGCACTGTGCTAAGAACAAATTGTGCTTCTTATTTGGGTGTTAGATGAGGAAAAGAAATGGGATAGCCTTTGCAGTCTAATAAAAATAAATGATGTTGGAAGAATAGTCTAGTGCTATTTTCTAATACAGTGAAAACCTGCGTCAAATAAGTTTATCTTTGCCATCAAAGGAATAAATTATGTTTACAAAAAAGAATTAAAGAGAAAACTGTTATTTTAAATTGTAATAATATTTCACAATATTGATGTTGTTGCTGTGGTGATGTATATTATATTATATTATATTATATTATTAATACATTTATGTAAATAAAAAAAAAAAATACCAATAACATTAAGACTTGAGTAATGGCTGGTGAAAAATTTGCTTTGCAATCACAGGAATAAAGTAAAATATAGATTTAAACAAAAAATGTTTTTTTTATTATTATTATTATTGTACTAATATTTCATAAATATTAGTGTTATCACTGTACTTTGGTCAAATAAATGCAAAATTGTTGAGCATAATAAATTGTACAGAGCTCAAACTTTTAAATAAATTATATTATATTATATTATATTATATTAATTTAGTTAAATTACATTTTACAATAGAATTGAACAGAAAACTGTTATTTTGTAATCAATTTAATAATTTTTCATTACCATAAATGGTAATGTATATAAGAAAATATATTATATTATATTATATAAATAAAAAATACAACTAAATAAATACATTAAAACCTGGGTAATGACTGCTGAAAATTCAGTTTTGTCATCACAAGATTAAATTACATTTTAAAATATAATTAAAGTGAAAACAGTTTTTTCAAGTTGTAGAAATATTACACAATATTAATGTTATTACTGTATTTTTTATCAGATAAAATGCTACCTTGGTAAGCATAATAAATCTTACAGAGCTCAGACTTTTAAATGGTACTGTACATAATAAAATATATTTTTTTATTGTATTTTATTTATTTTATTAGGTCCACTTTCATGCTAGACAAAAACTATCAATAACATTAAATAATAATGTAACATTTGAATAGTTGTGTATATCAGTTAGACCTGAAATGAACATTAAACATTGGCATTAAAATTCCCATATTGTTTAACCACTACAGTGTATGCTTCATACTGTATGTTCAGATTGATGTGAGTTTGATGTCTAAGATTGTGTTTTCTATAAGCTCTGACCTTTCTTTGTCTTCTATCAGACATGAGCTGCTGGAGGACGCTAGGAGGAAAGGACTTCCTTTTGCTCAGTGGGACGGCCCGACTGTGGTCTCCTGGCTCGAGGTACAAAGATATCAGCCACCATCCCTCCCACAGCGCAGTAATGAGCATAGCACTCATGATCTCCATGATTATAATCACACAAATCATGGGGGGGAATACGGATGACAATAATTACGATAATTACTTACTCGCTCTGATGATGATGGAGATAACGAAGATGCATCTTGACGGTGTTCTCTCTAACATCCTCCAGCTGTGGGTGGGCATGCCAGCTTGGTACGTGGCGGCGTGTCGTGCCAACGTGAAGAGTGGCGCCATCATGTCGGCTCTGTCGGACACAGAGATTCAGCGAGAGATTGGCATCAGTAACCCGCTGCATCGGTTGAAGCTGAGGCTGGCCATCCAAGAAATGGTGTCGCTGACAAGTCCGTCAGCTCCTCTCACCTCACGCACAGTAAGAGCCCTGCCCTTAAACTGCTATTTTCACAGATACAGTCTCAAACTGAAAACAAATATGAATCCCAAGTTACTTTAGTAATTTCCATGAGTACAAATCTTAATGTTTAAGCATATAATGATTTTCAATGGAATTGTGTGCTTCTAATTTTTTAGCAACAGTTTAGACAGGACCCTTCTCTATTCTGACATGAAAATGCCTGAACACCTCTGGTGTGAATTTAAAATGCTGACCTTGAGCCAAAAGCTCATCACTCATCATTTTATTTTAATACTTACGATTTACTTTTGATAAATTATGGTAATTTTATATATTTTTATAAATGAAACAACAATATTTTATTAATTAATTAATTATTAATAACAATTTATACAATTATTGTAATTTTAATTACGTTAATAATTATTTATTTAAAATAATTATGTAAAAATGCTAATAATTGTATAAATCTTTTATAACAAATGGTGAAAACAATATTTAATATATTGTTATAAAATGTATTTTGATTTTATTTAGATTTATTAATTTTTTTATAATTATACAATTATTAATTATAGTCTTTTTTTATTTTCACAGATACAACCTCAAATGATACAACTGAAAACAAAAATTAATCAAAAGTTAGGCAGAGGTAGTCATCTGTCATCATAAAAATGATAATAATTGTATAAATTTGTGAAAAAAAAAAATATATAAATATATAAATAAATTGTTATGAAAATTTATTTTTATTTTATTTGGAATTATTAATTTACAAATGATTATTTATTTATTTAATTATGTTATTTCACTTTTATTATTAAATAAGTAATAATTAATAAGTATTTTTTAAATAAAAATCATAGTAATTTTAGATCTTATTCAATTATTATTTTATTAATAAGATAATCTATAATATTTTATGTAAAAGATGCAATATATTTGTATAAAATGCATTTTATTTGTATTATTTTACAATTAATTAGTTAATTATTATATTTTATTTATATTAAATAATTGTATAAATCAAATAATCCTTAAAATAATAATTTGAGAAAAATAATATATTGTTATAAAATGTATTTTATTTTATTTGAAACTATTCAATTTACTAAAGATTATTTATTTATGGTATTTATTTATTTTTTCATTATTATATAAATATGTTGTTATAAAAAATATTTTTATTTTATTTGGAATTATTAATTTACAGATTATTTATTTATTTATGGTATTTTATTTTTATTATTAAAATAATTCATAATTCATAATGTTTTTATAAAATAATGAATTAAGTAATTAATAAAATAATCTTTATAATATTTTATGTAAAAGATGTAATGTATTTGTATAAATCTATTTTATTTGTATTATTTTATAATTAATTAATAATTATATTTTATTTATAAAAAATATTTATATAAAATTTATAATAATTTCTAAAATTGTTTTAATTTTATATAATTATTATGTTAAGCATTACATATATGAAATAATTATATAACGTGTATAAATTAAATTGTCTTTATAGGAACAATTTGTGAAAAAAAAATATTGTTATAAAATTTATTTTTATTGTATTTGTAATTATTAATTTACAAATGATTAATTATTTATAATTGTTTAATTGCATTCATTTGATAAATATTTTTATTGAATTATTATTCTAATCATTAGTGAAATAAAATAATTATATTTTATTCAAAATAAAATATTGCTATAAAATGTATTTTATTTAAACATGAATAAATGATTAGTGATTTTGATCCCAATTTAGATTTAAATAGCCACCTGTACACCTATTAGATACATAGAAAATGATTGCCTGATGCTGTTGGTAACCTGACTGCCAACTGGACCGACTCGCCTTAAAGGGACTTTGCTGTAAAGGTGCTTATGAGGACTGTGCCATGTGTGATCATTTATCTGTGTGTGCCTCTCTTTTTCTGTTCAGTCTTCCGGAAATGTGTGGGTGACTCACGAGGAGATGGAAAACATGGCAACCTCGACCAAAATGGTTAGTCCATCTGGGTGACTCCCTTGTGCCCACGGTGCCATGCATATGCCACGCTTCCGCAGCCCTCACAACCCCCAGCCTGCTGCCCCTGAATCCACCCCCATCCCCCTCTGACCCTGCAAACTACCTAAAGAGTGCGCTTTTTAATCCTTTTGCATGTTTCTGTGTGATTGCTGTCCTGTCGCTTTGCAAAATATTTCCATATTTAACTACATTTGTGATAAATGTTACTCAGTAACAACCACAGACGCTGTTGCTTGGTGTGCACTTCATCTGCTCTGACTGGACTAAGCTTGTTTAGCTGGAAGAGAGCATTGTTAACACTCTCCTCTGTGCTCTAACACGCTGACACTCTGGCCTTTGACTGACAGGACAATGAGGAAGGAAGCTGGGCTCAGGTGAGAGAGCAACCAAGAGCCTTGCAGTCACTTCTTTTATGTGGTTTTCACTTTCCATTTATTTTAAAAGCCTGTTACCTTGATATGTTAATGCTGTAAATACAGTGGGGCAAAAAAGTATTTAGTCAGCCACCAATTGTGCAAGTCCTCCCACTTAAAAAGATGAGAGAGGCCTGTAATTTTCATTATAGGTATACCTCAACTATGAGAGACAAAATGAAAAAAAGAAATCCAGAAAATCACATTGTAGGATTTTTAAAGAATTTATTTGCAAATTATGGTGGAAAATAAGTATTTGGTCAATAACAAAATTTCATCTTAGTACTTTGTTATATACCCTTTGTTGGCAATGACAGAGGTCAAACGTTTTTTCAAAAGTCTTCACAAGGTTTTCACACACTGTTGCTGGGATTTTGGCCCATTCTTCCATGCAGATCTCCTCTAGAGGTGGGCAACATGGACTTTCAACTCCCTCCAAAGATTTTCGATGGGGTTGAGATCTGGAGACTGGCTAGGCCACTCCAGGACCTTGAAATGCTTCTTACGAAGCCACTCCTTCATTGCCCGGGCGGTGTGTTTGGGATCACTGTCATGCTGAAAGACCCAGCCACATTTCATCTTCAATGCCCTTGCTGATGGAAGGAGGTTTTCACTCAAAATCTCACGATACATGGCCCCATTCATTCTTTCGTTTACACGGATCAGTCGTCCTGGTCCCTTTGCAGAAAAACAGCCCCAAAGCATGATGTTTCCACCCCCATGCTTCACAGTAGGTATGGTTTCTCCTCCAAACAAGTTGAGTTTTTACCAAAAAGTTCTATTTTGGTTTCATCTGACCATATGACATTCTCCCAATCCTCTTCTGGATCATCCAAATGCTCTCTACTGGCTTAAGCAGGGGGACATGTCTGGCACTGCAGGATTTGAGTCCCTGGCGGCGCAGTGTGTTACTGATGGTAGCCTTTGTTACTTTGGTCCCAGCTCTCTGCAGGTCATTCACTAGGTCCCCCCGTGTGGTTCTGGGATTTTTGCTCAGTTCTTGTAATCATTTCGACCCCACGGGGTGAGATCTTGCGTGGAGCCCCAGATCGAGGGAGATTATCAGTGGTCTTGTCTTCCATTTTCTAATAATTGCTCCCACAGTTAATTTCTTCACACCAAGCTGCTTACCTATTGCAGATTCAGTCTTCCCAGCCTGGTGCAGGTCTACAATTTTGTTTCTGGTGTCTTTTGACAGCTCTTTGGTCTTGGCCATGGTGGAGTTTGGAGGGTGACTGTTTGAGGTTGTGGACAGGTGTCTTTTATATTGATAACGAGTTCAAACAGATGCCATTAATACAGGTAATGAGTGGAGGACAGAGGAGCCTCTTAAAGAAGAAGTTACAGGTCTGTGAGAGCCAGAAATCTTGCTTGTTTGTAGGTGACCAAATACTTATTTTACAGAGGAATTTACCAATTAATTCTTTAAAAATCCTACAATGTGATTTTCTGCAGAAACATTTAAGTTCAAGTCCACTGAAGTTAATTTACTCCCTTGTCTGTTTGCGTTATGATTGGTCAGATCACTTGTCTGTCAAGCTCATTGCAAAGGGTCAATTTAGTAAAATTTCTGCTGTTATACTGTCAATAATATCGATAATACGAATTTTTATGGAGCTAAATAATTTTTTTAATTATATTATTAGAATATAATATTAAATGTAAATACATATAATGAATTGTTTATATAATAAATTATTATTATTAACATTAAAGTATAGTACTATTTTTATAGTATATTTTTACATGATTAACTAATGTAAATGTAAATTATTTATATGTATTATTTATGAAATATTTATTTATTATTTATATTAAATTATAGTATATTTTTATAGTATTTTTTGTATATAGTATTATGACAAATATTTAAATAGTTTTTATTTTATATAATAATATAAATAAAACAATTATACAATATATTGCAACTCGCATGATCTAAACTCACAATTACGAGTTATGAAGTTAGAATTGCGAGAAATAAAGTCAGAATTGCAAGATAAAACACCTTTTCTTGCAAATGCGAATTTATATCTTGCAGTTTTAACTTTTTCTCAGAATTGTTTGATACAAACTCGCAACCCTGACTTTTTTTCTCAGAATTGCGTTACGTAAGCTCGCAATTGTGAGTTATAAATTCAGAATTGCGCAATATAAACTCACAATTACGAGTTATAAAATCAGAATTGTGGGAAATAAAATCAGAATAAAATCAGAATCAAGATAAAATCACTTTTTTTTAGTTTGTATCTCACAGTTCTGAAAAAAAAAGTCTAAATTGGTCAAAACGGGTTTCCATAGTATAACTATGCGTGCGTGTAAGTTTTATAACCATTTAAGTTTGTATCCATTTTTAATGGATAAGTTTTTATTGAATGTATTTACTTTTATTTTTATTTATTATACATTTATATTAGATTAGATTATTTATATTATTTAAAAATTTTAATCGAATTAATTGCAAATTAATCGCACATTACAAAAAATAGCTTCACCAATAAATAATTTGTTTCAAAATTTCGAGTGATATGCAATATATAAAAATATGAGACAAAACACATATAGGACCTTTTTTTTTTTTTGCACCAATTCTTTAATTTTAGGGTACGACTGCATTTATGGAGTTGTAGCCTGCATCATATTTGTCAACAGTCAACTGTATAAAATGTAAGATTATGTACAGATCTGGGGGCAGGGCAAGTGCATTAACTAAGTGTGACATCAGAGTGAGTTGTTGCCCTGCCTCATATTTGTCATCAATCAACCATATGAAATGTCAGATGACGCGAGTAGGCCTGGGGCGGGGCAAGTGTGTTAAATGCGTTAATAATTTTAATGCGTTATTTTTCACCATAATTAATTAATCTAATTACTGTGTTAAATTACCAGCACTAATATATAAAGAGTTCAGATGCAAAATCAGCTAAAAGCCATCTCGGTCAAAACTGAGATAATGATACTGAATAAATGCCCTCGACACATATTATGCATCCATCAAATACTTTTACTTCAAACTCGCTAAAATCCCACCCTCAGCACAATCAGAAGTACCAGTACTTACATAGAAACCTATACACCGGAGCCTGATAAAAATGCTTTTTTTAAAGAAAGATGTCAGGTGGATTTAGAGGCTTTTGCATCTGAACTCATATATATATATATATATATATATATATCTGTGTTTTTATTTATAATATCTATTTAAAATGTCTTAAGTAAACCCATGTAGGATCCCGTTGACAGTGGCACAGTGAAATAATATCTCTTTTCTTTCTCAGACGCTAGCATATGGCGACATGAATCATGAGTGGATTGGGAACGAGTGGCTGCCCAGTCTCGGCCTGCCTCAGTACCGCAGCTACTTCATGGAGTGCTTGGTTGACGCTCGTATGCTGGACCATCTTACTAAAAAAGACTTGCGGACACATCTCAAGATGGTGGACAGCTTCCACCGGTAAATGATAGCAGTGATTGCTCATTTTTAGCAACCAGTGTGAACCAGACTTTGTATAGAATGGTATATTCATTCTATCCTTACAGGGCTAGTTTGCACTATGGCATCATGTGCTTAAAAAGGCTGAACTATGACAGGAAGGAGTTGGAGCGAAGAAGAGAGGATTTTCAACATGACATCAAAGGTATGAATAAATTATCAGTGCACTCTGGGTTCATTACTGAAGGGAAGAGCACTATCTAGTGGCCGTACTTGTTATTGCTATTTTAGTGGCAGGAATGCATGAGGTCAACAGCTGAGCTTTTTAGTGTCAAATCCATTTAAAGGGACGGCGCCCGGCTGAACTTCAGCATAACACATGAACTTGACACAGCTGTCACAGCTTTTTAAAATCTTTCATCTTCATCGCTAAAGACACACGCACCAACTGCTTAAGACACACACTTAAGCACATTACGCACAGGATTGTACAAACACGAAGCAGGCTGGCCAGCTGTGCAAAATGATCACACTCCACATATACTGTTACCTAAACACAGATATTTCCAGTACTGCTATAAACATCGAAGATTTGCTTCATTAATGTTCACTGCATGGGTTAGAGGTGGTCTGATCAAAGTCATTTTATATCACAGCAACTGCATATCACAATACACCTGTTGTTGAGAATTCAATATTTTTATATTTTATAACAGGACTTCCCAAACTTTTTCTCAGCGGAACCCCTTAGATGTAAAATATTTCCTTGGAAGTATCCCCTGAGATTAATATTTGAATAGTTTCATGACACATTTACATTCATGGTTCTCACATGAGTGACCATTAACAAACATCAGAGAACCATTAAAATAGTGTACTTAATATTTTTTTAGTTAGTGTTTGATTTTTACTTTTTAGGACTTTTTTTTTTTAATTGTAATAGTGTCACAGCCCACCCCTTAAAAAAAAAATATGATGAAAACATGGACTGTGGACTTCTCTGGATTTAAACATTTTTCTAAACATTTGGGATAATTTAAGCACACAAGTCAGCAAAATAGTTTTTTGGATATTTTAATCAAAGCATTTTACATATTCTGCCTTTAAAATAATAAATTATTTTTTTAAATAAAATCCATTAATTAGAGATGCTTTTGATTATTAAAATTTAATGAAACTATTAAAATGGAATCCAAAAATGACTGGAAAATAAAACATGTCAGAAGGCTTTTAAAATGTGATTTTTGTATTTTAATAAATCATTGTTAAATTGTTTACATTTCATGATTTCAGTTAATTAGACATGGTTTTTGATTAATATTACTTCATTTAACCATTAAAGCATATTATGCCTAAAATGTGTTTTAAATAATAAGGATTGTATGATCTCATTATAATATCTTCAAATGTTATTCAGTGCAAGATCTTTAAGGTGTACCTAAGGTTCGACTTTTTTCCACAAGGGACATGGATTTTTTTTTACGCTTTAATTGAAAAAAAATTAATACATTTAAAATTAGGAAATAATTAAAGGAGTAGTTCACTTCCAGAACAACAACTTACAAACAATTTACTCACTTTATTGTCATCCAAGATGTTCATGTCTTTCTTTCTTCAGTCATAATGAAAATAGTTTTTTGAGGAAAACATTTCAAGAATTTTCTCCATGTAGTGGACTTCAACAATGCCTGCGAGTTTTAACTTCCAAAATGCAGTTTAAATGCAGCTTCAAATGGCTCTAAACAATACCAACAACTGGTCATTTTCTTAAATAAAAAATGTATACTTATACACTTTTTAACCACAAATGCTCATCTTGTCTAGCTCTGCGATGCACATGCGTACTCTGTGTGCTCCGGTTCAATGCAGTTTAGGGTATGTTGAAAATATCATACCATCTTATTTTCTCCTCCAACTTCAAAATCGTCCTACGTCGCAGCAGAACTAGCAACCAAGTGTTTACAAAGTAAACATGCAAAGAAGATTAGACGGCCTTTACAAAAAAAAAGGTAAAACAGCGATGTAGGATGATTTTGACATTCGACATACCCTAACTGTCTTGAACCGGAGCGCACAGAGTATGCATGTGCATCGCAGAGCTAGACAAGATGAGCATTTGTGGTTAAAAAAAGTGTAAAAATAAAATGACCAATCGTTTCACTAGATAAGACCCTTATTCCTCGGATGGGATTATCTAGAGCCCTTTGAAGCTGCATTTAAACTGCATTTTGGAAGTTCAAACTCGCAGGCACCGTTGAAGTCCACTACACTGTAAAAAACACAATTTGTTGAGTCAACTTAAAATAGTTTGTTACCCTGCTGCCTTAAAATTTTTAGTTTAGTCAACACAAATAAGTTTATTCAAGTTAAAATGTGAAGTTGTACTAAGTGACTTAGATATTGGAGCTGACTAAACAAAAAAATTGTTTGTTAAACTTAACAGCTGTGTTTGTTAATCGGCTACCGAGAAATTTTAAGTTGAATCAACTAAAATATCTATGTTGTCACATTTTAAATTGATGAACTTTTTTTGAGTTGACTGAATTTAAAATTTTAAGGCAGCCGAGTAACAAACACAGACAAATTATTGTAAGTTGACTCAATAGATTGTTTTTTACAGTGTATATGGAGAATACTCCTGAAAGGTTTTCCTCAAAAAACAATTTCTTTACGACTGAAGAAAGAAAGAATGAACATCTTGGATGACAAGGGGGTGAGTAAATTACCTGTAAATTCGCTTCACTTTAAAACCACACTGATTTTTTTTTAATTCAATCGTAGCCTTTGATAGTCACACTATGCTATATCAAGATAGTCCTATTTATTTTAAGAGGTTAGTTCACACACACACAAAAAAAAATCTAGCATTAATTACTCACCCTCATGTCATTCCAAACCTGTAAGACCTCAGGTCATCTTCGGAACACAAATTAAGGTAGTTATGATGAAAACCGAGAGCTTTCTGACCCTGCATAGACAGCACCATAACTACCGTGTTCAAGGCTCAGAGAAGTAGTAAGGACATTGTTTCCAAAGAAAACAAAAATAATGACTTTAGTCAGCAATCTCTTCTCTTCCCTGTCAGTCTTCTGCATGACAGTATGGTTATTTTTGCACACAAAAAGTATTCTCATCGCTTCATAACATGGCTGAACCACTGTCACATGGACTATTTTAACAATGTTAACTACTTTTCTAGACCTTGAACATGTCAGTTGCACTGCTGTCTATGCAGGCTATGAAAGCTCTTGGGTGTCATCAAAAATATTTTAATTGGTGTTCCAAAGATGAATGAAAGTCTTACGAGTTTAAAACAATGTGACGGTGAGTAATTAATGACAGATTTTTCATTTTAGGGGGAAATATCAATTTAACTTCCCACAGTTTCCTCACAAACCCTCAGGGGTTGGCGAAGCCCTGTTTAGAGAACTCTGTGTATAATATAATATATATAATACAGCTCTATAATGGAAGTCATTTGAGTCAGTTTAATATGAAACCAAATAAATCATTTTGTGTCTAGCAGACCTAAAAGCAAATACATGTACCATAGATACCCTGGTGTGGACCAATGATCAAGTGATGCAGTGGGTTCAGAACATCGGCCTGAAAGAGTACAGTAATAACCTGCTGGAAAGCGGTGTGCATGGAGCTCTCATTGCTCTAGATGAGACGTTTGACTTCAGCAGCTTGGCCCTCATCCTACAGATACCCATGCAGATCACTCAGGTGAGGAGCACACAGATGTTTAAAAGCAGTTCAAAGCTGCTTACCATTCTTGGGGAGCACTTATTTAACGTTCTAGTATAGAAAACTCACTCCGATATGGTGGTTCAGTCTACTGGGAGTCTATAAAATCCTGTATCTCTGTGTCATCCAGGCCAGGCAGATTCTGGAGAGGGAATTTAATAACCTCCTAGCATTAGGAACGGATCGACGCCTGGAAGAGGTTGGTGAACATTTGCATTCTGCAGTCACAGTTTTTGAACAGTATCTTAACCCAGTTGTTGTGATGTCATTTCTTTCAACAGAGTGATGACAAGTCATTCCGAAGGTCTCCATCGTGGCGTAAGCGCTTCAGGCCGAGGGACGGCCAGGGCCTGGGTATGATGCCAGGGTCCATAGAGACTCTTCCTGCTGGCTTCCGCCTCAACACCATGTCCATTCCCCCCTCCATGGCTGCTGTGCCCAAGAAACAGCTGCAACCAGAAGGTAGAAAGGGGGGGGGGGGGTGTTTTACAAGGGTGAAATGAGTTCAGCATTGCCATTAACGCATTGCTTTTTAATGGTTGCAGTACAGTACTAACAAGTAGTGCCTTCTCGAACTCTAATTTTTTTACAGTATATCTTGCAACACTAATTGCAAAACATGAATGCATATTGACTGCGAAAGCATGCGTTTGAAGTAACTAATATTAATAGCAGAGGTCAGGGTCCATTTTGTCACTGCATGTTTTCTCCCTTCTGTGTCTCTGTGGTTCAGCAGCCGGTCCCCCGGCCCCGCAGAGACTAGACCCCTCAGCTGTCAGGACTTACTCCTGCTAACTTGCTTTTACTAATCACTGCACTCACTCTAACAGGTAAGCTGGTCACTGTAGCCTTTCTGCTCAGAGATGTTTATTGATAATCAGAATCATTTGTGGTTGGCTTGTCTTTTGTTTACTTTTTGTACACTAAAAAAAATGCTAGCTTAAAAACAATCCAGCGCTAGGTGAAACATGAACAAACCCAGCAATTGGGTTGTATTGACACAGTGGTTGGGTTAAATGTTTAATCAAACCTTCAGGGTAGTTTAATTAACTCAACTGTTTTTTTTTTTTTAAATGACTATATGACTGTTTTAAAATGAACCCAAAGAAGGTTATAAATTAAGTCAGACATATAATAAACAATTTAAAGATATTTATTATGTTTATTAAACATAATAAATGTTAACTTCCAATCTTTTTGGGTTAATTTAAAGCAAGAAATATAATAATTTTTAAGCAATAGTTAACTACCCAGAAGGCTGAGTTAAACATTTAACCCAGCTGCTGGGTTGTTTTTAACCTAGTATTTTTTTAGTGTACAGTACATGAATGGTCAGTTTTCTTTTTGAGTTTATGAATGCAAAACATAAAGGATAAGTTCACTTCCAGAACAGAAATGTACAGATAATTTACTCAGCCCCTTGTCATACAAGATGTTCATGTCATTCTTTCTTCAGTCAAAAAGAAAATAGTTTTTGAGGAAAACATTTCAGAAATATTCTCCATATAGTGGACTTCTGTGGTGCCCACGAGTTTGAACTTTGCAAAATGCAGTTTAAATGCAGCTTCAAAGGGCTCTAAACAATCCCAGCTGAGAAACAGTCGGTTATTTTCTTTCAGAAATTACAATTTATACACCTTTTAATCACAAATGCTCGTCTTGTCTAGCTCTGTGATGCGCATTCATACTATGGGTACTCCGGTTCAAGACTGTTAGGGTATGTCGAAAAACTCTCATCTCATTTTCGTTTCACTAGATAAGACCCTTCTTCCTCGTTTAGAGCTCTTTGAAGCTTCATTTAAACTGCATTTTGGAAGTTCAAACTTGCGGGCACCATTGAAATCCACTATATGGAGAAAATACCATTATTTTTTTCACAAAAAACAATTTCTTTACAACTGAAGAAAGAACGACATTAACACATTGGATGACAAGGGGGTGAGTAAATTATCTGTACATTTTTGTTCTGGAAGTAAACTAATCCTTGAAGTAGCGTAAACTTCTATAAAACAGAGAATTTAATGAAAGTTCATATAATCATGGCAACACACTAGGAACCACCTAGTAGCCAATAAAAACATCATCTGCTAGTACTGATTAGATTGCATTATTGCACTTCATAATTTTTAATGTCCTTTCAGTCTAATGGATTATATGAACATTACAATTTGTAGCATAATGTTGCTTACCACAAAGTAATATCAACTACAGGTGCATCTCAATAAATTAGAATGTCATGGAAGAGTCATTTATTTTAGTAATTCAACTCAAATTGTGAAATTTGTGTATTAAATGAATACAATGCACAGAGACTGAAGTAGTTTAAGTCTTTGGTTCTTTTAATTGTGATGATTTTGGTTCACATTTAACAATATCTCAACAACTTAGAATATGGTGACATGCCAATTAGCTAATCAACTCAAAACACCAGCAAAGGTTTCCTGAGCCTTCAAAATGGCTCAAACCAAGGTCCTAGAGTCTGGAGGAAGGGTGGAGAAGCTCTTAGCCCAAGTTGCTTGAAGTCCAGTGTTAAGTTTTTCACAGTCTGTGATGATTTTGGGTGCAATGTCATCTGCTGGTGTCGGTCCACTGTGTTTTTTGTAAACCAAAGTCACTGCACCCATTTACCAAGGAATTTTAGAGCACTTCATGCTTCTTTCTGCTGACCAGCTTTTTAAAGATGCTGATTTCATTTTCCAGCAGGATTTGGCACCTGCCCACACTGCCAAAAGCACCAAAAGTTGGTTAAATGACCATGGTGTTGGTGTGCTTGACTAGCAAGCAAACTCACCAGACCTGAACCCCATAGAGAATCTATAGGGTATTGTCAAAAGGAAAGTGAGAAACAAGAGACCAAAAAATGCAGATGAGCTGAAGCCCACTGTTAAAGAAACCTGGGCTTTCATACCACCTCAGCAGTGCCACAGACTGATTACCTCCATGCCAAAAAGAAGTCCCTACCAAGTACTGAGTACATATACAGTAAATGAACATACTTTCCAGAAGGCCAACAATTCACTAAAAATGTTTTTTTTATTGGTCTTATGAAGTATTCTAATTTGTTGAGATGTGAGCGAAAATCATCATAATTAAACAAACCAAAGACTTAAATTACTTCAGTCTGTGTGCACTGAATTTAATTATACTATGAGGAAGTTCAATGCTTGAATCTGATTGGCTGACGAATGTTCTAAAGGTGTGCATTATTTTCAAGGAAATGCACAACGAACATAGTTGCAGGCAGCTCTTGACCACATTACATACATTACACATCACTTCGCCACACAGTTATTTCAAAGGTCCTTATAGCCTAAAACAGCAAAATAAACAAAACCCACAACGACACTGGCCAAACAAATACAGTAAACAACAGGATAAAAACGCAAAATTAAGTTTTATAATGTACAAAAAGCACACACTCTTTTTCTCCCACACTTTCTCTCTTACAGACGTACACACATAACAGTCAGCACACATGTGAACATGCGCTAATGTTGTTAGCGCTGTTCTGACGATTAACAACTTAAAAACTACATGACATTTCTCACAAGCGAGGTAACGACGACACGGTTCCTGAAGAAAATGAACTTAAAGTTTCACTATAAGTAAAGACGCTGCTGCTGAACACGTTTGACAGAAGCACAGACTCACAGAGGTATTTCACAAGCTTAATCTCTTTCCGTCTGTCTGCCTGCCAGTTTGTCTGTCTAAACTACATTATTAACTGCATAGTCTGCTATCAATGGCTGAAGCGTCGTTACTAGGTCTAAAATGACGTTTTGGAATTAGCAACGAATGCATTGGAGGAGCTGCGTAAGAAATTAACCTTACTCACAATAGCGTTTTAAGGACAAAAACTGGACGAATGCCTTGAAATGTATTGTCTGATCAATGTCTTGAGGTGTGGTAACCATAGTATAAGCGGAATAATTGACTTAGGGCTGTTGAATACTTAGAAAATGATGCACTAATGCACTCCGCTTTGCGTTGTGGCCGCATCACCACCTCGGGTGTGCATTATTTTCTAGAAATTCAATGGCCCGTCGTCAATTATTCCTTACTTAATACACGAGTTTCACAATTTGAATAAACTGTTTCACAGTTTCACAGTTCACTTTTTTTTTGCTCTAGATGGACATTTGACATTTGCGCTTACATCTTTTGTCGTGTCTGCTGCATGACACAGCATTTAAATGATGTCTCTGACTGAAATATGTAGTAGAAAACCCATGAAAGATTAGTTTATATTAGTTTAAGTCCACATCATTTTATACATATTTTGGACTATGGGGGGCACCATTATTTTTGATGACGTCAAATGGTTGCACTCTGTAAGCTACTTTTACCGCAACACAACTTGGAAATAAAATACTGATACGATGCCATATTGTGCAGCTTTTGGTTAAAATTTTCAGGTTAAAGGTAACAAGAGAAACGATGTAAGTCTTCACTGCTTTCCTAGCAATAAGAAGAGCAGAAAAGAATAGGAAGTGTAGAAAGCCTGTAAATGAATATAACTTCCTAAAGACCCACGTCTGTGTTCTCTCCACTTTAGTCCTGATGCCTTTAAGGCACAGCAGTAGTAGACCACAGCTACTGAAAGGGCTTACAAATGTTAGAGACAAGAAATGCTAGATGCTGACACTTGTCATGACACTGCATCCACTGAAGAAGTTTCAAAAGAAACATAGATTTCACTCAATATCTGGGGCCGTTTAGACTCCTTGTGGGGAAAAAAACGATGGTACGGCATTTGGTTTAAGTCTACACTTATATTCATCACCTGTAAGCTCTTTTAGTAGCTGTGGTCATCATATCAACGTTTTATTTGCTGAATTGTATTGCAGTAAAAATAGCAACAGGTACCACCAGTAGCTAGTCACCGAAAATAATGGCACCCCCTATAGTACAAAATATATATAAAACGATGTGGATTTTTTAAATAACGTGAATCTTTCATGGGTTTTCTACTACATATTTTAAGACGCATGACATGAGGTAAAAAGGTAGCAGGACAGGACAGCTAATGTTTACACTGAGTGACATGCGTTACATTAAGGCCGCGTGTCCACCAAGGCATTTTTAGCCAGCTGAAAACGCTGAGCTCAGATGAGCGCAGCGTTTTACTCAAAGTTGAACACTTTCGGCGCAGAGGAAAAAACGCCCGAACGCTCAGCGCGAACAAGACGCTCAGCGCTCGGCACGCTCCTGGCATTTTTAAAAACACAGCGCTTCCATTAAGAACAATGGAAAAAATACGCTAGCCACGGGGAAAAACGCCTTGGTGGACACGCAGCCTAACTTGTATCGAACCCTGAACATACACACATATTTAAGACTTCAAAAACATGACTTTGCTTCTGTTATCCTTTGATTTTCCTGCCAGTGCATTCCCACTACCTGTACGGACACATGCTTGCGGCCTTTCGAGAATGAAATATGCCAAAATCTGGGACACCTTGAAAGGACGAGGGAAGGGTTAACCTCCGCCCCTCCCCCTTGTCCTGAACAACACCAGAGCTTTCTTGGACACCGTGCAATAGAGGGGGACAGAAAGATGACTTTGGAACTCTGAGCGCATGGAAGGCATAGAAAATCTCGTCATATCAGCCGTTTCCCAGTAATCCCGGTTCTATAGTCTTTGTGGTGGTCGTACTTAACTGGTGTACTTGGCCCTGTAGTCTGTCAGTGCTAGTCTGCTCCTTTGGGTGTGCCGTTGGCATTTTACTGTATAAGGCTTTCTCCCTTTTGGTTATGCAAAATATTAATCAACGTCTCTGTATATATTAAAAAAAAACTGAAAATTATGCTATTATGTTTTTTATGGAAATATATATCAGACTTGTATATGGAGATGAATATATCATACAGATTTTAAAGTCTCAGTTGTGACTGTTTCCTGTCGGTTAGACAGCTCTGTCTGCTAGAACGCTGTTGTAGTTGGTGACTGAAGAAACGTGTGTTTGTGTTCACATCAGCAGTGCTTATCCACCTAACACACTTCCAGGACTTCGAGATCGTATAAAGCCATGATGCTCAAAATCGTCAAGCATCAGGGAAAGCAATAGACTTCAGTTCACTTAGCATCAGGAGAAGAAAACAAAAAAGATGCACGTACGGTATGTAGGACCTGCGAACAAATGTGATCTTCGCCACTTGAAATTCAGCATCACGACAGGAGCCAATGATTCTCGAGCAACCTACCTACCAAACCAGTAAAGAGTGCGTGTTAGTGTTGGGCATTTCTTCATTTTTTAAAAAACAGTATTTTCTGTAATTCACAGGATGTATCGTGCTATTGTGGCAGCTACTGTACTGTGTGAATATGTGTGTATGTGTATTACAAGTGTTACACAATGCTGACAAATCATGTTCTTACTTTAAAAGTGCTCTCTATTAAAAAAAAGTATTAATAGAAGTGACTGTTTTTCATTTTATACGCACACAAAAAAGTCATCATCATTCTTAAGTCTGTCCTATGAAATGAATGATTAAAGTCTTGTTTGTGCTGTGTGGGACACTGTTGGCATTGGGGCGTCCGGTGGAGCATGCATGCCACTAAACTTGACAATCACTGTAGCATCTCTTGCCTCTCTTTCTCGCTCTCAGTCGACATTACCACAAACCTAAAGGAATATATCATAAATCAAACACTTGAACTTGAAATCCTGTGGTGTGCTGCTCTTTTTTAAGCCTCGATCTGCCAATTGTGCCTAGCTTCTCGCAGCCAGTTTAGTTGATTCTGCTTCATTTTTAATGCCTCTTTTGTGTTAATATCTATTTGATCTTATAGTGGCTTGCTAAAAAAATGCCTTGACGAGGACCAAGTTAGTACAATGACAAAACGTTTCCCTGATGCGACGGTGGAGGAGTAACTGAAGCCTCTTGCTTTGCAGCATGTTCTCCTGTGATGGTCATTTTTACGCTAATTAGTTTCTGTAGCTCTTGACAGTAATGTGAACTGTAAAACAGGTGCAGGTCTCTCTCTCTCTCTCTCTCTCTAACCCTCACAAGCTCTTTCTCTTTTGTGTGCATGTAAGGTTTAATGTGTGTGTAAATAGATGATTTATGTATATAATTCTGTATAGAGTAGATGCTAGATTCCACATAAAGCATGTGGTTGAACAAGTGAGACTTTTTTTTCTTTTAATGTGATGTTTGTTTAGTACTGCTCAGTTTTTTTTCCACTTTAAATGTAAAAAGCTGTCACAAATAAATAATTATATATGAATATATAAAATAAATATTTACCTTATGTATTATAAATCATTTCATGGATTTTTATTGGTGTTTTTAGTGCTTTCTTGCATAAAAGTCTAAAGCTGAAGCATGTTTTTAAAGGTGAATAGGAATGATGGGAGAGTAAGCTACTTACCAATTAAGAATGGCAATTTTTGATAATTCCCTTGATGGATTGTCATTTACATGAACATCAATTAATCGATTAATCATTATCGAAAGTAATCGGTTTACACAATCGGTCACGTTTTGGTCAGTTATCTGGATGTGTGGCCTCGAATGTAAACAACAGCATTTATTGCAGGTGCTAACGAATGCGTTGTTCTGCTAATTTATCTAAACCACAGAAAAATCGTATGAAAGTTGCTAAATCATGTAGAAAAGAACTTAAGCAGGAAAGGGTGCAAATATTTTTACAAACTAAAGTTAATAGGTGGTAAAGATACGTATGAGAAGAATTAATTAAGATACAAGGCTTATATTTCACCTACCTGACCGAAAATCATAAGAACAAACACAAGTTTGGTCAAGATTCTTGCCCTGGAAATCCTGGTTCAGTTTGGCCAACCACAAATGACACTTGTTCCTCAGATAGTTTTTTTGCATTCTTCTCCTTGATTTGTTACAACTTTTGTCAGTCTGTAGTTCTCCAGATGTCATTCCTAGTCCGACCGATTAGTAGGCTACAACCCAAAACATGACAATAATTGATCATTTTCAGCAGCATTAATCAGCAAAATATACAAGTTTCGTTCGGTTCAGTGGCACTGTTTACATTCAGTGCCGCCAAAATGTCCTATTGAAGATGCGACGTAAAACACAGTCACCTGCATGAAAGGATGTGCAAATTCCACTCAGAATGCCAGCTTCCTCGCCCTGTTGACTGTTTCATATCCTGTCATGGAGACCGCTGAATGCGCCTTTTAAAATAAAATGATTCCAAACGTATTGTTACCGCTGTATCGCGCGTCAGTGAACCGCTTCCTCCGGTGGTGCTACGGCAAAACGCTCTGTTGCTCATATGAAACATTTTTATGTAAGTATTATGAGAATTTTTTTATAAAGAGATAATAAATCTAATAACTTATAAGAAAAATAATGGGTTAGCAGGCAAATGTTCGTGCCGTCCGAGCCCATACATTTAAGCCATCGAGTGTTTCCATGACGCATCATCAATCGGCAATATTCAAGTAAACAATGTCACTAAACAGAAACTAACAAAACTCGCTTATTTTGCTGATTATTGCTGCTGAAAATGGTCAACTAATGGGCTGTACTAATCAGTAGGATCAGATCAAGGAAAAAAATCTGTGTGCAGAACTAAATGTGTTTGTTGGCCAAACTGAACGAGGATCTCCAGGACAAGAATCTTGACAACGTTCGTGTTTGTTCTAATCATTTTCAATCAGGTAGGTGAAATACTAGGCTAATATCTTAATTAATACGGCTTCTATCTATCTTTACCACCTATTAACTTTAATTTGTCTAAAATATTTTGCCCTTTCCTTCTTACTAAGTTCTTCTCTATATTATTTATCAGTTTCCACACATTTTTTTCAGTGGTTTAGACAGCATAAATTAGCAGAACAACTTATTTGGCTGTACATTAACTGTGCAGCTTAAGCTGTTGTTTACATCCAAGTATGGCCAGTATGGCTGCACATCTGGGTAACTGACCAAATAGTGACGTAAGAGCTTTCTTTGTTTTCTCTTTTGCAAGTTGGTCACGAATTTCCACATATTTAGTAATATTTATTGTTTATTTTTATCATTTCTTTCCTCACCATCTCATCCTCTAATTTTATTTTATTGTCATTCACTTTTAATCTTTTAATCTCTTTCTGTGGTAAACATGCGAGAGTGAAATAAAAGATTTTGTGGCCATGAATTAATTTGTTCTTATGATTAATTTGTTCCCTCATTTTAGTTATAAATCACGGAAATCAAAGCAAACTAATGAAACATGGACTGTGGCCACAAATTGAAAAACCACAGAAAGAAGGTTCTTCAGATTATAAAAAGGTAAGAAAGAGATGGTTCTTATAAAGAACCTTTGCCTGAATGGTTCTTTGTGAAACCAAAAAAGGTTCTTCTATGGCATTGCTGTGAAGAATCTTTTTAAAAACCTTTGTTTGTATAGTGCAGTTTTACCATTTACTGCACGTTGTTATTCTTCTTGTTATTTTCCTATAGCGGATAATGAACCCGAAGTCTCGCCCATAGGCTTCCACAATGAAGAAAAAGCAGGATAGACAATTCATTGATTGTTGATTAATTTCTAACAAAACAATTATTTAGATAAAATCGCAAATAAAAAAAGGAAATAACATGAATAAATACAAATACACAACAATCTTTATTATAAAAGTCAAATAAATTATTCCAAACACACAGAAAAATACAAAATAAAATAACAAAACCACTCTGTAGAAAATAGGAACATATTTACATGACTGGCATTCGGAACTAGTTTAAATTAAGCAGAAATTGGTCAAAACCAGAAGTAAAACATTGGACCCACAAATGTTTTTTTGTTGGTAAGCATAAAGCACACACAAACAGAATGCAAAAATAAAGGAATCGAGGGAAAAAGTACAAACTATGAAATTATGTATCAGCCTGTCTGACTGTCTTAAGTTTAAGCAGGAATTAGGCTTCAAATTTGTTCTTATTCCCACAGAGATAAGAAAGAATTGGAAATATTTTTATATGGACCTCAAGATTTGTCTGGAAATTAAGCCCCCAAGGCTTTTAGGACTTTTAAAAGGTTCTTCAATCACCTTGGGTGTCATACATAGTGCTGTCATGGTCGGTGAAAGCTGGTCTGAACTTAACGGTGCCGTCACCCTCCTCATTTATTTGCTTATGTCCACTGAATAGACGACCGGAGTCACCTCTGTTCCTGTAATGCTGTCCACAATAGAAGTCAGGGACCTCAGGTTGGTTTGCTCCGAGGAGTCGTCGTTCAAGAGATCTGAGGAAATTAGAGAGCACTGTCACATGTCTGCCAGGCAAGTCGTTCAAACCTTACATCTTTATGTACATTTAATAGATGTTTTCAAATGCTAGGCTAGTGAGTGTAGATATGGTGGCCTTACCCTCATGGGTGGAGCTGTAGACGGGGGCGCAGTGCTCAGACGCACTGCTCCACTCTGGACTGCTACAGCAGGTGCTGCCAGAGCCCTGATCGCTAGAGGACGACACCTGTTACACACAAACACACGCACACACTACTGTCAGTCACATCACCGGCTAGACCCTAACAACCGTCATAAACCAGCCATGAATCAAGCACTGCGTTCTGCAACCGATTATCCTTTACACGTTTGATTTGAGTGATTTTAAATGGGTGTTCTAATGTTTTAAAAAATGAAATATGCTAATCATTGTATTACAAACTGATATGACAAAAAAAACTTGACATATGTTCACAGTTAATGAGAAAATCGAATTTAGCTTAATGCGTAGGTTAATGCGTTATGTATTTATTTATTTTATTATTATTTTTTGTAAAGCATGCTGCATTTAGGGCTGTATTTAGCCTTACATTTCTGACTTTACTGACACAAATAATCTCAATTAATGAATGTATAAAAAATAAAATTACTTTTATTGTTTAAATTTAATTTTCAACAAATTTATTTATTTATTTTAATTTATTTGTTCTTTTTTTGCAATGTATTGTCATTTAAGGCTTAAATGTAATTTATTGTTTGAATTTCTATATATATATATATAATCCCCTTTTTTGCAATGCAATTTCTTACTTATGCATTTAAAGCTGTATTTAGCCTTAAATAAATTTAAATAATAGTATGTATTTTTTCTATTTATATATTTAATAATCTCAGTTAATGAATGTATGAAAAAATGCAGTTTAATTAATTTCTAAATTTCAATTCAAATAAATGTATATATTTTCCATTTCTTTATTTTAATTTATTTTACATTTAATTTTTCTGCAATGCATGCCAATTTCTGACTCAATTTAAGGCTTAAATCTCTGACTTTACTGACAACTTGACAAGTAATTTAAATTAATGAATGTATGACAAATGCAATTAAATTATTACTTTTTTATTTTGATCTACTTTTTTTTTTTTTTACAATTCATGTTCATTTTTTTTACTTTACTGTCATCTTGACACATATTCTCATTTAATGAATAAATGACAAAATATATCTGAGTGGGTTAATTTTTTTAAATAGTTTTTGGTATTAAATGCCCACAGCACTATATACTATCAAAAGAATACCTGATTAATTCATGTGCTTTCCAATAACCTTGAATTGTAAAAAAAAAAGTGCCTGTTACAGAATTACAGTCATTGAAAAAAGCCAACCGTACACCTGCCTCTAATTCCCCGATATTCACTCACCCCTTGAGGAGCTGCGGCTCTGTAATGCAGGTTTCCCTGCTCATGTTCCTGCTGGTTAAGAGAGCTGACCAGTGCCTGGAGCCTCTCGATGTACTGGATGGCGCTGCGCAGGATTTCCACCTTGGGCAGCCTCTGGTTGGGATTCATGAGCGTGCTCCTCTTGAGAGCCTCAAAGGCCTCGTTGACTTTCTTCAACCTCCTCTTCTCCCTCAAAGTGGCGGCTTTCCGTCGATCCATGGTCACGGACTTGCGCTTGCACACCTTGCAGGCCCAGGGCAGACACTGACCCGGACAGTGCTGCTGCTCCTGGTGAGGAGACATGGACAGAGCGAGGCTAGAAGACGGAGATGGTTTGTCCTCCAGCCCCACACCGTTTGACAGCAGCCTTCCGTCTCCACACAAGCCCATCATGGAGCTTCGGTCCTGATATCCAGCTTGGTCGAAGCCTCCGGTCAGCCGGGACTGGAAGAAGTTATCACCGCCTTCGTAAAAGCGCTGATCTGCAAAGAAGTAGGGGTTGGTCTCGAAAAGCTCCATGTCTTGTTGGAATTAGTGTCCACCGGCTCTGCTGTGTCTTCTCTGAAAGCGTTATAGGTCCTTTGCGGTTCTTGCGAGGGTGAGTGGGTGTTTCCCCCCGGAGCTGAGCTCGTGCTGAAGAAGATCTGTGGACGACAACTGCTCCACACCAACTGCAGTGGTGGCATTTAAACTCTCTGCCTGGTGTTAGATCAGTAGGTTAAATATAGCCAGGGCTCTGAGAAACCTGACCCTGCGTTTAGCTGTTGCCACACATCTAAACTTTACATCTCTTTTCATTCCCCAATCTTCTGGGGATTTGGGACCGGTTTGCTTCAAGAACGGCGTCAGGCCGCTGTTGAAAGTCCAGGAACTTGATCTGGGTGCCATGGAAATCAAACAGACTACAGCAGATATGAAAGATCCACTACGGCTCCTTAATTAACTGATCCAAATCCTTGACAGACAGTATCACCGTCTCTTCTGAAGCAGAAAAATATGTTGTCACTTTTTTTGTATTATTAACAGTTCCTTGTCTCTGTAACTTGGCTGGGAATTCATAACTGAGGGTGTCTGTTTGGAAAAAGCTCATAAATTGGAAATTAGATATTATATAATAGTATATAATAACAAATAATCTCTCTCTCTCTCTGTCTGTATATTTATTTATCAAATGAATAATTAAATTACGTATTTGTGTGTGTCTGTGTATATATGAAAAGTTTGTTTCCAAAAACAGTTTTTTTCATTTTCAAAAATCATGTTTATGATGTTATCATGTTTTTGTTGAATTTTTTTGAGTTAGCAATTTTTGTTTAGTTCTTAAAACTTAAGCAAAACAACCTAACTGCGGTTTGATTGAGATTAATTGGAATGCAAAATGAAAACATGATTTTGAAAAATTGTTAAAATTGGATTCAAATTATTATTACAGTTATCTGTTTTTGCAAATGAACTCTTTATATTTTAATGCATATATTATGTATATTATTACACACACAATATTAGTCAAAAATTTCTGCTCTTATGTTATGCCAGTCTTTTTCTAAGCCTTTTTGTCAGTCTTTGAGAATGTCATTATTTAAGTAATCATTTTCTGTACACATTGTATTGTACTATATAACATATAATAAAATAGAAATGAATAATTTAATAATAATAATAATAATAATAATAATATATTAATAAAAATGTTTAACAATATAATAATGGTAATATAAAATATTCTCAATCTTATAATGTGATGTGAATATAATATTGCATTTTAATATAAAATATATAAATGTCTTAATAAAAATATTTAAATAATAATAAATATATTAATATATATATAAACATCTTAATCTTATTATGTTGTGTAAATATATCAAAAATTTAATTTTAGTATAAAATAGAATATAGACTTGATATATTACAAATATTTAAATAATAATAATAATATATATGAATATATAAAATAATCTCAATCTTGTAGTGTGCTGTGAATATAATATATATTTATATATATTATATTAATAATATATTCTAAAATATTTAAATTATATATATATATACTACTATAATATATATACTATAAAATTATATAATATATATATAATCATCTTCTCAATCTTATAATTTGCTGTGAATATAAAAAAAATATATAACATAGAAATTGTTTATAATTAATATTTAAATTGGTCATCTTCTCAACCTTTTCCAATCAACTCATAATGTGCTATTATTAATAATAATAATGATTAGTATATTTTAATATATTAATAAATATAGCACTGTATAATATATTTCAAAATAAACATTTATAAATAAACTATTTATATTATAAATATTTATAAATATATGAATTTATTTAAAAATCTTTGTCCTATTTTTATTTTTATTTAGACTTTTCTTTTTAAAATCTTTATAGTATCTGCTGTGTTTATACGTTGCCCTGTAATCTCAGGCATTGCTTCAGTAAGATAGACCTTGGTTGTCCCTGACCCCTAAAAGTGAGGTAGGCCGGACGCTGGAAATCCCTAATGGACTCGTCTGGGCTCATTGCTCACATGCTAATTCACAGGAGCTTCCGCTATGTCCCCTAATGAATCCACAGGCTTATTTATGGTTACTGACACCACCACAGCTATTCAAGGTTCATGTAGTACATGGTGAAGGGGGTTTTCACTATGATATTTTCCCTAAGTGACAGTAAGCTGAACACTTCTACACTGTTATTTGTGAAAGTGGTCCTTGGAAACCCTTGTAACCATCTCTGGTTTATGAATGTAGAAGTAGGGGACCTGTTTCACAATTTAAACGTACCTTCTGCCCTTGTCCAGCACAGGTCCGAGACGGGACGTCCTGCGGTGCTCTCGTCATGGTAACCCAAGCTTCCATCCCTGGCAGGATTAGGAGGCTGTGCAGTTGGCTGTCAGGTTAAAATGTGATGGATGATCACTGATGGTTGAGGAGCACAATGGGGCCTCTGTGGCTGTCCAGGCTGCAGGAGAGCAGTGTGTCCGAGTCACTCACCCCGGACCTTCCCTTAGCCTACTGTCAGCAGATACAGAGGATGGCAGGGTGACAGGTCTATGCAACTACACACACACACACACACACACATAAAAACACACCACCCAGGAACTCTTCCTGAAGAGGAAAACACTTTCTCAGCATTTTTAGTAAAGAGGTCAGGTTGCTAATGACATAACACAGGTGTCCTGCTCAAAAGGAGTATCACAAATAATGTCTGTGACAAATATCTTTTGGAAAAAAAAAAAAAAACTTCATACTGGTTTTACACATAGTTTTGAAAATCAGTTGTTTAAATACCAAAAAAGTTTCTGTTTAATGACTAGGGGTGTAACCAGCAGTGTTGGGGAAAGTTACTTTTAAAAGTAATGCATTACAATATTGCGTTACTTCCTAAAAAAGTAACTAATTACATTACTTGCTTACTTTTTATGGAAAGTAATGCGTTACATTATTTTTGCACATGTTAGTTTTTTTAAATCTGGGCAGGGATTGCTTGTTTGTTGCAAATATGAAGGCCCTTTCACACCAAAAAGTTAGATGAATAAGCAACAACAATAAAAAATGTCAAAAAAAAAAAAAAATCAATCTTATTATATGCTGTGATATATTTTTTAATGCAATAAAATTTTGTTTTATATAAAATAAAATATAGAAATAATATATTAATATAAAATATTTTAATTGGTCAGCTTTTCAATATTTTCCACTCATTATTTGCTATTAAAAATAATACATAGTATATTTTGATATATTATTGAACAGAGCAATGAAGAATATTATATTTTAAAATAATTTATATTTTAAATAATAATAATAATACTTATTTTACAAAATAATTATAAATAATAAATGCATTAATATATTTAAAATCAACTGTTTCATAATCTTTGTCTATTAACACATCATTTGTTGTTGTTTTTTAACCACCATGTCTGTACATTAATCTTATAATTATGTTTATTTAATAATCTCAATAATTATTTGTAAACATTTTAATCACATTTTTTAAGGTAAAACATTTTTAACACTATCTATAACCAATACTTCATTAATATCATTACAATTCCAGTTAGAGACTCCATATGACATTATATTTGATCTATTTTCTATATGATATATTCTATTTTCTACATGATATATTTTATCTTTTTTTTATTACTAGGCAATTGAGCGGTTTTGTTAACATATAGTGAAATTATATAAGAAATATCAATTAAATTTCCCTTTCATTTTTTACTAGGGGAAAACAAAAAAGGACATAAATCTAAAGTCTACTTTAACTATTAGGTCTAGTTTAACTATTTCGCTATTAACTATTTATTAGGTTCAAAATATGATTATGATCATTATGGTCAGGGTCAAACTGAACATAATTGGATTCAATACAAGTGACCAAAAGCTGAAATGAAACAAAAATATATTTTAAAACTGCATCTTGTGCTCTCTTAAAACAGTAGAGTTTGGTGCTGTTCCAGCAACTGAATATGCAGGAACTGATAAAAATGTGCACCTTCAAAGCAGTGCACAGAAAGTTTGTTCAGATAAAAGTGTCTGCCAAATAACTGACAAGAAACCGAGATAACAAAACACATTTAAAAAATATCTGTACTAGTCCATGCACAGACTTGCAAAATACATTTAAAATGTCTGTGCAGCTACTGTTAACATTCTCAGACATTAAAACAGTCTACTATGAGGTAACAGTTGCCATGCAAACAATCATTTTCATACAACTTCACCTACTTAAAGTCACAACTAGCTGTATCAAGTTCAAGTGTGCCTGACTACCGGCGAGCATGCTAGAAACACAGGTTTATCACTGGGGATTGAGTAGATCCTTGACCAGACAGATGATATCAGTCTATTTGAGTGGGTCTTAGGTGTAAGGCGACATGGTGTGCTGCCCTGTCACTGAAAACAGTGTGCCACTTCTCTTCACTGACAAGCAGCAGCACATTGCAGGACAGCTGGCAGAAAGGGAGGAGGAGAGAGGGGGAATTGGCTTCTTGTGAAGAAATGCCCAGAACGTGGCTGCATTAGCCATGGAATGCTCACTCTTCACTCATATTTGGCTCTCGAGCCCTAGAAAGATATTATGGCCTGCGTTATTGCTTTTAGGAGAGGGAGTAGTGACTGGAACAGATGCTCAGATCCTCTGGACCGCAGTGCTGAGCTGGTCTAGCAACAGGTTCAGGGGGTTTTGTCAGGGACTCTCTCTTTTCAAGCACCTCTGTTATGACTTCTAAGCACGCCTCGTCAAATACGTGTTTGGACACTTGAGACGTACTTAAAAGTGTAAGATTGTGAATTACATAAGAAAATATTCAAGCAAATGCCATTTATTTTACAGAAGGACAAAAAAGTACAGTGTAAAAAGTCTCGCGTCAAGTGTCCAAATATTTCGGGGGCCGCTGTAAATGCCAAAAAAGGCACTGTAGAAACTGAGAAGGGGATTGTTTGTCTGTCTGGTCCTCCGTCAAAACATTTAGTCAAATCTGTCTTCTAAAATGTTTGTCTTTTACACTGCCAAAAAATAAATAAATAAAAAATTATTTACACATAAAGATAAGTTTAATGGAGAAGCTCAATTGCATAACATAAATCTTATGTTCTGCAACTTGTGTATTTACTTAATAGTGGTGTCAATCGATTAAAAAAATGAATTAATTACACATTTTTTTCTGAAATGAATCGCGATTAATCCTACCTGACATTAACGCTTTTAATTATATTTTTTATACTGCAATAATTTTACATTCATGCTTCAAATTAATGTAGAAGCTACATAAAAACGTATATTTGTAATATATTTCCCCCCTAATATTTAACCATTGAATATAACCATTTAACATTAAGTATAACTGAGAGCTATCACATTTATTAGACTTTAAAAATAACTTCTAATTTAAGTGAACTTGAAATAATCTTCACATAAACCTAGTATAATAAATGTCATAGGCTATAGGTTAGCTAGTGCCCTTCAGCAAGAAAATATCCTAAAGTTATGTAAATTAGTTATTAATTTCCTCTTTTTAATTTTGTTGTTTGATTAGCAGCTGTTTATTAGGATATTTTGGCTGTTGCTGCTGAACTTGATGCGGATATGACACTGCTTTAAATGTAACCTATAAATAATAAATACTTACATGCACAGTTTTAAGGCAGCTTTAATCGCCTTTTTGTAACTTCATGTCTTAACTGACGAAATACGACTTGCTCGCAGCATCATTTGGGTTTGAATATGATACGGCGCTTTAATATAGCCCAATACAGCGCGCGCACAGTATAACGGCTGACGGGACAGGTAAATTGTTTTTTACCGACATATATGCCTGACAACATCTCATCTGACCGCAGTTGTTTTACTGAAACTCCTCGTCACCGGTACCGTTTCCGCTAGTTTGACTCGCGTCTGGTGCTGAAGTGAAGTTGGAGCTAAAGTCTCCTGTTTGATGTGCTCGTAAAGACGCTCTGCGCATTTCTTTGCCGGTTGTGAGTTGGGTGGCCAAACCTAGCCCCGCCCATGCGTTAATTGCGTTCAATATTTTTAACGTGTTAAAATGAAAAAATTAATCGCCTGCGTTAATGCGCTAATTTTATCACCACTATAAATTATTAAACAAATTTTCTAAAGTGAAGTTTAGATGGAGAATGACAAACAGCTCATACTTTATTTTTGAGGATGAACAACCTTTTTTTGTAGTTTTGCCTGGTTTTATAAAGTCTGTGTGCATTATTTAAATAACTATACATCCATTTATGCAGTTTTCAGTATGAAAACCAGTACCAGTACCAATAATTAAAACAATTAAATAAGTAGCCTACTAAAATGACTAAAACTAAAACTGTAATGTTAAATGTATTTTTTTTTAAATAATAAAAAAATACAAAAGTGTATAAGACTATTAAGAGAACTAATTAATTATTTTAGATTCTAAATTATATTGATTATAAATTAATTACAAATAAAGGCTCATTCAAAATATGAATAAACACTATAAAAGTATAAAAATAATACTAAAATATCACTGCCTGGACCTGTGTTTGTACTGTCTTTAGGGCTCTCAGTCAGAAAGAAACAGTAGTGGACAGGGCCTTACAATGCGATAGTCACTGGTCTCTTTTATCAGGTTATAATCCTCTACAACAAACAGAATGGAAAGCATGTGCGTGTGCAGCTGTCGGTGTCTTAGTGCAAGTGGTGTCATGTTAAGTCACAGGAATGATCCTGGCTCTCTGAGCACCATGACTGCCTCACCCCTCAGTGGCACGCTACTCACTGTTAGTAAATGCCTCTCTCCAAGAGACCACAAACAAATCGGCCTGGCTGTAGGAACGAAAAGAAGAACAGCACATAAAAATAATTTGGTGCTTCCACCACCATATTCTGTTCTACTGCTTTTAATGTGTGATGTATGAAACATTAGGATGTTTTTTTTTGATGTCCCTCTGACAAAAACATTGTTCGCTTGTGTTCTGATAAGATTCTAAACATTGTAAACAAGTAAGGCTACATGAAACATCATGAAAGATGATACTTACAGAATATCAATAGAAATAGGACAAACATAATGTTACTTCAATCTGCAAACCCTACAGGGAACATACAGTAGGTGTTAAAAACGAGATGCCAGCAAATTGTATTTCATTTCAGAATTTTTGCAATTGACTCTGAATCAATTTCATACTCATATTGTCGAAAAAAGGGGAAGTGAAGTAAGCTCTAACAGTAAACAGTGCAATATGATTGATAGTGTCAACAGCGCAGCTATTGACCACGCAGCTTAACTTGATGAACTCTGATAGGTCAATAGAGTGTTTTCACGACACGTCAACAATGTCGAACCAAACAAAACTTGCATATTTAGCTTAGTATTGCTACTGAAAATGGTTAATTATTGTCATGTTTTGGGCTGTACTAATTGGTCGGACCGGAAAAAAAACATTTGGTGTACTATAGACTGCCAAAAATTATAACAAATCAAGGAGAAGAGTGCAAAAAACAAAAGGCGTTTGTGGTTGGCCAAACTGAATCAGGATTTCCAGAGCAAGAATCTTGACAACATTTGTGTTTGTTCTTACCATTTCCGGTCAGGTAGGTGAAATCTTAGACTAATTTTTAAATTAATACTGCTCATATGTATCTTTACCACCTGTTAACTTTAGTTTGTCAAAATATTGCACCCTTTCCTTTCCTGGTTTAGCAGCTTCCACACATCTTTTCCTTGGTTTAGACAGCATAAATTAGCAGAACGTGTTTAGTACATTAACTATGTAATTCGTGCTGTTGTTTACATCCGAGTATCGCCAATATGGCCACGCATCTGGGTAACTGACCAAAACGTGACACCCTCTATAAAAGTGTAAACCCTCTATTTGACATTAAAGACAACATATGTTTTTTTTATCAGTGTTGGGGGTGACGTATTTCAAGTAATTTGAGTTATGTAATCAGATTACGTAAAAAAAAAAGTAACACCAGTTATCTTTTGTTTCCTTTATGTATTTAATCCCATTTTATTAACCGATGTCCTTGATGCTGACCTTTGTTGATCCAATTCAACCATAATAAGCAAAACTTACTTTAGATTAACTGACATTTGTGCTTCATTTTTCTCATTGCTGAAGAGTGTTGAACTACGTTTCCTACAGTTCTACTGTACAGACGTGAATTTACTTTTCCTTCAGCCTTAGGCTTATTTATTTCACTTTTTGGTGTGAAATGGCTTTTACATTTGCTACAAATCTGACTTTTTATATTAAAAATAAACAAACAAGCTCTGCCCAGATTAAAAAAGTAACGCAAAAGTAATGTAATGCACTCATTTCCATAAAAAGTAATTTTAAAAAAGTAATTTTGTAATGCATTACTTTAAATGTAACTTTCCCTAATACTGTTTTTTATAATAATGAGATTATATTGGCCCTTAATGGAAAAGTTTATTTCTGACCCTGCAGTAAATTATCTGTTCATTTCAGGATCTTTGCAGTTGACTTTGAGTCGATTTCAGACTCATATTTTCGATTCTTAAAAAAGTGAAGTGAGGTCACATAGTAAACAATGTAATATTAACAATATACGATTGATAGTGCCAAAAACTATATTTTCTTTTCTAAATCTAATATTTATTACCACACGGCTTAACTTGACAAACTCTGAGTAGCCAATAGTGTTTTCACATGTCATCAGTCGGCCATATTATTGGCACTGGATGTAAACAATGCCACTGAACCGAACAAAACAAAATTTTGCTGAGGGGGGACAATAAACATAAAATTTCTCAAGAGCATTTTTTTAATGGGACACAAATAATACAGCCAAAATTAGCTAGGATAGATATGTGTACACAGCATAGCATTGAGACAGTGTTTAAATATGAGTTAGGTTATAGGTTCACCACGCGGTTCAACCTTATAATCGCTCATAGAAAAATATATTGGATTCATGTTTTTGTCATGACTAATTTATTAATGATCCAGCATCATCTGTATTAAAGAGAAAGAATCACTTCACCCGATGTTTAAAGTGAATAAAATAGCCTTGGCCTAAGTATCATGAAGAACTTTGCTCTCTCAATGGACTTGTGTGTGTATCAGTAAATGGGGAAAGCAGGCTGTGGACCAAACCACTGTGAGGCAATGGAGAGGGGATTCAAAACATTTAAAACAAGTTTCGTTTTATATTGTTTTACTACTTGCACAGTTATTTTAAATATATATCCATTATATTATTTACAATACACAGTCACTTGTAATTATATTTTTAGGGGGGCAATAAAAGTTATTGCCAAAATTTGTAACAAATGAGGGAGAAGATTGAAAAAAAAAAACTGTTTGAGGAACAAAAGGCGTTTGTGGTTGGCCAAACTGAACTAGGATTCCAAACACATTTGTGTTTGTTCTTATCATTTCTGGACAGGTAATATCAATTTCAATTAATACTGCTTTTATGTATCTCGAATCGTAAATGAATGAACTTTGTTGTCACAGGTGCTTTGAAACACGCAGCGTTATGTGATGACGTAATTTCAAGTAGAACAGGAAGACAGGACGGGACATATCCAGCAGCCCCGCCCCTTTTTAAAATAGCCAATCACGTTTCGTTTATATCACATTTTGGGCTAGAGTTAAGCTCAGTAAAGCAGCATTTGACAGCTTATGACAGCCACAATCTCATCCATATTGCTATAAAATATACCATTCTGTGTAAAATTCAAATAGGTCTGATACATCTTATGGTCAACATTGAAGGCAGTTTTTAAAGAATTATATGAAAAATAGAATTTGTTTAAAAAGACAACATTCATTTGAAACATTACAAATGCTTTTATTGTTATTTCTGATCACTTTAATGCTTTCTTACTGAATATAAGTATTCATTTTCTTCAAAAATAAAAATTGTACTGATCCCAAGCATTTGGACTGTATTGTGGTATGTTCTAACGGAAACTAATATATTTACAGCTATCATTCCTTATAACATCAGATGGGTTATCCCTCTATTCATCTTATTCAGACATTATTTCCATAAGTCATAACTGTGTCAAATTAGCTTGTAGCCTGTTTTACAGCAGTACCAACCTCATGTGGCAAACTATTAATCACCTTCTTAAACTGTGGCAATGTGACTGCGGCCTCTCATGGGTCATTTAAATAGACCAGACAAGCCGTTAACGATACATCACTTTCTAAGAGCATAATCATGGCGGCCATCCATGTGGGAAGCTAGTGGAAACACCTCTTGACAACAGCATCATAGAACAGCTGACAAACCCATTAAACCCCCATAATATGCTGCACTGTCCTTCCAAGAGGCTTCATGGAAACAAAACAAAACAAACGGAAAAAAACGTTTTCATGTAATGTAGGCCTATTAATGCTAAAAATGGATCAGCTAGAGTATGACCTCCCTATGAATTGTTTGCAGCGCCGGTCAAGATCAAGACTGGATGTCCATTCTGTGTTTTCCACATAACAGGGTGTGTGTTCCTCTTGGATTCCATTTGATTGTCACCCACAGACCTACAGTGATGCCTCAATGCCATGAACATCCAGGAATAGCATCCTCTAAATACTTTTTGTCTACAGTGTATGAACCTAATATTAGTCTTTGGAATCTGAAATATTGATTTCAAAGACATGCATCCTTCTCATTCCAACAGCACAGAGGATATTTTTCATTCTCAGCAGTTAACGGCAATCATTCCATAGATGAATGCATCGATTCAAACATTTGTGGTCGTTATCATTCGTTTGAAAAGGTGGGGCTGGGATGGGACCGCATTCAAGAGTTTTCTACGAAAACTATGCCGGCAATGGTCCTAATTTTGTTTGTTTTCCATGTCTGGATTCCATTTGGGACGTTAAGGAAAGATGAGCCTCGTCCCAGGCTTTATCAGCGAGTAAAAATACGGCCTACGAGCTTCTCAGCTCGTCCCTCACTGTTTATATCTGACTCTGGGCTCCAGTGACCTTCTCCCATGTCATCAGGAGCACAAATTTAGCGCTTCGGTTTCTGGAGCGACCAAATAGTTAGACAACATTGAAGACAGGGTGAGAATACCCGTGATGCAGATTGGGTTACTCTTACTTGAAGAGACATAAGCGGAATCTAGTGTAAACATCCCAGTCACTGGAATGCAAATCTAGGAAAGTGACACAGATACCAGGCATATTCCTGACTTCAATAGCTTGATGAGCAAAGACAGGTTCCAGTCAAGGCAGCTTCCGGCATAAACATAACACAACCTTCATACTCATTGAAAGCATAAAGGCTTGTTTACGACAGAACTGAGTTTTACGAGTCACTGGTTAGAGTGGCATGTTGCCGGGTGTTTTTGTGGGGCGTTGGGATGACACAGAATGACAGTTATGTTGTAGCTGTGCTGACATGTCTGTGGCATGTTCATGCCAGGACAGTGGCATCTGATGTGTCACTGCTCGGACATTACGCAGTTTTTTCCAATCTTGTGTCGATTACTGTTTTAAATAACCCACGAGTTCTGACTGATTTGCAATACTGATGCAACACATAATTGAAAACAACCCACTGAACTTTAGGCATTCTAAGAAATATAAGTATTTTGTGATGCACACTGCCGTTAAAAAGTTTGGAATCATGAATGTTTTTAAAAGAATTCTCTTATGCTCATTAAGGCTGTTAGTTTAAAATAATGTTTTTCTATTTTAATATATTTTAATTTATTCCTGTGATGCAAAGCTGAATTTTCATCAGTTATTACACATCTTCGGTGTCACATGATCCTTCAAAAATCATTCCAGGAACCTGTGATTCTTTTTGAGAATTCTTTGATGAATAAAAAGTTCAGAAGAACAGCATTTATTCAAACTAGAAATCTTTTCTAACAATATAAGTAAATAAAAATGTACTGACCACAAACTTTTAAATGAAAGTTAATATTGTTACAAAAGATTTAAATGTTGTTCTTTTTAACTTTATATTTATTTTAAGAATCCTGAAAAACGTATCACAGGTCCAAACAAAATATTAAAGGAACACTCCACTTTTTTTGAATATAGGCTCATTTTCCAACTCCCCTAGAGTTAAACAGATGAGTTTTACCGTTTTTGAATCCATTCAGCTGATCTCCGGGTCTGCTGTTAGCACTTTTAGCATAGCTTAGCATAAATCACTGAATCAGATTAGACCATTAGCATCTCGTTCAAAAATGACCAAAGATTTTTGATTTTTTTCTATTTAAAACTTGACTCTTCTGTAGTTACATCGTGTACAAATACTGACCGAAAATGAAAATGGATTCAAAAGCGGTAAATCTCATCTGATTAACTCAGTTGGAAAATCAGTGGAATGTTCCCTTAAGCAGCACAACTATTCCCAACACTGATAATAAATCAGCATATTAGAATGATTTCTGAAGGATCATGTGACACTGAAGACTGGAGTAATGATGACTGGAGTAATGATGCTGAAAATTAAAGTTTTTACATCACAGGAATACTTTTTAAAATAATCAGTTCTTTTACATTGAAATAATATTTCACAATATATATATATATATTTTCTGGATTATTGATCAAATAAATGCAGCCTTGATGAGCTTTTTTTTTTTTTTTTTTTTTTTTAAATAAACTTCTTTAAAAACATTAAAAATCTTACTGATCCCAAGCCTTTGAATGGCATTGTAGATTAAAATATGCAGATAATTTAAAAGTGTTTTATTTATTTATTTTATTACATGAAATGTACACTGCTTTCTAAATTTTATTTATTTGTTTTTATTTATTCATTTTTGGCAATAAAAGAAAAAATCTGCCATTACTCCAGTCTTCAGTATCACATGATCTTTTGTAAGTCATTCTAATATGCTGATTTGGCACTCAAGAAACATTTTTTATTACTGTCAGTTTTAAAGAAAAAAACAGTTTGTGAAAACTGACAAATGTGTTGATTTGTGATATAAATTGTTTTGTAATATTATACATTTCTGTACTGTCAATTTTGATCGATTTAATGCATTCTTACTGAATAAAAGTATTAATTTCTTTCAAAAATATTAATTAAAAATAAAAGTATAAATAAAATATTTACAAAAAAATTGTACTGGCCTCAAACTTATGAACGTTAGCATATATTCATGATATTTGGTTCTTTGAGAATTATTGGAGAGCAACTGGCTACTTTTTTCCTGAACAATACAAAATGGCAATTAGCAATAAAGAAAATGTGTTTTGGCACTAATCTGAGGTGGTCTGAAGAGAGAGTTTGTGACCATAGTTGGAGAATAGCAGGCAGGTGGCCAGGCAAGGCTTGTCGTGAGGAAGAGTGGAGCTGACAGCTGGCCCTGTCAAACAATGACTTATTCTTCACCATCCACTGCACTATAAACCTGCTCTCAACTGCACACACACTCCATGAACGTCTGTGTGTTTGAGTGCATGAGGAATTGCACAATTTTTCAACCTCTGACATGACATAAATTCTTGTTATGAGGCAATTTAAGGCAATTTCAAATATTTAAACCCGTTTCAGGTGATTTTTAAAAAAATGTTTCATAAACCTGTTGCTAAAGAATGTTTAAGGAATAACTAATTTGATTTGGCTGCCATCAAAATCTAATGGCTTTTATTTAAAAAAATCTACCATGGCTTCAGTACAGTAACACAAACTATAATGATGATAGTATTTTGAGGAAATTTTGTAGATTTATGCTAAATCATTTATTTGGAAGAATAAGATAATCACCTCATTTTGTTTTATTACACTCATTATACTTTCTAAATGTGTTTAGATATGCTATTTTCACAAAACCATATGTGTTATTAGAGACCCTACATTCATGTTTCCATGGTAACAGAACGCAACAGGAAGAGGAAGAAAAAAATGTGAGATGTTAATTTGAAGGTGTTGAACTGTGTTTGTTGAGAAGTGAGAGATTGTGCAGTGTTATTTTGTTCCCCAAATCTCGAACTCTTGAATCAAAATGATATGGTCTGGTAGAAATGTCCACTGTATTATTAAAAGATTTTTAGTAATAGAACAAACAGCTTTTTAACACAGTCTGTGAAATTATTGATTCTGACAGGTTGATTGAATTGAATCATTCAACAGTCAGATATTTTAACTTTAATAGGCTGAGCCTTTTCGTGGCAAAATTGTAATAAATTGCTAAAATTAAACCGTTGTAATTTGCCATTAGTCACTGATTAATAGATTAGTTTTTACATTTAAAATATAACATTATGTAACGAGAAAAAACGTTTTTAGATCTATGGAGCGCACATCCAGACCAGCAGGTGGAGCTGATTATCAACGAGTTACAGCGGGATGAACGCAGACAAAACAAGACGAGAAATATGATGTTATGGATGTGGAAATAAGAAGTGGATACACTTCAGTGACATTTTATCAAAGCACAATGTCTAAACTGCAGATTTTCAGTGTTTTTCTGACAGAGAGATTAACTTTAGCTGCGCAGGAGATATTTAAGGCTGTGGAAGACATATTTTCAGAGTATAATGAGGAGATTTGTCGCTCCAGACAGGAGATTGAGCTGCTCAAGAGGAGACTGCAGCAGGCAGGAGTTCAGATGGACTCTGGTTAGTCAGTTCACCTTAAATCTGATTCTAATAGGTATTATTTTCAGGTTATAGTTTTTATATACACGAACAGTTAAGAGCCTTTAACGTGTTAACCTAAAGTAAAGTTTACCTAAGCAATTTAAATCAGCCACGCCCATTTAAATAGTTTACAGCAGAGGTCTTAAACCCTGTTCCTGGGGACCCGCTATCCTGAAGAGTTTAGCTACAACCCTAATCAAACACACCTGAAGCGGCCAATCAAGCTCCTCAAGACTGCTTGAAAATTGCAGGCAGGTGTGCTGAAGCCGGTTGCAAATAAACTTTCCAGGCAAGTGGGTCCCCAGGAGCAGGGTTGAAGACCTCTGGTTTACAGTATTTATGTTTAGATCAGTGGTTCCCAATTCCAGTCCTGGGGACCCCCTGCTCTGCACATTTTGCATGTCTCCCTTATTTAACACCTGAATCAGATCATCAGCTCATTAGTTCAGTTAATGGCTCTCTCCCCTAACAAGCTGTTGATATTAATCAGGTGTGTTAAATAAGGGAGACATGGGACTGTCTTCCCCAGGACTGGAATTGGGAACCACTGGTTTAGATCATCCTAATGGAGCCCATGACTTTGGAATTTGTATTAATATTAAGCAGCGTTTTTTGCTACTCATACACACACCTGACATTTTTTTCCACACCTTGTGATCTTTAGAAACTGAAATCTGTTTATTATGTTTTCTCATACAGAAACGCAACCTTGCTCCTCTGAGACTCAAGGACAGAAACACACCCAGACATTTTCAGAGGAATGGAGATCTGAACATGACTTTAAGGACACAGAGATGCGTATGAAACTAGAAGTTTATACACAGCAGGAGGAGAATGAAGAGCAAATCCCTGTGTACAGTGAATCATCACCTTTATCACCATGTATGGACATTTATTATGATCAGATGCCCAGCAAAGACACTGAAACCCAAATGATGGATAGTAGTGAGAATAATTTCCCCTTTATTAACAATGCACCTCGAATTAAGACTGAACTTGAGAGTAATTCTGAAACGGGTACCACCTGTCAAGTGCAGCAGCACATCACAAACCACGACTTGGATGATTCATTGACCAGTCATGCTTCTAATGACAGCGACAAAATCAAAGTTAGCCACATTGGATCCCGAAGACACGAGACACAAACGTTTAATGTAAGTCTGTGTACATGTAGAAAACTCTTCTTGAAGTGAATTAATTTAAATAAACAACTGTTATCTGTAAATGTGAGCTTATGGATGTAATTGTTTTTCAGCTCACCCTCAGAAATCAAGAGATGTTGACGCAGCATAGGTTGGAGCTGGCCCAGATACGAGAGAGGTACTTAAATTGACTCTTTACTGTTTCATTTGTGCTGATTTGAGTTGACATTTTGTAGTCAAACTCTGCTCGGGGTAATAATGTAATATAAATGATTTGAATAAAAAGTGATTTTTAAATGTTATTTACAACAGGTTTTGCATTTTCATGGGTTTAAATAAAGAATTTATGTTATAAAAGACAATAAAAACTAATTTGTGCATCAAAACCACCTTTTGAGCACTCTTGATTTTTATAAGTCAATAAATGTATGAAAGATGAATGTAAAATTTGTATTGTATGTATTTTTTTTTTTAAGCCACAACATACACTTTACTCTGTAAAATATCAATTATCTCTCCAAAAAGCATTTCAAACACTTTTTATAATCACCCCTAAAAATCAAACATAGTTCACCCCTCATGGATGTTATCATGTTTATCAAAAACTTAGGCTGGATATTGGTTGGAATAGTAGAACTAAAAACATCAACATAACACATTCATGGGCATCAGTGACTTCACTGAATACTTGCAGCTAGCAAATTATTATTCTTACCATTCAAGTTTTCAAATTCACATCATATAAAATATCAGTACATCGATGTCTGTCAAGAAATAACATGCACAATACACCGTAGTATTTACAAGAAGCAGTGGTCTAGGGAGTACATGCTTTTCCTGGAAACTAATGGATGTTTTGAGTATGTCATCGCTTTCTAAAAAGGAGTCAGACAGTAACATACCTAATACATAATGCATGCGAGAATTAATTTGTTATTCACTCTCTGAAACTGAGTGATATACTTCACAGTGCATGCTAAAAATAATAAATGCCAATCCGGTTAAAAAACTGGGTTTGTGAACATCGTTCAACATGTTCGTTCCTGACAGAAACCGGAAGTTGTATGTTATATTTTGACAGACATTTTTCCATTCTTGACTGTTCTTTTAAGGGCTCGAATTGAGGGGGATGGCATCCCCTTTGTTGGAAAAAATTAGAAAAAGCATCCCCTCTTTAAAACCACCATCCCTTGTAGATTAATAATGCGGTGTGCATAAAATTGTCTATGTATAATAACTTATAAACTAAATGACGGCGATTGATCAGAGCTCGGTATTATGTCGCTTCTTTTGCTCGCTCAAGTTCGTTATTTTAAATGTAGATGTATGTATGTATGTATGTATGTGTGTGTGTGTATGAGCGCTCATAATGGAAGCAACGCAGTCACAACGCACTCCGAACTCGCAAACTCACGCATGTTTTTGTCATTTTTCGTGCAAAATGTTTCAAGCGCAACCTCTGGCGTTCTTTAAAAAGAAGACAATTAATAAGGTATGGTATTTCATTGATTAGAGTTTAAAGACATTCTGATATAACTTTATTGTGCTGTAAGCCTACTATGAGTATGAGGGATGATGAGAAAGAGAGACGAGGGATGCATTCCATTCAGAAATGATCACCCCATTTCAGGCTAGCTGACACTCAAGTCAGCTAGTCAGTGATTTAGCAAAAAACAATCAAAACCATGTCTTGAGAGTCCAAAATCATTAAATGCATGATGCAGCCTAGAATGGAGTATTTTAAAAATCTTTATAATTCAATTAATGAATTAAAATATCCCTGTGTTTTTATTATCTTTATATGATATAGTTAAGTCAACTAATATCACACAAGAATGAGTGTGTGAAATCACCAATGTTAAATTAATTTATACAGCAGTTCAACTGACAAGAAATTATTTGAGTTACATTTTTAGACACATTTTGTCATTTTTTCCTGTTTTGCAAATTTAGCAGTTCCAAACAAAGCTGGAACATAGCTTTAAATCTCAGAGCAACGCTGCTGTTTCTTTCCTGAATGAATCTGTTTTTGAATGGATCGAGTGAGATTTATTGACAAAAATGCCCCCAAAAGTATTATTTAATTTTTGTCAATATTGCACACCCCTAAATAATAGACATCATTTAGGTCATTTGGCACACAGACACACAGATGCACATGCAAGTGTGTGTGCTTGATTTGTTTTATCCTACACTGTAAAGACCAAATGTCCCCACAAAATTTCAGGCCTCACAAGGAAAACCATTCATAAACCACCATAGTATATTTAATAAAGCTTATTTTTTGTTAAAAAATAGACAAATTTTGTAATCATTTGTAATCACAGGACACCCCACCATTCCCCCTGAAACTTCTTATAATTACTAACTGGTGTTATGTAATGAGTGATCTTGAGATGTTTAATAAATCATTTAAATCGTGTACAAATTTTCATTTCAGAATGTCTTTGACAACCCAGCCCTGTAACTCTGAACGTAAAAGTAACAACAGTCAGTTGTCTGTCTGTCAAGATGAAGTGTCAAAATCTGACGAGCGGAAACCAGACAATGCAAGATACAGTCGAGCCTGGAGGGATCGTTTGAAAAAAGACCCTGTAAAATTTGCTGAGTTCAAAGCTTTGGAAGCTACAAGAGCAAAAGAGTATAGAAGAAAGAGGATTGCTACTGCTACAGAAATTGATAAGGGAAATAATCGTGAGCGACAGAGAAGATTCAGAGCCAAAAAGAAGTTACAACAGTGTAAAACTGATAAGCCTGCATCACCTAAAAAAAGTAAAGTCTTAACAGAAGAAGAGCAGATGAAGAAACGAGAGTACAACAGGATAAGGAAAAGAAAGGAGAGGGATAGGATGGGAGCAGAGAAGAAAAGACAAATTCGCGAAATAGATGCGTCCCGAAAGAGGGAAAAAAGAAAGATGAAAAAGCAAACTGACATTCCACAAATGTTGGCTTTCCAAGCTGGATCTAAAACATATGGCAGTGTCACAGATTTGAAAAAAAATGGACGGCTGATACAGAAAGGTGACTGGACACTGTAATGGACTTCGTCCATCACTGTACTCCTAATAAACAAGCAGCTTTGAAAGCTAGAGGTCTGAAAACAGCTTGTCGCTTGTGTATAGATTTGGATGACCCATCTCAAAAAGAATTTCGAACCAGAAGGTTCTTGATTGCCACTAGTTTGATGGTTGCCAAAAAGTACAGATTGCAACAGATGCTTTGACCTTTGTCCAGCATACCAAATTATCAAAGTCCTCATCCAATAAAGGAGGTCTGACGCCACTTGGATGTTGTGAACTATTATTACCGTTTTCTATCATAATCCTAAGGATGCTCGAGAACTTCTATACTTGAAGACTATAAGGAAACAACAACAAAGATGCCTAATGAAGATTACAGAAGGCCTGTGAAGACTGGAAGCTAGAAAATCTGGAAGAAAAAACTGGGGTACTTATACTGGAGTTTTACTAAATCTTCAGAACCGAACAAAATGTTCTCCTGGGGTCCTGGATACTCGATACTGGATACTGTGCATCTATTCAATCTTCTCTGAAGGCTATATGAATCTTAATGATGGAAGCTAGTGTTCCAACTGACATTATGTCCTACCATGGTAACAACCATGGTACAGTGAGCATAGATGGTAAAACAGTTAATTTAAACCACCCTGTGCCTGAAGAAAATAACTTCTTACCTGATAATTCTGCTATACAGTACAAGTAAAGATGAGCAACTTCCAAGTGAACAGATTTCTAAATGAAATGTGCTAACCCAGGTAAAGGCTCCATTTCATAATGGTTTCAACTCTAACATGCAATGTATTCTTGACACTTATCTTTTACATATTTTCCTGTACGAGATCTGATTTCAGGTTAAAGTCACTGTTGCAGCTATATCTAAGTCTTAAAATGCTATACTGATTTAAAGGGATAGTTCACCCAAAAATAAAAATTCTGTCATTAATTACTCACCCTCATGTTTTTCCAAACCTGTAAGACCTTCGTTCATCTTCAGAACGCAAATTAAAATATTTTTTTAATGAAATCCTTCAGCTTTCTGACCCCGCATAGACAGCAACGCAACTACCATGTGTGGTTCAACCTGAATTTTATGAAGCTGAGAATACTTTTTGTGCGCAAAAAAAAAAAAAAAAAAAAAATCTTGTCTTCCGTGTAAGTCTACGACGCGTGTTTAGGGTGATTACCCGTCCCAAATTTTCATCATTCTTTTGGTTTTTAATTGTCATATTAAGAAAAAGGCAGATCTCATAAACCGATCTAAAGTTGATGATGTAATTTGAAAATCTTATGCGAGCTGTAATTTCACAAACAGCGCAACTGAATGACTGCGCTCTCTCTTTTTCCTCTCAAAGTGGGCAAATGGTTTCTAATCACCACATCGCGTCTGACATTAAGCGAGCTGCACAGGACACAGGAATTGTTGTTTGCACATTAGAGGCAGTGTCGCATCGTCGCTAAAGTTAATAAATTGCATTTCTTTTTAATTCTTTCAAGTGTTTAAAAAATTTTTTTGTATTTTTTTTTTAAGTGTTTAAAAATTCAGCACTCGCGTGCTCTCCTGGAGACTGGGCGGTCCTGGACACTCGAAGCGCACACACATATTGCCAGGTTCACACAACTCTGTTTGCTGTGCGTATTTTTTTTCCTCGCTCATGTTTATGGATTAAAGCGTTCAAGCTGCACACGGTCTGGCAATGCGTTCCAGGAGCGGTGTGTCTGCAGCAGTGCAGAGATTGTTTCCACACTGAGTCAGATTTAAAGTGACAGCGCATTGTTTGCGGTAAATATGAACAAGGATTGACACGAAAATAAACCATACACCATAAATCCATATAATTACAGTCTACTGTGTTTCACAGTCGAACCCATACGGGTTTTTGGATATTTTTAAAAGAAAAGAGCACTTTTAGATAAACAAGGCAATAATAAATGGCACTAGTAGGAAGGTAGGAAATCAAAGTTCTTTATTAACAGCAGGGTTGCTTGTAATAAAGATTTAAATGCAAAAGAAAAGGCAGTTAAACTGTTTCTGTCCATGGTAAGTTTTAATTTAGAATGTTTATGATAATGTAAGAAAAGTAGTTGAAATGTTTTGCCACTTGCTTGAGCAAAATAGAAATATAGAATTAAATGTAAATGTAAAAAGCATTGAATAATGTGTAATGGGTTACTGTACTGTGTTAAAAAAAGAAAAAAACAAATCACAATGCCGAAAAAACATTCTCAATAATAGTGTTTGGATTTGAAGTCAAAATAATGGATAAATGTATTTGTGGAAATCAGGCCTGTGCTGTGTGCAAGCTGTGGTGCAATAATCGCACAGTTCTAAAAAACAAAATGCACTACATGATCAAACATTTAGGTGTGAGCTATATATATATATATATATATATATATATATATATATATATATATATATATATATATATATTTATTTATTTATTTATTTATTTAAAAATGTCTAAAAATCAGTATTTACTGCTGCTGACGAACTAAGATAGATGAATGTTCTACAACAGAATGCTGGCACCTGTGTCAGCAGCACCACATGAATGCGTCATAGTATCGAAGATACTATTTTGTTTTCTTTGCACACAAAGAAAGCTTCATAACATTACAGTTGAACCACTGATGTCACATGGCATATATGGCACATATTACCTTTCTGGTCCTTGAAAGTGGCAGGGTCAGTATGCTCTTGGATTTCATCAAAAATATATTGTTTTGATGATGAACAAAGGTCTTACCTGTCTGGAATGACACGGTGAGTAATTAATGACAGAATTTTCATTTTTGAGTGAACAATCCCTTTAAGACTTAGCTGGAGTAACAATTTTAACTTAAAAGTTTGACTTTTAACACGATTTTACAAAAACAGTGCCAGGGATCACTTTTAATTGTGCTGTTATATCTATGGACAACAATGAGTTGGGAACTTGTGAATTTTATTGAAACAGTGCACAGCTTTTTTAACATATGGCACTTGTTAAAGCAGTATTTATTTTTGTGTCATTTTAGGATTTGCAGATAGATGTTCTCAGGGATTATGCCATCCTGTACACCCAACCACCTAAGTGATGCTTGAAACAAAGCGGAAAGAGTTCTTGAACCAAAAACTGATGGAGGAGTCTGGATGCAGTTTCTGGAGCAGTGTGGAGTCTGCAGTTTTTTTTTTCCTTGCCCAAGATTCCTGATGTTAAACTAGTAAATCCAGTCCACATATTTCACATTGATGAAAAATACAAGACAAAATAATATTTGTGACAAAAGATATTTGTAGCAATAGCCAAAAATACATTGTATGGATTTAAAATCTAGGTTTTTTTTTTTTTTTTTTTTTTTTTTTTGTAAAAAATCATTAGGATATTAAGTAAAGATCATGTTCCATCAAGATATTTTGTAAATTTTCCACTGTAAATATATCAAAACTTAATTTTTGATTAGTAATATGCATTAAATTTTGCTCTAGTATTTCACAAAGTATTTTAGTGCTAAAACTAGCTCCTAAATCTGTGAAACGTTAAAAGTATTGAAGAGGACTCCTAAGTCACTAATACCAAACCCTAACTATCCTAAAATGGCTGTTGCTGACAATCTGCCTCAGAACTTAAACTTTTTAGAAACACTCATTTATTTGCACACGTTATATCCTTCATTAACAAGTTGGGCAAGAAGTAACAGCTGTTTTTGCGTACAGTTTAGTTTTCATTTACATTTGCATATTTTACTATTAGCCATGATTAATCTATTCTGTTAATAAACAGGCAGTTTATATGCATATCAGCTAATTGTTTATGAGAAGCACATGTAAAAGGCTGACAATCAGCTGAACATATATTTGTCTAATTAGTGCCTATGCTTTTTTTCATATTCGTCATCCTTTCCTATCAAAATGCTTGATACAGATGCGAAAATGCAGAAAACCAAACCTGATCTGAATTTTTTTATGACCGACAAAAGTTTCAGAGGCAATGTGCAAATGTGATTGACCCAACGTGAGGTCGTATTTATTTATTTAGGTGCGAAAATTTCTGATTCGGTGTGCAATGACCTTTAGAGGCTTTTTATGATATTATTATAATATTATTACATATTTTAATATGAAAAAATTTGGAAAACAAACTTAATATTCACCCTCTACTGCCCAGTACTATAAACTTCTACAGCTTTTGTTTTAGATGGTAAATCATTTTAAGAGAATCAAGAAAATCAAGTCCTTTTTTATTATAGTCATTGTAGTTTATATATGTGTTTAGGTTGCCATTTTTCATAACATTCATACCATAAGAGATTGTATTACATCCGTGTTTCCATGGTAACAGAAAGCAGCAAGGAGAGGAAGAAATAAAGGAAGTGAGATGTTATTTGAAGGTGAAGGGCGTGAATTGGTTTGTTGAGAAAGAGAGGTTATGCAGCGTATATTTGTTTCTCATATCTTGAACTCTTGACTCAAAATGATATGCTCTGATAGGGAGATGTCCACTGTATTGTCCAAAGATTTTGATTTATAGTTTGTAATAGACCAAAGGGCTTTTAAACAGTCATTAGGGGAAAACATTATTTCACAGCTCTCTGGCATTATTGATTCTGACAGGAACATTGAACTATTCAACGGTCAGATATTATCAGTTTTATAGGCTGAGCGTTTTTCGTGGCAAAACTGTGATAAAATGCTAAAATTAAGCAGCGGTAATTTGCGATTAGTTACTTATAACAGATTCATTTTTAAATATAAATTAATTACATTTAGTAAGGATAAGAGACGAAGTTTTTATGTATATGGAGCGCACATCCAGACCAGCAGGTGGCGCTGATTATTAACGAGATATAGCAGGATGAAAGCAGACAAAACAACAAACCAGAAATATCTGTTATGGATGTGGAAATAAGAGGTGGATATACACTTCAGTGACATTTTATCAAGCACAATGTCTAAACTGCAGATTTTAAGTGTTTTTCTGACAGAGAGATTAACTGTAGCTGCGCAGGAGATATTTAAGGCTGTGGAAGACATATTTTCAGAGTATAATGAGGAGATTTGTCGCTCCAGACAGGAGATTGAGCTGCTCAAGAGGAGACTGCAGCAGGCAGGAGTTCAGATGGACTCTGGTTAGTCAGTTCACCTTAAATCTGGTTCAAATACGTATTATTTTATGTTTAGTTATTGTGAACACGCATAATTAAGTCTATAATACGTTTACCTCAGCCATTAATGCAGCGTTCTTTGTTACACACGTTTAAGAACTAAAGTGTGTTTATTGTTTTCTCATACAGAAACGCAGCCTTGCTCCTCTGAGACTCAAGGACAGAAACACTCCCAGACATTTTCAGAAGAATGGAGATCTAAACATGACTTGAAGGATGCAGAGATGCATATGAAACTAGAAGTTTATACGCAAGAGGAGAGTGAAAAGCAAATGCCTGTGTACAGTGAATCAGCATCTTTATCACCATGTATGGACATTTATCATGATCAGACGCCCAGCAAAGACACTGAAACACCAATGATGGACAGTAGTGAAAATAATTTCCTTTTTATTAACAAAGCACCTCGAATTAAGACTGAACTTGAAAGTAATTCTGAAACCGACACCACCTGTCAAGTACAGCAGCTCATCACAAAACATGGCTTGGATGATTCAGGGGCCAGTGATGTTTCCAGTGATGTCAACACAATCAAAGTCACCCACATTGTCTCCCCCAGACACGAGATACAAACATTTAACGTAAGTCTGTATATATGTAGAAAACTCATCTTAAAGTGAAGTTTTATTATTTTCATTGTATTATAAATGTGGGTTGATGGATGTCATTGCTTTACAGCTGCCTTTCAGAAATCAAGAGATGCTGATACAGCACAGAATGGATCTGGCCCAGATACGAGCGAGGTACTTAAATTGACTCTTTACTGTTTCATTTAGGTCTACATCATTTAAATTTCACGACATCAGTGTCAGTGTTGGGAGTAACGCATTACAAGTAACACGTTTTACGTAATAATATTACTTTTTCCAAGTAACTAGTAAAGTAACGCATTACTTTTTAATTGACAAGAAAATATCTGAGTTACTTTTTCAAATAAGTAACCCCCCCCCCCCCCAATTTATTGATTAGAAGCTCTCCTGTCCCCATGTTAATAGAAATCAGAAGTTACTTTAGTTCTAGAATAAATGTGAACATGCATTAATTCATCTCACTCACAAAACAAACTGATCCAGTATTCCTCAAAATGAAAAAAAACAACAACAACAACAGTGAAATTCAACTCAGAATATGACGCAAACCCGAAATAAATGTTAAATGATACAAATTTTCTTTATGTATTTATCCCATTTTATTAACCACTGTCTTTATTGCTGACCTTTGATGATCAAATTCATCCATACTAATAAGCAAAAATTACTCAAGCCTAACATTTGTTTTCCTTTTTTGAAAAATTTTTTTTTTCTTCTGTGGTCTGCTGTACAGACATGAATTTACTTTTCTCTTTTCGCTTTTGGTGTGAAAAGGCTTTTACATTTGCCAAAAATAGAACACTTTATATTAAAAACAAACAAGCAAGCCCTGCCCAGATTTAAAAAGTAATGCAAAAGTAATTTCCATAAAAAGTAACTAAGTAACGTAATTAGTTTCTTAGTTTAACAGCTGAGCCCAAGCCTCTGTTACTAATTTGAAAACGTCTCCTTAGAACTAGTAACAAAGAAACGTTGAGTTGTTTCATTAAAAGCTTATTGTATTACTGAATTAAAAGCTCACTGTATTATGTGGAGTAGAGTATTATGAGAAAGAGATGGACTGAGCGAGTGTGATTACCTGCATCTGATACAGCATTTATTCTTCAGCTCAATCTCATATTCACAATAAAAATTAGTTTGAATATCCGCTGAGGAAAGCTTTATCTTTGTCGTAACGTTACTATCCATTTGTTAGCTGCGTCAAACTGTTGTCGAAAGTAAAAATAGCTTCAGTTTATAATAGCATTTATTTTTCAGTACTAAACACTTCAAAGGTAGGCGTAAAGTGAAAAGTCATGATTTGCACTGACATTTATTATTATTATTATTATTTATTTTATTTTTTTTAGGATTCATGTCTGTTAATTCATTATTACTGCAGACGTGATCTGTAATGTTGATGGTCTTCGGGCAGGATAAGCTATATCAATCGCGAAGCTCTGCAGGCTGTCGACAGTAATATATTTCTGTACAGCATGTAATATGCAGTGTAAATATTACATTTTATCTGAGATTATTAAAAGAAACTACCATTCTTGCTTGGAAGGACAGTATAAATGCTTGGATATATTTCACGTCTTTAAATCCATTCATTATTTGTGGCGCACCTGCCATCCAATAATCACTGTAAGTTTTATGCTTTGTTACTAAAGTATCAGCATTCACATTCTGTCAATTTGATCATGAAATACAAATTATAAATGTGGATTTTTAGCCACAGAAAGCTAAATCGTATGCGTAATGCGCCTAACCGTATTTTTAGTTGGTGAAACAGGCGTAAATATTTATCATAAACCTGGACGTTGCGCTGCGTGGGGCTTACACCCAGCTTTTTTACGTCTAGCTGGTGTAACTGGACCTAGGAGATCTGGCTGAGGTGAGTCTTCTCTCACTTCATGAGCGCTGAATGGCCGCTGATGCCCTGGAGCTCAAATTTTCAAATAGACATTATCTGTATTAACAAACTATATTTGAACTATAAACAAGTATATTCTTGCCTCAAAACTACATTCTGTAACACAAAAACACTACTATTTTCAAAATTATAATGGATTTGGCCGTCCGCCATGACACTCACTGTGAGAAGTACTGCAAGCTGAGTGATACAATTACAACTTTGAAAACTGTTGAAGTTCTGTAGGACTCTAATATTGCACTCAGATTTCGAAACTAAGAACTGTTGTATACATTTTTTTTTTTGTTTTGTTTCTTGTTTTAGTCTGTCTGCATTGTTATTAAAAACAATCTCTAAATAAATAAATAAAATAAAACGAGTGATGAAAGGTTTTTGGTGCTTACCTGGGTGATTCTCACATACGATACTATTGGTACTATTACTGCCATTACTGCTTCTAATTTTAGTCTGTGACTTTCTTTTTTTCCTTTTCTTTTCTTTTCTTTTCTCAATACAGCATAGTTAAATGCCTTTAATTGTAATGCAAGTGCTAATCAGTGAAAAATTCATTTTAAAGAATAATTGTTAATACTTTTACCTAAACATTATTAAATGATCAGTTCACTTCCAGAATAAAAATGTCCTGACAATTTACTCACCCCCATGTAATTTAAGATGTTCTAAGATGTCTTTAGCCCCTTTCACACATACAGACTTTACTGGTAAATTGCCGTTACGAGATCCTGTGTGAATAGCCCCTTTCACACAGCAATACCGGTAAATTGACGGAAAATCACCAGTATGACTTTACCGGTAAATACAGAAATATGCTGTTCACACAGGCAATGGAGTTCTGGCTTTGTAACGATAAGAGACCATTCACACAACAGAATGTCATGATTGGCCAATCTGGACCAAATAGACTTTATTCGTCGGGCGTTCTACGTGCTCATACCGGTAATCCTCATTCCGCATTCACACACAGCAGCATTATCGACAATTTACTGGTAATGTTACAACTACCCTTACTGGTAAATTGCCAGAACGAATTTACTGGTATTTTTTAAAAGGTCCTATTCACACATGATCACATAACAGTAATTTACCGGTAATTTACCAGTAAAGACTGTATGTGTGAAAGGGGCTAATAGAACCTTTTAAAAAATACCGGTAAATTCGTTCTGGCAATTTACCAGTAAGGGTAGTTGTAACATTACCAGTAAATTGCCGGAATGCTGCTATGTGTGAACGCGGAATAAGGATTACCGGTATGAGCACGTAGAATACCTGACAAATAAAGTCTGCTTTAATCCAAATTGGCCAATTATAACATTCTTTTGGAGATGACGTTATTACTCTGAGCTGTTTACAAAGCTCCGCTGCTTGTTTAAATTAGTTTTTCTATGTAAAAATGTGCTTGAAGGATATCTTTACTACTGTGCCTCGTCTTGCAACCCGGCCTTGGATACTATAATGCACGTCTCGTGTTTATAAGAGCAAAAAACGCGTTCTGTTTGTTCATCCTCTTATGCCGGTCACTACAATTTTTAGTCAAATTGGACAGATAGTGAAACTAAAGCGTTTTTGCTGACATCACAGAATTTACCGGCATGTTAGTGCTGTTGTGTGAATGGTCTCTCACCGTTAAAAAGCCAAAACGCTGTTGCCTGTGTGAACAGCTTATTTCTGTTTTTACCAGTCAAGTCGTACTGGTAATTTTTCGGCAGCTTACCGGGATTGCTGTGTGAAGGGGGCTTTCTTTCTTCAGTCGAAAAGAAATTAAGGTTTTTGAGGAAAACAATCCAGGATTTGTCTCTGTATTGTGGACTTCAATTGTGGCCAATGCACTGTAGAAAACAATTTGTTGAGTTAACTTAAAATAATGTGTTACCCAGTTGCCTTAAAATGTTCAGTTCAAGTCAACTCGAAATGTTAAGTTGTACTGAGTCACAACTTAGATATTTGAGTTGATTCAACTTAAAATTTTAAGGCAGTCAGGTAACAAATTATTTTAAGTTAACTCAACAAATTGTGTGTTTTATTTTTTACAGTGTGGGACCAAGTTGCAGTTCCAGTACAGCTTCAAAGGGCTCTACAGATCCCAGGAATAAGTGTCTCATCTAGTGAAATGATTAGTCATTTTCATAAAATAAAATAAAATAAATACCTTTGTATTCCTTTTAACCATAAATGCTCATCTTGCACTAGCTCTGCAATGTGTGGCTTTATGCATAATGGAATCATGTTTGAAATCCCATCAAGTGCAGTTAGTTTGTTGTCTGTGTTTTTGGTTCAAAGTTAGGGTAGGTTGAAAAACTCCATCTCATTTTCTCCTTCATCTTAAAAATCATAAAACATTGTTTTATCTTTTTTGTAAAGAGTGTTTGACTTTCTTTGAACGTTCGCTTTGTAAACACTGGGTTGATACTTCTGCCTACATCACACATGACCTTTCTAACATGACTACGTAACGTGTGAGGTTGGGCTAGTGCAAGATGAGCATTTGTTTTTAAAAAGTATATACATTTGTATTTTTTTAAGAAAATAAATAAATGTACAGATCGTTTTGCTAGATAAAACCCTTATTCCTTGGCTGAGATCGTGTAGAGCCCTTTAAAGCTGCAAACAGCAATTTGGAAGTTCAAACTGTTGGGAACCACAAAAGTCCACTTTATGGAGAAATATCCTGGAATGTTTCCTAAAAAAACTTAATTTCTTTGTGACTGAAGAAAGACATGAAGATCTTGAGTGACATGGGGATGAGTAAACTATGAGTAAACTAAACTGGAAGTGAACTAATCGTTTAAATAAATTATACACTACAGTTCAAAAGATGCATTTACTGTCACTTTTGTCCAGTTTAATGCTTCCTTGCCGGATGAAAGTATTGATTTAAAAAATCTTATGGACTTTTAAGCATTATTATTCATCCGATCAATAAGTTACTATAATAATTAATTATAGTCACAGCTAAATGGCAGTTGTTCTAGACTCCACACTCTCTTTCAGTCATACGCATATGAATGCAGGGGCTGGCATCCCACTAGCCAGTTTTTCAGCAAATTTCTAGGTAGTTTCTTGTGCCTGCGGCTGCATCCCTCAGCAGGTGGGTGCTAATAGCCTCAGTGACTCAACGTCCTGCTGAGTTAATGGCCCTGCTTAGTCTCTGACAGTATCCAACATGTCCGATTTTATCTCTCAGTCGGACATTCATGGCCTAGGAAGTAACCAGTGGAAAAAGTCCCGTTTGGATCTGGTAACACTGATTGTTTTCCATTGTGATTGTGTAGTAATGCGTTTTTCAGGGGTTTTCCTACATTGCGTCTACGACAAGACCTGGATGGATAAACAAAATCACATTCATTCGCAAGGGCAAAGTAAGTCAGAGGCAGTGATTTAGCCTGTTAACCTTATTCTCTTGTTAATCTGTGCATGTGACAGAGCTCTAACAAAAAAGAGTGAGATTTTTAGCTGAAATAGTCTGTAGGTGTGACATCGAGTTGGCTAGTGGGACACCTCCCTAAAGAGGCAAATGCTTATGATAGTTCCTTTTTTAAGGTCAAATTTTTCTTGTTGTTTAGATTGGCAGACGAAGAGCGAAGGAAGGCTTCAGCAAAAGCTAGATCCCTAAAGCACAAGCAGAAAGTATACGGGAATCCTGAGCTTCATGAGGCATACAGGAAAAAGGAGAGAGAGAGGTATACTGCAGCTTACATGAGGAAATACTGTTCAGGAGTGACTAGGTTATGACCAATGCAAGTATATATGCATTGTATTAAGTACTATACTAACAACAGATCATGTACACTACCAGTCAAACAGTAAGATTTATGTTTTTTAAAGAAGTCTCTTCTTCTCACTAAGCCAGCAAAAGCAGTAATATTGTGAAATATTTTTACTATTTAAAATAACTACTTTCTATTTAAATATATTTTCAAATGGCATTTATTTCTGTGATCAAATTTACATTTTTAGCATCATTACACTAGTCTTCAGTGTCACATGATGCTTCAGAAATTATTCTGATATGCTGATTTGCTGTTCAAGAAACTTATTATTATTATTATTATTATTATTATTAAAACCGTTTTAATTTTTTTTTTTTCAGGATTATTTGATGAAAAATTGGCATTTATTTGAAATAAAAAGCCTTTGTAACATTATTCACTATACCATTCAAGATATTATAGAAATGAATACTTTAATTTAGTAAGGATGCTTTAAATTGATTGAAGGGATGTGAAAGACATTTATCATGGTAAATGCTCTTCTTCTGAACTTTCTATTCATCAAAGATTCATCAATCGGCTATTGTGTTTTCAATATAATAATAACATAATAAAAGTGTTTTTTGAGCAGCAAATCAGAATATCAGAATAATTTCTGAAGAATCATGTGACTGGAGTAATAATGCAAAAAATTCCAATTTAAAAATGTATTAAAATAAAATAAAATATTTTCAAAATTGCTTTTGCTGTACTTTGGGTCAAATAAATGCAGGCTTGGTGAGCATCAAAACTTTTGACTGGTACTTTTTAAAGGTTTGGGGTCAGTAAGATTTTTTTTATTTTTTTATTTATACGTTTTTATTTATATGTTTTAGTTTAAGGATCTATTAGACAGTTTAAAAGTGTAGGTAAAGACACATAAAAACTTCTTACAGACACCAAACTTTTATATATAGTTGCAGTGTATTTAGAAATGGGGTCTTAATGTGAAAATCAGCTTTAGATTGAGCATTTAGAACCAGCTTGACACTGACTCACTGATATTTCTTATTTTTGTAGATATCAAAGACGAAAATCTCAGGGGAAAGTGAGATTTGCTAAAGATCTAAACCCAGTAGAATTGAGAATGCAGCAGCAAAAGTGGAGGGAGAATTCAGCTGCTTACAGGAGAAAGAAAGCATTTGAGGAGGTTTTAGTCAACATTAAAGAAGAAATTATTCAAGTCATCCCAGAGCCAGCTCCATCCACCTCTTCTACTCAACCTTACAGTGTTTTTTAATGTTCACTGAAAAACATGGACAAAATATTCTTGTATTCATCTTTCTCAACGTACAGATTATGAGTATGTCACTTGCGAGTGCCAAGGTCATTGGTACGATTCCCAGAAAATGCTAAAATCAGTGTATTTAATGTGCTTTACAAAATCTGCCAAATGCATAAATGTAAATATCCTATTAAAAAAGTAAACTGCATGCATTTTCTGACAGAAATACTAGTACATATTTTTTATATGTCGTCAGTGTAATAATTACCTTCAAATTTACTTTAGATTACATAAATGACAAAGTATTTATCATTTTTATGCTAATAATTTCTAAATAAAAAAAGTGAATGAAGAAGTACCATGCAGTGTGCTTGTTTTTTTTATCTTCCATAATGGGGTCTTCATTAATGTAATGAGTGATGGATATCAACATATAGAAACTTCATTTAATTAATTAAAAAAATGCTTCAAATATGTTTTTTTTTTTTTTTTTTTTCAGCAGTAAAATTGTTTCAAGTTTAAGCATTTACATTATTTGGACTTTTGTTTGTGAGAATCACCCAATTAAATAGTTTGACTCTAAGAGAAGCTTTTTTTTTCCTGATAAATATCATCAATAAATCTGTTTAAATTCTTTCCAATCTGAAGTAACATGTATTTCTTTTTCCTACAAGAAAATTGCATTTACAGCAGGAAAGGAACAAGAGGAATAAGAGTGAAAATGAGGAAATTCACAGAGTAAAGAAGGTCAAACACACTGAAGAAGTGGCACATGATAAACAACAGCAACAAACACGTAAGGGCATTTTAATGAACAATGCTACTTAAAAATGAATTTAGAGCTGAAGTCAAAAATTTACATATTCCTTGCAGAATCTGCAAAATGTAAATGTATCAAAATTAATACAATACAAAATGCTTGCTGCTTTTTATTTAGTACTGACCTGAATAAGAAATTTTACAGAAGACGTTTTATGTAGTTCACAAGAGAAAATAAAAGTTGAATTTATAAAAATGACCCGGTACAAAAGTTTACATACACTTGATTCTTAAAAGTGTGTTGTTAACTGAACAGTGTTTTTTTTTTTTAAGTGATAGTTGTTCATGAGTCCCTTGTTTGTCCTGAAGAGTTTTTTAAACTGTCCGCTGTTCTTCAGAAAAATGCTACTATTACAGAAGGTTCACACGCTTACTGATGCTCCTGAAGAAAACACATTGCATTAATCCAGGGGGTGAAAACTTTCTGAATTTGAAGATCAGGGCAAATTTTACTTACTTTGTCTTCTGGGAAACATGTCTCTAGCTTCTGAAAGGCAGTACCAAATGAAAAAATATATATTTATGCAAACAATGGAAAATGTGCACATCTTCATTCTGTTCAAAAGTTTACACCCTTGGCTCTTAATGCATAGTTTTTCCTTCTGGAGCATCACAGAGTGTTTGAACCTTCTGTAATAGTTGCACTCAGTTGTTCTCAGTGTGAAAAGATGGATCTCAAATTCATTGTCATTGTTGGAAAGGGTTCAAATACACAAAATGCTGAAAAACCACAGAATTTGTGGGACCTAAAGGATTTTTCTGAAGAACAGCGGGCAGTTTAAACATTTTTATAAATTCAACTATTATTTTTTTCTTGTGGACTAAATGTAAATGTGAAATATCTTCTCCAGAGTCCAAGACGAACCTGGCTGATGTTTGTTTGGAAGACGTTCAGCATGAAGAGGAATTATCTGAAAGCTACATGCCACATCATGATGTTCAAGGAAATCCACATGGTACAGGAGAGTATTTGTGTGTCGTGTGCCGTAGAAGATTTAGCTCACCCGGACTGCTGAAAATTCATCTGCGAGTTCACTCTGGAGAGAAGCCCTACCACTGCAACTTTTGTGGGAAGAACTTTAGACAATCAAGTCACCTGAACACACATGTCAGGATCCACACGGGAGAGAGACCTCACATCTGTCAGAACTGTGGAAAGACTTTTATCGACTCGAGCGCAAGAAACAGACACTTTAAAAAATGCATTCTGATCTCTCTGCAAGGACAATGAAATCAGAGCACCTGTTGTTGTCTGCAGTTCACTGAATTGGAAATGTCACAGCAAATACTTGCAGGGCTGAAATGACAGCAGAAAATATTTTTATAATGGTGATGTTTCAATCGATAATGGATCGTCTGATCCATTGTCATTAAAAACATAACCACTGAAAGAGTGATGTGTCAAAAACGGCTACTCCTCCTGTTTTTAAAAAGATCTTGCCTTGTTTATTCACAGAAATTTCACCTGAACTTACTTTTTCAATAGTACATTTATTTATAGCAGGCCTAATTGAGTTCTTGGAAAAAATCTGAACTGAGGTACAGCTCACATTTTAACCATGAAATGCAGTGTTCATTTACTGAGAAAAGATGCTGCTACTGCTTCTTCTGTTCAAGTCTTCAGATTTGATCTTGTTCCCTCCTAATATTAAATGTTTATTAGCTAGCATATTTATGATACATTTTACTACTTTATTTATTACTGTTTTTAAGCAAACAAAATGTTCTATTTCATTTTTAGACATTTCTTTGGTCTCATTTTTCCATTGTTAGTATAGAATGTAATGGGTGAATTTTGTAAAGTCTTTTTTTAACAACTGAGAAATTAAAACCATGCAAAAAAAGCGATACTGTATTAACTGTATATGCATTTTTGTGATTTATGGAATTCAGGGGCAGTAATTTGTTAAATGCAGCATATTGCATTAATTAAATGTAAACAGTTTTACAGTTCTGAAACCTTATTTTCTGACCATTTTTCACTCAATGGATGTGACTTAATAATTTTCATTAAAACATTGCAGTCAATTTGCAATCTATCTAAACAAAACTGTATCTTAGAAATACATCCCTTAAGAAAATTAACCAAAAATGGTTACCTTAGTTAAACCATGGTAACCACAAATTACTCATGGTTTTGCTACCACAGTTTAACCATAGTATTTGCAGAAAAACTGGTTATACAAATGTTGATCCATACGCCAAAAAAAAAAAAGTTACTACACTTTTTCTACAATAAGGTAATATAATTTGCTTCCTTATTGTTGGCTGCTTTAACACTAGAGGGCAGAAGTGATCCACTGTCCTTTTGATGATCCAATAAAGCATTTCAGTGGCATTTTCTTTAAAACATAAAAAGAAAATCACCAAAAGCAGACATTTTCAGTTGCCATTCAGACAGCCTATGTTCCGTGCCTTCTGTAATACGATTGCTAATTCAGCGTATCAGCAGTCACGTCTTGTCTTGAGACCTTTTCAAATGAAAAGCTTTGACTGTGAGCGCTACATCACAAACAATCCACACAACACATTTGCATTCACGCAGCTCTAACATCAATAAGACAGTCAATAGAAATCTACATTACGATTAGCCTTGCTAACCCACATGCCTCCCGGCCTGTGAATGATGCTTGAAGAGTCATCCAGACTATGTTTACCGCGTAATAAATACACTGTATTAGTAACCCACTGAACAACCGTTCACCTGCAGCCTCTTGCACTTTATTTACTCCCTGAATGAAAATTGTATCGCGCTGCAAGCATAGCGGCGTTGTTTATTTAGCCTTGTGGTACTTCGTTCTGGTAAGTCAGTTTTGACCTTCACAAATACAAAAAAAAAGGACTAACAGATGAAAAAAAAAAAGTAGTTTTGTTTGTTTTTCAAATGCTTGTGTAATTTCTCATCCTCGCCGTTTAGTTATTGTGAGGGCCGTTGATGTAAGAAACTATGTAAGAAAGGATGTTGTTTAAAGCCTGATAAAAAGAATTTAAACTATTCTATTAAACAAACAACGAATATTGCTGTAGGGACACAGATAACTTCACACTGGTCTGACCACATTAATTTATTTCACATGAAGAATGAAACAATAATCCACTAAGCTCATTAGTTTAAAATAACAAGCTCTGATAATGACACAATGTTTTTTTTTTTTTTTTTTGGTGATGGTGGTTTAAAGTACTCAAGAGATCATCATTTGTTCCTTTCTGGTTTGTTTTTAGTCCAGGACTTCAGCCCATGTCTAAGGTCAGTGGTATGTCGTTTTATTATTATTTCTTGTTGAGTTAAATGCCTATATTTTTTCTGGAGGTGTTCTGACATTTTCTGACATTTTGACACTTTCCAACTGTGTGCATAATTTTGAAAACAGAAAAGAACACAAATCCTGCAGTAAACTCTCGGCCGGTAGCTCATTGGTATTTTCGCTCGGCTCTTGGCTGTGAATCGCCTAAGGCACAGTTGAAGGGAAAAACACATTAAAGACCTCATAAAGTAGCTTTCTGAATTCTATATGTTCTCTTTTATTTATTTCTCTACAATTCTACAGAATTGGTTCAAAGTCAGAGTTGGAAACGTCTTGGAAAAAATGTGGCTGTTTCCACATATTTTGTATGTACTGTAAATATATATATTTTTCAGTTTTATTAAAATGTTTTCAGAGGTGAGTCAATAACAATTACAATTTCACCAATATTTCAAGTGTGATTTATGAGTTTTGTTGTATTTTGTACACACAAAAAAAAACACAACGATATCACTACTGAAACTTCACCAAATGTTTAGGTTGTGACTGTTACGGTAGTGACAATTTTAGATTTTTTGAACCTAGCTCAAAGATGCTAATCAGCACATGGTTAGCTAGCACAGTTCTGAACAGTTGTACACATATAAAATCTAAATAACTCTCAGAAAAGTGTGTTTAATTATAGAAAAATGGTGTTTGGTAGTGCCATTTTTTAAGTTATACACAGATTTTTCAGACTTTTTAACAAATTTACCTCAAAAAAAGTTGGAGTCACATTTACAACTTAGTGTTTTCTGCGTAAAAATAAGGGTTCGCTTTTGGCCTTTAATTTTCTGCCAACAGGTGACGCTTTTCGCCATAAATATAGACGTTTCCTCGATAACCACAGAAATCAAAGCAGAGCACTTGACTTTAAAACTTGCAGCGCTGATATTCAATCAATTAAACAATATTTGACCTTGAAATATGTTGACGTGATTTTTAATATAATGAGGTTTGGCCCATACAAATTACGGGAGTTTTACCAGAGACGAATGTAGGAATCATATAATATGCACAGTGAGATTTTTTTATAGAAAGATTAAAAATACTGGAGAAATACAGGAAAATATTTAAACGGGATGATAGCGGGATAGAATGATAAAATCCCGGGAAAAACAGGAGGGTTGACAGGTATGTTCCTGAATTAATCAGACTGAATGACTGAATGAATGCGCATAAGGACATTTACTGCCACCTGCTGGCAGATTTAGTTTCTTATTAAGAGTATCATTTAATTAAAAAAAAATAATACAAAATAAAAACATTTCAAAAGTTTGCCCTCATGTCATTTCTTTCTTTTGTGGAACATAAAAGAAGGAATTTTGAAGACTGTTGGTAACAAAGCTGTTTTGGTTACCAATGACTTTCATTCAAAGTATATTCCATAGTTTACGTTAGGCAGTTGCTGCCTAAATGTTTATGTGTAATAAATTTTGTGTTAAATCAAATAAAATATTTCTTTCTAAAGCTACAATTTGTAATGTCTACTTGATACTTTCTCAGTTAACACAAATATAGTTTTAAATAATCGTTTGTGGGTATTTTCGCAGTCAAATTAATTTAGCGTTTAATTATTCGAAACATCATGTAATTAATTAGATTCAAAATTTTAATTGACCGACAGCCCTAATTTACACTACTTAGTGCAATAGTGCAATTTGTAGCAGATATTTGCAGCTCAGTATTGTAGAACATTATAAAACAGTATGCAATAATATATTGAGTGTAAATAATAATTTCTAATAAAATAAAAAAAAATATGCTGCCTTATTGGGATAATAAAGTCCTCCATTTACCTTACCCCTAACCGATAAACACCCATGAGGCACTTTACTTTCCATTTTTCAATTATTTTCTTCATTTTATTGAAAATAAATGCCTTTCTGATCTGATATGTGAAGTGGAAAGGCGGATTCGAATTCGTCACTGCTGTGTGCTTTACGAATTACACCACTTGAGCCGTTGTTTAGCAGGCATCTTTGGTAATGTTGTCTAGTCCAACCATACGAGTTAGTGTAAGTAGATAATGCAGCTGATGTCCTGATAGATACCCATAGACATTGTCAAATGTTACATGAAATCAGTTATATAGTATTATTTATAAGCTATACAATACAATATTAATGCTCTACATGTGGATGTGGTCAATATCAAGGACGACTGAATTTAAAACAGCATTATGTTGTTCTCATCTATCCTAGGTTTTCTCTCTAATACCCGGGTTGACTCAGGTCTGTTTTCCCTGCGGTCAGACCTCCAGGCCAATCAAAGCCAAGGCCTCTCGTTCGTCAAAGCCTTGAAGTATTTTATCGTTTCTATGGCAACATCTGCCTGTTTGGTAAGTGGAGGACTGCGCCTAATTTTTCTTGCAATTAAGAGTTGAACTGCTGTACACAAAAGCCCTGCAGGCTTAGTTGTGAGCTCGTACCTCAAAGGACTCACGTTGTGGTTCACTGCTGCGGTTAGTCGACGAGACTTGCACTGGATCAACACTAAAAGAAAAATCCACTTCAGTTAGCTGTTCACTACTGGCATGTGAACGTGGAAAAAAGAAAGGTGAACTCATTTTAGCAAGTCTGTTTTTGAGTCTTGTTTGTACATGGTGAGGGTTTGTGGCTCCCCCCGCAGTCGTCAAAGAAGCTGCTAGCCATCCGGTCTCTCTAGGGTCCTGTTATCAGTGGGAAAAAGCGTCAGTCTGAATAAGTCAGCCTGCTGATTGGCCTTGTGGGACTCCTGTCCAGAACTGTTTTCTGCCACCGGTGCATATTCAGACTAACAGGCCATTAAGTGTTATTGTTTACTATTGTGTATTATTATGCTTCAAAAGTGTGGGGTCAGTTATTTTATTTATTTACTTGTTTCAGAAATTAACATTTTCATTCAACAAGAATACATTAAATTGGTCTAAACGGACTTTTTCTTTGTTACAGAAGATTTTTATTTAAATAAATGTATCACATATTCCACAAAAATATTAAGCAGTAAAACCAATAATATAAAGAAATGTTTTTTTAGTGCCAGATCTGCATATTAGAATGATTTCTGAAGGATCATGTGGCACTGACAACTGGAGTAATCATGCTGAAAATTCAGCTTTGCCATCATGGCAATAAATTACATTTAAATTATATTAAATAAAACGTTTATTTTTAATTGTATTATACAAGTAAATGCAGCCTGGGTGAGTATAAGAAACTTCTCAAAAACATTAAAAAAAATCTTACAGACACTTTTGAGTTTTGAATGGTAAACAGTATACATGTATGTATGTGTACATACTGTACACTGCTTATGATCATCATAATTATATTTTTATTTTTTATTTTAGATAAATAGATCCATTTTTATTAGATTTTTTTATTTGTCTTTACTGTCACTTTTGATCAGTTAAATGCATCTTTGTATATATTTTTTTCTAACCCAAGATTTCTGTATGACAGTTTCCAAAAAAAGCTGGGCAAAAGCAGCAAAGATTTACTTTAAACCAACAGTGAATACATGTAAATTAAAATTCATCTTTTATCCTGTTATTCAAAACCTATAGATATAATGACATTATAAAGTTATATTGACTTGACAAAAATGCACTTAATATTTTTTATAGTGCTTTTCTGTCAGTTCTGAAGCATGAAATCCTTTTATTTTCCTTCAGAAGTCCGTAATCATAGGAGTTTGTAAACATATGGTCAATAAATTATGATAATTTTCATTTTTGGGTGAATTATTATTTTAAAGGATTAGTTCACTTGCTGAATAAACGTTTTTTGATAATTTATGTTCATGTCTTTCTTTCTTCAGTCAAAAAGAAATTAAGGTTTTGAGGAAAAATATATACAGTTGAAGACAAAATTATTAGCCCCTTATAAAATATTTCATTATTTTTCAAATAACTCCCAAGTGTTGTTTAACAGAAAGACGATTTTATCAACAGCATTTTTAAGCATAATACTTTATTCAGGAAGCTTTTTGGGTTTGTAATACAAATAGAAATAAATGTATAACCAAGAATTTAAGAAAGTCTACTGGTCAAAATTATTAGCCCTCTCATGTTAATAGTCAATAGTGTATCCCTTTTGCTTGATAACAGCCTTTAGTCATTTGCTGTAGTTCTCAACAAGTTTCGAGCATGTCTCCTGATGAATGACAGCCCATTCTTCCTTAGCATATCTCTCAAGCTCCTCCAGATTTGTTGGTCTTCTGGCACAAACTCTGGACTTTAGTGTGCCCCATAGATTTTCTATTGGATTCAAGTCTGGGCTTTGTGCAGGCCAGTCAAGTACACTCACTTTGTTCATTTGGAGGCATTTCTTCACTAGAAGTGAGGTATGCTTTGGGTCGTTATCATGCTGGAAGACAAAATGTCGACCCAAACCAAGTTTTCTTGAAGACAGTCTGAGCTTGTCTTTCAAAATCTTCTTATAGTCTTCCTTTTTCATGTTTCCTTCAAACCTGACGAGATTCCCAGTTCCAAACGCACTGAAACATCCCCACAGCATTATACTCCCACCACCATGTTTCACTGTGGGAACGGTGTTCTTGGAGTTGAATGCCTCTTCCTTCTTTTTCCAAACATAGGCAACATCTCTATGGTCAAAAAGCTCTAGTTTTGTCTCATCTGACCAAAGGACACGTTTCCAGTATGCATCACATTCCTCCAGGTTGTCCTTAGCAAACTTCATTCTAGCTTGGAGGTGTCTCTTCTTCAGAAGTGGAGTCTTTCTTGGTCAGCAACCTCGCAGTTCATTCCTGTACAGGGCTCTAGTGACTGTCTTCGTTGAGACATCAATTCCAGACTTGGCTAGGTCATTCACTAGTGTCTTGACAGTTGTTCTTGGGTCTTTAGAAACCTTTTTCACTAGTTTTCTTTCCAAGGTTTTTGAAATCTTTTGCTTTCTGCCTCTGCCCGTCTTGTTCTCCACTGTGTTGGTCTCTTTAAACTTCTTGATAATGCATGTCACTGTACTTCTTGAAAATTCTTTGATAAATGTGTGTATCCTTCTCCATCTTTATGAGCATTAACAATTCTTTCTCTCAAGTCCAAACTAAATTCTTTTGTCGTTGCAATGATGACAGTGCATGTTATTTTACTAGTTGTTGTGCAAAATACTAATCCTCAGCTTAAAGAGCAATTTAAAGGCTTAACTAGGTTAATTAGGTTATTCAGGCAAATTAGGTTAATTTGGCAAGTCATTGTACAACAGTGGTTTGTTCTATAGCTAATCAAACTAATAATTTCTTAAGGGGGCTAATAATATTGACCTTAGCAGTTTTTTATTTATTTATTTATTTAATTCTTTTATTCAAGCAACTATAAGAAATCAGACTTTCTCTAGAAGAAAAAAATAATAGGATATAATGTGAAAACATTCTCTTGCTCTGTTAAACATCACTTGGGAAATATTCTAAAAAAAATGTAGTAGGGCTAATAATTTTGTCTTCAACTGTATATTGGATACTCCATATAGTGGACTCCCATTGGATCCAACGGGTTGAAGGTCCAAATTGCAGTTTCAATGCCGTTCCAAAGGGCTCTACATGATCCCAGCCAAAGAATAAGGTCTTAGCGAAATTATTTTCTATATTATATAAAACTATATATTTTTTACTACAAATGCTCATCTTGCACTAGCTTGACCTTACGCATCATGTAACCACGTTGTAAAGGTCACTAGTGATGTAGGTGGAAGTACCGACCCAGTGTTTACAAAGTGAACGTGCAAAGAAAGTCAAATGCCCCATAAAAAAAATGTAAAACAATGATTTTGAAGTTGGAAGAGAAAATGAGATGTTTTTTGCCCTACTTGCCTTTCTGAAGCGGAGAACAGAGATGAATAACTAACCATTCATGACCTTTCGTGACATGATTATGCAATGCATGAAGTCGTAGACGCACATAGCAGAGCTAGTGCAAGATGAGGATTTGTGGTTATAAAGTGCAAACTGCAATTTGGACTTTCACACTGTTGATCACCATTGAAGTCCGCTATATGGAGAAAATCCTTAATTTCTTTTCGACTGAAGAAAGAAAGACATGAACATTTTGGATGACATGGGGGTGAGTAAATTATCAGGAAATTTTTATTCTAATCTTTTAAGTAAAAGAGTTGAATTGGATTGGGCACAAGTTGGACTAGAACCTGAGCCATACACATGCTTCTCAGACATTTTTTTCTCCCAACTCAGATATCACATAATCTGACCTTGGGTTACTGATTAATGGATGATTCCATAAAAGTTAATGTGAAGCACTCTTATGGTCCAGTCTGACTCGATTAATATTCACTCTTGTGAATGTGCTGCCCTCTTGCTGCCTGCCAGCTAGAAGAAGAGAAGCCAAACCGGTTAACAGGATCAGTCTAGAGTCCATGACACACCAATAACCAGTCAAAGAGAGAGCGAGAGTTCTGCACCACATTCACAATGTGCATTTGAGCAGTATCTTCTTCACCTCATTTAGGAGTAGTTCTATTTAATTACCCATGAAATATTTAATCAAGGTTGGCTCCATGAAGACCCCATGAAATGAAATTTTATGTTTTGGGAATTTTAGTTAGCTTTTTTTAAACTCGAGAGCCGTTTTTATTCTAGTCTACTCCTGAGTTAATAAAAATAACAAAATGGATAAATGCATGTAAAATGTACAGAAGCAGCTATACAGAGATGTTTGCAAAAGCTGAGATTTCAGCCGAATGTTGGCTGCAACCCAAACACACAGCTACAATATCACCCAAAATATATTATTACAGATCGGAAGCCTGCCACTCGTAATGTCAGCATCTGAAACTATTCAAAATTCAAAGGATGCCTGTGTGTTATTTATAGGTACTGCCTTTTCAAAGTTTGGTGTATTTGGTGTATTTAACTAAAATACTATTTTATTATTCTTTTATACTCACCAAGTCTACATATATTTATTAAAGATAGAGTAAAAACAGTAACACTGTGAAATATTACTACAATGTAAATGTAAACTGTTTTCTATTTGAATTAGTGCTGTTGATTAATTGCATTATAGTATTACATATATTCCTTAAATGTATACGTGTGTGTGTGTGTGTGTGTGTGTGTGTGTTTATTTACATAGTATAAATATACACAATACACACACATTATGTAAACACAGACTTTTATTTTGGATCAATTAATCAATTTGACAGCACTAATTTGAATATTTTTTAACATTTCAGTGTCACATGATCCTTTAAAAATCATTCTAATATGCTGATTTATTGGTCAAGAAACATTTCACTTAAAAAAAAAAAAACTATACACAAAGGGAAGTTGAAATAATCTAAAATTAAGCCATAAAATATAAAAACAATCTATAAAACGCCATTTATTATCTAATTTAATACCAATATAAAAACTAACTGGTTTAAAACAATAGCTGATTTGTTTAGTTTGCACCAGCTACTATCAGTGTAATCCAGCTAGAAACCAGGTACAAAACGCTACCAACTTAAACTTGATCAACAGATCAACAGTGAAAAAAAAAAGCAAAAAAACAGAGATGTATTGCAGGTCCCAGTTGCTGAAAAAAGCAGTAGGGCTAGTCACAGCCATCTGTTCTCAGAGTCTGACTCACTTTGTACTTTAAATGGCTCATGAGTGGCATGAGTTTTGCCCAAACAGCAGCACTTATTTTCTCTGTCTCCCTCACACATAAGAGCATCTGTGCTTTCACTCCCATACTGGCAAGTAGGAGACAGTTGCACGTGTCACTAGCCATGGATAGTTGCTAGGCTACTGTGCTGGCGGAGGCCTGAGGCCTGCAGTGCTTCAGTCGATGGGAGGAGTTGACCTCTAAACTCTGGGTGATGATGAGCTGATCATCTTACTGCATTATAGAAAAACAGGTTGCTGAGAGTGATTCTTGTTTCTACATTCTGAGTTGTTTTAGAGGAATATGGGCCTCTTTTTTAAGTTATAGCTTGGTAAATCCACCTCATTTCTCATTCCATTTAGGAATAAACAGGAAATATTCTGACATGTTTTTTGATGTAAAATAAAGAGAAAATCCGAATAATACTTTATTTAGTGGGCAAAAACACATACCCTTTACTTCAAAGGAGGTGGAAATCGAATTCATTTGACATACTGAATAATTCATCTGCCTGTGTGTATCTGCTTGATTATATGCTAAAGGAATAACTTCACATCAGTAAAAGAAATTTACACTGATGCCACATTCATATATAACACTGTCAGATTATGTGGCCCATGGGACTGGTAGCAACTAGCCTTCATTTTCTAGCACAAATCTTATTTTTCCAGAAAATGACAGGTACAGGGCAGGGTGACATTGGATTTGATTTCTCAAAACATGTTTATCCTGAATGCTGGCCAATGTGAGATTAATGGTGATGGCTTTTTTGGCAAACATGAGTGTATCTGTAAAACAACAAAGCCGCTTGTTTTGACCATTTAATTGATTAGTATCATAATGAATATTCTGAATGACACTTTACATCCCATGTTATACATAGTACATGTAAATATAAGTCATTACAATGAAGGTCAAAATTAGAGAACAATTTATGAACACTTCAGGAGGAATGGTATGAAAATTGCAGGCTAATTGGGAGATGCTTGCAGGGAAGGTACTGCATGTTGCTGAAGGAGGTTCTGATAAACATTGGAGCCCAACTCCCGCTGCAGAAATTAACAAATTAACACCAATAACTGGGAGGTATCTGAAAGTGTTTTTTAATTTAGATTTTTATGCAGTGCTTTATTGAACTACTCATGAAATATGCTAAAAAAGCAGTGCTTGTGCTCCTGTTAGGATAACTTGAAATAGGACTAAGCAGTGACCTTGAAATTTAGGAAACTGTAGGATGTGCTCTAATTCTGTCTGTATTTATGTAGAGACAGTAGTTACATATTACACATTTACATCATGCAAAAGTTTGGGCTCAGTTAATACTTTTATTCAACAAGCATGCATCAAATTGATCAAAAGTCTATAATGTTAAAATCTTTACTTTAAAATTTTTAATCAAAATCCTGAAAAATGTATTGTATCCACAAAAATATTATTAAGTGAGCACCAAATCAGCATATTAGAATGATTTCTGAAGGATGATGTGACAATGATGCTGAAAACTTAGTTTTGTCATGAAATAAAGTACAATTTAAAATCTAAAAAATGTTAAAATTATAGATTTCTGTGTCCCTTTGTGAAGCAGCACATAATTTTCAAAAGTAAAGAAAAATAAATAAATAAAAGAAAGTCACACAGGTTTGGAAGGACAAGAGGGTGAGTAAATGATGGCAGAATTTAATTTCCACTGTTATCATGTGTCACACAAGAACAGACAAAATAGATAAATCGATTTTAAAACGCCTAAGATGGCGCATGAAGGCATTGACCCTTTTTTGAAGGAAGCCATTAACTGTTTCTAACAAGGCCAAAGTACCAAATGATACCAGGAGATGTAACAAAGGGAACTCCATGGACACTGAACAGAGCTTCAGATGTCCCAAAAACAGACAAAAAACTACTTGCATAGTGGGAGGCAGACGGACAGACATGCAGTACCAAATATAATACCCAGGGGGAGCTGGCATTCAAAGTACAAAGTGATTAAATCATTCTAGACGATGCAATGCAGCAACATGTATTTGTGAAATGCCTTATTTCACGGCTAGATCAAGGCAAAGCACTATAGATAAACAAGTGTGACTGTCATTTTGCACAGTAGGACATGTTTATCAACATCCTTGTTGATCAACAACAACATTTCTCACAAATCAGATTTTAGTGACAGGCAAAGTTCAAAGTTAATGGGTTAACAATATTCGTATGTGCTATATATATATATGTATATATGCTATATATTTTCTTCAGAATTTTGAAAAAATCTTTAAAAGGAATGTTCTTGGTGAATGAACAAAAAATGATAATTCCAGCAAAACATTACATTTACCTTTTAGTGTCACCTGTTTGCACTTGTGCATAAATCAACAGGACTTCTTTCTCAATTCCCTGAGAAAATGGCATTATGCAATAGACCTGCAAAGACAAACCCAAGAGCTCATGCAAGGAGGTCTTAGATTGACTAAAAAAAAAACAGTGTTTAATGCAATTGTCCTTCCTTACACTCACCCCTATGGCCATTTAGAAAAACTCATCCTGCTATTGAATTGCAGCAGCCCCTCCACCTGAGAAAGATTCTCTGCAATTGCCATGGAAACTGTCTGAAAAGAAACCAGCAGCATTAATACCTGTTGCCATTTTCTCTCCCTCCTACAGTACATCTACATCCACATAACGGTAGAAACGGCAACAACAACAACAAACCCGCATTGGCAGGCAAAAGCTCTAGGCAGCTGCTGCACGCCAAACTGAGGTTACACGTATTAGGCTATGCATATGTGAGGGGGTGGGCCCTGCTTTAACACGATAAGCAAACGAACAGATCCGCTCCGATGCTGGTGGTACATCCATGCCGGCAAATCCAATAAATGTTCTTAATAGGGTATAAGAGTACTACGTTATGTTGCTTGAAATTGGGAGCAGGCAAAATTATTCCCAAATGATCATTATCCGAACACATAATATATCTGTGCTTGTGGCATGCAGCTACTTCCTGAGAAGATATAGTCCAGGGTTTCACCGCCTCATCTCCCTAATAATGTGAAACATTCATCTAATGCTAAAGACAGAACTAGCCCAATCCTCCTCCAACAGCAGCTTTAATTTTATTATGTTGGAAATGCTGCTTACTGGAATCGGTTATTACTTTACCTGTTTACTTACTAGGAGTGCATTGGAATCCTTGATTCTGATTGGTCAGTCATGGCACTCAGTGGTCAGATTTTTTCTAATGTTCTCTGCTGTCCATGGCAATACTCAACATCAAATGACTGAAACCTGCATTACTCATGTCTCTCGAACTGAATCACACCATGACCTCATTCACTTGTTTCATACAAATGCAACTAATGACATTTTGGGTTATTATAAGGTGCGTTTCCATTACAGATTTGTGCAAAACGGTGATAATGTTGATAAAAAAACTATTGAGAAAGTTTCCATTACTTGATGTTATGCGCCTGAAAACGTAATTTTTCCTCTCGCGATGTTGTTAAGTTTATGTACAGGATCTCATATAAGTGAGTACACCACTCACATTTTTGTAAATATTTTATTATATCTTTTCATGTGACAACACTGAAGAAATAACACTTTGCTACAATGTAAAGTTAGTGAGTGCACAGCTCGTATAGCAGTGTAAATTTGCTGCCTCCTCAAAATAACTGAACACATAGCCATTAATGTCTAAACCGCTGGCCACAAAAGTGAGTACACCCCTAAGTGAAAATGTCCAAATTGGGCCCAATTAGCCATTTTCTCTCCCTCTGTGACTTGTTAGTGTTACAAGGTCTCAGGTGTGAATGGGGAGCAGGTGTGTTAAATTTGGTGTTATCGCTCTCACTCTCTCATACTGGTCACTGGAAGTTCAACATGGCAAAGAACTCTGGATCTGGAAAAAATAATTGTTGCTCTACATAAAGATGGCTTAGGCTATAAGAAGATTGCCAAAACCCTGAAACTGAGCTGCAAGACGGTGGCCAAGACCATACAGTGGTTTAACAGGACAGGTTCCACTCAGAACAGGCCATGGTCAACCAAAGTAGTTGAGTGCACATGCTCAGCCTCATATCCACAGGTTGAGTTTGGGAAATAGACATAAGAGTGCTACCAGCATTGCTGCACAGGTTGAAGGGGTGGGGGGTCAGCCTGTCAGTGCTCAGACCATTGCATCAAATTGCTCTGCATGGCTGTCATCCCAAAAGGAAGCCTCTTCTAAAGATGATGCACAAGAAAGCCCACAAACAGTTTGCTGAAGACAAGCAGAAAAAGCACATGGATTACTGGAACCATGTGTTGTGGTTTGATGAGACCAAGATAAACTTATTTGGTTCAGATGGTTTCAAGCGTGTGTGGCGCCAACCAGGTGAGGAGTACAAAGACAAGTGTGTCTTGCCTACAGTCAAGCATGGTGGTGGGGAGTGTCATGATCTGGGGCTGCATGAGTGCTGCCACCACTGGGGAGCTACAGTTCATTGAGGGAACCATGAATGCCAACATGTACTGTGACATACTGAAGCAGAGCATGATCCCCTCCCTTAAGAGACTGGGCCCCAGGGCAGTATTCCAACATGATAACAACCCCAAACACACCTCCAAGATGACCACTGCCTTGCTAAAGAAGCTGAGGGTAAAGGTGATGGCCAAGCATGTCAAGCATGTGGGGCATCCTCAATCCACCAGCTCCATGATGTTGTCATGGAGGAGTGGAAGAGTACTCCATGCCCAAGGAAGTGCTGGAAAGTAACGGTGGCCACACAAAATATTGACACTTTGGGCCCAATTTGGACATTTTCACTTAGGGGTGTGCTCGCTTTTGTGGCCAGCGGTGTAGACATTAATGGCTGTGTGCCGAGTTATTTTGAGGGGACAAATTTACACTGTTATACAAGCTGTGCACTGACTACTTGACATTGTAGCAAAGTGTCATTTCTTCAGTGTTGTCGCATGAAAAGATATAATAAAATATTATATCAGTATCTTACTCCTGTAAGATACTGCTATACCCATTATTTTTAATGTAATTAATTTAATTTAGCAAAACAGGGTACTTCTGAAACGTGCCGTGGCACAGCTGGTATAAACACAAACATTGACTAGAGTGGACATGCCGTAATGAGCTGCAGACATGTGCAGTGTAAATAAGGGGTTATTCAAGCATTAATGGCAAGGAAAGGCCCTTATACTGAAAACATGTGGGAGTGGACATGTATGGGGCATTTCTTGGAGGTTATAGTACATTGAAAATGATTATGTGACTTTTACGTACAGCAAGTGAGCTGTAAATGTAAAAAACAAAACAAAACAAAAAAAAAAAACAGTTTCCTTTGTAGTTTTGCAAAATATTCCTTTTTTGAATTGCCTGAAAAAACAACTTATTGTGATGCATGGGAGTTTTTGCAAAACTGACATGTTTCCATTGGGCATATTTTAAATTTGTGTGTTCAATTTGCACAATATGAGAAGTAATGGAAACGCAGCTATAGTGAAAATACTGTGATCAAGTAGCTGAGTTTGTCTTGATACTAGGCTTATTATTTTGTAGCCTACATTGTAATGGACTAATAGACATTCTACCAACTATAAGTAACATTGTAACTACAAATTAGGGTGACCAGATTACTTTCACTTTCGGCGCAATTACTTGTCAGGTGGCTTTTGTAGCCGTGAAAAACTTGGATGACAGCAGATCAATTATCAAAAGCAACAGCGTTATTGGTTTCAAGGTAACACACATGTTAAAAATACTATTTGTGTGCACTTTATAACAAGGCATGATAAGGTTGCAGGATTATTTTGCACTTGGTATTAAACATTCCTGAAACTTCCGCTGTCACAAATTCCGGTATGAATTATGTTTAAAAAAATAAAAATAAAAAATCAAGTACACTTGCACAATTACATTTCAAAAAAGCACATACTTTAGCTTAAAATGAGCTGATTAAAGATACAGTAGTAAAGATTTTACTTATCAAAGTTACCTATAATTTGTAAAATGTAGGGGACCATCAAAATAAAGCATTAGGAGATAAATGATTCCATGGCTGAAAAATATATGGATATTTTGTACAGAGAACTTGCCCAGGACAATTAGTACTTAAAGGATTTATGTGCTCATAGGATTTTTTAGCTCACATTATCTCATGTATTGCCTTCATTCTGTTTTTGAAATGCTAATAGATGGTAATTATTAAAATCAGCTAGTGGTTTGGGGCAATTTCAGAGCTCAGAGTGTGCAAGCATTTTGTCTTGATATTACAAATGAGTGTTTTTGGGCACAGGTACAAATGTCTCTGTACAGGTCAGTGATGAAAGGTCTGACTGATATTGTATACATAAATTATATCTAATCATCAAGGCTAAATTGACCAAAATTCCCACAGCCTAATAGCACAAAATAAATGCCATAATTTTTATTTTGGGTATTCCAGTAGTGTAATATTTTTTTCATAGGAACCATCTCATAATGTGTTAAGGGTCTGCAAATCTATTTGTTATGATCTGAGCTTTCTGTTCTCAGCAGCACTATTCATTTTCCAGCAAATGTGAGGTAGCTGCTCAAATTAAATGAACACAATGCAGATGGTTTCACGAGAATACAAATTGACCTCTCCATGTCTATCATGTTTATGAAAAATAAATACTTGATTCGCTCAGTTATTTGAATATTTCAGGTCAGTCACCTTCCCCGCAAACAGTCGCCTGTATCATTTTTATATGTGCAGAAGCACAGTTGTTAAAACGTCTCTTTTTTTAACGAAAAACAGTCTGGTTTGTCAGACTGAACTTGTCAGATTCTACTGACTATGTGATTTCCTCGTTTGTTTGTGTATGAAAATAAAAAGTTCTAAAAATGTTTTTATTATAATTAGTTGGTGGTTAGGTCAGCAGCCAGTTTAAACCCAGTTGGTGTGATTTCCAAAAAAAAAAAAAAGTTTTAAAACCCCAGATGTTATCAACTTTCTTAACTTCCTAATAGCCCATCTGTTGAACTGCTATTAAAATGAAGTGACAGATGATTTTTGAAAAAATTGGGAAATGAAGGCTTAGGCTAAATGTCATCTGCATATTTTATCTAGAATAAAATATAAGTTGAGGTAAATTAAGATAATTGATAATTAATAATGATATAATAAAAAAAAAACTGTAAATAAATAATTAAATAAATGTAGTCTAATATAATATTTAAAATATTTTTTTTAATATATATACAGTTGAAGCCAAAATTTTACTTACACCTTGCAGAATCCAAAGCTTTATTTCACTGTCAGTAGGTACTGTGTAATGCTGTCTGGATAGTGTGCAGTGAGATTCAGACAGAAGACATACACACACACACACATGTACAGACCAAAGTTCACAGATGTTGGAAACTAAAACTTTTTTAAAAAATGCTCTCCCAAAATCCAAAAGTCATATGACTTTTAAAACTATATGAGTCTAAAGATAACCTCTTACAATAACAGGCAATGCTGTACCAGCATGAGTCACCAAATACTGTCTAGTGAATTGGTGATGGAAGATTGCCAACACCTGCGTATAACATCTCTCATAGTAGTTAAAATGTTTATGCGACCCTGGACCACATAAACATTTTAACTACTATGAGTTTAACTACTATTCTGTGTGCAATTATACCAGATTTGACTTTTCTTTTCGTTTCAGTTTTTTTTTGTGTGTGTGTGTGTGTGTGTGTATATTGATCCAATGCAAAAAAAAAAAAAAAAAAACCAAAACACTGGCCAATTTTGGATGAATATTGTGTCTGTGACTATTAAGCAAATTAATATTTAAATATAAATCCTGCGTCATATACAAGCACCATATCATATCATATACAAACACAAACTTAAAGGTGTTTGCAGCAACCCGTCAGAGTAAAATTTGATATGTGCAGAAGCAGAGCTGTTAAAGTGTCTCCTTTTTGAAAGAAAAATGGTCTGGTTTGTCAGACTAAACTTCTCGTTTGTGTGTGTATGAAAATAATAATTATTATTATTTTCTTTTTTTGTAACTAGTTGGTGGTTATGTTGGCCACCAGTTTAAACCCAGTTGGTGCGATTTCCAAAAAAAAAAAAAAGTTTTAAAACCCCAGATGTTATCAACTTTCTCAACTTCCTAATAGCCCATCTGCTGAATTGGTATTAAAACAAAGTGACAGATGATTTTTGAAGAATGGGAAATGAAGGCTTAGGCTAAATGTCATCTACATATTTTATCTAGAATAAAATATAAGTTGAGGTAAATTAAGATAATCGATAATTAATAATGATTTTAAAAAATAAATAATGCAATAAATATAATATAATAGTTTAATATCATATTTAAAATAATTTTTTACAAATATTTTTTAATATATATACAGTTGAAGACCACAAGAGAAAATAATAGTTCAGTTTATAAAAATGCCCCTGTTTAAAAGTTTACATACACTTGATTTCTAATAGTGTGTTGTTACCTGAATGATCCACAGCTGATAGTTGTTGATGAGTCCCTTGTTTGTCCTGAACAGTCAAACCGCCCACTGTTCTCAAGAAAAATCCTTCAGGTTGCACAAATTTTATGGTTTTTCAGCACTTTTGCCTATTTGAACCCTTTCCAACAATGATTCTATGACTTTGAAATCCATCTTTTCACAACAACTATTACAGAAGGTTCAAATGCTCACTGATGCTCCAGAAGGAAAAACAGTGCATTGAAAGCCAGGGGTGTAAACTTTTGAACAGAATGAATGTGTGTACATTTTTCTTATTTTGCCTAAATATTTTTCTTTTTCTTTTAGTACTGCCCTTCAGAAGCTACAGAAGTTACATGTTTCCCAGAAGACAAAATAAGTTAATATTACCCTGATCTTCAAATTTACCCCGGCTGTTAATGCATTGTGTTTTCTTCTGGAGCATCAATAAGCCTTTGAACCTTCTGTAATAGTTAGACTAGGGCTGCACAATTAATCAAATTTCTAATCGCGATCACAATTATGGATGCCACGATTACGTAATCGTTCAAAGCCACGATTACAATAACAACAACAACAAAAATACATAGATTAATCTGCGTGCTTAAGAGGCTTGTTTAGATATTCACAATATTGTTATCGCAGGCACACCAAAATACCAAGAATAATTATTTATAACAAATTATTCATTATTTTGTTTGATGTAAACAAGCACGGATGAGAAGCACATGGCGGAGCATGTGAGTGAGAGCAGATGGCCTAAACATAATATAAACATAATGCAGAACTTACCCAGGAAATCCCGTAAAACAAAACAGCTTTCTGTTTCTGAAAAGTGTTTAAATGAATTAAATAGCCATTCAGATTTGTGTATTTGCTATGGTGATCATCACAGCTCCAAATACTTAAATATTTACTCTTAATAGGCTATTTATTTTGAAACTTCTTTACATTTTAATCTGGAGTACAACATGCCCTAGATATTGTTTGAAAGTGTTTTAACTTTTTTTTTTTTATTTAAAGAAACCAAACCAATGTAACGCTGACATTTGTGGCAACGAGAAAAGCAATTAAAAAAAAAATTCACAAGTGTGTTTAGCTTGTTTTTTTTTGTTTTTTTTTTTTTTTATATAAGATTATGGCATGGAGTTGCTTCAAACAATGGTATATAGATATTTAAAACATCAGTCAATGCAAATTGTGATAATCATAATTAATAATCGCAATTACAATTTCAAGGCAATAATCGACAATTATGATTTTTGTCATTATCGTGCAGCCCTAAGTTGGACTCATGAACAACTATCAATAACAAAGCTGTGGATCATTCAGGTAACAAGACAGTATTAAGAATCAAGTGTATGTAAACTTTGAACGGGGTCATTTTTATAAATTCAACTATTATTTTCTCTTGAGGACTATATGTAAATGTATTTTATGTTCAAATCTTATTCAGGTCAGTACTAAATAAAAAATAACATGCGTTTTGTATGATCCCTCTTGTTTTGGTAAAATAATTAACATTGTAAATGTAAACTTTTGACTTCAAATGTATATAAATTATTACAAAATTTAATATGTCACCCACTCAGGTTTTTTATTTAGTGGGTTTTTTTTCATGCCTTCTTTTTTTCCTGTTTTCATTTTATCCCAAAAAACAGATTACTGTGCCAGGTTGTGTGGAACGCCATCTATCAAATGGAGGCTTGATCAGGTATATGGATCGATTCAATTCACTTTCATGCCCTTGTTTCAGTGACCTCCATGATCAAGAGCTTTGTAGTGTAGCAAACTCCATAATGCTGTGAGCAGCTGTAGCTTCAGACACTTTATCATATCAACTAAATTACACAGCAAACTTACTGGGTATCCAAAAAAAAAAGGGTACAGAGCCAACAACGTTTTGTAAATACAGAAAATATATACTGTTTGCATCAGTGTCAGAATGAATTGACTAGTGAAATAAAATTAACAGTGTCTTATTAGTAATATATCATAATATTTCGTTATTTTAACTATTTAACTTTAGTAAAGGTGTTTGGACCCGACCGCGTGTGTGTCTACCCAAGACCATAAAGATAGATGGTGGTTGGATCTCATGAGCAAGAGCCAAAACAGTGTCTCAACTACTCCAAATCTTTCTCTGTCCCCCTCACATCACCCTTTCCAAGCCAAGCAGCTTCACATCTGTCGACGATGTGTGCATTAAAGCGACAAGGTAGAAAGGGACCATTTGAAGTTGATACATGTTGCTCTTGTGGGAACGCCGCCCCTTTGCAATTTAGTAGAGAAAAAAAGAAAGAGAGAGGAATCGCGGTACAAAAAGCAGAATACATTTCCATTTAATCTGTCGATATAGAGTCATCTCTCCAGGGGAGCCTTTGATCTGAGATGCAAAGCTTTATTTCACTGTCAGTAGGTACTGTGTAATGCTGTCTGCATAGTGTGCAGTGAGATTCAGACAGGAGACATACACACACACATGCACAGACCAAAGTTCACAGATGTTGGAAACTAAAACTTTTTTAAAAATGCTCTCCCAAAATCCAAATGACAGAGTCATATGACTTTTAGAACTACATGAGTCTAAAGATAACCTTTTACAATAACAGGCAATGCTGTACCAGCATGAGTCACCAAATACTGTCTAGTGAATTGGCGATGGAAGATTGCGCTGTTTACTCTCATAGTAGTTCAAATGTTTATGCGACGCTGGACCACAAAATCAGTCTTAAGTAGCATGGGTATTTTTGTAGCAATAGCCAAAAATACACTGTATGGGTCAAAATTATTGATTTTTCTTTTATGCCAAAAATCATTAGGATATTAAGTAAAGATCAAGTTCCAAGATATTTTCAAACAGTTGTATCTTGGCCAAATATTGTTATATTCTAACAAACCATAGATCAACGGAAATGTATTTATTCAGGTTTCAGATGATGTGAAACCTGAAGGGTGCCAATAATTTTGTTCAGTACATTTTTTCAGTTCTGTGTGCAATTGTACCAGATTTGACTTTTCTTTTCTTTTCTTTTCTTTTCTTTTCTTTTCTTTTCTTTTCTTTTCTTTTCTTTTCTGTTTTTTTTTTTTGTTTGTTTGTGTGTGTTGTTCTAATGCGATGTGAGTACTAAAACATTGGCCAATTAATTTTGGATGAATATTGTGTCTGTGAATATTAGGCAAAATAATATTTAAATATAAATCCTGCGTCATATACAAGCATAATTTAATATCATACACAAGCATAAACTTCTTTGCAGCAACCCGTCAAAGTAAAATTTGGTTTAACTTGAAGAAATTGTGACAGAAATATATGACTTAATTTCAATGATACTGCTACTACTACTACTAATAAAAGCATTATTAAAACAATATTTTGAAGAAATATTTACCAGAAAAAAATATTTGCCAGAACTTATTTACATGAAAAATGTAAACACACACACAAATAAAAAAAATAAAAAATCTGAGAAAATAATTAAATAAATAATAATAAATGAATAGAGATGCTTTTGATTATGAAAATGTAATAAAACCATTGAAATGGAATTTTAAAAAATAAATGGAAAACACAGTGAAAAAATAAAATGAGTTTGAGGGGGAAAGAACAGAACGTAATTCATAGGGCCTTAATATTAATTTTGATTAAACTTTTAATAAATGGCCATTAAATTGTGTAAGTTTAATGTTTTTAATTAATTAGACATGCTTTTCGGTTAATATTTCTTACTTTAACCTTTAAAACAGAGTCTGGAAAATTGGAAATAGAAAAAACGAAATCAATAAAAACGAATAACAGAAAAAAAAGCTTACGCAAAAATGACAATTTGCAGAAAATTGACTCACCCTTAGGCCATCCAAGATGAAGAGGAGTTTGTTTTTTCATCGGAACAGATTTGGAGAAATTTATCATTACAACACTTGCTCACCAGTTGATCCTCTGCAGTGAATGGGTGCCGTCACAATGAGAGTTCAGCTGAAAAAACATCACAATAAACCATAAGTAATCCACAGTCCGTATATTAACGTCCTGTGCATATCTTTAGAAAACAAGCCGTTTTCAAGCCATTTTAACTTCAAATCATTGATTGTGGCCCAAATACTAGTCCATAAAATGCATCCTCCAGAGAAAAGTCTATCCCCGGTTGTCCTTTCACATCAAAATCCATCAACATATTTGTTTAGAACTGTTTTGGACAAGATGGCTTTTTCCACTGGAGAAAGCTATGGATAGTGGACTGGTTTGTAATGGTTACTACAAACATGCAGCTTTTCACTTCACAAGATGTTAACTGATGGACTGGATTTGTATGGATTATTGTAATGCTTTTATCAGCTGTTTGGACTCTATTTCTCCAATCCTGATGCTTTTGTCTTCACAGCATGCTCAGCTAGATGTATTATAAAATCAACTGTGATTCGGTATTGGCAAATAAACTTGTTCATCCTACTAACCTAACATTATTTTATTGAACAAACCCACATATATAGATCTGTAGTGGCATTTCCTATCCTGATAGCATCTGTGACCCTGGTCGTTGTTCAGTCATCTATTAATCCATTATGCACTGAGGAGCTGGTGATTGAACTTTTAACAAGGTCTGAAATCACCCAACTAAAGCCATAGCGAATTCCATCAAAAACGTAAATTGTCCTGAGAGTGGGAATGTGTTATTTGTGAATGAGACATCTACCACAGTAATCTTAGCAGACACAATTGTAAATTGAATCGTAAATTAACAAGATGGTTTAGAGGCTCACAGATTTCCAATGCATGTTGAAGCAAACAAACAGCAATACATTTGAAAAAAGAAACAAATAAAACACCTTAACACATGTACTAAAAACTAAAGAACATCCTAACAGGAATAAAATGTAGTAATGAAAAGAAATCAACTGTAAGCAGATTAATAAATGTGTTTATTACATTATCGTGATATAATATTACTATATATTTATATAAAATAAATGTTACAACATTTATGAAGTATTATAAAATACATTTTATAAATGTGATGCCATTGAATATATTAATCTCTAGAGCTGAGTTTAGACACAATACGATTCAATTTCTGATTCGATATTGATTATTTCTCTCATCTAATGCTGTATAATACTGATGACAGTCAGTTGGTACAACTTTATTATAATATTTAAGGATAAAATGAACTGATCTGTATGCAAACACCTAAATTACACTCAATGAAGTTACAATTACATAATTATATTTCTACTCCAATTCGTTTTTTGAATTATAAACATTTAAATGGTGGCTGTCATAAAAACGCATTGATTAATTTATAAATTAAGCACTGAAGAACAGTGGAAAAACTATATTGAATATGTTATATGTTGCAAACATTTAGCAAAATGCTCCTCTCTAGAGTTCATTTTTCTAGCTGACTAACGAGTTTATGGTCACCATGTTATGTTTTGTTCTGAGGTAAATGTGACGTTACGTGACAAGCTGTTATATTTGACGTCTTTCCCCAGTTGAAACACTGATTGAGCAACTACATGAGACAAGATACCAATTTCGGTAAGTTTTGCTCTTTATTTTAACATACACTACCAGTCAAAAGTTTAGACACACCCTCTCATTTAATGTTTTTTAAAGAAGTTTCTTATGCTTATCAAGGCTGTTTTCACTTGATCAAAAATACAGAAAAAAAATTCTATTGTGAAATATTATTACAACGTAAATCAATGTTTTTCTATATTAATATACATTAAAATTTAATTTATATTGGCAATTAAAGCTGAATTTCTAGAATCATTACTCCAGTCTTCAGTGTCACATGATCCTTTAAAAATCATTCTAATATGCTGATTTATTATTAGTGCTGGAAACAGTTTTGGTGCTTAATATTTTTTTTTGCAACCTGAGATTTTTTTTTACTGAATTTTTTCCTCAATAAAAGGTTAAAAAAGAACAGCATTTATTTAAAATAGAAAGGTTTTCTAACAATATACACTACTGTTCAAAAGTTTGGGGTCATTAAATTTTTATTCTTTCTTTTTTTGAAAGAAATTAATACTTTTATTCACCAAGGATGTGTTAAATTAATAAAAAGTGATAGCATAGTTAAAAAAGATTTTTATTTTGAATAAATGCTGTTCTTTTTAACTTGTTACTCATCAAAGAATCCTGAAAAAAGAATCACAGGTTGCAAAAAACATATTTGACAGCACAACTGTTTTCAACATTGATCATTCTAATAATAAATCAGCATATTAGAATGATTTCTAAAGGATCACGTGACACTTAAGACAGCTGATGAAAATTCAGCTTTGCATCACAGGATAATAAATCATATTGTAAAGTATATTAAAATAAAAAACATTATTTTATATTGTAATAATATTTTGCAATATTACTGTTTTTTTCAGTATTTTTGATAAAATAAATGCAGCCTTGATGAGCATAAGAGACTTCTTTAAAAAACATTAAATGAGAGGGTGTGTCCAAACTTTTGACTGGTAGTGTACCTTTGGGATTCTTTCACGTTTATTTCATTGTGTAACCGGAGGAGATGATCAGTTCACATGCCGCTTCTCTTCAACTGAGGCGCTAAAGCAATCTGTCACTTAACATTAAACAGCGCCAAAACAACATTTATTATTTGAATACTGCAAAAAAAATAGACAGAATCTGAGACTTTGTTTCATATCAAAAGTAACAAAGCACAATGCTTACAATGTTTCATTTATTAACTGAAAACAGGCTGGACTAATCTATTCTTGATATTCAAAATAGATTTTTTTTATTACCCATTAATCTCATTGTTTAAATACAATAAAATTAACCTATTCATTCTATGAATTAAATCTTATAAAAAGGATTCCTAAGCATTTTCTGCAAATTATTCATACATAAAATGTCTACATTTGAGATATTTTCAGTAACTTGTCTGTGGTGTAAAAAAAATTGAAGACCCATGACCTAGAATGTTGTATTATGAATATAAAACAAGGCAGCAGGAGTCAGCTGATAATTCTTTATGAAATGTGATGTATTCAGAAAATAGCCTTAATCAAGTCATTGTTCTCGTTGTGCGTAAATTCTCATTCCTGAATTCTGAGAGGAAGATCTGTAGATTATTAATGAAGTAGTTCACATGTTGGTCACAGTATAACTCATGCATTAAATCACAATGCAAGCGTTGATTCACAGTTAACATAATGGCATGAAAATTACCCACAATTCTATGTTATAAAAGAAGGACACTAAACGCTTTGCATGGGCTCTGTGGTAAATCACAATGTGATATGAGAAATCTCTTCTCTTGCCTGGGGCATGAATAACAAGCCTTTTTCTTGACCCAGAATGTGTATGCTTATACAATATATATAAATGCCAACAGATGCATGAAAATTATTAAAGTAGCACTACAACACTGTCTGACTGTACAGGCACAACATCATGAAGCAATAAATCATTCTCAATGCAAACTGTCTGTGCTGAACTTTAAAACAATGTTTGATGAACAGCTATGCAGGTGCAAACTTATGTATGCCTTCATTTTTGGGTATACATTATCTTGTGTGCAAAGTTAGAAAGAAGGTTAATTATTATGTACAGTAATAATACTATAAGTTCTTGATTGTGCTCTTTCATTAATGTTTTTTTTTTTTTGTCAAGAGGAAGTCATCATGAATTACATTGTCTTAAGCTGTACAGTACATAAAGGCATCTGGTTCTGTTCGTTTGCTACTGTACTGGATCAGTGTTGGATTTACACTAATAGTAGCATGTGTAACCATATGTTCACATATGTCTTTTACAGTGTCTACTTCATAATAAAATGTTCAGATGTAACAGATGGTGGTTGAAAGCCATTAGTGGTCAAAGAAAGTGGTAAACTGTGCCTCCACCATTTACAGCCAAGGAGGAAAAAAAATGTTAGACATGTTATGTAAGGACCTTTATCACCTTTCCCACCATAGAAAATCATTATTTTTATTGTTCCCAATGGTATTTCACATTTAGGGATTTTAACCACTATGTTTAATATTGAGGCTGTGCTGGTATGGTATAGCTTTAGTCTTTGGTACGATATAATATGGTCTAATTAAAAACGCATTAAACTGATCAGATATACAGTACTTATTAAGATCGTAACAACAAGCAAGTACTGTGTTGGACTGCATTTTTTCAGTTAAAAATTGGCTTAAATGAATAAAAAAAGATGCCATATACTGTATATAAATTATCTTTCATATACCCACTTTAACTTTTCAAAAAAGATTAGTTATTTGTAATTTTTCTGTTATTCAAAGTGTCAAAATATCATGTGGTGCAACCGTCCAAACTGTTAAATGTATTCAGATAAATTTTCTCCACTATTTAGCATGATTTCCAAAGTGTTTCGTAATTGTCTAATGATTTCCATTTTATGAAATATCATGTGGTGTGACCATCAAGAAACTACCACTTTGGGACATTTATACTGAAATCCATTTAAAGATAGGACTTTACATCTATACCAATTTGCCAATGGCCCATGGAAGGATCAAGTTTGTAACACTCTTTCCTTTTTACAGGCTGGTTTGTAGTTTGGATATCAATTATGCTTTTATTAGTAATTTATTATTTATTTATTTATTTATTAATAACTATTTTGAATCTATTTTACCAGATTCCACTGCTAAGCAATGTAAAATAAATGCTTGCCATAGGCAACATGTAATTCTGACCATGCAGTCAAGCACAAACTCCCGATGTCATTTTCTACTGTAAGAAAGATGTTTATGCCATCATCTCACAACCTGAGCCAACAACCGTTCGCTTCTCTGAGTTGACTCTTCGCAAAAATTTGTCGAAGTTCAGAAATAACTGGCTAAAGAAATACCTGCAGTAAATGCCATGTGCTGCACTTTTAAATTGATTTTTAATGATATAACGCCTTTGCGTCATTTGGAGCAACCACTTATCCTGTGGTGGGACCAATAATAGGAAATAACATAACTTAAAAAAAATAAATAAATAAAATAAAAATAATATATCTAATTTCTGTGGTTTAAATATGAATCACTGCTACAGTATGCTTAAGTGAAATTATTTATTATCGGTTTCATCAGTTAAATGTAGTCTAAAAACATTTGAGAAGGCAACTCTGAAATTATAAAAACAAAAATATGAGGTCATTATTTACAAAAACTCAAAATAACTAAACACTTTATCTAAAAAAAAAAAATAAGCATAAGGAAATTAATTAATATTTAATAATTAATTAAAATCATGGTCGCACCACATGCCATTTTTTAAGGCTATGGCCAATTCATCAAGATGAAAAAACACTAAAATCACTTCATTTTAAATTTGAATAAGAATTTATGTATACACATTCTTAATATTTCAACAATTACAACAGATATTATTTTTTTGTATTTTAAAATTAGCCTGTCGAAAATCCTTATACGTCAATGACCCATATATACACACTACTATATGCTACTACTATAGACTACTGTAATAAAAATCTTACTTATAATTGTTGTGTTAGTGTTTCATATTACTTATTGTTTCACACGTGTGGTGTAAACGATGTAAACTTCATAATACACTTCATGTACACTTCATAATTTGGTGATGTGCGCGCACTGTCAGCGTAGGATCGCGGTACAAAGACATGCGTCGCAAATAAATCCAATTTTAAACTGTGATTTTGGTGGGTTTCCTCCAATGGACTGCATGCTTCAGCTCCTTCCATTCCCCCTTCCTTTCAATTGGACTTGACCATTCCAAAACATTAACTTTGTTATTCTTTAACTATTCTTTGGTACAACCACTTGTATGCTTGGGGTCATTCTTGCTGCATGGCCCACTTTTATTTGAAATTTTATTTGAGATCAGGACACGTCCTGATATTTTTTTTTTGTGGTTATAATTCAGAATTCATTGTTCCATCAATGATAGAAAGCCGTCCTGGCCCAGATGCAGCAAAACAGGCCCAAACCATGATACTACCATTACCATGTTTCACAGAGGGTTCTTATACTAGAATGCAGTGTTTCACTTCTCATTTAAACCAAAAAGTTCTATTTTGGTTTGCAGATGGGCAGCAGTGTTCTTTTTGGAGAGCAGTGGCTTTCTTCTTGCAACTCTGCCATGCACACCACGGTTCTTTAGTGTTCTCCTGATGATGGATTTGTGAACATTAACATTAGCCAATGTGAGAATTAAATTGCTTAGAAGTTACCCTGGGATCCTTTGCAACCTCACAGTCTATTACAAGTCTTGCTTTTAGAGTGATCTTTGTTGGTGGACCACTCCTGGAGAGGGTAACAGTGGTCTTCAATTTCCTCTATTTGTTCAAAATCTGTCTGACTGTGGATTTTGGTGTCCAAACCCTTTAGAGATTGTTTTGTAACCTTTTCTAGCCTGAGCAACAACAACTCTTTTTCTGCAGTCCTCAGTGTTTTTTTTTGTTCGTGCCATGATGCACATCCACAAAAATGATCAAACTTTGGTAGATCACTGTTCTGAACACGAAAATCTGATTATGTTTTGGGTCCGAAATATAGAACTGTTAACTGTTTCATATATATATATATATATATATATATATATATATATATACAGGTCCTTCTCAAAAAATTAGCATATTGTGATAAAGTTCATTATTTTCTGTAATGTACTGATAAACATTAGACTTTCATATATTTTAGATTCATTACACACAACTCGAAGTAGTTCAAGCCTTTTATTGTTTTAATATTGATGATTTTGGCATACAGCTCATGAAAACCCAAAATTCCTATCTCAAAAAATTAGCATAGCTGAGTCTGGAGTAGAAACATCCAGAGCCACCGTGTACAGGCGTGTGCAGGAAATGGGCTACAGGTGCCGCATTCCCCAGGTCAAGCCACTTTTGAACCAGAAACAGCGGCAGAAGCGCCTGACCTGGGCTACAGAGAAGCAGCACTGGACTGTTGCTCAGTGGTCCAAAGTACTTTTTTCGGATGAAAGCAAATTTTGCATGTCATTCGGAAATCAAGGTGCCAGAGTCTGGAGGAAGACTGGGGAGAGGGAAATACCAAAATGCCTGAAGTCCAGTGTCAAGTACCCACAGTCAGAGATGGTCTGGGGTGCCATGTCAGCTGCTGGTGTTGGTCCACTGTGTTTTATCAAGGGCAGGGTCAATGCAGCTAGCTATCAGGAGATTTTGGAGCACTTCATGCTTCCATCTGCTGAAAAGCTTTATGGAGATGAAGATTTCATTTTTCAGCACGACCTGGCACCTGCTCACAGTGCCAAAACCACTGGTAAATGGTTTACTGACCATGGTATTACTGTGCTCAATTGGCCTGCCAACTCTCCTGACCTGAACCCCATAGAGAATCTGTGGGATATTGTGAAGAGAAAGTTGAGAGACGCAAGACCCAACACTCTGGATGAGCTTAAGGCCGCTATCGAAGCATCCTGGGCCTCCATAACGCCTCAGCAGTGCCACAGGCTGATTGCCTCCATGCCACGCCGCATTGAAGCAGTCATTCCTGCAAAAGGATTCCCGACCAAGTATTGAGTGCATAACTGAACATAATTATTTGAAGGTTGACTTTTTTTGTATTAAAAACACTTTTCTTTTATTGGTCGGATGAAATATGCTAATTTTTTGAGATAGGAATTTTGGGTTTTCATGAGCTGTATGCCAAAATCATCAATATTAAAACAATAAAAGGCTTGAACTACTTCGAGTTGTGTGTAATGAATCTAAAATATATGAAAGTCTAATGTTTATCAGTACATTACAGAAAATAATGAACTTTATCACAATATGCTAATTTTTTGAGAAGGACCTGTATATATATAATTACCACTACTACTACTATTAATACTACTAATATAAAGTAATAATCATATTTGCTACATCATTATTTTACATCTTGCACTCCCCTATAATATACTTAGGTGAATATACTTTATCATACTGTCTCTCTCTTTTTCTCTCTATATGTAACATATAATTTTCAATCTTGTATGCACTAAAACTGCACTACAAGCTAGTATGCATTTTATTTTTAGCACATGCAGTAAATAATCTAGCCTGCATTGTGTTAATACACAATGCCACGTTAGTTAGTATCCATTATTTGTTAGCATCTACCATCCATGGAGGCCTTAAATGTTGTTTACTTACTGCACATTGTTGAGTAAACAAAGCATTAACACAGAAAAGTTGCTGCATGCACTGATGAGATGACGTGCGGAGAAAATAAACGGCATATCTGAAGGCCAGTCTGAAGCTTAATGTTTCACATGCTCTCATAAATTCATTTATGTTCAAAGTGCATTACATTAGTAAAATTAAATACTCTAATTATGTAATATGCCGTCTAGAAAGAGGGACGCTTTGGTGTAGGATGGAGTAAATTAGTCAGAAAACAGTGTGAGATCACTTCACAATTCCAGAGATATGGCTACACAAAACTGAAACAAGATAATTAGCTGCTCTGGACCGTTTGAGGAGTCATGCTGCCGATCCAAACACAGACTGGCAGAACAGCAACACGCAGGTGCCCTTTAGGTTAGGCAGGCAGACAGAAATTAGCACCAGGCTACCCATGGAGCGTCATGTCTACCGTCTTGCCTGGAGCTTTCATTTCACTTTAATCAATTTTTTATAATTTATAGTGATTATGCCCACTTAAAAATCAAGGATGCTTTCTTTTGTGTCTCTAGATACATATTGTAGCACTAGAAACGGCTAGTAATAACCAATCCAAACTTACAGTTTAAAGTCATTCGTGCTAGACCCATAAAACTGAGGATTTTCCCCTCGAGGAAGGTCATACTAAAGGCTCAGGTGAATTAGTACTATGTGGGATGGTTTAACACTTTCTTCTCCAGGTTGCACTTATCAGTGTTCGTCAGCTCTGCTTTCACATCCCCCGCAATGTATAGTTATTCCTCTGGCACGTACATTTGTATTCTGTGTCTGTCTGTTTATGATGGCGTATCCTGGCAACCGTGGGCCGGCTGGCACCAGGAGAGCAGTGCGCTGGCAGAGGCGGCTCTACTGCAGCACAGGCAGTGAAGAGAGCACCTACCTGCACAGGAGGCGCTGGGTTAAACACGCCAAAGCGTGAAGGGGGGAAGGCCACGTAACTGAGCTAGGGCTCTGTTTGCACATGGGTATGTTTAGTAACATACCCTGCAGAAAGGTGACACAACGACTTCGGTATAATGGCATACAGCACAAATGAAAAATGCAGAATCGGTGACAGTGGATGTGCAAATAAGGACAAATTTGCATCTAGATTCAGTATGCTGAAGTGCACTATGAAGCATTAAACACATGCATGCACTTACAGTATACTATATGCACATTAAAGGGAGAAAATTCTGTCATTAATTACTCATTCGCATGTCGTTCCAAACCTGTAAGACCTTCGTTCATCTTCGGAACACAAATTATGATATTTTTTGATGAGCTTTCCGACCCTGCATCGACAGCAATGCAATTGACACGTTCAAGGCCTTGAAAGGTAGTAAGGACATTGTTAAAAGAGTCCATGTGACATCAGTGGTCCAACCGTAATGTTAGGAAGCTACAAGAATACTTTTTGTGCGCAAAGAAAACAAAAATAATGTCTTTATTCAACCATTTCTTCTCTTCTGTGTCAGTCTTTGCTATACCAGTAATAAAAAAAGATAAAATCAATGTAAATAATTGCTTGTAATATAATTTGTACTAAAAATTGCTACATTAAAAAGTAACAGTTTGTAATATAACTATATATACTAAGGGTGTAACGAAACAAGTGTTTGTATTGAACCGTTCGGTACGAGGCTTTCGGTTTGGTACGTATTACAAACCGAGCAATTCATTGAACTAATCTTATTATGAGGATAATAAAAGATTAGGCTATTTACACTTCAGTTCAAATGTTTTTAAAAAAGGTCTATTATACAATGAATGGACTGTATAATACGGATTTTCAAAAATAACCTGTTTAACACCATGTCCTAACTGCACGCGATAAAAGGTATCTTTTACATGTTAATCTGAATTTTGCCCTAACTAGCTGTGACAGCAGAAAAGCACTCAGTTATCCCTGTAACAGCGTTGATCAGCTGTTTATCCGTCTTGGCTGAGCTTTCGATGTTGTTATGGGGATGAAGGATGAAGCTGATTGGTTGTTTCTTGTCACATGACTCGCGGTGCACTTGTGATTCTGAAAAGTTGAAACGGTTTTATCTCGATGCGGTGCAGACGCGCCTGGAAAAATGTGAGCGTCGCTTCCATTATGAGCACGCAAACCGTGCGGCTACATTTGAAATAATCAACTTGAGCGCGCAAAAAATGCAACATGTGAACGGCCCCTTATGTCCTGATCAGACAGAACGCATTTTGTGCAGTGTGAGGTGCCTTTTTTGAATTGTTTTCAGTTGGCAGTGAGCGTTCTGTGTGCTGTTTATGTGCCCCGGCGCCTCGCGTTTTAACCGCCTACTGCGCCTCGCGTCTTTGCCAGAGCGTTCCGAGCGCCTGAAGTTGAAAAAAAAGCAACTCTGTGCAGAAAAGCGCTCGACGTCATTGAGTTTTTTCCATTGTCCAATTGTATGTTTTGATGGTTTGATGGTTTCCTAGCAACATAAAAAACCGCTGCGCACTGCTCTTTTTTAAAGTCACCAAAAAAGGCAGTGCTGTGCGCCTCGCATTTTCAGGCATAAAAAGTGTGTTTGGTGTGATCGGGTCCTTAGGCCCGTTTTGTGCATATTGTGCATTGCGACGTGCCTTTTTTGAAAAAAAAAAGCAACTCTGTGCAGAAAAGCACTCGACGTTATCAAAAACTGACAGCAGTGTGAAAGCAGCAGTTAAAAATGCATCTGATTACAACGATGTGGATGTTTGCATGAGCTCTGCAGTTCAGTAAGGTTGACTTACATGTAAATGTCTCCTCCGATCAACAGCGCATCACATCGCATTTTTCTTCTGATGAGGTAAATATAAGTCTTATTCCTCACAGCACGTCTTCTTTCAGGAGCGAACAGTAGCCCAGGTGAAGGTGAAGCCGCTTTGTTTTACGGTGATGTGGGCGTTTACCTCCCACGCTTCGCACGTGAAAGCGAAAGAAACTCCTGGGCGTGATCGAATTAAAAATAATTAGCTCCAAGGGGATAGACTGGACATCGCGTTGGTTTCATATGGATTACTTTATCACAGAATATCTGTTTTCGATAACACTTACTTTGTTTAAAAGTAGAAATATCAAGCTTTCTCTCCCTCTACATATAATCTCTCTGTGTGCTGTTTTTGCCAAGTATTAGATAACTTAAGTGACGCGTTTCTAAATGAAGATCACGGAGACCAACGCGGCACACAGCACACCCTGTTTATTTTCATTATTTGACAAAAGCTCACCGTTTTATTGTTACTATGTGTGTATACTAATAAAAGTAGACCCTTTTTGATCCATCCGTGATTGTTTTCACAAGTGACAACGGTGTACCAGTTCTAACGCCATGGCAAAAGTTCGAGCAAAGCATGCTAACTGTTCTGTCTTTGGCTGCACAGACGAGCTGTTTACCTTCACAGACATAACCGACAGTTTTTGTAACTCGTGTGTTTTCAACATAAACTTATGTGTGTTTGACAGTTAAAGCACAATAAGACATGAAAGAGAGCTTAGTTTAGTACTCTCAGAAAACCCTATATCAAAACTTTAAACTGATATGGCTTTAAAACGCCTGATTTCAGTACGATAGACATGATAATCAAATTCAAACCGATGTTTTTTTAGTATCAGAGTATCTGAGCTACTAGAAAAGGCAGAGCCCTATTCTAGAAAAGGAGGCAGGGAGCAGCAGCTCATTTGTATTTAAAGAGACATGCACGAAAGCAGAGTGTTTCTGCTTCCACTCAGAATAGGCATTTTCAAAATAATATAATAAATGATGAAAGCCTGGCTTTCACAAATAAGTGAATCCTTACAAGAACAAGTCACTGCATGTGCCCTCATTAAATAAGAAACAATCCTATAGGGAGACTCTCTCCCCATGCCCTCATTCTTCTGCAATCAAAAAAAAGCATTAACCACTGAAACCCAGTCACGGATGTAATTGTAGGGGTTACACAAGAGCTTTACAGTCTTTGTCCCTCAGGTAATGTGCAGCATGTCAGTCAGAGGACAGTGGCTATTATTGATAACAGGCCGCTCAAAAGTGAATGGTTGCATGAGCTGAAAGTGACCGTCATGAGGTAGAATGAAAAATGAATCTAAATATTCACTAAAAAAAAATCTGTCTGAACGTCACTGTGGACAGTGGTTCCACACATTACAAGTAGTTCTTTTAACAATGAATTCAACTGTGAGCTATGCATTGTGTAGCTGAAACCAAACACAATTGAAATTAAACATGACAAAGCAGCCATATGAAATCTTATGCTGTTAACTACTAACTCAAAATAGTTTAAATTAGCATGCTTGATAAAACTTTTGAAAAAGAAAAAAGTAGCTACATAATGCATGGTGTTACTGGAAAGCATAAAGAAGAGGCAACTCATCATTATACTGACATTTTCTTAGTAATTGCTCTATAATTAAACCAGCATAGAGCATAATTTACATGTACAGTAGCTCAACCAGAGCACAAGTTCCAGTCTTCACCACAATCATAACTCCAAAAACTACAACATAACAAATACTCTAAACCCCAACATGTTAAACATGATCAACTCATTTTGCTTAAAAAATGCAATAAACAACATATAACAAAATCACTAAGACGTTCTTCTTGGCAAGTAAATCAGATATTTGGCAGAGATTTTTTTTTGCAAATTGTATTTAATGCCAGTCTGGCTTTCATAAACAAGTGAATTTACAATTGAATAGAGCACAGAACATTGTGAACTTGCTTAACTGTTTTTCTTCTAATACGTTTTTCTTCCAATGTTTGTTTCTGGCAAAAAAAACAACAACAATATTTTATTCTTAAATATTTTAAATCTTAAGTAACTAAACTCAAATTTCTATTTCAAATCCTTTCTTAAATTAAAATATTTTCATGAAGGGTAAGCTATATTAAAGCCATTTTAACTAAATTAAGACTAAATTATGCTCTCAGGATGTATTTTCCATTTTCTAAAAAAAAAAAAATAATAATAAAAAAAAAAGATTTAATAATTTTTCACCACAAATGCTTGTCTTTCACTAGCTCTACTTCATGAATTATGTAGTCATGTAAAGTTCACAAGTGACGTAGACAAAAAAAGGTAAAACAACGGTCTGACAATTTTGAAGCTGGAGGAGAAAATTAGATGGAGTTTTTTGCCTACCCTACCCTACCTTTTCGAACCAGAGTACACAGACGAAGAATTGACTATGCGTGACCTTTCTCATCGTTTCGCTGGATAAGACACTTATTCCTCAACTGGGATTGTTTAGAGCCCTTTGAAGCTGCACTGAAACTGCAATTTGGACCTTCAACCTATTGGCTCCCAGTGAAGTCCACTATATGGTGAAAAATCTTAGAAATGTTTTCTTCAAAAACCTTAATTTTTTTTCGACTGAAGAAAGAAAGACATGAACACAGAACACAGAGCTGTAATATATATGCAGTATCTACAGTATCTCACAGAAGTGAGTACACCCCTCACATTTTGTAAATATTTTATTATATCTTTTTATAAGACAACGCTGAAGAAATGACACTTTGCTACAATGTAAAGTAGTGAGTGTACACACAGCCATTAATGTCTAAACCACTGGCCACAAAAGTGAGTACACCCCTAAGTGAAAATGTCCAATTTGGGCCCAGTTAGCCATTTTCTCTCCCCTATATCATGTGACTTGTTAGTGTTACAAGGTCTCAGGTGTGAATGGGGAGCAGGTGTGTTAAATTTGGTCTTATTGCTCTCACTCTCTCATACTGGTCACTGGAAGTTCAACATTGCACCTCAGGGCAAAAAACTCTCTGAGGATCTGAAAAAAAGAATTGTTGCTCTACATAAAGATGGCGTAGGCTATAAGAAGATTGCCTAGACCCTGAAACTGAGCTACAGCACAATGGCGAAGACCATGCAGTGGTTTAACAGGACAGGTTCCACTCTGAACAGGCCTCGCCATGGTCGACCAAAGAAGTTGAGTGCACATGCTCAGCGTCATATCCAGAGTTTGTGTGTGGGAAATAGACGTATGAATGCTGCCAGCATTGCTGCAGAGGTTAAAGGGGTGGGGGTCAGCCTGTCAGTGCTCAGACCATATGCCACACACTGCATCAAATTGGTCTGCATGGCACAAGAAAGCCCGCAAACAGTTTGCTGAAGACAAGCAAACTAAGGACATGAATTACTGGAACCATGTCTTGTGGTCTGATGACACCAAGACCAAGCAGTGCTGGAAAATAATGGTGGCCACACAAAATATTAACACTTAGGGCCCAATCTGGACATTTTCACTATGGGGTATACTCACTTTTGTGGCCAACGGTTTAGACATTAATGGCTGTGTGTTGACTATTTTGAGGGAACAGCAAATTTACACTGTTATACAAGGTATACACTCACTACTTTACATTGTAGCAAAGAGTCATTTCTTCAGTGTTGTCACATGAAAAGATATAATAAAATATTTACAAAAATGTGAGGGGTGTACTCACTTCTGTGACATACTGTATATATGCAGTCCATTGTGACAAGATGCCTGGTCCCATTTAGTAGATCATATATAGAACTAGTAGACCTATTAATTATTAAAGACTCACAGTCTAGACAAGGTGCCGCACACATATTCCCCAAAGAAACTACAAAACAGATAAATACCTGTGACATCTCTTGAACAGCTGTCTCTGTCAGAGAGACCAGAACATGTCAGATACTTCATCTCAGCAAGTTCAGGAAATGTCAGAGCAACCTGCACTTCCAAAATGTAATCTCGGCGTCTTGGTATTCTCTCAGCAATCTGTCAATCACAGCCATTGTGTCTGACAATGTCTCTTGTGTGCATCTGTACCTTGAAATCTTTCCTATCTTCAGACAGTAACCTCATGCCCCTCATAAACTCAACAATATATGTTGCCATTGTCCCCTCAAAGAGTCTAATTTCTCTTCTGATTCTCTGTCAGTTCACTTTATTAAGGAGACAAAAAATGACACATTTATTGACCACTCGTCTACCATTTCACAATATAAACATCTATCCAGCTCAATGCAGAGAGAAACAATCAATCAAGCTTGTAAGGTCAGTGATCCCTGTCTGAATCTCTCAAATTCAACCAAATGCACTTTTCAGATCTGCACACATTATACATGAATGGAAACAAGGTTAGGGGTGTCTTCTCATTTGGTGTAGAAAATGCAAGAGTCATATATGACCAACATACTTGACCAGTGGCCCAGAAGAGTTGTCATGTGCCTTTCTTAATCTACTGTATAGTAACATTTCAGTGCTAAACAGCTATTAAGGTCAGTCAATCACAAAATTGATTTTCCTCAAAAAAAAAAAAAAGATCTATTAAACATACACCGATCAATGATGATTCTCTGTTCATAACCTGACATGGTATAAAGCTGGTTCAGTCACCAAACATCTCAGCTCAGGTATTTTACCACAGTAGGGTGTCTTCTTTTTTAAGGTATTTTGAGGTGAAAATCTCTTTCAGTGCAGCTATATTTCATTAATTGATGTTACATAAGCCGTCACCAATAAAGCTGCTTTGTGTCTGTCTGCTTAATCCCTGCTGGCTTCCCATCATAACCTAAATAGAAATTGTAATTGAACTCAGATCATGGAGCCTGTGGGCATATATGTCTTTAAGAGAACCCCACTGTCCTTGTCCTGTCTAAAAGCTGAAGGAGGTTAGACACAAGTTTATCTTCTGAGGTAAATAAGAATTTGTTTCAATTCAAGATAAAGCAAAAGTCAGCATGAATGTTCGGTTTCTCTGTTACTTTTATAAAACACTGACAGACTTCAACCATCAATGTTTCAAATGTAAGTTCTTTGATATGAGTAGATAGGGATACAATTAATTATTTAGGCAAATAACTCTACCCCTATGAATTCAAATTCAACTATTGGTGAACTTTCAAATGTTTATTTCGAAACGCCATTAAAATTCCCTTTAAAATCTGAACCAAAGGAAGGTAAATTCTTCAGAACCATCTCATAAATACATGCATGAAAGCTTTACTCAATGTTATGATATTTCATAGCAACAATATCACTCAATAGCTTGGACAAACCTGTTAAGTTTTTATTATAACTATGTGTATTATTTTAGCAACCCAGGCTCATCAAGAAAATGTGCCTCTATGTACATTTCTGCAGCACTGTAATTATGTACATTTGAAGTCAAAAGTTTACATACACCTTGCAGCATCTGGAAAATGTTAATTATTTTACAAAAATAAGAGGGATCATACAAAATGCATGTTATTTTTTTTTTAGTACTGAGCTGAATAAGATATTTTATGTAAAAGACGTTTAGTCCATGAAGGAAATAAAAGTTGAATTTATTAAAACGACCCTGTTCAAACGTTTACATACACTTGATTCTTAATACTGTGTTGTTACCTGAATTATCCACAGCTGTGTGTTTTTTGTTTAGTTTTGTTCAACAGTTCAACTGCCTGCTGTTCATCAGAAAAATCCTTCTGGTCCCACATATTTTTTGGTTTTTCATCATTTTTGTGTATTTGAACCCTTTCCAACAATGACAGTATTATTTTGAGATCCATCTTTTCACACTAAAGACAACTGAGGGACTCATGCAACTATTACAGAAGGTTCAAATTCTCACTGATGCTTCAGAAGGAAACACTATGCATTTCAATTTCATTGTCTTTTATGTGAAATATCTTATTCAGGTCAGTACTAAATAAAAAATGACATGCATTTTGTATGATCCCTCTTATTTTGGTAAAATAATTAACATTTTGCAGATTCTGCAGGGTGTATGCCCAGAGAGTACATATCCCCTTCACCAAACCCAACCCTAAACCTATCTGATAGTGTTACAAAATGCAAAAATGATATTAAATGATATGCAATTTTAACCTCCTTTTAACCTCCTTATGCGGATCCGTAGTTTCACAAGGTTTGTACAGGGGTCTTCATCACTCAAGTACAACGCCGTATCACGTGAGCTACCGAGCAAACCTAATAAATATAAAAACTCATGCATATGAAACTGTATAACTGTAAAACAATATTCTGCAGGTAATGGTGTGAAAATTAGGCTTTATTAATCAAAACTCTGTACATGTAAATCATACTTTTCTGTGAAAAGGAATAAATGTTGTCAGAGTTTTACTGCCTCTAGTGTTTATTTCAACTGGAAACTGCAGTGATTCGTACATATCAATCTCGTACATATAGGTATGTTTTTTTCAGTTTTGCAGAAATGTATACAGTAGATGCAAGTATTTCCAATGAGCCTATGTTGTATTTTAGAATAATCAAAAATCTTTATAATGAAAACAACACAATAGAAGTATATGAATTATATATGGAAAACCTAAAATCCATGTTTTAGCTACTCCAAAGTAGCCACACAAACTACAAGTACATCCTGTAATAAAATAATAATCTAATTAAAATATTCATAAGCATGCTTGCACACTAATGATTTCAAGCATCAGAGTTTACTTCAAAAAGTTTGTAAGATCATGATTTATTTTTATTTAAACTTGGTAGTCTATTGGCCACAGTGTATTTTCTAAACAAAACCATAATCAAGTTTTCTCGCCTCATAGCAGTGCTGAGGTGTTTCAGTTATAACAGGAAAAGACCTGTGGGTACAACCATGTAAACATCTAATGTGTCTTGCTCAAGGGCACAATGGTAATAAAGCAGGATTTTGAAAACAGTAACTGTGCACAATAATTCGACCATATCTTAAACCTCTACTCATGCTTACAAATGAAAAATTAAAGGGATAGTTCACCCAGAAATTAAAATTCTGTCATTAATTACTAACCCTCATGTTCAAAACCTGTAAGACCTTTGTTCATCTTTGGAACACAAATTAAGATATTTTTGATGAAATCTGAGAGCTTTCGGACCCTGCATTGGTAAGTCTTAGGACAAACACATAATTGTACCGACATTACTAACATACTGCTAAATCACTATCATGTAGGAATAGTTTACCCAAAAACTAAAATTTGCTGAAAATTTACTCCAAATCATCTAAGATGTATATCGATTTGTTTCTTCATTGGAACAGATTTGGAGAAATTTAGCGTTACATCAATTGTTCACCAATGGATCGTCTGCATTAAATGGGTGCCGTCAGAGTCCAAACAGTTGATAAAATACAATAATCCACTCGCAAGACAAAAACAGCTCAAGGTAGAGGCACCTACAAGTCAGTTTACCAGCACTAATTCTGATGTGTTAAGCATCACAGATGAATGTTGGCTCATACAGACATGGGAGGTTTCTTTCTGGCACACAGGCATATATTTTAAACATGTGCCATTTGTTCAAACATGTCAATCGCAAGTGTGTCTTCTGCAATATACATGCAGTGTGGAACCTTGCCCATCAGACAGAATGCTGATGAATAATGTACTATCAGAGACATGCATACATGAATATATACATTGCACTGCTTCCCTTGATGTATAGTCACTGGCTTTGCCATTTTTACTTTTCAACCATAGAAAACAAATTCACAATCGCCCATGGAAACTGAAGAAAAAATGAGCATGATTCATCGAAAAAGTACATTTGTGTTATAAAAGCACCAATTATTTAAAGTTAAAATTTAGCTTAGTCAGGTCACCCGTAGGCACATCCCGTCCTAGTAAATTGCAAAAATAGCCCCACTAATGATTAAAACAGTTTCTTTAAAAATGAATCCTTTGACTTGGCATAAAATATTTCTAAGTGTCCTAGCATCAAGATCAAGGTAAGCGTTCCATTTATAATATGGTTAACCAGTATTTAGATCAAACCTAAAGGTATGAGGATAACAAAGCTTTGTACAAAACATGAAGATGAAAAAAATATTTCTCAGGTGTTATTTTAAATAAAACGGGTATCTAAATCAACCAGCATCCCATATGGCATTTTTTTTTACAACCACCTTAAATACAACCACAAAGCATTTGTAACCTAAAATAAATTTCCACCAAATAATTCATATAAATACAAGCTTTATGGAAATTATGGAAGGAATGAAAAGGTAATTGCAACTTTTTATCTTACAAGTTTACTCAGAATTTTTCAGAAGTTTACAAATTGCAAATTCAACTTTTTTCCCCTCAGGATTCCAATTAAATTTTTTTTTTTTTTTTTGAGCTTATATCTCACTGTTCAGTTAAAAAATAAATAAATAAATAAATTCAGAATTGTGAGAAGAAAAAGTCGGAATTCCATGGTCAACTCAACCAGCGGTCCCCAGTGCAAATTTTTGATTTTATTAATATTTTGTCTGTAGAAAGACATATATAGTGGAAGCCAAAATATTGTAAATACATGTCTCAGAATCAGATATTTAATGAACATTCCAAAAGAAAAGTTGATTAAGAATGAGAAGAAATGAAGATATCTTAATAGGGATACATTTCTAGTTTCTAGATTCTTTATATATTCCTCTTAAAAAAAAAAAAAGATCAGCTGTATGCCAAGTGACCCACATTTGTTTTTTGTCCACTGAAAATATAAACAATTCACCAATTTACTCATGGAGCCACATTTAGATCTCCAATATCTGGGATTGAACCATCAAGGGCCTTTAAAATGAAGATACCAAACGGAAAGTTTATTAAGAACCAGAATCTAAAAGGATATTAAGATATCTTTAATACTTCTTGAGTTGTGTTCACGTAAACCTGAGGCAGAAATCAGTTTTTAACAGTCAACTGTCACCATTAAGATATAATGAAACAAAGACTGGCTAAGTCAACAGATTTTACTAATAGACCTACCAGTCTCTGTGTAAAAATAAAATAATGTTGCTGTAAATGACCCCTGTAAATTGGCTCCAAATCTCAGGTGAAAATAGTCATTTTGACCCCCCTCTACAAAATAGTGGATTACTTAGTAAATATACATTTGTGACATATGCTATTTTGGCTTTAAACACTATTTGTGTTTGTCTTTCCACAGAAAATTTTTAAGAGAATAAAAAATTTGAGCTGGGGAAATCTACGAAAATTGGTTGATTTGCCACGGAATGACGCAAATGAATTGTGTGAGAACTGTCCTCACTGGACATGTCAAATTTAATTTGTATCAAATTCATTTGAAACTGACCAATCAGAATTTAGTTTTTTCAAAAGCCACGCAATAAATAAATGGACACACTGCAGCAAACAGGCTCCTTTTCCTAGTATGCATACTGTCTGACCTGCCTTTCAACTTGACGTGTCAAAGAAAGACCACCATACGCTCTGTGCAGAGGTCCAGACAACATGTCTGTTTCATTCAGGGAAGACGATGGTTAAATTGCCTCGTACACCCTCTCCCTCACCTGTTACTAATCAATTTGTCTGCATTAATTAGGCATTCCCATACCCCACATTCATGAGCTGTCAAATGAATCAACTATGGTGTCACAGAAAGCAAAGTAAGCTGAACTGACATCAGGTACAAAACTGTTCTTTAATTTCTCTGCTCTGTGGATCCAATTACACCTCATTGCTTGTTATACTTACAAACTGTAGTTTAATAATACCTCACAAATTATCCAAACAAGATTAAATTTATAATGATAACTTGAGCTAATACAACTGATTCTTTGCCCTTTTCCCCAACTGAGATCAACTCAAGCTTTATAACATAAGCGATCGCTGGCATAAAGGTGTTAACATTTGTTGAACAAACATTATTTTGTGTGTGGGCTGCACTTCAGCATCAGCACAGACCACAGCTTCTGTCCTTAACAAACCTCCCGCTTTGGAAGTTGGTCCAACCTTCCTCTCAAGAGCACAATGTTCAAATGCATCGCAATTGAACATGCCAATCAAACGCAAGTAAATGATGCACGGTTTGTGAGTGAGTGGTTCTGTGGTCATATGTCAATCCCTGTACATCCTCCCCTGTGTCATTTTCCATGAGCACATGCATTATGCTCTATTCTCCTCAGCCTCCTGAAACTGCAGCGGCTACCTAGCAACCCGTTGCTATTAGATACTGCTGGGCCAGTCACCATGGCAGCGGATTCTCACTCATTTTCTTTCCCTTTGCACTGTAAACCCTTGCTCTCTCTTTTATGACATGAAAAATGAACAGTGTGTCTGTGAGAAATGGGGATATTCTGTGAAATCATGTGGGCATTCGTTGTTAAAACACTGACATTCAGCATGTGTATAATGAAGCCCTGTGATGCTCCACACAGCCACACAAACTAAAGCGATACTGCAGTGTGTGTGAGCATGCATCTTGTATAATCCTCATCTATTAGTCTCTCCCTTTCCAAAATGACATTTCCAACTGAAATTCCAACAAGCATAACACACTGTAAGTGATCATACAAACGAAACACTAAAAGCTTTGAGAAAACAATCTGCACTTACTGTATATATGCCAGCTGAATTCTAGGAAGGCAGGTCCTGTGAGACTGAAACACAAATACAATATAACACAGCTTTAATCCTTTTACTAATTCACTGAAAAATATTAATAGTATAATTTCATTAAGTTCAGCTCAGTTTCTATTTAGTGGTAAAGGAACAGTTCTCCACAAAAGAAAAGTTAATGTCCAAGTGACAATTGTGATTATAATTGCATTAAAAATGCCTACTTTATTTTATTTATTTTTTTTTTTTGCAAAACTTCATACCAGGACATATGGCAATTCCAGCTGAAAATAACGGTAGAGGAAGTAAAACACCAACAAATTTTATTCCACTTCAAACAAATGATGATTAAACTCGCATGAAGACATTTTTTGTGGTTCCCTGCAAACTGTCATGGCCTCAATGCACTTTTAGCTTCATATATCCAACTTTTTCCTAAACACAGAAGTATCGCCTGACTAAAACAATGCTTTATATTTCTGGTCTGTCTCTGGTGTTCCTAGTCAAATCAAATTGGCGATAATAAGAGTGTTTTCAATGAACGTAAACAATGCCACTGAACTGAACAAAACTTGCATATTTTGCTGTTAGTTGCTGCTGAAAATGGGTAATTATTATAGTGTTTTGGGCTGTACTAATTGGTTGGACTGGGAAAAACATTTGGAGTACTATAGACTGCCAAAAAATATAACAAATCAAGGAGAAGAGTGCAAAAAAAAAACTGTGTGAGGAACAAAAGGCATTTGTGGTTGGCCAAACTGAACCAGGATTTCCGGGGCAAGAATCTTGACAACATTTGTGTTTATTCTTATCATTTCTGATCAGGTATGTGAAATATTAGGCTAATATCTTTATTAATACTGCTTGTACATATATTTATGTCTATTAACTTTATTTTGTCAAAATATTGCACTTACAAAGTCCTCCTCTATATGATTTAGCAGCTTTCACATGTTTTTTTTTTTTTTTTTCAGTGGTTCACACAGCATAAATTAGCAGAACAGCTATTCAGTAGGGTATTAACCGTGCAATCCATGCTGTTGTTTACATCTGAGTATCGTCAATATATCTGCACATCTGGGTAACTAAAGAAATCGTGATGCAAGTGCAAGCCCTCTATATAATGTTAAACCTATGTAAATGTTTTATCACTGGGAAGATGACATGAAGCGACACAAGGTTAGCTGCTTTGAAAACAGATGAGCACACATATCCTACATACAGCTGACAACAGGGCAAAGTTAGTGGGTTTTTGTCCACAAAATGATGAGCACACATTATTTTATTATTTCACACATAGTATTTTAACTTTTAACTGCTGCAAGCAATGCTTGTTTTCTTATATTTAGTTATACTGAAAAAGTTGAATTAATTCAGTCAATCTTTTTTACCCCGTTTTAACATGGATTTCTTTGGAGACCAGAACACGATATGTGTTTTCTAATTTAGTAAACTTGCTCTGTAACTCACCTGGTACAGTACTTCACATGCAATACAGAGCACCTAGGGACGTAACTCTTGTTTCATGAAAAAAGAGCTCAAAGGCTTTTAGAAGTAAGCTACAGTGCTACAATGGTAGGCTACATATTCACTTTTTAGGGCCACTCACCGGACATAAGATAGTTCACCTCAAAAAATTTTATTCTGTCATTAATTACTCACCCTCTATGTTCATTGTCAGAACACAAATGAAGATATTTTTGACTAAATTAACTGAGCTTTCTGGCTTTTCTGATTTTTGCGTGAACTATCTCTTTAAGTGCCAGAATTTTCATTTAGGTAAAATATCCCTTTAAATGCTTTATAAATAAATAAAGCTGTAGTGAACAGGTCTCATTAATAACACAACATATTGGCCATGACATTATAAAAGAAAAACACATTTTATGCCTGATGTGTGCCTTAAACATTAATAAAGGAATGCTATTAGGGAAAGGACAGCTGATTATAATGCTTATGAATACACAACATATCCCGGGGTAATTTCTTCTGAATAATAAATAACACGTTATCTAATATTTGGTATGAAAACAAATAAAAAAACACCAGTTTCAAGTGTTTGCTATTTCACTCAAAAATGAACATTTTGTCATCAAGTATCATATTAATTTTCTTTAATTGGGACGCACCAAAAAGGTAGCTGCTTTTGTTTAAAGGAAACAATTAGCCTTGATATTACAATGAGTGAATGACATTTTTGGGTTCACTATCCCTTTAAATTTTGCAGCCACTAAGCTGAATCACAGATATTTGGCCCATTCAGCAGTGTACCCCAAACAGGTGTGTGGATCCTACATCCTGGCCCCTTTTCCACTGGCTGGCAGTGTCAGCCTGAGCACATGGAGGTCACTACAGCACAGATGGCCATGGGTAAAGGTCCGTTGTTTTTCTTCTCTGGCATCCCCCTGTAGGACAGATATAGAGTCAGCTTCATCCAAATTCAAGCTTTAACGACTCTGAATGGAGCCCTGAAGGTTTAACACCAAATTCTCAGCCAAAAGTCCTCTTCTGTCCCTAACCCAGTGCTGGCCAACAATCATCTCTGTCCTCCCTATTACCTCTCAGTTTGGGAATGTAGTCGCCTACAGTGACAGCTGCTGGCAGATTTGACTGCCACTCACAGCGTCAAGGTCAGAAACACAGCACTCTGATGCTGCCCCAGGTGAGGGTCCTGTGCATTGCCACATGATTGACAGAGTTCACAGACAGGTTAAAAGTTACATCCTTCATGTAGACTTCTCCTTAACAAAGGCAAAAATATCTACTGTATCTAGATTGGCAAAAAAGTGCCTTTTAAATGCCAGAGGCTTAGTTAGAAATTCAACCCTTGTAGCAGCTGAAAAAACTGATCTTTCTTGCACTTTCACTGCAGAGAAAGACACAGGGGAGGATTGAAACTCAACATATCTTCTCTCTAATTTCACCCTAATTGGATTGGTTCTCTGTGCTGTGTTGGAAATCAACTCCTCTGGCACCTAGCCACTCTCATCAAACCTTTGACTACATCTCAAATGCACATCTGGGCTTCTTCTAACAGGAACACAATTAAGCAATGGTACACTCATCTATCAGTCTGCTAACATTCCCAGATGAGCAGTTTTGTTCCTTGTTTCTTTCGGCAAGGAATTACACTGCACTGGACCCTCTCTCAGACTCTCTTGTAGCCCAAAGTGTTTGATCGCTATTGTTTGTTGTGTTCGGAGTCTTTCCAAGCTTAAACGAGGTATTACAGAGAAGCTTTGTACAAAAACATTTTCCATCCATTTCCTTTCCAGGTTGGGTTCTAAAGATTAGTTTTCACTATAAAATCTCTTACCATGATGCAACAGATGAGTGATTGCTAGGGTGTTGTAGTTGGTTGCTTTCTGGTCAAAAGTCTGTGATATTCAGGTCCCAAGACATGGCTTGGGTCTCTCTTTCTACAAATACAAATGACAAGAATAGTACAGTGTCATCTCTGTGCATTTATTAAGTTCAGCTCAGTTTTTATTTAGTTAGTAAAGAAACAATTCTCCCCAAAAGATAAGTTCTGTCATTATTTACATCCAAGTCTTGTGATAAATCATTGTAACTGCTTTAAAAACAACACAGGCTCATTAGAAAAATGTAACCTACCTACTTTTTTGCAAAACTCTGGCAGATATACGGCAGTTTCCAGCTGAAATGAACACTAATGGAAGGGGAAACACCAACAACTTGTATTCCTCTTCAAACAAATGATTATTAAACAGGCATAAAGTCTTTTTGTGCAGTTCCTTGCATGGCTTCAATACAGTTTTACCATAGTGCATAATTTATAATGATTTTTATCACATACCTACAGTACGGTGTCGTGATATTCTGGTCCCTAGCGATGGCTTGGGTTCCCTTTTTCTACAAATACAAATGACATGAATAGTACAATATCATCTCTGTGTGTTCATTAAAATCAGCTCAGTTTGTATTTAGCTGTTTAAATGAACAATTCTCACCAAAAAGAAAGGTCTGTCATTATTTATGTCCAAGTCTTGTGATAAATCGTTATAATTGCATTAATAGCAAAATGTGATCTACTTTTTTTTTTTTTTTTTGCAAAACTCCAGCAAATATACAGCTGTTTCCAGCTAAAATGAACACTAATGAAAGGAAAAACACCAACTACTAGTATTTCTGTTCAAAGAAATAATGATAAATCAGGCATAAAGCCTTTTTGCTTTTATACTGTCATGGCCTCAATACACTTTACCATAGTAGCTGTATATATATGGGTTGGGTTGTTCTAGTTGGTTGCTTACTGGCCAAATCAAAAGTCTATGATATTCTGGTCCCCTCTTTCTAGCTGAAGCAATTTTTAGCCCATTTTATTTGTCTGCCTGGCAAAAATTTTGAACATTTATAAGAGAAATACTACTCCTCAAGCTGCATCTTTTGAGGTAAACAGTGCAATTACACTCTGAAATGTGATGAGGTAAGAAGTTTGTTCAATTCCAATTCCTAAAGTATTACGTCTTAGCAAACACTAATAACAATAAAGTACATTTACATTTATTCATTTAGAAGATGCTTTTATCCAAAGAGACTTACAAGTAAGGAACATCAGAAGAAAATTGTCATAAAAGCCAATAATACACAATGCCAGGTTTAAAGTATAAGCTAGATTAGTACACAGTCTGAAGCAAAAATGCATTTGTCATCAGCAATGAGCATAATGAAAATAATACAAATAATAAATAACATAAAATAAATAATACAAGACGGAATTACATTTACTCTCTAGCTTATAAATGCAGCTACATGTGTTGGCTGCTTGTCATCATTGTCAAAAAATAAATAAATAAATAAATAAATAATTCATGAAAAAACTCTTTCCTGTTGTAAAACAATGTTGGCAGATACATTTAGCTGCTTTTCCATCTGCTGGAAATCATATCAGAAACGGATTAAGTTGTCGCTCTGTTTACCTGACTGCGGACAACAATCCCAGCAGCACTGGTAAATGGAACCAAAATCACGTCTTAAAGAACCGCTCGCCTGCACTATACAAGGTAGGCCAGCTTGTAAACTAGATCAAAACATCACGACTGATTTAGGATGAACAAAGCTCCTTCATCTACAATAAATGCATTTGGGAGTTTACAGCAGCAGCGGGCATTCCCGCGTGACGCGACGCAAAGATGAAACGCATTTCAGTCATATTTTTACCGTTTTTGCATATCCTTAAGAACTGTTGTTGGGTAAAAGCTTCCAGTAATGGTCCACTGAGGACGCTGGCTTCACATTAGATCCCTCCCCATTTCCTTTGGAGTGAAAGTGCTCTGAGCCTATGGGATAATGAGAATGAAGTATAGTGGTATTATGTTACCTGAAAAGATGGCAGAGAGCCTCAGATCTTTCCCCATTCAGGCTTCCTGCTGCGCAGTCTGCCAGCATCTCCTGTCGCCTGCCTTCTTTTCTACTTTTTCTTCACTATTTCAGTCAAAAAGCTTGATAGGTAGCCTTCTTCAAAGGCATCTCATCGTTTTCCCCTCAACTCTAACTTCTTTGACAGGTATAGAATGATGACTAGTCCTAATTCATCAAAGCTCAGGAGTTCACCTTTTTATACGAGAGAACCTGCAGAGGTGATGGGATGCTCTTGCCTGAAGTGACACTAGCTGTAGGATACGCTCCTGTGTAGATTCTCACCGGACAGACTGTCAGTTTGGAAGTAAATGATCCATTATGTGTCAAACTGTAGAGGCAAAATGACTTTTTGGAGAGAGAGAGGTCTAGGAAAGCACTTCGGGTCAGTGGAAAAACTTAGGTAAGTCAACTTGGGAGACCAAATGACAAGTTTCAGAGCAATGACACTAGTGTTGTGAAGTCTGGGTCTTCAATCCCCACTCCTTTTCTCTGCTCAGGTCACAGCAAATGTTTTGGCCCTGTCAACTCAATGAGACTGGGGCCACTGCAGGCCTTATAAATGAATTCCTTTCACCTCTCAAAAACAAAGATAAAGATCCAATTTTCTCAGCAATATCCTGCTCCACAAGAGGTTTACTTTGAAATATGATCAGGGATTCAATTAAAAACAGAGTGCAAAACCATGACAACTTGCCAGAAACAAAGTACATGGCCCAGAGATGCGGAATATTAGATGCAAACGTACTGTGAAACTGGTCTGATCAAAGAAACCGATATTTGAGATATGGAATCTTACAGCATTATTAAAAGGCGCATTAGAGAGTTTAGGAATGAAAACCGGACACCTGTTGATTTATGATTCGGATTGATGATTTAAACAGTCACAATAAAGAAATGTGCAATTTTGAAGTGCAGCAATCTATTGCTAAAACTTCCAGCAAAGGGACAAAATGCAATTAGCTGTGTCTAGAACACAAAGTGTTTAACCTCGGCACAGAGAGACGGGGGGAAAGAAAGGAAAAGCACAGCCGAAGGGAAACGAAGGGGAAATAGAGATAACTCATTCTCTCGTTTGAAAAAGGAACGCTCCCCTAGTGTTGCCATGGCGACATGTCCTCTCAGATCCTCGTCGACATGCTAGTTCTCGGCCTCAGTGCTTTCTAGCCTCCAGGATCGGTGTTGGTGGGGGGCGGGGGCATTGCCATCCTGAATGAATCAGGCTAATGAAGGAGAAAGTCATTAGAGACACAGAATGCGCAACAGAAGTCAGTATCCTTGCCCTTGTTGCCTCAGGAGCAACACACATTCAAAATGAAAGAGTTCATGGTATATTCTTGAGCAGGAGCCAGGTGGTTCAAACGTCCTCACGTCTACAGTTGGACCAAGGGCGTACAGCAGATGACCTGGTTTAGATGTTTGACGACTGCTTGCTTTGGACTATATTAACATAAATTCGTTATTTTGTATAAATGCATTTAAGTTGCTTGCAAGTACTACTGAAGAACAACCATAAGGCCGTGTGTCCACCAAAGTGTTTTTAGCCGGCTGAAAACGCTAGGCGCTCTGCTGAAAACGCTGAGCTGTGAGCGCTTCAGAGCGCAGAGCGTTTTTTTCCATTGAGACACTGTGGTTGCTATGATACAAAATATCCATTGAAGTAATGGCAAACGCATCATTAATGAAATGTTTTTCAAGCATTATTTTTTATAACAATATTATATTAGTCCGGCAATTCCATCTTATAAAAAAATAAATACTCGAAGACCAGCAATATTAACTTCTGCAACTGGGGTGGTCGGTAGTCCCGCCCCTTCTCCACTCTGATTGGTCAGCTGACTAGAACGTGACAGTGATGAGCGCAGCGTTTTACTCAAAGTTGAACATTCTTTAACTCTCGGCGCCGAGGAAAAAACGCCCGAACTATCAGCGCGAAAAAGACGCTCAGCGTTCGGCACGCTCTTGGCGTTCTAAAAAACGCCGCGCTCCCATTGAGAAAAATTGAAAAAATACGCTAGCAGCGGGGAAAAACGCCTTGGTGGACATGCAGCCTAATTGTTTTCTTTCTTGATTACATATTGATCACACAAGCTCTTTTGGCAGCTGTGATGCCTGATTATTGGATTAAATCATAATCTTTTCTGAAGCACATATTTACAGCTTTACTAATTGATTAGCAATTAAGCTTAGTACACTATGTTTTTTGAATGATCAAAGTCATCACAAAATAAGGATTTATATATAAAGTTACATATATGATAAAGCCAGTAAATTTTATTCTTTGTTTATATTGCTTGTACAGTACACTTATTTTTTCAAAGCAGCTTTACAGAAAATTCATGATGTTAATGTCAGAGCTACACTGCTGTTCAAAAGTTTGGAAGCGGTAAGATTTTTACTGCTTTTACATGCAAAAATACAGAAAAAAACAGTAATATTGTGAAATATTATTTGAATGTAAAATATCTGTGTTCTATGTGAATATGTTTTAGGATAATTTGTTCTTGTGATGCAATTCACATGATCCTTTAGAAATCATACTGATATGCTGATTTATTATCACAGTTGCAGCCTTAATAAGCATAAGAGAATTCTTTAAAACATTACAAATCTTACTGATCCCAAACTTTTGAATGGTGGTGTACACTATTGCTCATAAGTATGAGGTCATAGATTGTCATAGAACATTTGTTCAGCAAAAATGAAGTGATCAAATGTGACAGGAAAGCTTTTGTTACAATCGATTTCTATTTCAAATGCTGTTCCTTTGAGCTTTGTACTCTTTGAAATGTATTACAGCATACAGAAAAATATTCAATTATATAAACAACTTTTTTCAATTTTGATAATAAGAAATATTTCTTGAGCAGCAAATCAGCATAATGATTTCTGAAGGATCATGTGACACTGCAGACTGAAGTAATGATGCTGAAAATTCAGCTTTGCCACCCTAGGAATAAATTTGATTTAAAAATATAATCCAATAGGAAACAATTGTAACATATTCCTGTATATATAAATATTGCAAAAAATATCACAAAATTGTGTTATTTTCAATTAATTCCAATGTTTAGTAGTTCTTTGAGCAGTAGCTTATATTAGCAACCCTGAAGACAGGAAAGAAACAGATCGGCGTATACTTTATGCCGCTGACATCTGTGATTCCTCACTCTTCAAAAGCACCAGCCACCACTAGTTTGCTAATATAAGTGCAAAAGATGGAGTTTAAAGAAAGCTGTTCACTGCAATTAAGAGATCATAAACTACGATCAAAGAATGAGAAATGTACAAAATTCAAAAAGAGGTTTTACAGACTGCTACATGATTAAGGCAGGATGGAGGGAAAATGACTACTGCAATGCTCAAGATCAAGAGAAATTAAACAAAAACAGCATGGCTCATTAACACCACCTAAAGAGCCACAGACATAACCATTTTAGATGTTTATATCTCTTTCATGTCAGAGATTAAAAAAAAGGAGTTGGGAAAAGAGCAGACAATAGAAGAAATTATTTTGTCTGACTGAATGTCAACATGCTTTTAAACTTGCTCAGTGACACAGAAGACCAAGGTAAAACAGAGGCTGGATTCTTGTGTTATTCATTTTTAAGCGAATTGTTCTCTCTCTCTTTTTTTTTGAGAGCTTCTGGTCCTGTATTTCCTACAGGGCAAATTGAATGACTGGCCCCGCAGACCTTTCAATAGGGGTCAGACACCTCCAAAATGGGAATCAGTACCTCCCCATGGTTCATCAAAGGGAGCATAAAATACAAATGGAGGGTGAAAGCACAGAGAGAAAGTGAGAAAGAGCTGTGCGAGATATGTATCGCTGGCTGAAGTGGATTCAGCGGCGAGATAGTGAAAGCGAACAAACCTTTCAGATGGAAATGAGGGCACGCCATACAAACCAAGGCCAAGCACAGCCTGTGCATCGTCACCATGGCAATCCGCTGCGAAACAGAGAGGGACCTGTGAAATAGGACCACAAAGAATCTCAGAGGGCCGGTCTCATCGTTTAAAAACTCAAAGTCATTTTTCTTATTCAAAAGCTTGAGGCAGTGTAAGAGTCATGGAGCTGCTGTACTGAATAATCAAGGAAACTGAATAACTCTGCATATGCAGCTTAGAAATGGCTGCAAATCCATTTCCTCCTTGTTGTTTATTAGGTCGCAGGCCACATAAAAGCAACCTGTCATTTCAGGACACATCAAATCACACCCAGTGCTTTTGTTTTTTTCCCTGTGAACTCATGCATTGAGAGAGACTGGGGGTAAAACCACTCTGAATAGACGGCATCTCCGCTGCCGTCGCTAATGCATTGCATTTCCCATTCTTTCTGTCTTACCTTCTTTCTCCTGCTCTGCAATGTCCCACCGAGTTCAGTGACCCTAAAGAGAAATCAATATGCTTTCTTGTCATGCCACTGAAGCCATCTCCTCTGGTGCTGTTTCTCTCCCCTTCTGTTTTCCTTCTTGACACACTTGATGTGCTTTCCCTGTAGTTGCAAAAAAAAGAAGACCAAAAAACATGAGGGAAATGGAAGGCTTGCGGCTTCGCTAGCATTAAATAAATAGCCTCGCATCTCCCTCGTACCTGTGCTACGCTCCATCCTGGGAATAAAATGCACCCTTTTACTTTTCACCTAAACTTACATTAGGAATTCGTACGTTGTGTGATACAAAGTGATACATGACTCAAACTGAGATTAAAAGATTTCTTCTTGCATTTCTGGTGCTTTGCCAGGATTACCTCACTTAAATTCTGTCATTATTTACTTGTACAACTTTCCAATTAGTTACAGCACTCTGTCATGACATTTATCTGGCTTTTGTCAGTATTACTGATTTATTTATCCATTATCCATTTTAATAAATAATACATGCAACATGAAAATGATCTGACCAAACACCATGATACAAGAGAGATTAAATCGTACAGTGTTATTAAATGGTTCATTAAAGACATGGGAGTAAAATCCGGACTGATTTACGGCTTGAGTCAGAACATTTCTTGCAGTCAAAATTGACGAATAAAACTTTCACGTGCCGTGAAGAGACGACATAATTATTCATCTGATTATAATGATGATGTTAATATTCACTCACCATCACGCAACATTTTCCAATCTGTCAAGAAGTGGAGCACGTAAGCAGAGACTCATCTTTGTCGGAGATTTTTGGCTGTATTCAAATTGCGCTGCGGTTAATTTCCAGCTCGCTGTTTGACTTCTGAATGTGAGACAAATAGGGGAAAGAAAGTTTGTGCAATTCTGTAGTTCAAAAGACTGTCAACAATGGCATGCGAATGGCTGAGAGCATAAACATACAGCACACAGTGGAGATCCCAGGGGTTGTCATAGCTTGACTTCAAAAAGGCGAACCATGGAAAGTAAGAATCTCTGGGAACAAAGTGAATACTACAGCCTCCATGTGGAGAAGGTTCTGGTATACTGTCATTCAAGGTAAAGTGACAGAGAAATGTTTGCAGTGGTTGCAGACATGAACCGCTCAAATGGTTGAGATTTGGTACTGCTCTCTTGGAGACGGTCTGAATAATTCAGAGCCTCTGGGGATGCCAATCCAGAAGAGGAGCTCGGGGGGAAGTCACTGTACTGTTTCACCTGCTCTGTCTGTACAGGTAACACAAAAGGGCAAAACAGCTTGAAAAACACTCAAATCTTCAGCACTTGAGAGTTTACAGATTTTTAATATACTCTGAAAAAGCATGGATGCTCCTAAGAATTTTAATAAAAAAATACAACTGAACCATGAAAACAAACAGTGGGGTTCAAAAGTCTGAGCCCACATATGGGATTCAAAATGTCATTTCGAAACCTAAAAATAAAAAAGTTCTAGGATTTGGGAAAGATAAACATTATAACATACAAAAATAAGTAGAGAACAACCGACTTATTCGAAAATTCAACTGACCAGAGTCAAATAATCAGCTTATGTGACACCTCACAGTGCCTCGTTTGCGAGACTTTTGAGTCTTCATACCCCTTAATTTTTTTAATGTTTTATGTTGCAGCCTTATGTTAAACTGCTTTAAATTACTTCTTCTTCCACATCACTCTATTACATATTCCATAGACCATAATCAAAAGCACAAAACAGATTTGTAACAGCTTTGCAAATTTATTATAAATAGCTAAAAAATGAAAAATGATTCCATTACATAAGTAACACTTGAAAATTAGCTCAGGAACAATCATATCGTTTGTAGTTGTTACTACACTTTGAGTATCAAGTGTATCAAATTAAATTGAATGAGTATGATTTGGAAAGGCACACAACTTTCAATTAAAGGTCTAACAGCTGAAAATGCATATCAAAGCAAAAACCAAGCCCTGAGGTCAAAATAACTGCCTGTAGAGCTCAGAGACAGGATTTTGTCAAGCCACAGATCTGGGGAAGAGTTCCGAAAAAAAATCTGCTGCATTGGAGGTTCACAGAAGTTAGTAGCCTCCATTATCCATAACGGAAGAAGTTTGGAACAATTAGAACTGGCCTCCTGACCAAACTGAGCAATTGATGGAGAAGGGCCTTGGTTGGTGACCAAAAAGCTGATCACTCGAATTCAGCTCTATGATCATATATTCAGATGGAAGAAACTTACAGAAGGACAAACATCACTGCAACACTTGACCAATCTGGTCTTTATGGCGGTGTGGCCAAACTCAATCCACTCCTCAGTGAAGACACATGAAAACCCACTTGGAATTTGAAACAAACCACCTAAAGAACTCTCAGATTCTCTGGTCTGATGAATCTCATTTCTGAGCATCATGTATGGAGGGAACCAGGCACTGCTCATCACCTGCAGAGTAGCATCCCAACAGTAAAGTGTGCTGGTAGCAGCCTCATGATGTGGGGCTGTTTTTCAGCGGCAGGGATTAAAGAACTCGTCATAGCTCAGCAAAGCAAAATAAAGAGATAGCCATAATGAAAACCCAGTCCAGAGCATTCAGAACCTCAGACTGGGCAGAAGGTTCACCTTCCAACAAGACAATGACCCTAAGCACACAGCACACAGAGTGGCTGACTCCTGGGCTTGAACTCAATCAAACATTTCTGGAGAAACATGAAAATGTCTGACAGAGCTTGAGAGGTGAAGAGGTGAGGCGAAGAATGGCAGATAGTTGCCAAATGCTAATGTGCAAAGCTTATCTTGCAAAATGTCGCATCATACTTGAAAAAAACTTGAGGCTCTAAAAGGTGCTTCAACTAAGTAACGCATTAAGGTTATGAATACTTATGCAATGTTATTTCTGTTTTATTTTTAATACACTTGCATAGCTCACACAAATCTGTTTTGTGCTTTGTGCTTTGTTTTGTATGGTGTATGGAGTGTAGACTGATGTGAAAAAAGTAATTTAAAGCAGTTTAACATAAGGCTGCAGCATAACAAAACATGAAAAAAATTGAAGGGGTATACTTTCACAAGGCACTGTAAGACATTATTCAGATGATGTATTTCCAAACATTCATTAGGTTTTTGTCCTTAAAACAGTGAAAAAATGTGAGTAAGATTAATTTCTTTCGCACCTTGCAAATTCCACAACGTCATTTTGAATTTATTAGAGAAAAAGAGAGATTAAATGTGTGAATTAGCTGAGTCCGAACATCTTTCAACAATTACGGTAGCAGCATCTCTACTAACAGCGGAACTTAAGGTTATTAATGAGAAATGACGTAGCTTTTAACTTGCTAATTTATTTTACTGATAAAATCGACAGAGCAGGGAGAAAGTGCACAAAGAGAAGATGTGCTTTCTGTACATAATAAAAGGTAATTTTGTGGTAAAAAGATAATTTGCTGTTTTTATTAAAACCATTTGGCGTTTCTCAAAAAGTAATTGCACACCTTAGAACAGGGATAGGCAATGTCAGTCCTGGAGTGCCGATATCCGATAGTTTAGCTTCAACCCTGAAAAAAACCCTCACCTGCCTGTAGCCCTAGTAATCCTGAAGACCTTGATTAGCTTGTTCAGGTGTGTTTGATTAGAGTTGAAACTAAACTCTACAGGTCATCGACACTCCAGGACAGACGTTACCTATCCCTGCCTTAGAATGTTCTCAGCCAATCAGATTTAAATATTCACCGGTGCCATAGTATAAGTAATATTTAATATTCTCCACAATTTCTAAGCACACAGATGCCATTTATGAAGACATGATAATCACATGATCATCGCATCACACAGACACATATTTTTCACTTTTTCACTTTTTATAAATGGTCTGTGACAATTTGGCAAAAAGACGTCACCTCTATCTAATACATGTCATTTTCCTTTCTTCAGTTCCTGAAGAGCTAAACTGGTGTGAAAGATAGTCGTGCTATATAGGTCAAATTCTCTACTGTGCTCCGCTGTGCTCATCTGGAAATCAGAAGCTCAGAATGCCAAGGGAACGACCTGTGTCAAATAGGCAAAGAATGAAACCATCAAAATGGAAGCGGCAGCCAGCCACACTCTTCTGACAACAGCTTTGTTAGAGTAAGTGCATGGCAGCCTATTTTCCCTTGAGCCACAGGTTGGAGTCCTGCCGGACATGTTCCATCTGATGAAAAGCTGATCTTTGTCCCAGAGAACACTGATTGAGTGTGCTTTGTGTGCCTGGTTCCTGAATCTGTTTCACCCTCAACACTACAGACAAGCACAGGAGATAGTAGCCGTCCACTAATTGGTTTGATTCATGCAGAGACATCTGGTTTGTGTGAGTTGAGCTAACAAATATCTAATGTCTTAAAATCAGACAGAGCCTAATTTCTGTCTTTTGTGAAGATGGCAAATGAAAAAATGACAGCAGACTACTCAAGGAGCTTTCTGAGAAAAATTTCACCATAAACTGTCAACAACATAAAAATAGGATTGCTAAAAATGAGCTGTTTTTTTTCCTGTCAAGCCAATGCTGTAGTTAAGCAAGTTTGTCATGCCGACTATAGCAGGTGCTAGAAGCAGAAAGCAAGCTATCGCCTGAAGTTAGGCACAATTAATTAGTGACAGAATTATACATACACGTGTGTATTTATGCTTCCAAGACCTGTCTGGTGATTCAGATCGCCTGAGGGGGGAAAAAAATCCCAGAAATCTTCAACAGCCTCGGTTTTGGATGAGCCATTTACAGCCACATGCTAAATTTCACCTGGCAAAGCAAAACTTGTTGAGGGAAAAAGTAGTAAAATCATTTAGATAATACAGTAATACAACCATAAAACCATAGTTGGATGCATAGTGCTGGAAAATATTCAATATTTTGTTCTCACAATATGTCCCTCCAAATCACAAGGGTATGTTAATTTCACCTTGAATATCTGTATAACCCCAATTAAAACCAAAAGAGCTGTTAAAGTTCTAACTTGATTTTAAATTAATTAATGTTAAGCGGCAAAATAAGAAACTTTTCCAAGAGGCTAATTAGTTCTCTTAATGGTCAAATTAAATAATTAGTGTGCACAAAAGGGAATATTACAGCGAAGAAAATTTAAAAGCAGTCCTTGAGTTTGGAAATGAGTGTTTAAATGCACGTGGAGGTCAGTTGGAGTCTCAGTGCCAGCTTTTGGATCATTTGAAATGGAAAGTGTAAGACAGTCTGACTCCAGGCAGGAGCTGAAAGGAACGGTGGCTAAAATGGGAAGGATTAGATTAAACCCCCAGAGATGATTCGTGGGCTTAAATCTTCTCTAATTCCTTGAAGTCTACAATTTGTGTGGTGCAGGAGAGGTAGATCTCCCTCTAATGAGGTTGGCACTGGTAGTCAGGGGTTGGCGTTCGGAATACCGTTTGGTTCCAGACGTGGGTGCTTCATTTGTACGTATCTGAGATCAAAGCACATGTATGTGATGACTGTGTCCTCAAAGCGTCTTAATTAGGCAGTGATGCACGCTGGGAGTCCTCATAGTTCACACCAACGCAACAAAAAAAACAATGAGGAGTTCTCTCAGGTTTGCCAGATCCTACAACAACAGAAGGAGCAGACAAAAAACTCCTTATCTGAGCCATATCTTCTAAAAAGACAAAAACAAACAAAGAACAGCTTTTTAAACATGGAAAGCGGTAGCAAAGATTGTCTGGGGACGTAAGCCTGTATGATCCATCAAAACTGTGAAATCTTTGAAACATGAGATGTGCTTGGGTAGATATTGCTGTAGCTAATGACTGCTGGTTCATTACAAATGACTTGAGGAAGAAAAGGAAGTGAGATTGAGGCAGAAAACCCGCACATCTGTTGGGGGTCGACAAAGGTTTTCAACAAAATGGATCTTCCGCTGCAATTGCTCGTGGGAGAAAAAATTTTCCATTTCTTTGCCACCGTTGCTTGCTAGTCAGGCAGTTTCCTCGTGGCTTTTGACTGGTGAAAAGTTGCAGAGATTTTCCAAGCGAAAATAATCTCTGTCCAGATACAGTAGCATCAAAAGGCGAAGATTTTTCTGCAGACATATTTGTGAAGCCGCCCTCACCAATTCTAGCTGAGCTTCCAGTGTCAACACATATTTACATCACTTTCTTTACCAAACGGAGTGTGAATAGTCTTCAAACAGCCAGACCGACTGAAGGATGAGAAGGGATATGCGTTCGTCAAAAACATTCTTTCACTTTTTCAAACCTTAAAGTAATTCTGAAGCCCCTTTCTGTTTCAAAACTCTTTTGCTTTACGCTGTCATTGTGTCAGTCATTCTTTCCTAGCGAAGCTTTGTAATAACTTCCTGTTGGATCAAAAAGGGCAGCATCAGAGAGCTGTATGACTGCAATCTGCACTGAGCTCAGCTCCACTGCTCACGATAACAATAGAAAGCAAGAATGAGGATTTGCAAATGTGTCAGATGCGTCTGTTAAAAGTATCAACTCCTAATCTTTTCTGCTGTTCATTTTGCAACATTCTCCGGTTTTCAACTAATCCTCCTAATATTACACAATGTTTCTGGATTTTGATAAATACCAAACAGTGTTTCTGATGTTTCATATTTCAAAATGCAATATTTAAATGTTATTATCTGCTTATATCTGCTACGAAATACACATAGTGTAATGGATTATGGAGATTTTTCCACACACTAGTTTTCTAAGGAAACTTTGACGTGTTCTGAACTTTTGCTTTTTTTATATTTATTTACTGTGCATTTAGAGTCTTTAAATGCGTTTGTCTTGTCTTTGTACCATTAACACATGCATTTTAGCTACTGGCAACAGGCACTACACTGCCAAAATGAGTATATGACAATTAAACTTTGTACTTTGAAGGCATATGGTGCCTGTCAAAATGATGCCCCAACCTGCCAGAACAACATCAAGCTATGTAACAATAAGTGTTATGAAATAAGTGTGATGAAATAAGAGTGTTTTTCTGAGAAATGATGCGAATGTAATTAAAACACACATTTTCTAGTTTTCCTTTGTGTTGACATATTCTTATTAAAACAGCAAGTTTGAATGGGACATATTTATTAAAATAAAATAAAATTAAATTAAATTATAATTAGCCAAAGGGCATTACTTACATCAGAGTTTATGTGTGTGTGTATAAAATATAAATCAGCATTAAGAGACGAGGGTGAAAACTTTTTGAATTTGAAGATTAGGGTACATTTTAAAATACAAAAAAAAAAAACTTATTTTGTCTTCTGGAAAACAAGTATCTTCTGTAGCTTCTAAAGGGCAGTACTAAATAAAAAAAAGATATTTAGGCAAAATAAGAAAAATGTACACATGCAATGTACTTCATGCATCGAATTTCCTTCTGAAGCATCAGTGAGTGTTTGAAACTTCTGTAATACGCTATAAAAAATAAAAAACGCAATTTGTTGAGTCAACTTTACATAATTTGTTACCCAGCTGCCTTAAAATTTTAAGTTTAATCAACTCAAAGTTGTCACTTGGTACAACTTAATATTTCAAGTTGACTAAATTTCTTAAAATTTTAAGGCAGCCAGGTAACAAATTCTTTTAAGTTAACTCAACAAATAGTTTTTTTTTACAGCGTAGTTGCGTATGAGTCACTTAGTTGTCTTTAGTGTGAAAATATGGATCTCAAAAACGTACAAGAATTGTTGGAAAGAGTTCAAATACACAAAAATGCTGAAAAAACAAAGAATTTGTTGGACCTGAAGGATTTTTCTGAAGAACAGCAGGCAGTTTTAACTGTTCTGGACAAACAAGGGACTCATGAACAACTATCACTAAACAAAAAGCAGAGCTGTGGATCATTAACATCTAAACTTTTTTCCAGTATTTAACTATTATTTTGTCTTGTGGACAATACTGTATGTAGATGTCTTTAATGTGAAATATCTTATTCGTGTCAGTACTAAATAAAAAAATAACATGCATTTTGTATAATCCCTTGTATTTTGATAAAATAATTAACCTTTTGAAGATTCTGCAAGGTGTATATAAACTTTTGACTTCAACTGTATGCATTATATTAAATGCATATGAATACATAGCTTTAATAATGGGGTCAATCTAGAGGGTGTCTGTAGCGCAGGATTCAATTTTCCAGAAAGAGAAACTGTTTACATTTTAAATATGTATATGCTAAAAAGAATTTTGTACACATATGCATTTATATACATATAGATGGGATCAAAGAGAGAACACATGAAGTAAACTAAACAAACTGTCATTTTGATTTAACTTCTGCTTTGATGTCAAAAACAGAAAAAAGCAAGAAAGTTTGGCAACTGTCTGAGCTCTGTCATGTGGCCAACCTGCCTCATTATTGTACATCCAGAAACATTTTGACTCCTAATCTAGTTCCAGGGATTCGTTTTGAACCCCACACATCCAACAATGATTAGAGGGCAAAGGTAGTAGCGGAAGAGAGATAAAGAAAAAGAAAGAGAGAAAGACAGGCAATCTGAAATAAAAGGAGGGATTATCAATGTAAGACCTTTAAAATGTGAGACTGAGGATTATTTCACCTTCTCATGAAGGAATGCATAATTCATGTGGTCTGGAATCCTCAGTGAGTGTTAGTGGCTTCCTTTCCATTTCTTCTATATCATCTCTCATTCTGTTCTTTCATTCCTTCTGGACTGGTGATTTTCCCACTTTCCCCTAGTGTTAAGGAAGGCTGCTTTATCTGCTTGTCTGCAAGGAAAATGTTAATGTCTGTTGAGCCTGAATTCCCCCTTCTGCCCATCAGCTCATATCTTAAAACTTATACAAACTTCACAGCTCTTGCTTCATTGCACTAACTTCCTGATTCTGTAAAATATTATATAGTATTTTTAATTAGCACTTTCCTGTACAGATCAAAGCAGAAGGTTTGATCAAAAAATCCTCATGGCTAAATGAAAATATTGCAGCATCAAAAGTTTAAATTTATTTCTTAAGAAAATGCAGAGGAAAAAAGTAAGAATGTCGACCTGTTACAAAGAGGGCATACTAAGCTCATTTATAGTAGAGGATACATAACTTTTTTGCCACGGTCTCCCGAACAGGATGATTTCCTTGCAAGGAAAATCTTTTTTAGTACATAACATTGCCATAAAAAAAGACCTATTATTAAAAATGTCTATATTATAAATAGGGGTGGGCAATATGACCTAATATGACCTAAATCTTATATCACAATATGTGTAGTAGTTCTATTTCACAGTTAGGAAATACACTACCAGTCAAAAGAGTTTTGTTTTTTAAAAAAAGTCTCTCTCTCTCCTCACCAAGCCTGCATTTATTTGATCCAAAGTACAGCAAAAACAGTAAAAAACAAACAAACAAACAAACAAACAAAAAACAATATTTTTACCATTTAAAATTTTCAAATGTAATTTATTCCTGTGATTTCAAAGATGAATTTTTGGCATTATAACTTCAGTCACATGATCCTTCAAAAATCATTCTAATATTCTGATTTGCTGCTCAAAAATATTTATAATTATAATGTTGAAAACAGTGGAGTAGAATTTTTGATGAATAGAAATTTCAGAAGAACAGCAAAAAAAAAAAAAAAAAAAAAGAATATTATACTGACTTCAAGATTTCAAATGGTATAGTGTAAAATGTTACAAAAGCTTTTTATTTTCATATAAATGCTGATCTTTGGATCTTTCTGTTCATCAAAGAGTCCTGAAAAAATGCAACTGAACAGCAAATCAGCATATTAGAATGATATATGAATGATCATGTGACACTGAAGAGTAGCGATGTTGAAAATTTAGCTTTGATCACAGAAATAAATTACATGTTAAAATCTATTCAAATAGAAAACAGTTCTTTTAAATGATAAAAATATTTCATATTACTGCTTTTGCTGTACTTTGGATCAAATAAATGCAGGCTTGGTGAGCAGAAGATTATTTTTTAAAAACATTAAAAATCTTTTGACTGGTAGTGTATATATCAAGATACTGTTAATTTTGCTTTAAATAAGGTCTTTATGATATCAACATTTTTGGTACCACAGAAATTTCGTAATTCTTGTCACCAGTGACAATATCACAAAAAAATAATACTAGCTTATATTAAAAAAAAAAAAAAAAGACAAATAGTCAGCGAGTAAATAAGAATAAGAAACGAATTACAAGTAAACGGACAAAAAAAACAACTACAGTAGAACAAATAAATAAGAAATGCTATATACACTATAAAGGAATCAGTAACACTTTACAATAAGGTGTCATTTGTTAATGTTAGTTAATAAAAAATACAGTAGTTCATTGTTTGTTCATGCTAGTTCACAGTGCATTAACTAATGTTAACAAACACACCTTGTGGTTTTAATAATACTTTAGTAAATGCTGAAATGAACATTAACTACAATTAATAAATTCTGTAAAAGTATTGTTCAACATTGGCTCATGTTAACTAATGTAGTTAACTGATGAACCTTATTGTAAAGTGTTATCAAGGAATTAAAAAACCCCTGCATATTCTTCACTGTGTAAATTATATTTCTTCTTAATAAAGTTACAAAAGTGATTTAGTCAAGAGAAGTGAGAGATTTTCTTTCTTTTGTTGTATATATATACAGTGGGTACGGAAAGTATTCAGACCCCCTTCAATTTTTCACTCTTTGTTATATTGCAGCCATTTGCTAGAATCATTTAAGTTCATTTTTTTCCTCATTAATGTACACACAGCACCCCATATTGACAGAAAAACACAGAATTGTTGACATTTTTGCAGATTTATTAAAAAAGAAAAACTGAAAATCACATGGTCCTAAGTATCCAGACCCTTTGCTGTGACACTCATATATTTAACTCAGGTGCTGTCCATTTCTTTTGATCATCCTTGAGATGGTTCTACACCTTTATTTGAGTCCAGCTGTGTTTGATTATACTGATTGGACTTGATTAGGAAAGCCACACACCTGTCTATATAAGGCCTTACAGCTCACAGTGCATGTCAGAGCAAATGAGAATCATGAGGTCAAAGGAACTGCCTGAAGAGCTCAGAGACAGAATTGTGGCAAGGCACAGATCTGGCCAAGGTTACAAACAAATTTCTGCTGCACTTAAGGTTCCTAAGAGCACAGTGGCCTCCATAATCCTTAAATGGAAGACATTTGGGACGACCAGAACCCTTCCTAGAGCTGGCCGTCCAGCCAAACTGAGCTATCGGGAGAGCCTTGGTGAGAGAGGTAAAGAAGAACTCAAAGATCACTGTGGCTGAGCTCCAGAGATGCAGTCTGGAGATGGGAGAAAGTTGTAAAAAGTCAACCATCACTGCAGCCCTCCACCAGTCGGGGCTTTATGGCAGAGTGGCCCGACGGAAGCCTCTCCTCAGTGCAAGACACATGAAAGCCTGCATGGAGTTTGCTAAAAAACACCTGAAGGACTCCAAGATGGTGAGAAATAAGATTCTCTGGTCTAATGAGACCAAGATAGAACTTTTTGGCCTTAATTCTAAGCGGTATGTATGGAGAAAACCAGGCACTGCTCATCACCTGTCCAATACAGTCCCAACAGTGAAGCATGGTGGTGGCAGCATCATGCTGTGGGGGTGTTTTTCAGCTGCAGGGACAGGACGACTGGTTGCAATCGAGGGAAAGATGAATGCGGCCAAGTACAGGCATATCCTGGACGAAAACCTTCTCCAGAGTGCTCAGGACCTCAGACTGGGCCGAAGGTTCACCTTCCAACAAGACAATGACCCTAAGCACACAGCTAAAATAACGAAGGAGTGGCTTCACAACAACTCTGCGACTGTTCTTGAATGGCCCAGCCAGAGCCCTGACTTAAACCCAATTGAGCATCTCTGGAGAGACCTGAAAATGGCTATCCACCAACGTTTACCATCCAACCTGACAGAACTGGAGAGGATCTGCAAGGAGGAATGGCAGAGGAACCCCAAATCCAGGTGTGAAAAACTTGTTGCACCTTTCCCAAAAAGACTCATGGCTGTATTAGATCAAAAGGGTGCTTCTACTAAATACTGAGCAAAGGGTCTGAATACTTAGGACCATGTGATATTTCAGTTTTTCTTTTTTAATAAATCTGCAAAAATGTCAACAATTCTGTGTTTTTCTGTCAATATAGGGTGCTGTGTGTACATTAATGAGGGGAAAAAAAAGAACTTAAATGATTTTAGCAAATGGCTGCAATATAACAAAGAGTGAAAAATTTAAGGGGGCCTAAATACTTTCCGTACCCACTGTATATATATAAACCTGATGACTGCTATGGAAATTTGAAAGTAGAATGAAGCAGTAATGAACAGAAAGTTCAAAAGAACAGCATTTAATTGAAATCGTATACACTGTGATGATAAAAAAGGAGTATATTTTACATATATGTAGGAAGTAAACTCACAATAGTTGTATCATGATATGTTTATTTCTGCCTGATGGTAAAACAGAGCCATGTGCCTTTATGAATTGAATCTTTATGTTTAGCTTAAACAGATTGATAATATGATGCAAACTGTCCATCATCTTCCCAGTATACTGTCTATGACATCAAATTTGCTTCTAAATATTTAAACAGTTGGTGTCAGCACTCTGTGTATTATCCTTGTCCCTGTGACATTTCCTGACACCCTGGTATTCTAAAGCTGGAAATCTCCAAGTGAGACCACTAGCCGCTCATCATAGCATCAGCTTCAAGGAGAATCGTATACAGGGTCCTGTCACTTGTTTTAATCCACCAAACAGTATCAGGAACACAACAAAAAACATGAATGATGTAAATTCACAATTTATAGTGCAATATTTTCTACATATTAAATTAATGGTAAACCATTACAACTGTATACATCATACTTTGAGATGGAAAATTCTCTCCAGACAACTCAGGCTGAATCTTTTGCATGACCCACTTGTGTTTCTGTATTTTTCCTACGCAATAGAAGTTTGTCTTCAGTATTTATTGTGTAGTATATTTGGAGTTGCATATTTTTCTAAATCGAAAGAGGCACTACATATCAGGGACAAAAAAAATACTGCAATCATTTGTCACTTGCCTGATGTAAATGAGAAAGTGGATGAGAGAGTGAGAGAATTAACAGGAGAATGTATCCTGTGGACATAACTGATCTTCAAACACAGAGATTCATTTGAAATTCTGATTTGGATTCTATTTTTAGGCAGGGCTGTGATGAGCGCCAAATCATGGCAGATTCAGCTGTTCAGTCTTTTTTGTCCCTTTTACATCTGGGTCCCTCAAGGCTGAGGCGTCATGGCATTGCCATAAGTTTTTCCATTAATCCATGATGCAATACATGCTCATCACAAGTCTGGAGTTTGTCCAAAATGTCATTTTCTCTCAACTGCTCTTATCTCCTCATGTCCCTGGGGGGCTGGAGTTTAATCTTACAAAAAAGAATCAATAAATAATAGGGTTGTACATTTATTGTGTTTGGTTAAATAATTATGTGTTAAGCAACAAGCAAGGCGTTAAACAACTGTCAATGTGACAAGTCAAAGTCAATGTGCAACTGTGCATGTGTATATAGACCAACATTTTTTTTTAAGTAAGCACAGCCTAAAAACAATAATGAAACTTGCGAGTAGCCTTCAAGTCTTAAGTCATATTTATGATACGAAATTGAAACAAATGTTGTAATGTCTCCTAAATCTACATTTCTTTAAAATTAACCCCATTTGAGGGTTTTTCTCAGTAAATATTGATATACAGTTGAAGTCAAAAGTTTACATACACCTTGCAGAAACTGCAAAGTGCTAACTATTTTAACAAAATAAGAGAGATCATACAAAATGCATGTTATCTTTTATGTAGTACTGACCTGAATAAGATATTTCACATAAAAGACATTTACATATCGTCCACAAAAGAAAATAATTGTTTATAAAAATGACCCTGTTCAAAAGTTTACATACACTTGATTCTCAATACTGTGTTGTTACCTGAATGGTCCACAGGTGTGTTGTTTTTTGTTCATGATAGTTCTTCATAAGTCCCTTGTTTGTCCCGAACAGTTAACTGCTTGGCTGTTCTTCAGAAAAGTCCTTCAGGTCCCACAGATTTTTTGTTTTTTCAGCATTTTTGTGCATTTGAACCCTTTCCAACAATGACTGTATGATTTTAAGATCCATCTTTTCACACTGAAGACAACTGAGGGACTCCAATGCAACTATTACAAAAGGTTCAAATGCTCACTAATGATGAAAAACGATGCATTAAGAGACAGCGGTGTAAACTTTTGAACTGAATGATGTATACATTTTTCTTATTTTATATATATATATATATATTTTTTTTTATTATTTATTTAGTACTGTCCTTTAGAAGCTACATAAGATACTTGCATGTTCCCCAGAAGACAAAATAAGTTACATGTACCCTGATCTTCAAATTCAAAGTTTTCAAAAAAATTTCTTAATGCATCGTTTTTCCTTCTGAAGCACCAGTGAATGTTTGAATCTTCTGCAATAGTTGCAGTTGTCCTCAGTGTGAAAATATGGATCTCAAATCATATAGTCATTGTTAAAAAGTGTTCAAACACACAGAAATGCTGAAAAACCAAAGAGTTTATGTCAAAAACACTTCATTTTAACTTTTCGTTCATCGGTCATGCTTCTAGCAGAATCTACTGTCATACTATGCCATAAATTAAATAAAAAGCTGTTTTTGTTCTTCAGATGAAGAGAAATTTTAGCGTTTACAAAATTACAGAGAAATGACCTTGATAATGTATCTTTCATTATATGTACTGAATCTCTTGAGGTTGCATTCTAAGTGATATTTTGAAGAATATATCAAATGGAAAGCCTCAGAAAACTTACTTCAGTGCAAGAGCACTCTACAATCTAGTGGTTATCCTTATCAAAGAAGAAAATACTATCCAGTAACATGAACATGAAGAGCTATGGTCCATTTTTTAAGAGTACAAAAACTGTAGAATTATGAATCATCAAGTGGCGGCATCGATACATCATGTTTTACCAACAGGACTTGGTAGAGAAACAACAGATACAAGCCACGTGCAGATAACATGAAAGCTGTTGAAACCAGATCTTAGCCAATTAAACAGTAGGAGGTGGGACTGTGTGGGAGTAGAGGATGATGGAAGGGGTGGGTTTGGGGATGTCAAGGCTACGAAATTACCCTCATTAGTCTAGTGAATGGGTCAACAGGGAAAGGTCCTCTTCAAAGGGATTTTAAACAGCAGAGGAAGAACCGAAGGACGGGATGCAACTCACACATTCAGTGCTTTTCAACATCCAACACGCTGCTAATTGCAGCCAAACTCCTGATGTGTTTTGATGATAATATTTCTCTTAGTTACCTTAATTTGGATCCCAAGGCTGTATTTGGTTTCTTCATAGGCTTGATATTGAGCTGCTCGGTCTGGTGGTGTGTTGAAAGAGCAAATCCTTCGGATCCCTTTCAGCCTCTGAAATACACATGGAAATGGCTTAACTGAGAGTTTTCTCTTTTATATCTCTCTCATTCACACACACTATTGTGGAAAGGGGAAAAATGTTCACTGACACACATTCTTTTTGGAGAAGGAGGCTGAAGCAACAGACCTACAGTTCGGAAAGGACTAATGTAATTAATGGAGCTTGCTGGGCTAGGCAGGCGTGGGACTGATCCAGCTGCAATGTGTGTCACTGGGCAATTAATTCACTTGACAGGGCCTCCCAAAAACTGCAAAAGGTCAGGAGACCAGGATCTGGGCCTTAGCTGGCAGAAAAAGCTTTGAAAAAGCCATGCAAAGTTTCTCACCTAAGGCCTCAGAAAGTTTATACGCTGTTAACCTGCTGTGTAGGACATTTCAGAGTCTTTAATGAGAGGGTTAGTTTATAATCTAGAGGTCACAGGAGAGAAATATCATTTAATAAAGGATAAATAAAAAAGCATTTTTAAATCATTGGCAGACATCTCAGCTTTTTAGTCCAGTGTAATTTCATATTTATTTGACACTTTTTCAAGTAAAAGACATGTAATATATTTTGCCTTAAGGAAGTATCATTTATTAAAACCAAGTCGTCTCATCAAGTTGCATTTTTAAACATGTTTTAAGTTATTCCTTCAAAATTGCATAACAGTAACACGGCTATTTTGTCTTTTACTTATTTAAAGCTGGGGTACTATGGTGTTTCGTATATTCAGAGTTGTTTACAGTGTTAAAGAGTTGGATTCTCATGCTAAACATGGCCAAAGTTTAAAAAAAATAATTTGGACAAATGACAGAGAATTTCTTTGCCGAAAATCTTACTTCTGGGTTGGTACAAGTTTGTAATGATTCAGAACTGCAGATGGTAAGTGAAACAACATTAAATGTGTGTTTTATTGGCTATCCCAGCGCAAGTGATCGTCGAACTTAGCTCCGCCCACGGCGCGCCTCCAGAAGTTCGGCTTTTTCCGGAGAAAATCGGAAAGCTGTATTTTTCTTTCATAAATATAACAAAACTAGACTTTTTGGAGATGTTAAGGACACATTACTACTCTATAGGTATTCAGGATTAACATGAGATTAGGTGAAACTGTGCATGTTATGTACCCTTTAACCGTTGCTCGACTATTTTTGTTTATATTAACCTTTTTTCGCACCATAAGTCAAGTCTTTAAACACAACAACAGGTGTTAACTGAAATTGTGCTGGCATACAGATTATTTTGTGTTTCAAACAACAACTTGCTCTTTGTAATTTAAGCAATATATCATACATGAAAGTAGGTCATCGACTGCAAGCGATGTACATTGATTTTATACAACAGTTCCTTAATAAACAACATCTTAATAGTGAGTAACTTACATTTCAGATAGAAAATTGCCTTACTTCGTGTTTTTGTTCCGCCAACGAAAATAATCTCACACAAAGCAAGTTTAATCGTCCCGCGTGGCTGCGTCTTCGACCAAAACACAGTTCATTCCGGAGGTTCTTGACCGAATCAGTTTGACTGAATGAATCAATTGACTCACTCTGCCATTTCCTAATTTAAAGTTGATAAATCAAGACTCACTCATAGACAGTAGACGAATTTGTAATAGCATATAGCACAGCTATATGCTGTCCCGAATGCAGCAGATCACTGGTTGAATGAATCATTGTTTCAATCCTGAATGAATCAGCGGTTGTGAATCAATCGCTTGTGAATGATTAAAATGATTCCCACATAAAGACACTTGTCGCCACTTGGCTACTAGCATATGATGTAACCTGCTTGTAATAATATGATGATGTAACCTTTTGACACCGGTTACATCAATACATATCAATAATATATTAAGTTCATAATAGTGCAATAAGTTTTTTGTTGTCCTTCTATGAAGATTATCTCCTCATGTGCCAAACACCCAGGTACTCAAGGGTCCTTTTAACATCTCTCGACCTATAAGCATTTCAAGCAGGCATTAGTTTGACATCAAGAAAGCAGTCTCAGGGGAGGTGAAATGTACCCTTGTGTCTGCTCTCTCTAAGTCTGCTATATAGATCGACCTCAGAGTTGCACTCCAGCGATTGTAAACATGTAAATAATTTAAGGATAATGGCTCTCAATTTAAAGATATGGATGTAGAGACAATCACATTTTGTGCCTATGGGATTCAGGAAATGTGCAGCCTTTGTTCTTCTGTGCAAACATTAACATGCTAAAAATCTTGCACTGTCCTGAACAAATTTAGCATGGCACAGACATTTTGGATAAAACAAAATAGCATATTCACAAACAGCAAATGTCATTCAACTTATTCACATCACCACATTAAAAAAATATCGGCAATACAATAGGAAAGTGATGAAACACTGAGCTCGATAATTGTTCAGAAAACAAAGTGTGCCCACACAGTTGATGGCAGCGAGGAAGAACCTTCTGAAAAGCCATATCTGAAGCATAAAATATACAGACAGCACCAACAAATAGAAAAAAATGTTTTGTCAGATGCAATAATCATTATTAGGGCTGTCAAGTGATTAAATCTGAGCTGATTAATTAATCAAATTAATCTCACATCAACAAAAAAATCATTTAAAATCATTATTGTGTTAGATAAAAAAAAAGCAATTAATACAAAAAAATTCTTTAGAAAGTATTGTGTAATCTTAAAATGTATAATGCTATTTTACTCAATATAACATTATTTTACTCAAACATATGATATATGGTCATAAAAGTAATCAGTAGATTGATCAGTATGCTGATTATTACAATATCAGATGTCTTAATACAGATTGTAAGTCTTGAGTGTCTGCCTTGGGCAGCACCGGTGTTTTCCCCTGGACTGTACCAGTGAACTCAAATGAACCAATGAACTTTGAGTGATCTCCAACATATGACATGTACATGTAAACAAGTTTGATGAATGTCTCATGTGACCACCTCCAACCAATAGGAGGCGTAGGAATAAAAGTTATTTTAAAAATTGCTGATCTAGCCAAATCCCACCATTAAAAGATGGGCCAGGTGGGCTAGTAATTAATTGAGCCGGACAGGCATAACCAATAAAAAACTGGAATCACCAATTTTGGTTAGCATGAAAGTCTTATTTTGACATCTGGAACTCTGCTTCTCAAGCTTTATTGACTTCATTGAAGAAAATTCATCAATTGCTCCACGACAAAAGAAAATTGTTCAGCAATATATAAATGGTATTAATTATTTAATGAATATTGAAAAATGAAATGGTTAAAAATAAATCAGATAGGCTACTACAAAATTATACAGTTGAAGTCAAAAGTTTTACATACACCTTGCAGAATCGGCAAAATGTTAATTATTTGAAAAAATAAAAGGGATCATACAAAATGCATATTATTTTAGATTTAGCACTGACCTTGGGTACGTTTCCCAAAAGCATTGTTAGCTAACTATGGACGTTAGTTCCATTGAACTTTATTGATAACGATGAAACATGTAACTGTAGTTGCTTTTGGGAAATGCACCACTGAATAAGATATTTCACATAAAAATGATTATATAGTCCACAAGAGAAAATAACAGTTAATTTTAACAATATTATAAAAATGACCTTGTTCAAAAGTTTACATACACTTGATTGTTAATACTGTGTTGTTACCTGAATGATCCAGAGCTGTGTTTTTTTGTTTAGTGATAGTTGTTCATGAGTCTCTTGTTTGTCTTGAACAGTTAAGCGATAGATTGAAGTGCTGGTATGCAAGAGCCACAAAAGAAAGTTCTGTCACAACACCCACAAAAACATTGCAGTGAACATTCAGCATGATTTTAAAAACAACATATTCCAGTGCCAGATCGCAGCTTATTTAACAGAAACAAATGTCATATGTTTCATCTGTATCAGGTACGTTCTTGCCGCGAGATGTTTTAAAAAAGTGATGGGGACAATATCGACCATGGCCAAATGTGGTGGGGACATGTCCCACCTGTCCCACCCGTAATTTATGCCTAAAAATGTATACATCCTCATTCCGTTCAAAAGTTTACACCCCTCTTAATGCATTGCTTTTCCTTCTGAAGCATCAGTGAATGTTTGAACCCTTGTAATTGTTGCATATGAGTCCCCCAGTTGTCCTCAGTGTGAAAGGATCTCAAAATAATAGTCATTGTTGGAAAGAGTTCAAATACACAAAAATGCTGAAAAACCAAAGAATCTGTGGGACCTCACAGACTTTTCTGAAGAACAGAAAACTCATGAACTATTACTAAAAAAAAAAAAAACACACCTGTGAATCATTCAGGTATCAACACAGTATTAAGAATCAAGTGTATGTAAAATTTTGAATGGGGTAATTTTTTATAAATTCAACTATTATTTTCAATTGTGGACTATATGTAAACGTCTTTTATGTGAAATATCTTATTCAGTTCATTTTGCATGATCCCTCTTATTTTGGTAAAATAATTAACATTTTGTAGATTCTGCAAGGTGTATGTAAACTTTTGATTTCTATCATGTTAAACACATCTGCTTATTCATACACACACAAACACACTATATCCACCTTATTTTTTAATGCGGAAGGAAGCTGTTTTCTGGTAATGTGTTATTAGACTTCCAGTTCATAAGCCACCTTAAGAAAATAATGAGAAGGATAGCAAAGTGCAGTAAATGGTAAAACAGTTTGCACTACAATCAATGGTGTTCATAATTAATATAATACATTAAAATAGTATGGTAAGACACACCAGTTTGCAATATATAGCAGCATAATAGCAGCTAAAAACAGCTGGAAGTGGATGAGACTGGAAGCTAGACACATTAAATTTACAAATGGCGACCTCCACTCTTACAGGAAAAATAAGGTGGATATGAGCATCTCAAAAAGATGTATCCTTGTGTAGGCCTATTAAACATGACATAGTTTGAAAACATTGAAGGAATATTTTTGATGAATTCTGACACTTCCGTTGATTATTACACAATCACATTTAAAGCATTAATATGCCTATAGGCTATTTACATATACTCTCAACTCTCTTTGTGTAATGCATATTGTAGGTGAGGCTAGATAACACCTAGATTCACAGGAGCAAATTAGTATCAGATTTCTACAAACAACAGACAAAATCTAACCCTTGAGCTACTATAGCACAGGATGAGTATGTGTGAAGTCCTGAGCTGACTAAAAATGCTGTGATACATATGCTGACTGCACAGTGCATATATTCGGACCAGGTATGCAAAAAACGCACTGTCAGAAGGGTGTTAACAGTACAATGTCTTTGTATCCACAAAACATTCAAGCCATTTTGGATTATCACCATTAGCTGGCCATAAATGTGGTTTTATTTTCACACTTTCATTTGTCAGGGTTTATAGAATGCGTGTCATTTTGCATCCAATACATGGAGGAAGCTACTTTGGAAGGATACTAAAGTGCTGTCTGTGAAAGAGTGCATGGCCTGCTGACATGCCCTGGGGCAGCAGATGAGCCCTGCAAAATGACAGTGTATGAGACGGTGGCATGATCAGTGGAGCTGTGGGCCGAATCAGACAAATAGAGTAGTCTGGGGTAGAAGAGTTTGTTGTCACTTTTTACTCCAGTGAGTGTTTCTCAGGGTAGTTTTTTTAGTCAGTTTATATATAGGCATATTAAAGACTGGACTATCAGTAAGTTGTACTTTTTTTTTTCAGCAAGGACATATAAAATGATCTAAGATGGCATTAAAGACATTTATAGTGTTACAAAACACTGGTATTTCAAATAAATGCAGTTTTTCTGCACTTTATATTTATCAAAGAAAAATGTCAATAAGAAAATGTAATATAACTTTTGTAACTTTTGTTAAATGTAATATAAATTTATAAATGTATATACATTTTTTTCATATATTACTTATATATGAAAAAAAAAAAAAAAAAAAAAACATTTTATAAAACCAAAAGACAAACCAAAACCACCTAGTTAACTAAAATACTTCTACTTGACATTCTGTGTTGACGTTCTGTGTCGGATAAATTCAAATTTTTCAGGACATGGATAAACATCCAAAAGTCTGAAGTGTGGAAAGAGTGTGAATGATTTTCAGTTGCAGGCATCAGGGAATGTTTATACAAAATAGCAAGTCTATAATGAGTATATTGATTCAGCTTTGCCAGGATCAAAATATCATCTTTGCAATGTGGCAAGAAGGTTGCAGCATTCAGTTGAGTCTTTTTTAAGAACAGAGAATGTCTACTTCCTCACTGTACGATCAGCCTCAGCAGCCATAACCCAGCATGCATCTTCAGCGAGAGAAGAAAATGCAATCTGAACTGGGCCATGAGTAAGATGAGATGGCTCTTTTATCTTAGTCACAGAACCAAACCTATACCCCAAACCAACATCACTCAACCCAGTACTCAGTCAAGGAAGATGACTGGAGAAAAAGCAGCTTTATCCATCATGCAGAAGTTCCGGGCTCAACAGCCACCGAAGTCTCTGATGCATGAGTTCTGTCTCTGCCACACTTGTCCTTTCCAACCTAGAGGAAAATTTAAAATCGAATGTCAACAGAGAGAGCAGATTCGAATCCAGACACATTCAATATAGTGTCATGCCTGCAAAGGCAGAGAAAAATGAGGGAAAAGTTTAACCACAAACAAATACACACATTTGATAATGTCCCATCACTAAACTTGTCCAATTTTACTACTGTTCTTCCCATTTTTTTATTCATTGTTACTTGCCATTTCTGAATTTTACTAGCAATTTTTGAGTGAAAACTGTTTCTACACCAGTTTGTTTATAGCAAGAAAAACTATTAAAGGATTAGTTCCCTTACAGAATTAAAATTTCCTGATAATTTACTCACTCCCATGTCATTCAAGATGTTTGTGTCTTTATTTCTTCAGTCTAAAGAAAAAGGGCTCTACATGATCCCAGCCAAGGAATAAGGGTCTAATCTTGCAAAGGTCAAAAGTTATTTTAGAAAAAAAAAAAAAAGTATATACTTTTTAACCACAAATACTCATCTTGCACTAGCTGTGTGATGCGCGTCTACGGCTTCACACATTACGTAATCACCAGGGCCTAAAACTAATTTTTTACCACACCTGCCAATGGCCGGTGACATGCTAAAATTTACGTTCCAAATTTTTTTTTTTTAAGCAACCTTGAAACTCTTTTTGCAAAAACAAGCAGTTCCACTTCTGTCATTCACTTTGACATTGTGTGTCACTCTTGGGAGCCCAAACACCTCTGACAGCTTTGAGAAAAGAACTGTGCAGAATTTGCATAGCTGGCCACGCCCCAGATATCCGGGTATAAATAGGGCAGCTTAGCATCTGCTCACTTGTTCTATTTCTTTGGAGCTGAATGCAGCATCTCTCTGTGAGAAGCAGCACAACTCACCTCTTCGTCGTTGGATCTATGGCATAAAGCAACAGTCTCTCCCTTCTCAGGCACTGCTGAGCGTAGTGAGAGTACCCCTGGGTGCTTCGACTGTGATCTTTAAAGAGAAATTTCCTCCTAAAAGAACAATTTCTCTAACAGAGCTGACACGGATGGATTGTGTGTTTACAAAATAAAAATTTTCTACCATGTCTTTCTGGTTGTGTTTCCTACCTAAGAAAAACGATCGTCACGATCGTTGTGTTCAGTGTTGAGCTAGTCTCACGCTGAAATAGTGTACGCTGATAGTTTATGTTCTGCTTGCAAGAAAATGACTATGGGTAAACTCTGCTCACGAGTTGCGTACTTTTCAAAGAAGCCGTGGCTCACCTCAACTGCTTCCCGTTCTGGTCCTTCTACTTCCAGGTATAAGGGCCGCAGCGAAGTGCTTCGATGGCGAGCAAAGGAAACAAGTTTTAGTTCCGCCGGGTGAAACCCTGCAGATCACTCGTTCCTTGGGGCCCCGATCAGGTTGATAGTTTGTCTTAGTACGGCTTGATTTCTGTTCAAAACTTTTAAGATGGTTGAAAGGTTGGCTGCAGCATTGGAGGAAGGGCATAAGCAATATGAAGCTGATGCCTCGGCTGAGCAAGCTGGGGGGCAGAGTCTCAGTTCGGGCAGACGCTGAAATGGCAGCCGTGATTGAACGGGCAGCCAAGGACATCGGTTTTGATTGGAACCCTCTGCCCCGTCCTGAATGTTCATGGCTCCTAGAAATGTATGAGGTATTGACAAAATTGTGGTACGCCTTTTTTCGTCTGAAACACGGTATACCAAGTCCTCCTCCCTCATCTCCCTTAAATGGGGGTCCCAGCTAGGGGGTCTTCGGGGTTTCCCCAAGTGGGTTGGTGCTTTCGGTACAGTTGCCTGCGGTACGCCACCCCCTGGTGGGAGCACTTTAGACTCTCGTCCAGAGCGTGAGGGGGTTTTCATGACAGTGCTTTCATGGCTTCTGGACAGGCTGTGTCCACCATGCACACTTCGGCCATCCTGCGGGCTGCGAGTAACCCTCAATGGTGAAGGAGCAGACCATCAGTGTTCCTCCTGTGGTCAGGCCTGGCCCTGCTCCCCAGGACAGCACTACCACCTGTTCATCACCGAAGACTGTCGTGGCCCTGCAGCAAGCCGGTCCCACAGTCAGGCCCGTATCTGGCCAAAATTCGCCGGAAGGTGGCATCACCAACCCGTCCTCTGGGCGACAGGGGCCCATGACGGGTATGACATGTCCCTGTGACGAACTACCCAGGGTAGAAGGTTCACTAACCTACCCGGATCCTCTCACGATAGGGGGATGAGAGGGGGCTTTGGCCACAGTGTGGTCTTAGAACCATTTCTTATACCCGACATATTATCACAGTTTCCTGGTCCTCCACGAGACAACCAGGCACTGATGTATCAAACTAAAACATATCGAGCACATACCCTGTGTCTTCACACTGGATTTGTCATCCAGATGATCTCCTGGGCTCAGGCGATGCTCTGGCCATGTTCCATCTGACAAATTCATCGGACAAAACACTTGGTGGTCTTCGGTCTTCTATAAATTCCCTAGAGTAAACCCTGAACTACCTCCTTCCATCACTTAAGCACGCTACACATAGCCAAATTCGGCAGAGGAACTGGTTATTCCTTAGAGATGCAGTGTTCCCCTCAAGACAGACTCTAGGTTCTGAGTCCAGCAGCCTCGCCTTAGGTAGAGCCCAATCATCCCTTCGTAGTACTCCCTAGGTGTATTTTTTCAAACGAATACCTCCTCTCTGGGCAGAGTGTGATCTCTGTAGTGTCTGTTTCCCTCCTGTAGGGAACAGCCACTGTCCCAATGTTCCTCCATGATTCTCAGCCAAAGGTAAGGAAAGGCTGGCTGAAGGCTCTTGGGCATTGGAAGGTCACGAAGAGGTGAGTTGCATTTAACTAACACGTAAACGTTATTATTTTGCACTCCATACACTCGTGATGCAGTCCGCAAGTTCCTGGTGTTTTACACTGGGACACCTTGTGTCCTTCATTCGACACAACGTCAAAGTGAATGACAGAAGGGGAATGTCTTGGTTACGTGTGGTAATCCTCATTCCCTGATGGAGTGAACGGAGATGCCACTACTCCCAACTGCCTTTGAGGTGTAGAGTTGCTAAGCAGATGCTAAGCTGCCCTATTTATACCCGGATGTCCAGGGCGTGGCCAGCTTCATTGGCCTTTTCTCAAAGCTGTCAGAGGTGTTTGAGCTCCCAAGAGTGACCCCTAGTGTCCTTAATTCAACACAACGCCTCCGTTTCCTTCATCAGGGAATGAGGGTTATCATACATAACCAAGACGTTATTACTACTACAATAACTAAACATATTTACAATGTTTTTAATTTGTCCTGCTACTGGTGTCTCTATTATTAATGCATTTTTCCTCAGCTTTACATATTAATTATAGCCATTCAACATACAGTATAATTGAAAGCCACTATTTTAACATTTAATAGGCTCTGAAATATAAAAAAAAAATTAAAGTGATTTTAAAACAATCTTCACAAACTATAAATTGTATATGCTATAACTATACAGATTAATCTGTACAGTTATTGAAGCTACAAAAGTGAATCAGCAACTTAAGTAGTTGAGTGATTTCTCTTTTTCTTTTGTTTTTTTGATTTACATCAGTGACAGACTTCAGCAGGTTTCACTTTAAAATCAGCACTCTTTCAGAGACACATCTGACACATATCTGATTTTCTCCCAACAATTTACGGTTGTTTAAGATTTTAAAAACTCATTCCCCCGGTTTCATAGACAAGGCTTAAGCCTAGTCTAGGCTAAAATTTAAAATTTAAAATTAAATGTCATCTACTTAAATTTCTTAATTGAAATATGGCCTAATCCTGGCTTAGGCTAAACCCTGTCTATGCAACCGGGCATTTAAGACTAAGTTTACAAGGTAACTCGCCAAAAATGTACATTTTGACATAATTGTTTGTTTTCATCATTTAAGCGCTACTGGTGTGCTGTCTGAAGCAGCTCAGTGTATGCGAACAATCAACCTTTCAAATTATACTTCACTGCACCGTTTAGGCAGAGTATGTATGTGTCTAGGTAAGTGTCGCCACATGCTCGGGTTATAAACAAAAAAGAAGGGAAAAGTTAATCTTCCGAAATGAAGCAGCAATATCTTCTCAGGTAACAGTCATTAGAACAGTGTCTAGGGACAAGCTGTCCATCACACTGCTTTGAGTTTATTAGCCAGCTTGTACACTATTATTTGATTCGCACTTAATCACAGTGATCTTGTCTTCTGAAAAGATTTTTTCATTTGTTTACGTCAGAAACAGTGAATCTCTTTAAAAACTGGCTTTTGTTCTCATTACATTACATTGTTATGTTTCGTCCAAATTTTACCCACCAACTGGGGACTGACTTGCATTTGGCGTTTGGTGAGTGTTCATTTTAGGCCTTGGTAATCACATTGGAAAAGTCACACGTAGTTAGTTTTTCATCTTTGTAATTTGGTTCAAAAATGTAGCATAGGGCAAAAAAAAAAAAAAAAAAAAAGGGCGTTTGACTTTCTTTGCACGTTCCCTTTGTAAACACTGGGTCGGTACTTCCGCCATGTCACACGTGACCTTTCCAACATGACTACATAATATGTGAAGTCGCATTTGTGGATAAACAGTATATAAATTTAATTTTTTTTTTTTTTTTTAGAAAAACATTTTACTAGATAAAAACATTATTTTTCGGCTGGGATCATGTAAAACCCTTTGAAGCTGGATTGAAATTGTAGTTTGAACCTTGAACCCATTGTTTCTTATTGAAGTCCACTATATGGAGAAAAATCCTGGAATGTTTTCCCCAAAAACCTTCATTTCTTTTGGACTGAAAAATAAAGACATGCACATTTTGTATGACATGGAAGTGAGTAAATGATCAGGAAATTATTATTCTCGAAGTAAACTAATCCTTTAATGACTTGTCCGTATGTAAAAAAGCATTGCATATGTAGAAAATATTCACTGGTGCAGAAAAAGGTTCATGCTCCCATAGCTTTACTGAGACTGTTAGCCATTGTCGTGCAAATGACCCATGTTCTCTTCTCTGTCATGTCAGCTATTTCGAAACGTGCCCATGCGAAGCAAAGGTCAACTTGACTATTAAGAAAACAGCATTTCAAAGACATGCTCAGTCCCTCTTTTTAATTGTCTGTCTGAAAAACAGCCTGATTTGCTTCCTTAGGGCGCCATATCTCTCACATTTAATATCTGCCATGGCTTTCTGCCCTGTCATTGTCATCTAAGCCTGTGATATAAGACGCACTGTTGATTGTTTTTATGTGATATATATCCAAGCGCTGAAATTGGCACAGATCGGAACCTCATCTGCTGTTCGTGCTACGTCCGTAACAGCTTTGATTACTAAAGCCCACTGTGTTGTTACAAGTTTTGAAATTACATGCTTGAGATGATGGCAATGGAAAATGGGAGCCGCAAGGATCACAGACAGCAGCTTAGCCTCATTGGCCTCCAGAAATCATTTTCACCAGTACAGAGTCATGATCAGCCGCTTGACCACTTCTAAAATGTAATGGCAAATAGGCCAGGCCGGTCAATTTTGGCCACTAGCACTTGTCAAATAATAACTGGTTTGAGCAGCATCTGTGCAAGCAACAAGCAGATGGTTATAGGAGAGCCCTGGGTTAAAACTCAGCCACTTCAAGAGCTTGGCCCTGGATCCACTGCCATTCAATTTCCACGCTCTTCAGTCTTCAGACTCACACGCTTCATATTACACCCTCCACCACCCTGTTCACTTTTCTTTGCCTGCCTCCTCTCATCCATTCAAACAGACATCAGAATAACGATGGCAAGGCACGGGTTATCGATCAAACACTCACGCTCAAACTGGCACAGGACAAATCATTGTGCCATTTTGGCCACAGAAAGGGACTTAGTGAACTGTGATGCCTCCCGCGCTCTGATCCAGCCCTCCTGGGTGATGTGTCCTCGTATAGACGAGCGTTTGGCTGCTCCACATGCCCCTGAGCTGTGAGGCTGTTTAATTGATGTCAAAGCTGGTCGTGTGAGCATTTTCTACACTGCGGATCCAAGCGTCATGTCACGACAGAGCATAATGGATATTCCTGTAGACATGCCATAGACACATCCATTCATCATGCCAGAGATGGCAATAAAAAATTCATTATCACAAGAAAACTTGTGAAATGCTTCTAAATTGAGAAAGGCTCCGCTCTATCGCTATCTCATTGAAATTTAATACAGCATGCCTGGTGAAAATATTGTGTAGCACTGACTATGTATGGCTCATATAGACTAACGCAGTCTCTGGATTTGAAACTTAATCATGCAGTTGGTCGGCACATCTTTATACTGATCTTAAAAAATTGTTAAGACAATCAGAAATGTTTAATAGAAGTCTACAGGATTTTTGTGATTTATGTAATTCTGCATGGGTAAAAACGTAACTTTGATCATTAAAAAAGCTATAGCTCAATTAAGTTGAAACTGGCTGAAGGTCTGTGCTGAGTTTGCTAGACATCAAGGTTGTGAGCTGTTCAGAATTTAATTGAGAATACGTTCAAAAATACAAATTCTGTTCCTTAGTTCCGATTCAATTGCTATGCATTTCAGTGTAAGGAATTATTATTAAAATTAATTTAAAGGGACAGTTCACCTAAAAAATGAAAATTCTGTCACTAATTACTCACTCTCATGTCAATCCAAACCCATAAGACCTTTGTTTATCTTTGGAACATAAATGAAGATATTTTTTATGAAATCCGAGAGCTTTCTGACCCCGAGTAGACAGCAACACAACTGACACATTGAAGGCCAAAAAAGGTAGTAAGGACATTATTAAAATAGTGTGTGACCATCAGTGGTTCAACCTTAATTTAATAAAACTATGAGAATACTTTTTGCGCACAAAGAAAACAAAAATAACTTTATTTTAACCATTTTTTCAACATGTGTTCACAAGAGTACCTTGACACATGCGCCTGCATTCGTAAACGCGCATCGAAGACTGACACGGGTGTGAAGAAAGCTAGAAGAGGTAAACTTTACATTCTGAATGGACAGATGGGACATGAGCATATAGTACGAAAATGCACAAATGGAATCAAATAAAAGCTCAAATTTTCCTCACAGGTTAGTGATTTTTAAAAAGCTCTAACCCAACGGCTCTCAATCCAGCTCAATATGCCCCCCCCCAACCTTCAACTGAAAATGGGAACTGTGACTGGACATGCCTGCAAGGCCTATAAAAGCATACCATTAACTAAACAAAATCAAAGTGAGCCCTTTACATGCAAAAGCTGCTGAAAGGCAGGAGACCTTCTTACAATATAGCTGCACTTTTGACTAAGCAAATGACTATTGCAGCCAAGTTACATGATAAAGGGGCAAGTGACAAGGAAATAACAGGTTTCATATAACCTTCTGACTGTGAGAAAGAAATGAAGGAGAGAAGGAAAAATAGAGCACACTGCAAAGGGGTTGGGGGCAAGAAAGGGAGACTTCTAAAAGGAGGAGGTGGGGCTACACAGTAAGGGCAGAAAGAAAGAGAGGGAGAGATATCTGCTTCCACTTCGTCTCTCTTGCTCAAGTACGCAAGCCACTGACAGCAACAGCCACACACAGACAAGGGAGAGAGAGAGAGAGAGAAAGAGAGAGAGAGATTGGAGAACACACAGATCCGTCCTCTGTAGATCGCCTACACAGTGTCAGAAATAGAGCTGAGTTTAAGGCAGGTGCGTACAAAGCGTCTGCATGAGACCCTGGGCGGTGCGCTAATACACAATCTGAGAGAGGATACAGGTTGATTGATTAACGTCAAGAAGGAAAACGAGAAAAAACGTGACGACACAAAAAGGAAAGACGAGACCGAGATGTACGCTGAAATGACCCATCTCTTCACGGTAAGGAAGTTTAGCATTTTCTCTCAAGAACGATGTTTTTCACGCGTTGCATTTGAACGCGCACTGCAGATGCTTTTCAAATGGTGTTGACACAAGAAAAGGCAGAAAATGATTCCAGCAGAGAACAGCCTGTCAGAAATGAACCCAAGTAGCTAATTCGTTGATATTTAAGAGTGAATCGACTGGTTTTGTGTCACAAAATCTAGTGTGGATAGTTTGAAACGCAGCTGAAGTTGTGCGTTGCACTGACAGGTCGAGACTTTTCCACGCTGCATGGCAGTTATGGTCAGCATGCAGAGCACATCGGGATAGAGTAGCACTGACTCACACACTAGCTTGGCCGAGGAGAGAGAGAGAGAGTGTGTGTGTGTATTGCGAGAGAGGGAGAGTGAGAGAAACGCTTAATGTCGCATTGAAATTCCACAGCCAGAGCTTTGCGAAAATAAGGATAACGCAGTGTGCGTGCGCGTTTTTGTGTGGATGTGGGGACACGCATCTGTCATTTCATTGAAGTGATCAGCATCCAGAAACTCTCCCTCCCTCTCTCTCTCTTCCTCTCTCCTCCTCTTCCTCCTCCCTGCTGTTGCTATCCGTGTCCGCGTCGCGCGGCTATGTGCCGCTGTCGCAGTTGAATTTGCAGAAGCAAGCGTGCGCGCTCTGCTTCTCCACAGCGAGTCTATTGTTGTTGTCCTCCTCCACACTCTTTCCTCTGAGGGGTGTCAGATCACGGTGCTAATCCTTCTCTGCCTCTTCATGTGTGGGGAGGAAGCGTGCGCGTGTGGGTGTCATCCTGGAAGATCGGACCAACACACGTGAGAGTGTTGGCAGGTGTCCGGTGCATTATGCGGCTCCGAGAGAGGGAGAAAGTGAGTGTGCAATGAGGACAGATTGGGTGTGATAAATACATTAGATGATGCTCATATATATTTCGTAACAATGCCTGTGTGTTGTTGCTTGTTTGTGGATAAATATAGAGTTCAGCTAAACAGATCGCAACCTGTTTTACTTTACACAAAAGAAAAACTTTTTTTTTCTGATTGGATTGTGAATAGTAGTTTAACATTTCAGAATGGAGCCAAAAACTTGGAAAGGAGGGGTTGAAAATGATAATAGAATAGAAAAAAAAATAAAGAATAGAACAGAAGCAAATAAAAATAAAGAGGGACTTAGTGACGTCAGTCAAAAACGAAGTAGTTTTAGAAGCAAGTTAACAGTTTTGGCGTATTGTCAAATCAGACCAGGAATGTGTATTAAAATAAAATAATGTTAACTAAAATGAATAAGTAAGGGGTAATGTACGAGAAGCCAAGGGCTGTTGTATAAAGGGTTTGCACTTACATCACGATTTGATCAGCTACCCGGATGCACGGAAATACTGGCAATACTCAGATATAAACAACAGCATGGATTGTTGTTCTGCTAATTTATGCTGTCTAAAAACAACGGAAAAATCACGGGGAAGCTGCTAAATCATATAGAGAAGGACAAAGTAAGCAGGAAAGGGGGCAGCATTTTGACAATAGCTGGTTAAAAAACGTGTAAGCAGTCTTAAACAGGATAGGCTATTACCTAATATTTCACCTACCTGACTGGAAACGATAAGAACAAACACAAATGTTGTCAAGATTCTTGCCCTGGAAATCCTGGATCCGTCTGGCCAACCACAAACGTCTTTTGTTCAGTTTTTTGCAGTCTCCTTCTTGATTTGTTACAACTTTTGGCAGTCTAATAGTACTCCAAATGTTTTTCCAGGTCTGATCATTTAGTACAACCCAAAACATGACAACAACTGACAATTTTCATAGCAACAATCAGCAAAATTTGTGAGTTTTGTTCGCTTCAGGGGCATTGTTTACGTTTCGGGCCGCCAATATGCAATAACAATCCGCTGTATGTACATTATCCCTCTTATTACAGCAGCTGCTTTTGTATAAAACAGCGATACCAGGATGACATAAGTAAATAATTGTACACAGAATATTGATTTGAGTTTTAATATTTTATTAGCCAAACAAGCGCATGTGAATAGCGCCGACTGCAGTTACCTGAATGAGCCTGTGTGTTATTTGTTGTTACTGTTTGTTATCGGGGATTATTACACAACTATGTGGAATACTCGATTCTGATTGGTCAGTCACCACATGACAAGCTTACATGGCTAATAAAATATTAAAACGCAAGTCAATATTATGTGTACAATTATTTAATTATTTCATCCTTATATCGCAGACTGGCTCTCTCGTATCATACAAACGCAGCTGCTGCATTTTGCGACTACTGTTTTGTGGACTGCAAATGAATTATAAGATAACTAACTGGTAAGATTTAATTAATTTAATAACTGTTTATGTGGTGAAATGTTGTGTAATCTAGTTTGAACTTGCTGCTTACTAGCAACTGGTTTCTTCACTGAAATATTTCAACTCAGATCAAAGTTTTATGTCTAATTATTTACTTTTGTGGCAAGCAGCCATGTAACAAGCGGGATAACGTACTTCTAGCTGGTTGCTGTTGCAAAATAAAGCCCTTCAGTCTTATACATCGATGTTGATAAGCCTGACAGGCATTATCCTTTATTGAACAATCAGAATTGAGTATTGTGTGTACTAAATAAAGTACTTTTTTTTCTTATTCAATTATAGAAAAACATTTTCTTTTCTCAAAGATTTCCCTGTGACGCCCCAAAAATGGGTTTTGGACGTGTGATGTAGATGACAGTGAATCACAATCTAATTTGTGATGAATAATATTCTGACAGCTCATAAAAATGCACCGAGACATCAATGAATAAATTCTTAATAAGTCGTACCAAGAAATTAAACACATGACTTGTCCTGACAACTAGACTGGAAAGATAATTGCATAGTTTGTTTATCACAATGTTGATTAGCCCTCAGTGTTGTGTATGGGCATGATTACTGAATGCAAATATACACTTCTTCTTGCATGAGGGAGCTCTACGCTCTCTGACAGTGCATCACTGTAAACATTATTATCTTTACAGTTCCTCATCATTTAGTGGTTTATATTAGTTCCTAACTACTCAAGATGTCCTTTTTACGAGGGAAACTTTAACCAACCCAATAGATTATTGCTACCTGCAACATACATTTAGAGGCATGGCTTTTTAAATGTAATTCAGTGTAAACTCCCATGACCCTTAAATTGCTCCTAGTTATGGGTTTAGCTAGACTGAAAAGTCTCAGTGTTCTCTATATTCAGTAGATAATAAATTGCATTCTTTTTTTAGTTGAAGTATTTTGCCTATTCTGAAAACTTGTTAAACTCAAATCCACTTTGAATCCTCAGATGTCTTGATTTCATAATACTCACAGCTATTGTTCTCTAAATCAACCTTTATCATGCTTTAAATCTCATCTAGATCCAAAGGCAATCTAAATAAGAGGCAATTTATTTGAGCTCAGCTCATAGTCTCAATCTCCACAAAAAAAAGAAAAAAATGGATCCAAAGTGGATTTAAAGAGTGACTCTAAAGCTAAATAATGTACAAGTAGCAGAAAAAAGTAAGAGTTGCTTATTGAAGCACCAATAACTCACATGAGCTTTGAATCATTTAAAAAGACTTGAGTTACTGATTTGAGTCAAACAGATTTATTGAATCGGTTGGAATCGTTCCTTCTTGACTTACTGACTGGACAAGAAATGCTACTTTTTATCCTCCTTCTATACACATGAAAATACACCTCCAGGTATGATTACTCTTTGAGGACAAACTGTAATCACAAACACTCCTACTTGATGTGTTCCCTACTGATTTCACCTATAGAATAACACACTTGACCACTGCTGTCCGCTCATAATTGCCTTTTAAAGAGCCTATTCCATTGTTTTTCAAAGGTGTCCAGGCCTATGTTGCACTGTCAACAACCACTTCACGCTAAGCATAAGACAAGGACCCCCATTGAAGGGCAAAACGCTGTTGCGGCTCTGCTTTCTAAAAATACAAACACTAGGGGCTGACTGTACAGCTGCAAACAATTACTAAGGGTTACCTTGCAAATATAAATACAACGCTCCAGCTCCTCGGGCCACTATGCCGCCACTTTGAGGCATGTGTGGTCTTTCCGAAAGAGTTTTGTGATCTTGTAGGTCTTTTAATGTCTTCATCTTGCAGGTAAGTGTGAGGTGGTTTGTCATAAACATCTGTTAAATCCTCCTCATGTTAGCATCGCTAATGAGGCGAAGGGTGTGACAGAACAGATGCCTCAGAGTGTGTGAAAAAGAGATACAGAGGCGAGACTGTGGAAGAAAGGGAGAGAATGAAAGGGTGAGTGATGGGAGAAAATTTATGCAGCACGTCCCTCCATCCCCCTACAGATGAGTCTTCAGCGAGGGCAGATGTTTCCATGATTAAGAAGTTGAGACAGGCTAGGTGCTGCTTAGCAGATATATCTGCTGTTGCAAAGACTATAACGGCAGGGTCGATTATGTTTATCGATCTGCCACAAAGGAAACAGTCTCGTGCTACTTGCCACATGCAAACGGCTTTCGTTCCATATGGTTGACAATGACATGCTAGAGCCTCAAACCAAATTAAGACTTGTGCATGTGATGTCTTGTTTAACTTATCATCATTCCATGAACGTCCCTGCCATCTAGCTGCTGTAATCCCTTTTTATTATCATGGATTGGCCTGTGAACAATTCGAGATAATCCCTATTAAACTGGCCTTAATAAAAATTTATAGCAACAAAAGGCAATGGAATTGACGTGGGGGGGAAAACTCCTAAAAATTAAATATAAAGTTTATGTGGTGCAAGGAATATAATACAATGACAGAGTGAGAATCAAGAAACAGAGCTGTTTCCATTTTTTTAAAAATACAAGAGCTGGATTATTTTCACAATTTTTGTTTCTGTTAATGGTTCTTGGTGTGATTTTTTTTTCACAAATGTGGATAAAGAAAATGTATTTTAGTTGGATTCTGAAAAAAAGTATTACATTTTTACAAAAATACATTAATCAAAAAAAAATGCCTCTTGAGCATCACATCAGCATATTAGAATGATTTTTGAAGGACCATGTGACACTGAAGACTGGAGTAATGATGCTGAAAATGAAACTTTGTCATCACAGGAATAAATTACATTATAAAATATATTAAAAAGGAAAACAGTTATTTTAAATTGTAGTAATATTTCACATTTCTGGTTCTTCTCTTACATCCATTTTTACTGTATTTTGATCAAATATAGGGTTCGTACAAGTGCTTTGACTTTTGACTCTTTGACTCTTGAAAATAGCAATTTTCCTAAAAGTGCTTGAATTATTGAAAGAACATGGATCTTTACACAATTAAAAAACATACTTTTTTGCCTATTTCAGTTAATGTAATAAAACTATCAAGCTAAACCAGTAGTAGTACTGTAAGTGTCATGTAATTATGGCTGAAGACGCAAAAAGAGGAACAGATTAATCAAATCAATTGAATGAGTAATTTAAGCTGGTGTTAACTGCCCTGATTGATTCAAATTCATGACTTCTTTCTATTTCCAGGGATTCACTAGCAAGAACCAGATCAAATTAAAAGAGCCAGTACTTTCCAAATTTCAACATCGCTTTGATCACTGTTTGGATCACGTATCGCAAATCATTTGATTCAAATTAGACCTTCAAACTGCATATTGCGAATCATTTGATTTAGATCAGGGCTTTGGAGTGGGTTCACAAATCATTTAATTTAGATCGTAACTTCACGTACCGCAAATAATTTGATTCAGATCAGGACTTTGAAGCGCGTATCGTGAATCATTTGAACTTCAGAGAGATTCTTGAATTATTCTTAATAATTATTATTGTTTAGCTTAGTTTAGACTGATTTTTGTGATAGGACTTCTGTGAAAAGTACTAAGAGAATTATTTATGGAATGATCAAGGAACCAGAATAGTTTTTTTTGTATGATTCCCTGGGGCTTTATTTTGATTTGTATAATCTCACATGGCTCAATTTTGGACAGCAGACTGGACAGTCAACTGAAAAGTAGATAAATTCACCCAAAAATTGTAATTTGTCATGGTACTCTCATGAACGTGTGTCGAAGACTGACACGGAAGAGAAGGAATTGTTGAATAAAGTTGTCTTTGCCCACAAAAGGTATTCTCACAGCTTCATAACATTAAGTTTGAACCACTGATGTCACATGGACTATATTAACGATTTCCTTACTACCTGGGCCTTGAACATGTCAGTTGCGTTGCTGCCTATGCAGGGTAAGAAAGTTCTCAGATTTAATCAAAAATATTGTAATTATTGTTCCGAAGATGAACGAAGGTCTTATGGGTTTGGAACGACACTTTCTCTAAAAGTCAGGCTTGGTCATCCACGAGCAAGGGCTTACTCCTGACTGCTGGGAAACAGCAGTACAGCAAATGAGCCACGTGTGTATGTGCGGATGGGCACAAATGTGAGCGAGCATATGCGTAATAGGGTCATAAGGGCTGTTGGACTGCACCTCTTGTACTCGCTGAAGAGGGCAGATGAACTCAGGGCAGGAAAGATCACAGACATCTGTCTCAAACAGAAAGAAAAAAATTGCACTGTCACAACACAGCCCATCACTGCACACGCACACAGACTCGCTGCTCTGTCTGTGCGCTGCATTTCTGTAAGCACATATACAAACAAATCAGCTAAAGGAGCTAAGAAGTCAAATTGAATCAAAGTGAAAGACAGGCCCGGGATGTGACTTCTCCTCTGTGTAGTTCATATGGCTCCATAGCCTTACAGCACCCTACACAAAGACAAATAAGAGCGAGTATGTTGTGCATCATATCTGCATAGACATATAGTACGCTGCACTGCTGTCAGAAATGAGTATGTTTTGTGCTGAGAGTGGTACAGATACGTCTGAAGAAGGAGGTGAAGACAGAGCACTGCTCACAAGCCTCAAGGGCATATCTGTGAATAAGCAAACACATCAGTCTGCCATCTTGCAGCGTGATGATGAACGCAAACAGTGACAGTAAAACAACTCGAACAGATTTATCAAACAGTCGGCCATTAACATTTCATTTTGTAGCTCAACTGAACAATGTTTTCAAACACTGTAGATGTAACAGAAAAGAGCAAACCTCAGGTCAGTTTAACTGTTCAAAAATAAAACAATGCAAACATTACAAAATATAACATAAAAAGTATATAAATCACTTGTTTTCTAAAGTAAAATTGTCCAACAGCGACACAAGCAGGTAAAGTTACAGCTGGAGTCTGTGTCTCTCTCGCCTCCTCTAAGCCCATTGAGTTTTAACAGCCCCCGTAAAGTGTGCAGTGAGTTTAGTGGGAAGTAATTGAGAATGAATGGGGGAAAGTCATGTGAGATATGATTTGATAAGTCTGGTTATGATCAGCTGTGATTGGTTTGTGTGATAAATCCTGCCTTGTGTTTGTGTGCCTTCTGCATTCGCAAATCAGCCTGAATGAACAATATAATGTCCGTGATGGGAAGACTAATTAAAAAAAAAAAGTAAACAATTCACACACTTACGTCAAAACATGATCTGTGGGAGTTTTTAGTGAGTAATCAGCTTGATGAAATTTAAAGAAAATCTCAGTGTCTGTAATCAATATTTCCTGAGCTTTGATGACTGATGATTAAAAGTTAAAAGTTAACTATTAAAAAGAATAGCTTAACAAAGTTTTAACAAAAATGTTTTAGGGATTACACTGACTTCAAAAGCATGAATGTCATTTTAGAGAAAGCACCAAAAGACTTAAAATACCAATAACACATCACGCTGGTTGAAAAACTTTGATTTGACAATGACTTTTTAATCTTACCCTGTACTGCAGAAACAACAAAGATTTTGAGTTGTTTTGAGAAAAATTGTTTACTCTCACTGTTGGTTGAATAAAATCTTTTATGACTTCAGTTTTCAACTCACAATGCATACTGTCTGATTCACAATGTCATTTGTGAGTGTTACATCTGAACTCATTTGGACATACATAAAAATGAATTTCCTTGTATAAACATAAGAAAAGAATGAAATGAAATTCCTTCTTGCCCTAGTTTGTGAGAACATGCTTCAGCAATGTGGCTCAGAAACACAGAAAACCAAAAAGAGAAGAGAAAGAAAAGATTTTTTTTTTAGATAAAGAAATCAGTGTCTTTCTTAATGAGGAAGTCAAAAGAACTTGCTTCAGTAACCACATTATGCATACTTTCCCCTAAATTCTTGAATATATCCTTGCAGGCCTATAGCAATAGAACAGTTCATTAAAAAAGGCCTGCTGCGAAAAAAAAAAAATACAAAAATAGTCTGCTTTGTCCTGCAAATTCTCTTCCTGTCTTCTCAAGCGAGCTCAGTTATGAATACTAAGGCATCTCTTCCCATTAATTGCTCTCACAGGCATCTTAGCCGGGGTCATCGCTGCATTTTTGACTCGGTCCAATTAATACTAATCACAGCATCAGACTGGCTGAGCGAGAAGATTGCACTGTCAGAGCAACTGATCATCTTGGAAATTCATTAACAAAAGAAAGAAAAAAGAAAAGAAATTTGGACTCTGAGTGGATATGGCAAGCTAGTTTAAAATTTTGGCTTTCAGCTTTCAAAACGTTTGGACAATTTTTCATTAACATTTATTAAGGTGCCGCTTCCAGAAGCAAACCAGGACTTAAATGAACAGATGGACTTTTCCTTGTAGAATGGCCTAACATGGAAGAGTGAGACAGACTGGCTGCTGTCTCCTCCAACGGCTCAAGGCATTTGTGAAATATCAGAAGGTACCCAGCTGAATTATTTATAAGGTACCCCAGTATATTAAATTAAAAGGAAGTGACTCATAAACAGAGAACAACATGATAGCAGATCAAGGCTTATGCAAAGCAGTGACAAGACAAAAAAAAATTGTCTTCTGCTGGCTCAGTCACACATGCAAATATATTTACTAGCCCTAGTAAAAATGCTGGTTGTTAGTGGAAATAACATATTTATAGAAACCATCAGAATTCCAGAAAGCCTAATATTTAAGTTTGCAACATGTCAACCTAGCAAGCCACACATCTTGTAACTGGCCTGAAACCATCACACACCATCAGGCCATCCTTATTGCTGAGCAAAAGGAGAGCATTTTTTTTTTAACATCCACTGGTGAACAGACGAGCATATATCTGCATCCCTTCATGTCAAGCAGTTCTACTCTTAAAGTACATGCAATTAAATGTACAATGTATAAGCATAAAATGCAGTTTACTTGTGCAGACATATCCTAAAGGAAGCATACGTCTTCCTGCCTATATATGCAGGGTGCATAATAATGGCCATATTCGTGCATGGCATCCTGCCACGTGCATGAATTTTCTAAGCTGCTATTTTAGTCCACGTCTTACTCAAGCATAACGTTCACATCCCCTCCTATTTTGGAGGCAAAATGGAAAACATGCATGTTTATTACCACATTCAGACATGCCCTCGCCCAACCATAGAAATGCAATTATTCCCACAAGCCAAGGCCATTTAAGTCATAATGGTCACACTGATATCCATAAATTGGATGGCCAGTCTCACTTCGGCACGCTGAGCTTTCCATTACCGCGTTAGTCACGTTTCAAGGTTGGCATGTGCATTATGATATCAGAATTTGACGTTTTTTTCCCTCTCTCGTGAATGCTTCTCTTAATTTCCCGATAAAAGACATAATTGTAAATGTAAATGACATTTAGCAGGAAAACAATTATTGCAAAATACTCTGCAAATTAATGTGAAGTTGTGACATTTACACAAGAAACTCATTTTAACATACGCCAGCTGATCTTATAGTGTCTGCCACCAGCCTTTCATGCCATAGATGTTATTATATAAAATGATAACCCGCCATAACCAATCAGGCCGTAACCAAATACTAATTATAAAACAGGTTTTGCCAGAAGAAATGCTTAAGACATGCAAATACAGCAAGAGATAGGATTTTAGCTACGTCGACGGCCCCAAGGTAGCTAGTCAGCTAAATTTATCCCTGTAAAATGTTCACACCAGAATAAAAACCAAGTGGACAGTGCTAAACGCCTCCCTAGACAGCAGACAGTTATACTTAGGTCTCTCAGAATGAATGAATGTTAACAACTTTGGGCCACACGCTCTCACCTTCATGCACATGCTGTCCCCTCACATTGAGGGTGGCATTTCTTTCTGGGAACGATACAAATCGTTCTTCTAAAGATGAGTAATTCCCATTATTGCGAGCAGGAGCGCAGTGTTACCCTCTGCGGAGTGTCAGTGGGAATAAAACGCTTAATGAGTGACACAAATTGAATGTTGTTCCTGTCGGTGCAGGAAGGTGGAGGAAATTGAGGCAAACCTAATGAGCAGTCCGTTTCCTGCAGCGACACCTGACATCGATGGCTGGTGACAGGTCACACGGGGAGCGGAGAAGAGCAGGGAGGGGACACCTTGCCCCCGTTTCGCCCCGGCGCCATGTGACATGATCCATCCTGCCATGGGCCATCTGCGCCCAGTGAGAGACTAAGTGGCACTCCTCGCTTGCGTCTCTCAAAGGAATGGAAGCCTTTAATCACCACCATCAGCATCATCGCACGCAGACGCTCGTGCGCTCGCACAACCCCTCGGCCCCTTGTGGCCAAAGAGCATGGATAAAATGGAAGAGATGGGTCGCTGCGCATTCAGCGAGACTTCTGCGTGCGAGAGCAGTAGCACTTGTTTGTTACCCGAATGCATGTTTACGTCCCCGCAGACCATCAAACGCACGTCCATTAAGCTTCTGGGCCAAAAGTGTAAACAAACTTACGTAACTCTGTTTGTGCATGATTGAACAAATGCAGATATGTACTTTACAAGGGGACGCCGAAGCAAACATCTGCATTTCAGTTTTCATCAAATATTTAGGTGAATCAGCCAGCTTTAATATCCACGGCTGCTGTATAAGATGACACAGTGGCAAACAATCTTATCAGCCCCAAACTTTTGGATGGTAGTATACATTCTCTTTAAGGTTCTTCTCTTTAAATGTGCTGTATGTCATTTTTTGACTGTACCAAAGCATAAAAACACCATAATACATTCACAGGTATTTAGCTAAGTTCACATACTTGTTTCTCTGAAAAACAACACTACAGCCAGTTATTCTACTTTGAAAATAGCATTTTGACACCCCGGGTTGCCAGTTGGTGGAAAACACAGCACACTGGAGTCACTGAAGGCAGATTCTACCCAACCTAAAAAGCCTCAGCATCCATCTAAAGCTCTATGACCAGAGAAATATTCTAGCACAGATAAATCAACTCATGAACTCATGAAAATATTACTTACTGCACCCTTAAGGGTCAAATGTGATAATATAATTTAATATAATATAAAACCATATCATAATGTAAGGAATGAATGAATGAATGAATGAATTGAAAAAAATGAATTAATGAAGAAAAAAAAAAAAAACTAATTCTTATTATTATTAAAACTGTACAGAATTAAACAACAGAATAAAAAAACAGCACATCCAAACATCATCAATGTTATTATAATAATATCAAAGTAAACAAAATAAAATCAATGTATCTTGACAATACTGTCGGTAGCTAAAAGAATGAACAAAGAGAATAATAAATTAATGCCCAATGGGACAGGGGACTTTTGAAATTTTATGATGACATTTCCATTTCTGTGGAGCTACAGTTTTAATCAAAAAGTGTTGATTTTACAGTTCTCCAAAGAGGAAAGTGAAGCAGTCCTACAAAGGGAGATACTGCGATACATCTGCGGGGCTGTAAAGCGTGCTGGTGTTGATAGGTAGCGCATTGATTCAAATGACATGCCTGATGCTGACGTTCCCCTATTTTACACTCCCACCTTCCTCCGCTTCTATTTAATTTCATGTGCCATCCTTTGCCTCAGAGCGCGCTACCCTTATCTGATTCATTGAGCCATTTAAACGAGAAATTAAATTATATTCTTCAATACGCTTGTTTCCTAAAGAAAAGTTATGGCCAGGCCATTTATTAAAAGCAGACAGTTCCCTTCTTAAACTTCCTCTGATTTACGGAGACTCATTGCCGATAAAAAGCCCAAAATTGGATCAGCATATTCCCACACTTCGCAAAACCTTTATTTTCTCCTCGAATGTTGCGATGATAGAAAAACCCCTCGAACACAGCAGGGTTCTGTAATAAGTCTGATTACATACAGGAAGTAATTGGAAAGATCTGGATGGATCCACACACTAATGCAAACTAATTTGTCATTTGGGGATTGTGCCAAGATAATTTCCCAAACACCTTTCTGCAATTAGAGTGAAGATGCAAAGCAGTCAGACTGAAGGAAGAAGGAAAGAAGACTCCACATGTAAGCTGATACCATACAGGTTAGCGATTTATTCGCAGGGGGCGCGACCCACAAATCTTACTGAATGCTCGTACCATGTGGCTGTCGCCAGAGATCTAACCAGCTTTTATTGATGTGTAGACAAATACAAGCAGGGTCAGGGCCAGAGCATTTTACTGCCGTCTTTATGGCCGGACATGTAAAAGGATTGAGAAGCCGGGCACTTTAATGGCCTATCGTGTAAAAGGCAAGTGTTGAGTAAAATAAAAAAAGACATACTCAGAGGTTTGTCAGTTGAAGTGTCAAATATATTCAGAAAAGGGAGAAAAACAAATCAAATACTAAACAAGGACTAGTCGCAAGATATGCAACTGATTTCTGGAAATAACCCCTAAAAACAATGTAGTCTGGAGAGTTAGCGTTCATGCTAGGTTAACACATGCATACAGCCACTGAAGTAACTAGCATTAACTTTTCCTAATAAGATTTTGAGAAAAAAAAACAAAAACAATCTAGCCTGTGACTTCAGGTATTTACAGTATTAGCAAAAACCAAGGATTTATAGAGACTTGGAATTTATGCTACGTTAACGCAAACAGCCGCATACAGTTTGTGAAAGTTAGCATTCATGCTAGGCTAAAGCATACAGCTGCTGAAGTCAATAACTTTGTTTCCTAGCAAGATATGCAAAGGTATACAGCCACTGAAGTAAATAACTACATTTTGCTAACAAGATACAAAATAATATTCTGGAAATAACCCTCAAAAACAATTTAGCCAGTGACTGCATGTATTTACAGTATTAACGAAAGACTTAGCATTCCTGCTAGACTAACGCATACAGCAACTGAAGTAAATAAAATTTTCCTAACAAGATACACAATGGTATTCTGGAAACAGCTGCTGAAGTCGATAATGTAAACCTTTCTTAGCAAGATATGCAGAAATATTCTGGAAATAACCCTCAAAAACAATGTAGCCTGTGATTGCAAAAGTATTAACAAAAACCAAGGGCTTCTAGAGAGTTAACATTCATGCTAGGCTAGTGCATACAGCTGCTGAAGTCAATAACGTACATGTTTCCTAGCTGCGAAGGTACTCTGGAAATAACCCTCAAAATCAAGTCTGTGACAGTGTGTTTTTACAGTATTAGCAAAACCCAAGGACTTAAAGACAATTAGCATTCATGCTAGGTTAGTGCAGCTACTGAAGTCATCAACGTAAAATCTTCTAAGCAAGATAAGAAAAGGTATTCTGGATATAACCCTCAAAAACAATAGCCTGTGAGTGCATATATTTACAGTATTAGCAAACAAAACTTCTAAAGAGTTAGCATTCATGCTAGGTTAATGCATAAAGCTGCTAAAGTCAAAAACAAAATTTTCCGAGCAACAAGCAAAGGTATTCTGGAAATAGCCCTCAAAAACAATGTAGTCTGTGACTGCATTAGCGAACACCAAGAGCTTCCAGAAAGTTAGCATTGATGCTAGGCTAACATATACAGCCACTAAAATGGTGTAGCCGCTAAAATAGCGTAAATGTTTCCTAGCAAAATAACCTAAGGTATTCTGGAAATAACCCTCAAAAACAATGTAGCCTGTGACTGAATGTATTTACAGTATTAGCAAAAACCAAAGACGGTTATCTGCATTCATGCTAGGCTAACGCATACAGCTGCTGAAGTCAATAATGTAAACCTTTCCTAGCAAGATATGCAGAAATATTCTGGAAATAACCCTCAAAAACAATGTAGCCTGTGATTGCAAAAGTACTGACAAAAACCAAGGGCTTCTAAAGAGTTAACATTCATGCTAGTCTAGTGCATACAGCTGCTGAAGTCAATAACGTAAATGTTTCCTAGCAAGACATGCAAAGGTACTCTGGAAATAACCCTCAAAATCAAGTCTGTGACAGTGTGTTTTTACAGTATTAGCAAAACCTAAGGACTTAAAGACAATTAGCATTCATGCTAGGCTAGTGCATACAGCTACTGAAATCATCAACGTAAAATCTTCTAAGCAAGATAAGAAAAGGTAATCTGGATATAACCCTCAAAAACAATAACCTGTGAGTGCATGTATTTACAGTATTAGCAAACAAAACTTCTAAAGAGTTAGCATTCATGCTAGGTTAATGCATACAGCTGCTAAAGTCAAAAACAAAATTTTCCGAGCAACATGCAAAGGTATTCTGTAAATAGCCTTCAAAAACAATGTAGTCTGTGACTGCATTAGCAAAAACTAAGGGTTTCCAGAAAGTTAGCATTGATGCTAGGCTAACATATACAGCCGCTAAAATGGTGTAGCCACTAAAATAGTGTAAATGTTTCCTAGCAAGATAGCCTAAGGTATTCTGGAAATTACCCTCAAAAACAATGTAGCCTGTGACTGAATGCATTTACAGTATTAGCAAAAACCAAAGACGGTTATCTGCATTCATGCTAGGCTAACGCATACAGCCGCTGAAGTCAATAATGTAACTATAGATGAACAACTATATTCCGGAAATAGCTCTCACAAACAATTTAGGCCAAAGTACATATTTTTTGGGGTACTAACAAGTTGAAAACAGTTGATATGGCATGATATGGCAACAGAAAAGTGCATTAAAATTACAGTAAGACATAACTGTGTCCCAATTTGTCTGTTTAAAATAAAGCTTTTAGGCACACTGACATAAACGGCGTTCATGTAGGACCATATGGCGGCAAAGATTTGGTTTTAAAATCTGTCTGTGTGCCTCCTTTGTGTTTTAGCACTGTGTGAGGCTTTTCCTTGCTGCATATTTAAAAGCAGCTCCTCAAGCTTAGCACACTATTGGCTATTTAGTCCTGCTATTGCTTTCTTTACCAGCAGTCGGGGAGGAGGACAAACACACCGACACGTACGCAGCTCTGTAAGCCACCATGATGAGAAAGCAACTCCCGTCTCAAATCACATGCTTTTCTTTCTCCCTCTTTATCATGTGGTAATCCAGCATCTTCCTGTGATCCCTGCTGTAGTCTGCCTCTTATTTACAGAAGATTAAACACCTCCTACTCCTATTCATATTCATAGCACCCCATTCCTGTTAGAAAGAGCCACTTTGTTAAATGGCACAAGGGCCCTGGAAAATCAGCCCTGCTGACAGCATATGCAGTTCGTGATTTTATCCACCATTTTATTATTTCTGACCCCACATATTCATTTGTATTTTACATTTTATGCAATTGTTTTCCACAAATAAGGAATTTTTTTACAGGGATTAGAATCTTGAAATTTTTACATTTTATATTTTATTTCTATTTCAATTTTTTTTTTTATTTCAGCTTCAATTTCAATAGTTAATTAATAAGTTAAATAATAACAGATTTTTTTGTCATCATTTTGCCAGAATTTATTGAACTGATATAATGCTTAACATTTATTAATGTAAGAACTGTTTTTAATTTTTAACTAAATTTAATTACCAAAATATTAGTTAAAAAATTATTTAAAATAATGATTTTTATTTATTATTCTAATAGTTTTTAGTTTATAATAACAATGGTTAGAGGTATGTGACTTTCCTGACTGTATCCAACAATTAAAATGCAATTTTTTGTCATAATTTTAACTTAATTCATTAAATTGATATTATCATTTACATGTATCATTATACAACATGTTTTTAATTATTAACTTTATTTTAAAACCAAAATATTAGATGAAAAATAATGTAAAATAATGATTTTTAGTTAATATTCTAATAGTTTTTAGTTTATAATAACAACGGATTATAGGTATTTGTCTTTCCTGACTGTATCCAACAATTAACTATGCATTTTTTGGTCATAATTTTAACTTAATGTATTTATTTGATATTATGATTTACATTTATATCGTAAAACATGTTTTTAATTATTAGCTTTATTTTAATACCAAAATATTAGATTAATAATGCAAAATAAAAAATAAAATAATAGTTTTTAGTTTATAATAACGATGGTTAGAGGTATTTGACTTTCTTGACTGTTTCCAACAACTAAAATTAAACTTTTTTTGGTCATAATTTATTAAATTGATATTATGCTTTTATATTTATTATTGTAAAAAATGTTTTTAATTATTACTTTAACTTAATTTCCAAAATATTAGATTTAGATTTATTTAATTTATTGAATTCATATTATTTAATTGATATTCTATTCAATAAAAATAATAATTGTTAATTCATTTTAATTACCAAAACATTATATTTAATTATTATTATTATTATTTTATTTATTTATTTATTTACAAAAATCAACATTATCGGAAGGTTTTAATTATTTCAGTTATTATTTTTAATAGTTAACTATTATTAATTATTAACTTAATTATATTACTAAAATATTGGATTAAAAATAATGTCAAATAATGATTTTAGTTATTATTCTAATAGTTTATAGTTTACAATAGCAACAGTTAGAGGTCTTTGACCTTCATGACTGTATCCAACAAATAAAATTAGTATTTTATTTTGACAAAATTTATTGAATTGATATTATGCTTTACATGTATTGTTGTTAAAAAAATGTACAGCATAATATCAATTCAATAAATTCTGTCAAAATTATGATGAAAATAATTGTATAGCTTACAATAACAACAGTTAGAGGTATTTGACTTTCCTGACGGTATCCAAAAATTAAAATGTTAATTATTATTATTAAAAAAAAATCATCTTAATTAATTTTAATTATCAAAACATTATATTTAATGCTTACAAACAAATATTAATCAAATAATCTTTACAAAATTATCTTCTACATTATCAGAAGGTTAAGCAACTCCTCTCTGTGAAAAAAAGGTGTATTTTAAACAAGTCCCATTTTGTTCGCTAATCATGTAAAGTGCCCGAAACATACATTCTCTATGATTTTTTTTTCCAGGTCACCTGTATAGATCAAAGCTTGCCATTTACATTTCTGACTTAAAACCTCATCAAAAATTCCCACTGTGAAGGCCATGTTTAAAAGCTGATGTAGTGGAAAATTCCCATAGGCCTACTTTTATAAGTATTACTAACCTAGTGAGCTTCTCAAGGGTCAGTGAGAGTTTGCAGCGGGTCAGCGCCCGAGGTTTTCTTCACCTGTAACACAAACATACAGAGACTGAACCAAAGCCGATGTCCTCTTTAAATCCAGAAACTGCATCCATAATATATGAGGAAGCAGTAGGCACGGAAAATGAGCTATGGGCTTTTACGTTAAAGTTTTAACCATTTTTTAAAGTTTAAGTTTTGTAGGAGCTGATGGAATTGGTTCAAATAGAGAGAGAAATAGGTCAGCAGATTGTTTGACTGTCATTTCCGCCAGCAGGGTAATCAAATGGGAAAACAGATTTGAAAAATCACATGTACTTCAATGCTGAGCATATTAGAAATGCTGGTGGCACACAAAAAAACAGGCCAGATGCTGTAAAATAGGAAATATTACCATCAGATTACTCCATTTTGCAACATTATTAAGTCAGCGATCTTCTAAATGTTCAGCCTTCTCCAAAAAGCTCCTCTGTAAGCTAACATTCCTATAAACCTTCCCTTTGGCATGTTTTGTACTATAGCCAATGGAAAGTAGTCAAATGTCCCTTCACATAATAGCTGATCAGAGGATGGAGAAGCATCTGAGTGACAGCTTTGACATTTCTAGGGAGCGCTGCGAGAGACAGAGAGACAGATGCAGATAGAGCGAGTGAATGAGAGAGAGAGAGAGAGAGAGAGAGAGAGAGAGAGAGAGAGAGCCCTCAGGTGCCCCCTCTCACCGAACACTGGAGAGGAACATTTGCATTTAATTGAATGCTGCGGACATACCGCGGTCTCGCCCCCATTCACCTCGCCTTTTTTCTTTGCCATCTTCATTTCCATGTGGAGTCCCACATTTAAATTGCACTGAATAAATCTCCAATGGTTAATGCTAGCAGGTGGCAGAGACTAGAGAGCTATAAGCACCGGAGTCAGGTCGAACAAACCCCCCATAAATGCTGCTTAGCACAACAGATGAACATTGACTGGGATTTGACTATCATTGCCAAATAATAGCTTCGAAAGTGTGATTAAGCAAACGGAAGGTTTAATAACACAGAAGGTGATTTGGTTTAGCCTATATATAAATCTGATTTCACCCGTTTGTTTGGGATCAATTTATATTTGTATATTTACATGTTGTATATTTATTTACAGTTTTTTATTAACAGTTATTTTAATATACGTATTTATAGATTTTTCGTTTATGCTCACCAAAGCTATCTTTATTATATTTATGTATCCATCTGTTTCCTGCACTACTGTAAAAAAGAACGTGGGTACAACTTCCGGTGAGGTGGCAGTACTAGTATAGAGGGTATGCATTGACGTAATTTTCCCGCCGGAACACGCCCCTTCAGCCGGACTAAGTGGCAAAAGAAGCAGCTGCGTGAATGGATTTAAATAGGGAAGCCGCGAAAACGCGAGTAAAACAAAATGATAATTCTTTTGCTGAACTTGATATAATGTTCCTTACGTACCAAATATCCAGTGGTCCATGGATATTGATATACAGCCAGGAATCGTGTTTCCTGCGTGTCCACCAAAGCGTTTTTTTTCCCGCAGCTAGCGTATTTTTTCAATTGTTCTAAATGGGAGCCGAAAGCTGAGCGTCTTTTTTGCGCTGAGCATTCGGGCGTTTTTTCCTCGGCGCCGAGAGTTGAAGAATGTTCAACTTTGAGTAAAACGCTGCACTCATCACTGTCACGTTCTAGTCAGCTAGCCAATCAGAGTGGAGAAGGGGCGGGACTACCGACCACCCCAATTGCAGTAGTTAATATTGCTTGTCTTTGAGTATTTATGTCTTTATAAGATGGAATTGCTGGGCTAATATAAAATTGTAATGAAAAATAATGCTTGGAGAAACATTTAATTAGCGATGAGTTTGCCATTACTTCAACGGATATTTTGTATCATAGCAACCACAGCGTCTCAACGGGGAAAAAACGCTCTGCGCTCTCAAGCGCTCACAACTTGGCGTTTTCAGCCGGCTAAAAATGCTGTGGTGGATACGCGGCCTTATATGTGCCTGATTTCAACGCCGGGGAAATAAACAAAGCAGATTTGCCCGTGAACACATTTTGTAAATACAAAATAGGTTGGTCTAAACCCCGGTGATCACTTATATCAATGTTATATATATGGTTATAAAGTCCAGCCCAAAATCTTATATAGTTTTCTGTCAGTGTTTATTTTAAAACATCCAGGTGTGCATAATTTAAGGTGGTAAATAATTAATTGATGAGTTGTCAATATGATATGACAATACAATATACAAGGGCATGCTTTTACCACAAAATTGAACATATTAACATTAAGTGATAACTGCAAATCCGTGTTTAACTGCCTGGAGTCCATTTGTTTCTTTGAATTGCAGCGATCCTCTAAAAATATACCTCAGGTTTCTTGTCAAATCTCTTTGTACAGTCAATCGCAAAGCTCGTTTTGGTTTTAGAGGTGTTTTGTGTGTTCTTTCGCAGCATTTACGCTGAAACCAATGCTGCCACTCAGTGGGCGGAGCCGCACTCACTCCAGCTGACGGTGACGTCAAAGAGGCTAAAGGCCCATTCACACCAGGAACGATAAGGATAATTATAAATACAATGATAACTATATTTGAGAGAACAATAAATGTCTGTTTTTGTTGCACTTACACGACTTCAACCAGTAGATGTCCTCAGCACACACGTTTCAAGCTCAACTATACAGTGAATCTAGCGTAAACTATCTGATCTATAACGTGTAAGATGGAATAATAAGTGTAGTGGAATAAAAATAACAATACGACTCTTTTCTACTGCACCTTCAAAGGAGGCAAGACAATGTTGTCCAACCCTGCACCGTATTCCTGAGGTAATTTTATGTTTTATGTTACTCTGTTTGCTTTTCTACAGTGTTGTCTGCCATTTCAAATGCGCAAACCCTTTAAATCTGAATGAAGTCTAATTAGTGGTCAGTGTTTTGTCGTTTATCAGCTGTAAAAAATTGTTCTGAAAGTGATTCCAACAATATTGTTGCCCTGTATTGTTATCGTTATGGTATGAACTCTGCTCTCTTGAATTTGAAATGATTTTTAGAACACTATCTTTTAGTTATCGTTCTTGGTGTGAACGAGCCTTAAGTGTTTTTCAGATCATTGTTTGCTATGTAAAGTTGCAAACCTTTATGAGAGATGTCGTCAGGGTGCTCAGGAACAACATGTGCTGTTCGAGGTTGTGTTCCACATAGTTAGCAAGTTTGGATCACTAAATCTTGAATAACTGTTAACCAGTGATGTGACATTTGAGGCATCGGTTCAAATGTTGATAACGAATAAATCGTGAACCAAAGCCTCTGTAGGCATGTTTCCATTGCAGATGTATGCAAAACTTTAGCAATATTTTATAAATATTGATAAAAAGTAGTGCGAAATGACGCCGCTTCCATTAACCAATGTTATGCAACTAAAACATTTTTTTCCCTCTCGCAATAAGTCATGGCAACGGATTTTGGTTATATTTAATAAACCTGTACATGCGGAAAAAACGCTTCCATTTTTGTTTAATTGACACATTTCCATTAGGCGTATTTTCAATTCGCAGTTTTAATTTGCGCTATTTAAAGGGCAATAAAAACACAGCTACTTTCTGTCCAGTCATGTGCGTGATTTTCATTTTGCGTGTTGGAATTTCCAAACAGTCAAATCTTACTTTGAGGGTACATTTTCATTCAGATGTATTTAAATTAATTTAATTCAAATAATATGGAAAATACAAAATATTTCTGGAAAATTAAACATTTGGCATATGCAATTCATATAGGTAGGTTATTATACATTATTCTTCTATTAAGTACTATAGTACTATTCGTACTGGAATTTAATGGCACAGTTTAATGGGTAAGTTAATTTATCAGGGACAGAAATTCAACAGTCAAACACACACAATGTTTTGGCTTTTATTTGTGCACGTAACGAATCGTTCTATGGAATGTATGGTGAATGCTTCCTCCAACCGAGCTTCTTTCACAGGCTTTTGACTCCTTTATTTTTTTGTTTTCGAACAACCAAAGCTTTGACTCTTTTCCCAATACAGTCTGAGGGGAATTTCAGTGCTTCACGAGGCTTAATTTGCCCATCACAACTCTCAAATGTTGAATGAATGAGTGTCACGACCCACTTGATAATTTGAACCAGAAAATGCTCCCATTTTTGACGCAAGGCCTCATGGGTGTAGGAAACTTGTGGATATTTATACATATTTATTACAGGTACATATTATTAAAATTTAAAACAACTGCTTTTAGTTTATATTTTAAAGTTTTATTTTCTTTTTTCTATTTAAGATGAATTTTCAAGCAGTAATTACTCCAGTATTCAGTCACTTGATCTTTCACAAATCATTCTAATAATGGTCATTATAATTATTTTATTTATTTTATTACTCTGTTATTCTATTTAATGCATCTTTTCTCAATAAATTTATTATTAAAAGTTTGGGATCAGTAAGATGTTTTTTTGAAAGAATTCTCATATTCTCATAATTCTCTCAGTGTCAAATGATTCTTCAGAAATCATTCTAATATGCTGATTTATTATCAATGTTGGAAACAGCTGCTGCTTAATATTATTTTGGAACCTGTGATTCTTTTTGTGATTCAGGATTATTTGATGAATAAAAAGTTAAAAAGAACAGCATTTATTCAAAATATAAATATTTTCTAACAGTATAATCACTTATCTATTTAACACATCCTTGGCTATTAATTTCTTTAAAAAAAATAAACAAATAAACATTTACTGAACACAAACTTTAAAATGCAAGTTTATATTGTTACAAAACACTTCTATTTAAAATAAATATTGATTTTTGTTTTAAGTTTTTTTTTATTATTTATTAAAGAATCTTGAAAAAAGTATCACAGGTTCCTAAATATTAAACAGCACAACAAATAATAAATCAGCATATTATAATTATTTCTGAAGGATAATTTGACACTGAAGACTGGAGCAATGATGCTGAAAATGTAGCTTTGCATCACATTACATTTTAAAATATATTCACATAGAAAACAGTCATTTTAAATTAAAATAATATTGCGCAATATTACTGTTTGCTTTTTCTGGATTTTTGGTCAAATAAATGCAGCCTTAATGAGCAAAAATTACTTATTTAAATAAAAACATTTAAATATTACTGATCCCAAACTTTCGAACAGCAGTGTATATAAACACCAGTGAAAGTGCAGCAAAACCAACCTGCAAATCCTTGTGAATGATAAAATACAATCTATATACTTTTACCAACATAACCAATTTGATGCTGCTGTTAAGCATGTTGTTGCTAAAACATGTTATTATTACTGAAAGCCCACAATCGGCATTAATCGATGCGAATTTACAGAAATTAGAGTCTGGTTAAAATCACAGTGTTTTAGTCAATTCTCTGAAAGCACTCTGTGCAGAATGAAGGAGCAAAGCACATTGAAGAAACAAATTGTCACCTCTCTTGCACTCTGTTTGGTGAATCTTCTGACAAGGTGATCAATTTGCTCAAGATAAAAAAAGAAAGCAGAAATTACATTGCGAGGAGTCCCAGAGACCCTTGGCCAGCCAATTACACAAATGCCATCGATCCCTGTGGCTCTTTTGAGGCACAAGCCATGAGGATGGCCCTGGATGGGTATGGATTTTTCTCCACTGGTTTTTCCTGCAAAAGACAGGATTAAAGGCGATGAGAGAGGACAGGCAAGCTGACTCACTGGAGGCCGACTTGTTACAAGTTCTGATCAACACTGCCATTACACACTGTTGGCCAAGTCACACTGCAGAACTAAAAGTGTGGAAATAGACACCCATATTCCTACTGCTTTTATGGCATGAAAAAAAAATTGAGATACATATCGCAGCATGACTGCGGACAGCAGGTCAGTCGTAGGTGAGACATCTGCGGGTGGCATACCAGCTTTACTGCAATTAGATCTGCCCTCATTATCATTATCTGCAGCACCACTGATCTAGGTCCAGATTTCCTGCTTCACACTGGAGTCAGTTCCAAGAGAAACAATAAAAATGATATCAGGGTTAAGGATGCGCTGTGCCCTGTGTTGCTCCAGGCAAGTGTGTCACATCTACCTTTGAATAAAGAGTAGTGTAATGTAATACAATGGGTTTTAACAATTTTAAAGCAAATGCACTCACTGAATAAAGACCGGAATGTATTTTTCTTTCTTTATGTATATACTAGAGCGTATCGAGGAAAAGAGTTGTTCCGGATCAACTGTTTAACTGTTTTAATGTCATCAATGTCTTAAGTCTTTACAAATCTTCATTATATATCATTAATCATTGACATCAGATCCTTAAATTTATACCTTGCAAAAGAGGATGGGGAGACCATGATGATCATAAAAATAAATTGTGATCTGCTTCATAAATTTAGTCATTCTCAACCAGGAAAGTTTATTTTTATTCACTGAATGAAAAAGTCTAGCATTTCTAAATATAAAAAAGGTGTCTCTTCAAAATAGTGGATAAGAAAAAAAATTGTAGTATAAAAATAAAACAATGCCAATATTACAAAATATAACATAAAAAAAAGTGTATAAATCACTAGTTTTTCTAAACAAACATTGTCCAACAGCGACACCAGCAGGTAAAGTTACAGTGGGATTCAATGTCTCTCTTGCTTCCCTCTCTCTCATTGAGCCCATTGACTTTTAAAAGACCCCCTAAAGCGTGCAGTGAGTTTGGTGGGGGGTAATTGAGAATGAATGGGGGAAAGTCACGTGAAAGGAGGCAATGCCTCCATCGCGATATGATTGGATATGACTGGTTATGTTCAGCTGTGATTGGTTCGTGCAATAAATTCCGCCTCTTGTGTTCGTGCGCGTTCCGTATTCGCAAATCAGTCCAAGTGAACAATATAATAGAGTTAATAGAAAGACTAACTTAAAAAAGTAAATAAACAACTCACACACAGATATAAAGAAATAAGGTACAATGGTGTTTCGTGTATTCAGAGTTGTTTACAGTGTTAAAGAGTTGGATTCTCATGCTAAACATGGCCAAAGTAAAAAAAAAATAATTTGGACAAATGACAGAGAACGCCTCCAGAAGCTCTGCTTTTTCCGGAGAGAATCGGAAAGCTGTATGTTTCTTATATAAATATGATAAAACTAAAGACTTTTTTTGAGATATTAAGGATGCAGTACTAATCTATAGGTACTCAAGATTAACATGAGATTAGGTGAAACTGTATGTTATGTACCCTTTAAGACAAAATAACGTAACAATGTGGGAGTTTTTAATAAGAAATCCGTTTGGTAAAATGTAAAGTACATCTCCATGATTGTGACCAATATTTACAGAGCTTTTATGACTGATGATCTGTACAATTAAAAAATGGTGACTATTAAAATATTAAAAAGAATGGCTGAAATAAATAAAATATATTAATATCTAAAACATTTTAATTGTTATTGTTGCCTTGAGTTATTATTTTAGAATTTGTTAGAATTACAATTTATTTCAAGAATAAATATTGAAATATTTTGAGAATAAAGTCAAAATAATGTCTAAAAGTTTAACATGTTGAGTGTATTCTAGCCTTTTGCACATACAAAAGGCCAATTGGGGGCACCAGGAGATATTCCAAAGTCTTAGCTTTCAAAATCTGTCAATTTTATAGTGAAATAAAAACAATGTGTCTATTACAATGTGTTTTTCACGCTGTTTACATTTACATTACATTGAGACATTTGTTTCATTAAATTAGGCTATACTGTTTTTTTTTTTCATTCGTATTTTTTCATTCCATGAACTTGAAATAAAGAAGAAAAGCACATTTATAATTTGTACTTTGTGATAAAACTGACAGAATTTGAAAGCTGACCTGTGTTATATTAAAAACAACAAAGCACAAAATATTATTATGATTACTTGAATGGAAGTCGTTAAATATTATTTTCAATCATTTACTGTATTATACCGTGAATAAAACTGCTTGTGAACTGTTACATACCTCAGAAAAGACAACAATATAACTTGTTAACAAGCTGGAGTTCACTTCAACCTTATTGTTGTTTTTAATGAAATACATGTGAGGAATGAAAGATTGGACATTTTTGCGAAGTAGGCGAGTATAACACATAGTATGATTTCTGCTAATAATCCCACATATATTAAAATCAATTCTGTGAGCCTGGCAACTTCTTCCGGTGCTCTTAATCCAGGCCATTTACACGCACTTTTAATATAATATAATTTTAATTGCTACAATTTATTTCTCGTAATTTCAACTTCATTCTCAAAACATTTCGACTTTATTCTCAAAATTTCAACTTTATACTCGAGATTTCAACTTTATACTCAAAAACATTATGACTTTATTCTTGAAACATTTAGACTTTATTTTCGAAACATTTAGACTTTATTCTCTAAACATTTTTACTTTATTCTCAAACATTTAAACTTTATTCCTAAAACATTTTGACTTTATTCTTGAAATATTTAGTTTATTCTCGCAACACTTCGACTTTATTCATGAAACATTTCATGAGTTTATTTTTGAAACATTAAGAGTTTATTCTTGAAACATTTAGACTATTTTGACTTTATTCTCGAAATTTCGATTTTATTCTCGAAACATTTCAACTTTTTTTCAAACAACTTGTTTGATCTCGAAACATTTAGACTATTATTCATGACACACATTCGACTTTATACTCGAAACATTTTGACTTTATTCTTGAAACATTTAATTTATTCTCAAAACATTTAGTTTATTCTCTAAACATTTTGACTTTATACTCAAAACATTTTGACTTTATTCTTGAAACATTTAGAGTTTATTCTCGAAACATTTAGACTTTATCTTCGAAACATTTAAAGTATATTCTTGAAACATTTCAACTTTATACTCAAAACATTTAGACTTTTATTCTTGAAAAATTTCGACTTTATTCTTGTAAATTTGACTTATTTTTTAGAACTGTCATATTTTAGAACACCACCACACACCACTGAGATATATATATATATATGCAATGATTGGTAGTAAACAGGAAGACACTTTTGATAACAAGCATCCAATCAGTGTATTAGAATAATTTCTGATCATTAAATAAATGCAAGGCACGTTTTTCATTTCAGGGCACATTTTAAAATGTTGCCACTTAAATGCAAAAAGTCATATTAGTTTTAAAGAGATTTATCTTTAAACCATTGTGTGTGGTGGCAGTTAAGACTAATCTCCTTTCTTCCAGAGAATGTCAGCTCATTACTGGGCAGTCATGGTAAAATGTAGTGCTGTCAAATATTGGAGGCTGCAGACAGGGGCCGTGTGCGGCAATCCAGCAGCCTTCTGTGTAATTCCAGCATGATGTGGGAAGAATTTGATTCATCCTGTCGAGAGCAGCCTTGGTTGAAAATTTCGTCTGCACAGACCAACGTGCACTAATGATTAATAATTGTGTTTAATTAGCCTTTGACGGTTAGCCCTCATATCGTGGCGAGTTGATAAACACACTCGCTCTGGCCCAGGCAGACTTCTTCATTAATCTTCCATGGACCATGTTGTGTGAGCTAGGTGATTGCTAGTGAGTCTGCAGAATGCAGGAAATGTGTGAATGCGATATGCTGCAGTGGCAGCCTACCTCAACAGTGTCACAGCGAGGTGAAGCTCTTCTCTCTCTCACGCTGGAGTTACTCAATCTCAGGACTGATCCTTTGCCGTTTGATCTTTACAACAAAGCAGCCAAAAGCTCCTGCAGACCTGCCTCATACCTGTCGCCTGAAATGAACCACATTTCACAAGGATGACATTTCAAAACTCACAGTAGTGTTGTGACATCCTATGTGGCCTCCTACCATGCCAGAAGGCCGTTGTGACTCAATTTTCCAGCTTTAAACATCTGTGATCAATAATGTTATTTGTGATTAAAGAGAGTACTCAAACTTATCGGCAACATTTCATGTGATTTGCAACAGTGCTGTAAGAGATTTTAGCCAATGTTGCTAACTTCTAACTTCATTAAAGTTGTCCTGAATACTTACATCTAACCATGAGTCGAAGCGATTGAGTGCAACAGTTGGGTTCTAAAAGAGGAAGTAGGGAAGTTATTTATTTAATTCCTGGTAAAAAAAAAAAAAAAGTACATTACCTATGATTCTGTGCAGAAATCTCTAGCAATCAGCAAAACATTTTAGTGCCCCTTCACTCAAATGCTACTCCAACTGCTTAAATATATGAAAAAAAATGTGACCCTGGACCACAAAATAAGTCTTAAGTAGCACTGGTTCATTTGTAGCAATAGTCAAAAATATATCAAAACTTCTTGATTAGTAATGGGCAATTTTTTTTGATGTTCTCAATATTTAGATTTTTTTTTGTTTTTGTTTTTCACAGATTCCTGATTTTCAAGTAGTTCAAATATTGTCCTATCCTAATGTTTTTGAAAATACATTTTAAATACTTTTTTTATTGAAGCAGGCATTAGATAGATCCTAGATAGACTGAGCTGAAGTGGCAAAGTGAAATGTGACCCTGGAACACAAAACCAGTCATATGGGTAAATTTGTTGTAATTGAGATTTATACATCATCTGAAAACAGAATAAATAAGCATTGTATGGTTTGTTAGGATAGGATCATATTTGGCCGAGATGCAACTATTTGAAAATCTGGAATCTGAAATTGATTCCAAAATGATTTTTGGCATAAAAGAAAAATCTATAATTCATTGTAAATTTGTACCTTATATACCCTGAAAGGGTGAATATTAGTACCTAAAGTATACATAGCAGTGTTGGGGGTAATGCATTACAAGTAACGCAAGTTATGTAATAATATTACTTTTTTCAAGTAACTAGTAAAGTAATGCGTTACTTTTTTCATTTCCAAGAAAATATCTGAGTTACTTTTTCAAAAAAGTAACGCCAGTTACTTTTTGTTTCCTTTATGTATTTAATCCCATTTTATTAACAAATGACTTTGCTATCAATGACCTTTGTTGATCCAGTTCAACCATACACTGCAAAAATACTTTTCGTACTTAGATTTTTATAAAAAAAAAAAAAATTAATCAATGTATGAATGTTTTCAGAAAAAAAAAAACAAGTCAAAATTTGTTTTTGCATAGAACAAGCAAAATAATCTGCCAATGGGGTAAGCAATAAAATCAATTATTTCGAACAGAAAACAAGATTATTTTGCTTTGTTTCTTAATTTTGACGTGTTTTCAGAAAAAAACTAAACAATTTTTACTAGAAAAATTACTAGAAAATCCTTCTTGATTTAAGAATTTTTAGATGTTTTGGCTGGAAACAAGACAAAAATCTAAGTAAGAAAAGCATTTTTTGCAGTGTACTAATAAGCAAAACTTACTTTAGATGAACTAACATTTGTGCTTCATTTTTCTCATTGCTGAAGAGCGTTAAACTTCCTTTTCCTACAGTTCTACTGTACAGACATGAATTCACTTTTCCTTCAGCCTTAGGCTTATTCACTTAATTTCATTTTGGTGTGAAAGGGCTTTTACATTTGCTAAGAATCTAACTTTTTTATATTAAAAACAAACAAGCAAGCCCTGCCCTGATTTAAAAAGTAACTCAAAAGTAATGTAACGCATTACTTTCCATAAAAAGTAATTAAGTAACGTAATTAGTTACTTTTTTAGGGAGTAACGCAATATTGCAATGCATTACAAGTAACTTTCCCCAACACTGCATATTAGCACCTTTTTGAAGTGATACTCTCAGACGTCACACCCACAGAATGCTGACTGAACGTCTGATACATATCGATCGCTTCGAAGTTGGAAACACTTTAGGAGTTACAAAGTCATCATCTAATTGGTTGAATTATACAGTATTTCCAGGAGACGTGTCGCGTTCTTTACCATTCCGCCTGGAAACAAAGATGCCATGACGTGCCATGACAAAAAAAGTCTGTCGTGTTCACAATGGTGACAATGAGCACTTATCAGGATCAACTTACCGCTAACTTTTAAAAAATATGCAAAATATGGTTTTACACACCGGTCTGTTATTGTGGGGACATTTCCACGCCACTAAACATGACATAGCACAAAACAAACTGCGTTTAGTTCATTTATTTGTCAGTCATATGGCTTCTTAGGCGGTCCTTGGCCATTCATAGGGTTCCCAGACCTTCTGCCATCAGTCTGAAGGTCTGGCTATGCAAGACTACCCCAGTGACAGCTCACTGACATGTCAGCCAACCTGTTGTCAATAAACCTGAATGGCTGACAGAAAAAGAGTGTTTTTGATTAGCTAAAATGTTTGATTGGCATCCATATAGCTTCAGGGACAGCCATTCACTGACTTGGTTTAAAGAATCATCTATTTCAGCAGCATCTTTTAGGTGGCAGAAACATTTTATGTGTTTTGTTGCAAATAAAAAAAATTGCACTTAGAGCAATTGCCGCATTTGAGCAAAGACTATATTGCAGAGGAAAAATGTAATATGTTAGAAACCTCCAGCTACCTCTTATGCATCTTTCGGTCAATTACCCACTATAATGCAACCCTAAATTACATCCAGTAGGCCTACCGCAGTCATTTTACTGTTTAAATAGGCCGATCATTATAGTCAATAATATATATTTTGGTTCAGCACTACAAAATGTATGTCAGCATTGGCCTTTCATATTCATGCCCAAGCCTGCTGAGTCTGGATTAAGGCTTTTAATCACCACTTACACTCTTTTATCTCTATAGTTAGCCAACAGCATAGCTGACAACAGCATACAATCAAGCACCGAGGCAATTCAGTACATCTGCTCTTTTTCCCAGAACCAATCAACGTGCTCTCAAACCCTCACTACATCTCATGAAAGTGAATTACTGCACTTTACTCAAAGATTAATTCAATCATCGTCATTAATTCAAATATGTTTAAGAAATTGTTGGCTGTAGGCTTCTTAGCCAGCGTTCCTCAGAGACTTATCAATATTACAAGCTCCAAGAAATGAGAACTCTCAGAAGGTTTGCTGTTTTGCGCAAGAAAATCCAATTCCATCTTCTATAAAGCTATTGGTCGCTAATAGGATCAGCTCATTCGAAGATGTCACATACCAATTTAGACCTCATTAAGCACTATTACGATGCATGCTGGTTTATATATTTGATGCGTTCACAGAAATGCATCTGTGCGAGTGCACAAGTGCCCGAATCACAGCTGGTCTTTGCATAAGTAATATAATGTATGCATGTCAGCTCTGCGTCATCGTAACACTTCTGCTGGATATTCGGTAAAATTACAGTTACCATTTTTTGGTGTGAGGCCAGAGGGTCCTTGTGCTCTGTTAATTCTCATGACTCAAAGCTTAATTAAGCCGTGCGGTCATAGCTGGCCTGCATGTCAGATTATTGCACGCTTGTCAGAGGAGATCCAACTGACGACGTGCCACGGTCTTGTGGCCGTGCGTGCCGAGGTCGTACTTACAAAAAGGGGTGCAAGTCATCTCATTTGCTGTTTCAGCTCTGATTAATGGATGTAACATGATAAGCAAAGACATCTCGTTTCTGATGAAGCAGATGCATTTTGATGGGAAGGCAGTAATGAATAGGCTTGCTGGCTTTCTTTGGTGCCATCTGTTCTCATTTAATGGTTTCCTAAATCAATATAAGGCCTATACAGTGTTTACTGGTAAGAATAAGCATTGCAGAAGAGACTTCTGGGGACTGAGAGAGAGGGAGAGAGTGGTTACACCCAAGTCCATGGCTCTGTCATCTCTCTAATAGCCTCGTCCTTGTGTAGATAGATGACTGCAGCTGAGCAGTGGGTTTTACTGCTGCACTCTTGGTTTTTTTTCTCATTTTCGGAGTGGGGGGGTCTGATTTATAGCCCTCTCGCTCTCTCATCTTCGCAATCTCTTCTCAACTTCAGGCCATCCCTTTCCCTTTCCTCATTTGTCTGTTTCTGAGTCTTATAAACAGCATGTCTTGATGCACTGCATTGAGGGTCACACTGGGCCACTTTGTCATATATAATGTGACATGTTGACCTTAAAGGGATAGTTCACCCAAAAAGAAAATGGGGATCCGGGCTGTTGAGCTCAAAATAGCACCATAAAATGACAAAACACAAACAGCACCAAACAAGTGGTCCATACGACTTGGGATCTACAGTCATGGCCAAAAATATTTTGCAGTTCTGTCAGAAAATGCAACACTTCTCTCAAAAAAAATGTTTTGATATTCACATGCTTATTGTTTTTGTTTGCACTGGAGCAACACACACAGACAAAAAAAAAGAAAAGTCCAACTTGACAAAATTTCACACAGAACTCAATAATGGACTGGACAATATTATTGGCACCTTGTCACAATTGTAAGAAATAATTGCTTTTCAAGCATGTGATGCTCCTGTAACACCTGTGGCAATATCACACTTGCAACCAGTAAAATGGAGAAAAGTTGACTCAGCCTTTGCGTTGTGTGTCACACTGAGCATGGAGAAAAGAAAGAAGTGTAAAGAGTTGTCTGTGGATTTGAAAAAAAAAAAATTGTGTAAAAACATGGACAGTCTCAAGGCTACAAGTCCATCTCTGGAGATTCTAATGTTCCTGTGTCCACTGTGTGCAATATCATCAAGTTACAGCCCATGGCACTGTAGCTAACCTCCCTAGACGTGGACGGAAGAGCAAAATTAATGAAAAAATACAACAAAGGATTGTTCAAATGGTGGATGAAGAACCCAGATTAACTTCCAAACAAATTTAAGCTGATCTGCAGACACAGGGTACAACAGTGTCAGCTCACACTATCCGTCGCCATCTGAATGAAAAGGGACGCTATGGTATGACACCACTGCTGACACAAAGACATAAAAAAGCCAGACTGGAGTTTGCCAAAACCTATGTGACAAAACCATAATCCTTCTGGGAGAACGTATGGGACATCATGGCACTGTTTACGTAAAAAGAAATGAGGCCTTCAAAGAAAAGAACACAGCTGTAGGGACCTACAGTCAAACATGGTGGAGGTTCAAAGATGTTTTGGAGTTGCTTTGCTGCTTCTGGCACTGGATGCCTTGACTGTGTGAACAGTATCATGAAATCTGATGATTACCAAAGAATTTTGGGACGCAATGTAGTGGTCAGTGTCAGAAAGCTGCGTCTCCACCAGAGGTCATGGGTCTTCTAGCAGGACAATGACACGAAACGGAAACGAAATGGATACAAACAAAGTGCTGGAGAGTTCTGAAATGGCCAGCAATGAGTCCAGATCTGAATCCCTCAGAACACCTGTGGAGAGATCTCAAAACGGCAGTTGAGAGAAGGCATCCTTCAAATCTGAGTGACCTGGAGCAGTTTGCTGTTCTAAAATTTTGTCCAGTGCATTTTTTTGGGTTCTGTGTGGAATTGTATCAGATTTGGCTTTTCTGTTTTTGTTTTTGTGTGTGTGTGTTGTTTTAATGCAATAAGTAAATAAATAAATAAATAAACTTGCAAACACCAAAACATTTGCAACTGCAACAATTTACTGAGAGAATTACAAGGGTGCTGATATTTTTGGCTAACAGGTTGATATTTTCTGCTAATGTAAAATGGAACTGTCCTCTTCTTTTGTACTACAGTGATTAGTGTTCTCTCATTTTGATCACAGTGTTTTCCACAAAATAGGAGGTTTTTGTTGAAATGCTTTGAATATTTAGTTAAACATGTTATAGAACACTGGTATACAGTACATACAGCTGATATTCCTTCAAATTTTGAGCGATAAAGAAGTGTTTATAGATTTATAAAAAAGGTATATTTGTACTTGCATCTTTACAGTTTACCTCACAGTTATGAGTATAATTATTGTAATTGCAACTTAATAAATGACTCTATATCTTGCAATGTGGATTTGCAATTTTGACTTTATAATTCCTAATGCAACCATACGTTTCATATTTATCACTTCACATCTTGCGATTGTGCGATTTATATCTCACAAATGCAACATTTATCACAATTGTGACTGAATATCTCATAATGTGACATTATACTTAGCATTTCCCAATTATCAATTTATATTTTGCGATATGACTTTATATCTCCCAAACTTTATTTCTTGCAACTGTAACTTTATAATGTACAATGTGACATTATATTTCTCAGTTGTCACTGTATATTTTGCAATGTGATTTTATATCTCTCAAACCCAACTTTATTTCTCGCAGTTGTGACTTTAGAACTCACAGTGTGACATTACATTAAGCATTTCCCAATTGCCACTTTTTATTTTAGATATGACTTTATATCTCACAAATGCAACTTATTTCACATTTCCCAAATGCCACTATATCTTTTGACGTGACTATATTCATTATATTTCTTACTATGACTTTATAACTCGCAATATGATTTATATTTTGCAACTGCAACTCCATATCTCACGGTGTGACCTTTTTTCTCATTTTTAACTTTAAGCTTCAGTAGAGAGTATGAGAGCTAAGGCAGACAGAAAAATTAAACAGCAGATATTACTTAATTTTTTGTGAGGAAAAAATATTTAATTCTTTTCCTCACACAAAATGATCATATGGCTTCAGAAAACTTGGAATATATTGTCGAGCATGGGTTGTATGTCCACAAGCTTTTGCATAAATGTATACTTGTTTTAAAACTAAACTGAGAAAGTAAAGCCCATTTAATTCAGATCTGACATGTGCACACACACTGAGGATCTGTGTCTACACAGAGCTGTAAACACACCTCAGAAAGCCCCACTGGGTGATAGCGATGGCTTCATGCCATATCTTTCTGCTTGCCCCACCCTCCCCCTTTCTCTTCCCACTTCACCTCTCCTTCACCTTGAGGGATGAAATCTCTCTAAGCCCAGCATTGGATTTTCTGGTTGATGCAAATTGAATTTTGGCCCAGTTAGGCCAATGGGGCAGCACTTACAGCCAGCAGTACTTCTCTTAACAGCGAGAGTGATCTTGCGGCCTTGGCAATGGCACAGACAGGAAATGACACCTTTGCTAATTCATCTCTTCTGCTACTCCTGGGGCAGTCAAAGCCATTGAGCATCTGTCTGTAAATGAATGGAGAATTATTGGAACACATTTAAGCTGATAAATGTTTAAGCATTTGTGCAGTTTTGGAGAGTAACTAATACAAATATTGACTACTAACTTAAAGGGATAGCTCTTCCCAAAATTAAAATTTATTCAACCGTCATTTTTGTCCACACAATATGTAGAGAGAAAGAGAAAATTCCTGCCTGTCTAGTACAACACATTTATATGCAAGAAATAAATGTTCCTCTCAGTTCTGCTTAGTTTACTGTTCTATCGCTTTAGTTTCACATATAAAGAGGGTGTATTTATTCAACAGCTAATAGGGGCTATAAATCATTTCATTGATGAAATGCAATTACCACGTACTGCCAAAGCTATTTAAAAGCCCCAAATGGAAGTAAATGCATGATTTCTTGTGGCTGTGACAAGCAGTCTCAGGAGTCAGTGTTTAGAGCATAGCTGAAGATGAATGGTATTGATGCTATGATTTATTGCAAAGCAATTTCGGCCCACAATGTACCTGCCATCGTGTCTTTAGGCCGAGTCATCACTATTTCAGAGAGGATACTGTGCATCACTTCAGCACCAAGCAAGAAAGTATATACTGTGAAGGGAAGAACATGAATTTATAATTGCTCCTGAAATCTACCAAATCACCCAACAGCTAGCAGCAACAAAAATGCAACAGAACTGTCAGAGAGAGCTTGTAATTATGCTGGCATCAGCAGATTTTTGGAGGCATGCAAAAAAAAAATAAAAAATATCAAAATGAAAACCGCATGTCAGGCAAGGGCCAGGGAATAATCTACTGTGTGATGCAGAGAAGTGTACCTCTTTTTCAGCCTGTTTTAGTTTTCATGACAATTTTCCAACCTCTTTCTGACTGTTAGTATTAAACAGACTGTGCCTTTAAGAAACACCCACTTCAAATATGAATGATAAACTGCATTTTTACTCGTAAGACGCAGGTTGTCGAGTCCAGTATATTTTTTAACCACTCCATTCTTCAGAAACAGCCTTACTGAAGCCTGCAAAACATTGTGACAGATTTGCACAGTACACCTAAAAAAAATAAATAAAATAAAATAAATAAAAAAGTGATCCCTACCTGCTACACGCAACCAAGAAAATCACACTATTTGACCTCATTTACTTATTTAAAGGGAACCCTTGGTAAAACAGTAAAACAGAGAGCACTTGTAATCGTTTTTGTACACAGGTTATGATTACAGCTCCATATGTTTCACTTTCCGGACATCACAAACTTGCTCGGTAGCTCAGCTCGGCACAGAACTGAACTTAAGATGTGGAATCCTTGGGTATGAATCCCATTGAAAATATGACTCACAATGAAAGAGCTGAAAGATGAGGGATTGAAAAACAAGATAAAACAGCATGTTTGTGATTGCATTTTTGCGTCACATTGCTTTTGTTCATACTATTGGGTAGGTTTAAGTGAAGTGCAGATGGTAAGTTATTTTAAAATTTACAGAGCATAGTGCCACTCAATGGACATTTCAAGTCAGAACTGCGGTGACATACATACAAATCCAACGTCACATAAAAGTATCTGTTCCAGGGAAAAAAACTAACACCTTTATAGCGCCACTCAGTTGACATTTAACATTGAATATGTCATGAAACATACATGGCGGCACATATTTCATATATTACATGTTTTCATCTTGTAAAAAGGTTCCCACAGATAAGTTTTCGTCATGAGATCAGGTTGAACATAAATTATGTCTCTTACTGAAATATGTCATAGAAAACCCATGAACCATTATGTTATTTTTTTAAAAATCCACACCGTTTTATACATATTTAGTAGGGGTGTGACGAGACACCAGTCTCGTGACACGAGACTGGGTTCACGAGAATGAGACAAGATTTTTAAACTTTTTTAAAGAAATCCTCAATGATCCTAATCCTAATGAAATATATAGGGAAAAATAGTATTTTATTCAAATAAGTGCATTTTGATATTAACTTGTACTTTATGAAATTAAACTTCTATTTTAATGAATAATATGCAGTAATAAACATGTAAACTAATGCTACATGATTCTGGATAAATTAAAAACATTTTTTTTTTTTTATTGGAGATCACGATTCTCTCATGATTCTGAAGAAAAAAGAAACATTCATCGCTTAAGTCATGCAGTTAATAAAGACTTAATTTACTATTGGAATCTCCTGAATGAATGATTCATTGATAAATGCGTTTTTAAACATGCAGTTGTCGCCACCTCCTGGTGGAAGAGGATAAGCTTTACAATACATACACGTGTTAAGATACTTTAGTTTTGATCGCTATTATAGACATTAAGTGTTTATACCCAAACTATAAACTTTTATTCTAGTACTTCTGTTATTTAAATGTCTGTAACACATAAATAATGATCATTATGTGATTGAAAGACAGGAATAAGATTGTGTTGCTGTTTGAACAGAGATCAGTATCTTTTTAGGATTAATCATGCAGCTCTAATGTAAACACTGCATGTACTATCACGTTCTCGCCAGATCTCGCGAGACACATCGGATCTTGTCACATCCCTAATATTTAGGACTATGGTGGGCGCAGTTATTTCAATTGTGTAAAATGGTTGCACTCGATGAGCATCTGACACTATCTGTTGCTATTTTTACTGCAGCACAACTTGATATAAGCAACTCAGAAATAAAATACTAATCCACAACGTGGATTTCTATGTACACCCTTTAATTCTCTTCAGGTAATCTTCAGTAAAAAGTGTTGTGAAAAAGCAAACAATGGGCCAATGCCTTTTGGCAAATTTATTTATGATCCTGACTCATGACATGATAAATACAGTAAAAGCATTATGAACTGACAGTGTTTCTTTAAAGCTTAGATCCAGTCACATTTATTATGCTTAATTAAACAACACTCGACTCCAAAGGGACTCAACAAATGCATTTTCAAAGAACAGAATAATGTTTCAGGCCTTTTATCAGCCATTATCATATACACTTCAGTATGCTAGAGCAGACGGAAGCTCATTAGCAACATACGTAATTAATGCGCTCGGTTATAGACGTCAACTAGCCCAAGGCTAGCATAGGCTTTTGTCACCTTTAGCTGGCAGTCGCTGAAGTTACTTAGTGCAGGCGCCGTGAAATACCACCCAAGATCTCAAGCTATCTAATGCATAATGAAAATCAACCAAGGGGGTAAATCAAATAAATATAAGCGAGGAAAAAACTAAGTGGTTACACTCACAAGTGACACTTCTAGTTACTATGAGCCTGCTATTGTTAGCATACTGCGGGATCCACTGCAGAATACATTAAAAAGACAAAAAAAAAGATTTCCTTGTACTCGGTCTGCCTATAATTCGCCACACTCTGTGCTACTTCAAACTGTCCTATTGAGCGAGGTGCATTGTTGCTGTTCCACACACAAACACACTGTTAAAGGGCCGAGAGAAAAGTAAATGGAAGCCAGTCCCACACTCTGGTATTATTATTGATTTTTCAAACAATCTGTGAACAGATCGACCCCCATGGGTTGACATTGCTTTTATGTGCTAACTCTAATTAACATTATAGCACATAGGCTGCTATCCGGAGAGCCCTGGATTAAAAGAGCAGCTTCAGCAAGCTAACTTAATTCATCCTTGGCTGGGGCAAAGGGTTGTCAGATCTTCTGGTCCCTCTCTGACCCTCAGTCTTTTACCAGGGGGTTCGGACCGCTATCTGTCAGGCTTCTCAATCGATGACCCATTTGCAGATCACTCTGCAGAGAGAGCTAAGCGAAGGTTATTTACTGGAGAGCTCCAAGAGCCAATCTAATTAACAAAGGCACATCTTCACTAAATGCAACAGCCAAAAGCATTAACATTTGGAAACATTTGCCATGATCCAGAATGTTTTCCTCTGTAACTGTAAAATCGACAGTCAAAAAGAAAGGGTGAAAAAAAAAACTACAATGCATGGCTGAATCACATTTTGCATACTAAGGATGATATCCAACTTCCACAAACAAACAAACAAACAAACAAAAAATATATATACACTACCAGCCAAAAGTTTTGGAATAGTACAATTTTTAACGTGTTTTAAAGAATTCTCTTCAGCTCACCAAACCTGCATTTGTTTGATCCAAAATACAACAAAAGCCATAATACTGTGAAAGATTTTTAATATTTAAAATAACTGCTTTTATTTGAATATATAAATATATAAAATTTTCAGCATCATTACTCCAGTCTTCAGTGTCACATGATCCTTCAGAAATCATTTGAATATGCTGATTTATTATTATTATTATTATTATTATTATCATCAATATTGAACAGTTGAGTACACTTTTTTCAGGATTCTTTGATGAATAGATCGAAAGATCAGCATTTATTTGAAATAAAAAAGCTTTTGTAACATTACACACTATACCATTCAAAAGCTTGGAGTCGGTATTGTTTTTTCTTTGGAAAGAAATTATAGAAATGAATACTTTTATTTAGCAAGAATGCTTTAAATTGATCAAAAGTGATGATAAATACATTTATAATGTTACAAAAGGTTCCTATTTCAGATAAATGCTGTTCTTCTGAACTTTCTATTCACCAAATAAACCTGAAAAAACAACTCAGCTGATTTCAACATAATAATAATAATAATAATAATAATAATAATAATAATAATAATAAAGTTTTTGAGCAGCAAATCAGAATATTAGAATGATTCCTGAAGGATCATGTGACTATAGTAATGATGCTAAAAATCCAGCATTGAAATACAGGAATAAATTACATTTTAAAATAGATTTAAATGGAAAACAGTTATTTTAAATAATAAAAATATTTCAGAATTTTCATTGTTTAAATATTAAAAATCTTACTGTTCAAAGACTTTGTCTGGTAGGGTAAATAAATATAAAATAAATAAATCAATTAGCATTTTTCATTAACTATTTAATAAAATATAAATATTTTAATTAAATATATAAAAAAAATCATATTTAAAGTATAAATCACAAAAATCAAGATTTGGAAATAAAAGATACTATTACAGAATTACTATTACTCTAAAATACTATTACAGTTTTGTTTGATATTTTTAATTTGCTTTTATTTTATTTATATATTTTTGTATTTATTTTTGCATACTAAGAAAAAAATATTTTTTACTTTGAAAATATTTTAATTACATTTAATAAAGCATTTAATTCAATATTTAGTGTATAAATCACAAACATCAAGATTTAAAAATATTTACTGTTACACTATTACTACTACTCTTTAGAATACAGTTCAGTTTAGTATTTTGAATTAGCTTTCATTTTTGTATCTTCCGTTTTATTATAATTTTAAAGTTGTAAAACATTTTGTTGTGTTTTTGTCATTTCATGTCTTTTTGGCTTTATTTCAGTTTTAGTTTCAGTATTTTAGAGAAATGTTTTGGCAACTACAGCAATTAGCTGTTTTTTGCTGTTTTATTTCAAGTTTGCAGGATGGATAGTTTGTGATATCTGACAGCTGAGATATCTCGAAACAAATTGAAAATAACTTCTTGAATGAGCAGTATTCTTCTGTTATGGCTAATGATCATATAACATCTGCTTGAGGACTGCCATTATGGCTTCTTGTCTCAAATGTGAGTCTTCAGTCTAGCATCTTGTCTATCTTCCCCTTAAGGCAGCCCAGAGAGAATTGAGCCTTTAAGCATTACCAAAGTAGGCTGATAGATGGCTTTGTTTCAATTATCTTAGGTGATGGGATAACACACACCCTTGGTCTCAGAGGAGGCATAGAAACAGAGACTGCCAGGAGGGCAGCAAGCAAACACAGACAGGGACTGATGAAGAGATTTTCTCAGGGCATAAAGAGGATTCGCTTTCAGTTCCCAGTGATTCTAGATTTATGAGAGAGAAAAACTCGGCTCTGGCCAACACAAAACAAAGCGAAATAATCAATAATAGACAACAACATAAGGTGGTGACTGGTATAGATTGTCATTGTAATGTTCTAAAGATGCTTCGAAAATATAGCGATAAATGAATGCAAATTTCCAATCGCACAATACCTCTTTTTGTGATGCTGTCGCAGTTCTCTGAAATTCTATCCCCCGTTGTAAATGAAAGCTGTCTCCTCTGAAGCTAATTAAAAGTTTATTAGTGATAGCGCGTGTCTGCTGTGCGTCAGTGCCTGGAGGTGAGAGAGGACCATATTGCATGCTGGGATTATTGCCACATCACTCCATAGCCTACTCCAAATGGGCACTGAAAAAGAAAAGGGCGTCATTTACTGGAGGGAAAGTACAGAGGGTAAGGAAGAGGTCACCAGCCTCCAAGCTCTAGTAACACGTCATGTAAACATGGGGTATTCTACAGGCCCACATATGCTGCTTTAATGAGCCTCAACATATTACATCAATAAATTGCAATAAATTAGTAGTTATCTAAGTAACATTTATATACTATTGTATTGAGCTTTTTTATATTTTTCAGTTTTCATTTTAATTTGACTTATATAGTCATGTGACATTTTAAAAAATATTTTTTAACTATATTTAAATTTCAGTTTTAGATTTAATGTTTTATTTCAGTTAGTTGCAACAATTCTATTCTATACAGTTTTCAATGGCGTTTTTCATCAAATTGATATTTTTCTTCATATTTATTTAACACTGATGTATATATTGAATTAATAATACAATAAAACAGATAATAATACAATTGTATTAACACAAATAATACAATTGAATTTTAGATCAGAAATTAATGTACATTTACTAAAAATAAACGCTAAGTGACAATGCTTTAAAGCTGTTGTATTGAAACACAGGATATGAATTTCAGTAAGTTGTACTCTTTCTTTTAACATAACTTCAGATGTTTATTCATGTTTATTTCATGCTGAAACTGGTATTCAATGGGGTATGAAGTGCTGCTGCTGCTTTAACTGAGGCGCTACAGCGATCTATCGCTCCACACTAAATGGTGCCAAAGCGGCATTTATTGTTTGAATACTGTAATAAAAACATATTAGTTTCATATCAAAAGTAAGCACAAAGCTTATTATGATTAGTAAATGGGATGTGTGCTTCAATCTTATTGATAGAAACAAAGTAGCCAGATGAACTTGAGAAAAAAGTTCAGATGTAGCCCAAATGAGTTCGTCTCACTGCATTGTTTGCTCTGTGGGCGTTTTTAGGCCGTATGTCTCCCGCATGGATAATTGTAATAACAAAAGCGTAACTAGCTTGTGGCCGTGATCAAATTATAAATAATTAGCTCTAAGGGCAAAAACTGTACATTGCGTTGGTTTCATATGGATCACTTTATCACAGAATATATGTTTTCGATAGGCATTTCAAGTGTTCTATAAATATATCTCTTATGTCTTTGTGTCAAGTATTCACTGAGTTTCAGTTTGTTTTAGTGACACGGAGACCAAGGCGTCAGACAGCGCACCCTGTTTTTTTTCTTTATTTGACAAAAGCTCATCATTTTGTTGTTATAATGTGTGTGTGTATACAAACACAATTAGACCCTTTACAGATTTGACTGATGTATTGCATCAAGGAACATTAAAACACAAGTATATTTTAGAATACATAATAAACTGCAAGAAAACAACCACTTTGACTCACTTTGCTTAAGCAGATGGATAAAAATATGAATATGAATCACGCACACATTTCCGCAGCATGAACCTTCTTCATTTAAAGCTTTCATCTCGCAATTAAAGTGATATAATTGCGAGATATCTGAGATGCCCCTTGTGACACATTGGGTATTATGATAGTCATTAAAGTTTATTAAATTCAATGCATTTATTATTAGATCAATGTACGGCACTTAAGTTTCTTACTTGTGGTGTTGAAAGGCATTAAAATGACCAGATAGGAGGAAGAATGACATCCTGAAAAAAACATAACCCCAGAAGCCATTATGAAGCGTTGAGGACTCTTACGGCTTTTGAGAACATGTTTTAGTCATGGACTGTGATATCCAGAACGAGCCAAGCGTCTCATATGTCCTCATCCAAAGTGGTCTTCTCCAAGCCAGTTTTGCCTTGTACCCACATTGTGTTTCCACAGTCAGTGCCAGAGATATCACAGCCACTGGCATGTATGCACAGGCTGGCCAGAAAATACACACAAACAAAGCAACCATGATATAAGAGTTTGAAATACAGACTGCAGTATTTCAAAGCGAAGGTGAAATATATTGGGTGGTTTTCAGTCATTGTTTTAAAAACACAAGACAGATGCACATAAACTCTCACAAGCATCCTGAAGGGTTTGAAAGATTGTGTAGGTCAGTAAATGGCTGACTGGGGTTCATCGCACAGCAGCGGAGGAGTTTGGCTCTCCTTGGCCTGCAGTAGGTTTTAGTTAATCAAACTTAAACCCCTGCACCGAGACCATTGGTTTTGCTGGGCTGAGACTGAACTCTGTAAGGAGCTTTAGTGTATCCATCAGCACAATGGAAAAAACGGGTCATCCATCAGTGTCAGCCTCAATCGATGGCCGTGGCTTCTGGAAGCACCATCTGATTTTATTACGAAAATGAAAATAAATACGGAAACAAAGAGCACAAAGTGGGCTTGTGAAGTTGTGGATGAAATCATGCAGAGCGCTGCATATATACAAGTAAAGCTCGTAGGTGGTGATGAAGTTGAGACCTCACAGCAATGAATCAGTCAAGCTAAACGACTGCCAAAAAAACCATGGAGGCGAAACAAAGAAGGGCGAAGCACTCTTAAAATGAGGCAATCTACAAGGCCGCTGCGCTTGTAAGGAAGAAATAAATACTTACCCGGCAACTTGCAAAAAAACAATCGATCAGTCTCGTTCATTGCTGACCCTCACGAAAAAAAAAAAAGCTCAAGCAGGTTAATATTATTCTGCATATTAGATGCATGTTTTGCCTCTGGTGCAATGACATTCTGTAGCCTAGATTTACAGATTGAATAATGTCAGATGGGAAGGCAGAAGCGGAGTGCGCTATATTAGAAAGGGAGAGAAAACACACACATACACACACACACTGACTGGCTTGAACATCTAAAGAAATGCAGTAGCAGAAAATAAAAAAAGCAAAAACTGCTGAACTTAAATATAAAACTGTCATGTGTTTTTCGTGTATGTGTTTGTTTGAGAAATGTGAGGACTGAAGCTTTGTGGTGGAATGACCTAGCAAGCACAAAAATGTAATTTTTATCTTTTTTTCCCCCCAGTGTTTCACAATGTTGCACTTTGGTTGCATTGAAGTTGCATTACAGTATAGGTTTTCTAATGCAAAATATAAATAAAAAGTAAAATAAAATACCTACTATAAGAAACAAACTAACAAACTGTTTAAAAAGTTACATTTGAGAAGTAAGAAAGTGACTTTTTCAGCTGTCACACACACAAAATTGAAAACTAAAATAACAATAACACTAGCCTACGTAAGTAAAATAATAAAGTCTTATAAATAAGTCTTATAATAAATGTCTTAGAGTGTTAAAGAGTTTGAAAAATAAATATAACTGTTCAGAAACTGGACAAAATTTGGGGTCAGTAAGAAAATCAATTGAAAACAGTTATTTTATATTGTAACAATATTTAACAATATTAGTTTTTCTGTATTTTTGATTGAATAAATGCAGTTTAGATGAGCATAAAATGCTTTTATATATTATATTATGTTTTACATATTTAGGGCCATATGAACCCTGTTTAATTTTTTTTCCCAAATTTAATTTTATATTTTTTCCAAATTCCATTTTTCCATTTAAATTTTTTCTTGATTTCTTTTTTTTTTTCTGTAATAATTGTTCTAGACTGTTTTAATGGTTATTTAAAAAATATTAATCAAAACACGTCATATTAAATTCAAGTTTTATTTTGACCAAATTCTCTGTTTTCTTTAAATTTCTTGATTTCATTTTAATTTTATTTTAATTAATTGTTTTTTTGTTTGTTTGTTTTTTTACTCTACTGTATTGTGTATTTAAATTTTTCTGATAAATTAATTCTGGTAAATATTCCTTAATAAATAATGTTTAATAATAATTGTATTAGTAGTAGTAGTACTATAATTACATTAAGTAATATATTTCTGTTACAGTTTTTTCAAGTTAAATCAAACTTTTATTTTGTATATTGTTGTTTTTCTCAAATTAAATGGCAAAATGCTCATAAAGTGACTCTCAAAGCAGTTCTATAGTTGATATTTAAATAGTATTTTTGCAGCTTAATATTTACACACTAGTCCATATTACATTTTGATTTAAGTGTACTGACCTACTTTTGATTTACTAATCCAAAATTAATCAAATTCCATCCGCGATATACAGTAAATTCCATATTGGACTGGACTGGATTATGGACTGGATTCCACATTTTCTGCATTATAGAAATCATAGAGCCCTATATATTCCAAAAGGACCACCTCATAAAAATATTCCTGCACTGTTTTGATTTTTTATTATTATTATTATAAAAAAAAAAAAAAACATTCTTTTTTTAAGGACAAAGTTTAAAAATGTTTGGAGTTGTGCTTGCTGGGAAGACATATCTAGCTCAGGGTGCTTCCTCTACGACGACCAGCAGCCATCAGAAACCTGTGTTTAAACTCACAGCGGGCTCATGTTAGTACGGCAGGCGGCAGTGTGCACATTTCCTGGATGTACACACAGCTCATTTAAAGCACCAAAGGAGAGCACTTCTGTTTCGTCTTTCTGGGTGTGACAGCAGCAGTAGGGAAGGGATTGTAGGTAAAGAGTAAGAGAGTCTACCAGCATGAAGTAAAGATAATCCGTACCCCTTCTCTTCGTTCTGACCTCTCTGAAGCTGATAGGGATACATGGTTGTGCGGCAGAACCCTGCTGGCTGTGGTCACCGACATTGCATCCCACGCTGACTACAGGAGATGGATGACTCTTTCTGTGGAGTACATGATCATAGACGCATATAGAGTACACAGACTAGGACACAGATACTGATAAAGTAACTGCAACAAACAATATGTGACCCTGGACTACAAAACCAGTCATAAGTCGCTGGGTTATATTTGTATAGATTATTGATTTTTCTTTTATGCCAAAAATTATTAGGATATTAAGTAAAAACCATGTTCCAAAAAAATATTTCCTACCGTAAATATATCAAAACTTAATTTTTGATTAGTAATATGCATCGCTAAGAACATTTGTACAACTTTAAAGGCAATTAAAGTATTTTAATTTTTTTTTTTGCAGCCTCAGATTTCAGATTTTCCAATAGTTGTATCTAGACCAAATACTACATCAACAAACCATACATCAGTGGAAAACTTATTTATTCAGCTTTCAAATGATGTATAAATCTCATTTTCGAAAAAATGACCCTTATGACTGGTTTTATGGTCTAGGGTCACATATTTAAAATTCTGTCATCATTTACTCACGCTCATTGTCGTTCCAAACCTGACTGTATTTCTTCTTTGAAAGCCAAATATATGAATAATATCCTGGCCCTGAAGAATATCCATCATTGGTTCTTTGCTTGTCAAATGGTAAATGATGACAAATTCAAATTTTGAGGTGAACTATCCCTTTAAGCAATTATCATCCAAGATCAATGTTTTCCTCCTCCTTGCCCTAGTTTTCACAAGTAAAAAGGGCAGATTGCAGGCAAACATGTCTCGGATGATAGTCTGATTGAGTTCCCTCTAAGCTAAGCTATGGCAGGAAGAGGATGAAAGATGTGGCGACCAGGGCAGACAGAGGCAGAGATAGCAGTGAAGGCCTCCCAGGAGCGGACAATGACATTGATGCTTAAAGCCAAGTGCTAATGAAGATGAATGTAAGGACCACAGGCAAGCCTCTGTCAATATTATTGAGGGCGGTATGACAGAAGGTCACTGTGAGCATGAGTCATCCTCCCACCAGCAGGGGACCAGCACGAAAGATTTAACCAGCATGGCTAGTTTCAAAGGGACGCTTGAGGTAGCATGAGGATATGCTCTTGTTCTGAATGATCTGTAACAGCCCAGACTGATTCCTTCCTCTTGTCCTCAAAGCGATGAAAGTGTCACATTCGGTGAGGACTGGGTAATGGCTGTTTAATTGTGCTGTGCATTCGATCGTATCAGCCACGTAGTGTTTGTTTGTTTAATTTGTTCTCTTTTTTCCACCGGAGATGGATTTATCGTTTTTTCACGGTTTTGCCTTCATCCTGGGGAAAACAAAGAGAGAGAAATTATGGAGCTTTTGAATTTGAACTGTTACACCAACAAATGATAAGTGAAATCAAACTTTTAAGTAAAATCAATAAGGGTTGGTGTAGTGTATATGATTTGGGCTTTTGAACAAAAGTTTGGGGTAAAAAAAAATGCATTAAATTGATCAAAAGTGACAGTAAAGAAGGTGTGGGCGATTAAGTGACACTGGGCCACAAATCCAGTCTTAAGTGGCATGGGTATATTTGTAGCAATAGCCAAAAATACATTGTATGTGTCAAAATTATTGTTTTTTTTTTTCTGCCAAAAATCATTAGGATATTAAGTAAAGATCGTGTTCCATAAAGACATTTTGTAAAAAAAAAAATATATCAAAATGTAATTTTTGATTAGTAATATGCATTGCAAAAAACATCATTTGAACAAGTTTAAAGGACGTTTTCTCAATATTTGGAATTTTTTGCACCCTCAGATTCCAGACTTTCAAATTGTTGTATCTCGGCCAAACAATCTGTCTATCCTAACAAGCCTCAGTTTCCAAAAATTGCCCTTTATGACTGCTTTTGTAGTGCAAGGTCACATATACCAGTAGATACGATTAACTGGTAGAAATTTGTCAAACGGAAGAGATTTTGGACAATCGCCTCTATCGCAGTTTAGGGATGGGCAATATATATCGATCGATATTATGCGCATCTCGTCACTAAAGCCGGTTCTTTGATTAGCGGTAAATCTCTATCACCTGTTTTCAAATGGAGCGCCAGTTTATTCACAGAGCCATGGATCACTGACAAGCTACGCAATATCGGGTTCAGTTTCGCGGGTGATTCATTGGGGTAGCTTTTCAGTGATCTACGGCTCTGTGAATAAACTGGCGCTCTATTTGAACACAGGTGATGGAGAGTTACCGCTAATCAGAGAACCGGCTTTACTGACGAGATGCGCATGAATTTATCGATCGATATATATCGCCCATCCCTACTCACGTGACGTTGCTGTGCTACAAAAAACGTTTCGTTTGGACGCGTTTTTAAGCATTTCAGTTTATAAACAAGTGATTTAAGCTGTTGAAACGCAATCAGCAGGGAAAGATAACTATATGCTATATGTGCTATATGTGCAGGAGTTATTTTTTGGTGCTCTACAGACCTTGAACAGTTAAATGCACACAACTGTATGAATAAAAATGCCCATCTTTGCAAGTATACTCGTAACCAGTAATTTAGGTCTTAAGTGAAAGCAAACAGCTGAGAAAGAAAACGTGTAACAGTATGTTGAATCTGGGCAGCTCTTCAAGCGACAGCAGTCTGATATTTCTGCTGTCGTTCATGTTAATCAAACATCAAAAGAGAGAAAATCTCTCACTGCTCTTGACTAAATCACTTATAACTTTAATAAGAAGAAATATGTATTTCATTTACACAGTGAAGAATATGCAGAGTTTTTATACATTTAATTTGAGAAATGGGGATGTTTTTTGCCATTTTACTTGGATGGAAAACTATATCACGGCCATCACCACCATCTTGAGGCATTATGTTTAAAATAATGTAATGAAGGGTTATTTTGAGCGAGTACACCCACTAAATGGAGATTGAACACCATTCTGGTTCATTCCTGCTTAATTTAACCCTTGATTTATCCTTTTATACATCCGTTTCACTTTCTTTGGCACATTCATTTGTCTCTCAATAACACTACAGACAGACTCAATGAAAAGAAAAATGAGATCAGAATCATTAACACATTTTAAGAAGAGAACAGTGCATCAGGCGGCCACTGTTGTAATCAACATCCAAAAAAAAAAAAAAAAAAAAAAGAATAAATTACCAAGAAGTACAGAAATGCTGATCAAGAACATGCATAGTTTTCATATTCAGGAATCACTGTAGGGCTTTCCTGAAATATAAAAGATGAAATAGAAGAGAGCTGATGTTTACTCCATGTGTGAAAGACTTTCCCATTAATGAAAAACCTCAGGCCAAAGTTCTTCTGTAACGGAAACAAATACTTTGCATTGTATCTTTGAACTAGAAGTTATAACTCATGTGTCATCAACTAGAAAATTAAAGAAAAATGTTTAGTTTTACATTTTTACTTTACATAATAGTGACAGTACATCAGATAGGATGAAATGTACACTTTTTGTCTGGAATCTTTGTTCTAAAAAAAGATGGAGAGAAAGTGTTTGATAAGCCCTACTGTCATTCTGCATCTCCATTCAAGATTTCTGCCTCTTTTATGCTTGGATACCAGTGGTTCCTCTTATGAAAAATGGCAGTTTAGGTCAGTTCTCTATCATCACAAATTGTTAGGTATGGAGTATAGCAATGAAATCACAGAATCACAGAATATCTAAATGTTTCAGCAAAGTAATAACGACATGTGGATAGAGCTACTGATAGATTATATATTGTGAGCTATTTACTAATGAAGCCTGTTTCCGCCACTGAATAAAATATAAAAATATATATATATTTTTATATAACTGTTTATCTCGCAATTCTCATGAAAATAGTTTTTTTTTCTCAGAATTGTGTTACAAACTCACAGTTTAAATGTTTTCCTTAGTTTGTATGATGTAATTCATTTATTTATTTATTTTTTTACAATTGTGAGTTTAAATCCTGCAATTCTGAATTTTCTTCAAATTCAGATTTTTTTCTCTCAGAAGTCCAATTTTCAGGGGAAAAAAGAGTGATATGTCTCAATTCAGTTGCAAGTTTATATATCACAATTCTAAGAAAAAAAGGGTAAAAATTGTGAGATATAAACTTGAAATTCAGACTTTATTCGCAGAATGGTGTGATATAAACTTGCAGTTATGAGTTATAAAGTCAGAACTAACAGATAAAAAAAAACTCACTATTCTGACTTTTTTTCTCAGAATTGCGTGATATATACAATTGCGAGAAATAATCAGTTTTTATCTCACAATTCTTTTTAACTTTTTAACATACATTTCAGACTTTTTTACTTGCAAATGCGAGTTTGTATGTCATAATTAATTTCTTTCTCACAATTGCAAAATTATATCTTGCAATTCTGAAAGTTTTTTTTCCTCAGTACAATTTTGAGTGATATTTTCTCAGACTCTATAATTATATAGAATTGAGAGATAACAACTTTTTTTTTAATTGTATGATATAATTTCACAATTGCGAGAAATAAAGTTTGTTTTTTATTTCGCAAATTCTGACTTTTTTACTTACATTTGCAACTTTTTTACTTTCAAATGCAAGTTTGTATGTTGCAATTCTTTTCTCACAATTGCGAGTTTATCTTGCAATTCTGACTTTTTCTTGCAATTCTGAGTTTTTCTCAGAATTGTTAGTAAGTCCAACTCTGAGGGTTAAAAAAACTGATATTTTCTCAGAATTGTGAATTCCAAGAAAAAAGTCAGAATTGTGAGTTTATATCTAACAAATCTTATGTTATAACTCACAATTGCGAGTTTATATATCACAATTCTGAGAAAACATGGCAGAATTGCAAGTCTAAATCACCCAATTGTGAGAAAAAAGTCACAATTACTTTCCAAAATTTACCGTTTCACTTAAAATCAACATAAAAAACTGTTAATATTATCCTTTTTCATATTCATATTGATAAAATGTGACAGTAAAGACATTTTATAATGTTAATGTTAATTTTTATTTCAAACAAAATACTAACTATTCATAAAAGAATCCTGAAAAAAAAGTATCAAGGTTTCCACAAAAATATTAAGCAGCAAGTGTTTTTAACACTGATAATTAGAAAGGTGACCATGAACAGATTTTAAATGCTGTAAACGTAACAACAACGTTTATCTGCAATTTAGAGAAATGTGGAAAAAAAAAATCAGAAAACAACATCTATAAATGTACTCAAAAAATATTCTGTAAACTAAATTTATATCAAAACAACCACATCAGTTTGTGTTGAAATGTTTCGGCTGTGTGAAGGAGCAAACCTGTTATGCAGAGCTCCTTCAACTTTCACACTGACCTTGTGAAACACAGAGGCAGATCTCCATGGCAACTCTGCAGCGAGCACTGCAATAGCTCCTTCCAAGAAATAAATGACGGTGGCTCTGCAGAGGGTAACAACAGACAAAGAGAGGGAGGGATGGAGAAAAACATCAACTTTTTTATTAGTGAAACACATAAGATGCATTCAAACACACAAAAAAAACACAAATGGCTGGGTTAGATTACACATTCTTTTACTGTGTAAAGGGTGAACAGCTTCTTGTCCCACTCTGAAAAAAAAGCTGCTATCAAGTCGCTGCCGCAGCACTCATCTAATTATTACAAAGGTCAATATTCCTCAGGAAGGTGAATGAGAATATATACGACACTCTCCTGAGACGCAGGCGGGGGGGATGCTGCGGTAAGGATGGAATAATACTAGTTTGCATCTATATAGCATATAATTGCTTCATAAAGAGCAATGTGATGGACATATGGTTATATATTATATAAAAAAACAGATAATATGCAGCTCTGTCAGTTAGTTTTAAATGATGAAATGTGTGACTGTCAAATACCCGCAATATCTGTTTAACTTGTTGCATATTTTGCACAAAATGTGCTAACATCTGAAGATGAATAGCAAAAGTGTGCAATTCTTTAGAGCTTTTAACGAACACATTTTTTATTCACTCTCTTAAAAACTCCACCATGTTCCATCAGGTGCATTATAATTACACAAAGAGGCTTATGAAACACTATTAGGGGTCGTTCATGCAGGACAAGCTCTTGCGTACAAAAACAGCTGCAACTGAACAAATGCATCCATGTACAGTAGTAAATAAAAAAACATTAAAAAAAATAGCCCACTCATTTCTTTTCAAAAGCAGGTGGGCTTGGGGGCCTCATTCCAAGTCATGGGTCCAATCAGAATGTTTTTTTTTTGTTTTTGTTTTTTTGTACAAAAAAAGAGGCAGTGCGGACCCTTTCAGGCTGTGAAGTTCCTTTGAAGTCATGATAATACAAGAGTGCTCACCCTTCCATCCCTCTGGAGGAATTGCCCAAAGCCTTGGTAAGGCAGACTCACGCCGATGAAGGCAAAGATAACAAGATGAAAATCCCCAATCAGATTCCATCTGTGGCGATGGTGGATTAGCCTGGCTTTGAGTCACCGCGACACCAAGTCGATGTTTACGAGGCAGCAGGCGACGTTGGACAGCCTTGGGTAAATCCAATGCTGGCACGCTCAAGGGCCCATCTTCATGTTTTGTATCAGCCTCTTCTGACAAGAAAGAGGAATATTCAATTAACTTGTGCAGTTGCAGCTTCAGGTGTTGTTCCCCTTGTTATTATTCAAAAGCTTTCTTCTTTGTCTCAAGGGTTAGTGAAACCAGGTGTGGATCTCACTTTTTGGCATAAACCAAGCTTGCGTATGCATAAGTTATGTGTGTGTGCGCACACGTACCTCGAAAACAAACAACTCTTGCAAAGACTGGGACAAATAAGGATTACTTGCAACCAAACAAACACAAACAGATGCTCGAAAAACAGTCGTTTTGGATAATATTGAAAATCTGGTCACTTTTGTACAGGACATTAGCATAGATGATATGTATTTGCCATGGCGGATTTTGCCCTCACCACTTTATGAATTTAGGATTTTGTCATCTAATACAGAGCAAGCATCTCCGATTGTGGAGCAGGTTTCATTTTGTCAGTGTGTCTTGAAATGAGCTGCGATATGGTGCTGGAATTTATTATTTTTAATGCTGTGTGGTCGTTACGGTTGTTATTAGTCTAGAAAAGTAACAGCGGCAATATGTTCGATCGAGCACACAGCTGTCAGACTCCAATCTATCTTTTCCAGCTCCCTCTGCAAAAACAAAGTACACAAATGTGTACAGCTGCATTATCAGGTTTTTAAAATTAAAGGTTCTATTAGAGCAAAATAAATTAGAACCCAGATCCCACAGTCAAAAAAGGTTACAATATCGACGTCAATTATCCAGTGCTAGGTCTAAAAATGCATCTATCTTCTGATTTTCAGATCTATTAACCACTGTTTATTAAAACAGTAAAAGATCATGTTAAATTACATATACATAACCTAATTTATATATAATTTATTCATGAGTTAAAGGGATAGTTCATCCAAAAATGAAAAAAAGAAGATAAAGTTTTTCAAACTTTTGCTTTCTTTGTGCATAAAAAGTATTTTACTAGCTTAATAACATTATGGTTGAACCACTAATGTCACATGGACTATTTTAACGATGTCCTTACTGCCTTTCTGGGCCTTAAACGTGTCAGTTGCGTTACTGTCTATGCAGGCCCAGAAAGCTATTGAATTTAATCTGAATTTCTAATATCCAAATATCTAAATTTGTGTTCCGAAGATGAATGAATGTTTTAGAGATTTTGGAACGACACGAGGGTCAAAATTTTAATTTTTGGATGAACTATCCCTTTAAGACCATGATGTAATTTAAAAAAAAAAAAAAGACACTGATGGACTTCAGGTAAAGTGAGGGGCACTAGAAGCAAGAGGGGTCAAACTGAAGTTTTGAAAAACAGAGAGACACAGTATGTGTGGCAGTAGAGTCTGGTTGTGCTGTCGGAGCTTGATATTAGAGCTGGCAGAAAATAGGCTGGCAAGGTCAGTGCAGGTGAAAGCAGAGGGAGACAGACAGTTAAGTCCTTTAACTGAATTCCAATGTTACACACACACTTACAGGAAAACACACAAGACGACAAACTACTATTTCAAAGATATTTAGATAAAACAACAGCAGCTATCACTGCAACGTAAAATATGGAATTGATGCTCATTGGGCTAAAAAAGCATTTGAAATGTCAGTTATGCATAATTCCACAATACAATACAATACAAAAGCAAGTGGCATTTACTTTTGAGAAATATACACACTATTTAAGCAACAGTAAATGGAAAAATGGCTAAGAATGGTTATGTTTTGAGAAAATCATTATTTGTTTGCAGATGCCAGATACTTGGATTCATAATTGGAATCTAATGCAATTGCATATGTAATTAGAATAAATACAGTGACTTACATGTTCAAACGTGTGCAAATACATCTGAGGGTCAGAAGTTGTAGTATTCTTTTTGAGATTATTTCAGACTTTCAGGTGCATTCAGCACATACACTACCAGTCAAAAGTTTTTGATTTTTAATGTTTTTTTTTTTTTAAAGAAGTCTCTTCTGCTCACCAAACTTGCATTTATTTGATCCAAAGCACAGCAAAAACAGTAACATTTTGAAATATGTTTACTATTTAAAATAACAGTTTTTCTATTTGAATATAATTTAAAATGTAATTTATTCCTGTGATTTTAAAGCTGAATTTTTAGCAGCATTACTCCAGTCACATGATCTTTAAGAAAGCACTCTAATATTCTGATTTGCTGTTAAAAAAAAAAAAAACATTTATTATTATTTATGTTGAAAACAGCTAGTAGATTTTTTCAGGTTTCTTTGGTGAATAGAAAGTTCAGAAGAACACCATTTATCTGAAACAGCAATCTTTTGTAACATTATGAATGTCTTTATCATAACTTTTGATTCATTTAAAGCATTCTTGCTAGAAAAAAAAGTATTAATGTCTATAATTTCTTTCCCCCACAAAAAATAAAAATTATACTCCAAAATTACACTGCAAACTTTTGAATGGTATAGTGTACAATGTTACAAAAGCTTATTATTATAGATATAAATGCTGATCTTTGGATCTTTCTATCCATCAAATAAAAAAAATTACTCTGTTAAAATGTAAATATTGCTAATAATAATAAATGTTTCTTGAACAGCAAAGCAGCATATTAGAATGATTTCTGAAGGATCATGTGACACTGAAGACTGGAGTAATGATGATGAAAATTTAGATTTGATTACAGGAATAAATTACATTTTAAAATACAAAGAAACCTGTTATTTTAAATAGAAAAAAATATTTCAATACTTTACTGTTTTTGTTGTACTTTGGATCAAATAATTGCAGGCTTGGTGAGTAGAAGTGACTTCAACGGTTCAAAAACTTTTGACTGGTAATGTAAACATCCTATTCATTATTGGCAGAGCTTCCATTCACGTGCTTTCATTACAAACCCATAACAATTTATGGATTCTACACTGATTCAGATATTCCCCTTTTATTTCATAACCTGAAGCATACTTCATAAATGATGAATACTGCCAGTCAGTTCAGTCTATTGATGAAACATTAATCAGCATACACTACTTTTTCAAAGAAGAAAACCATGATAATACAAGAGGACAAAAACTTTTTATGATAGTATGGATTATGCACTCAATTATAATGAAATAAAAGCATGCAAAAGCAAAGGAATTAAATAAATAATGCAGGTGTGAAGTTGTTGCTTTGGCACAGAATAAACAAACATAAATACTGTTCGACCCAAAACAGCCGTTAATGCAATGTGCAAACCCACCTTTGAGGACCAGGCAATCATTTCCAGGTGTGCATAACCACAGAGAATTATTCATTGAGCCTGGCAAATCTGCATCACTGCTAGAGTGCAAACAGATCTTTTTTCTTTTTCTTTTTTTGCTCTAAAATGAGTCGTTGAAGGAGAGGACAGGAGGAGCCTTGGCACAGAGATCCAGGCATCAGCATGCATCCAGAGGTGGCTCGTACGCTCCCCCATCAGCCATCACGCCGTGAATGAACATTGGGCCCGTAAGGAAACTGACAGCGACAAATTCAGTTAATCCCTGCAATCTGCAAAGCAAATCAAGAACATAAATTGTGATTAAACCGAAACAAAGCACTGTTTCATTTTTGTTTGAAAAGAACCTGACACGAAAAAAGCTTTTGTAGGGATGCATTTGTCAGAGTAGTGACAGGATTCTATGTTGCATGGGTCAAATCACAGGCTGGTGTCAAAATATGTCTTTCAGCATGTCTTGCCATTATATTCTTCGTTGCCAAAGAGAGATAATAGTAGCTTGCACAATCCATTGTTAAGGTCAACAAAAGACGATTATGATGAACAGGAAGCTTTCAGAGTGACATAGAAGCATGTGTCAGAGTCGTTCTCATTTACGCAGGCTGCATCAAACATCACACAATCTGAGTGGAAAACCTTGAGGAGGAAACACACATTTGCCATTTTTGTAGTTCACCATTTAATCACCGCTGTAGTACAACTCATGTTACCATGGACTGCAAAACCAGCCTTAAGTTTGTAGCAATATATAAAAACTTAATTTTTGATTAGTAGTATGCATTGTTAAGAACTTAATTTGGACAAATTTAAAGGCGATTTTCTCAATATTTTGATTTTTTTTTGCACCCTCAGATTGCAAATTTTTTAATAGTTTTATCTTGGCCAAATGCTGTTCAGCTTTATGTATAAATCTCAATTTCAAAAACTTGACCTTTATGACTGTTTTTGTTCCAGGGTCACAAATGGACTTTTAAACAGGTTCTTTTTTTAATAAATCAAAAACATACAGCATAAAACTACTATAGGTCACAGTCACAAACAAATGATTCTTCTGAGCCAGTCCATTTAATTAATTATTATTGGAATAAATTAGAATGGGTACAGAGTCAGTTATGATGTTTATTAAGACTGGGTTTTGACAAAAAAGGAAAAAAGAAAAATCTCTCAACTAATGCTGTAAAATATACATGAGAGTCATTTGGTACTACATTAATATTAAGGGTTAACACTAATTATACAAATGCTTAAATTACACTTAAAATGTAACTTTATTATAAAAAAAATCATTAAGTTACATTTAAATGGTGACTGTCAAAAAACTTTTGACAAAATGGTGACTGTCAAAAAACTATTTTTATTTATTTGTTTAACCACAAAAACCACAAAACCAGTAATTTTTTTTTTTTTTTTTTGAGATTTATACATCTTTTGAAAGCTGAATAAATAAGCATTGATGTACGGTTGGTTAGGATAGGACAATATTTGGCAGAGATACAACTATTTGAAAATCTTGAATCTGAGGGTGCAAAAAAAAAAAAATCTAAATATTGAGAAAAGTTGTCCAAATGTTCTTAGCAATGCATATTACTAATCAAAAATTAAGTTTTGATTTATTTAAGGTAGAACATTTACAAAATATCTTCATAGAACATAATCTTTACTTATCCTAATGATTTTGGCATAAAAGAAATACAATGTATTTTGGGCTATTGCTTACAAATACACCAGGCTATTTGAGACTGGTTTTGTGGTCAAGCATCACAATTAAATACTGAAGAACAGAAAAAATGATAATGAATATGTTAGATAACGCCAATATTTAGCAAAATGCTCCTCTAAAGTTAATTTTTGTAGCTGAAACACTGAGTGATTACATGAGACAGGATACGTATTTTGGTAAGCAGAGACTTTGTTTTACATCAAATGTCAGCTAAGAGGTGAAAACATTTATTTAGAGACATAAAATGTCACCTGCAAGATGGGACCACCTGTTGCATGACACCACAACAGCTGTTTCCTTCTGGAGGTAGATGAAGGTGCTCATCAAGGTGATCATCATTGGCCTCCTGCACTATTTTGTCGAGAGTTGTGTTCGTCTTTCTAGCTGAAGTGAAAGCAAAAAGAAGTAAGAAGGAAGATAAGTTGGTGAACTCTGCAAATGTATTACTAAGTATGCACAAGCGAGCAGCCCACATGCAAACGTCTCCATTCACCTCACATTAGGGGCACTCAAGGCACCCTCACAACTCATTATGACACAGACAGAGAATCGACAGTACGCAACACGTCCCAGGACCAGCTGGGCCAAGGTAACAGGGTGCATCATGAGAGCCAAGCTTCTGCTTGAAAAGCTGACACTTTGTAAATGAGCTTGAAGGTGAAGTGCACATGCTGATGGCTGGTAGGGGAGAGCCCAGGGCTGTGCTCACATGGGCCTGTTGATGGCTATGGGTCGTTCGTCTGTCCCTCCACGCCAGTGTGCATATATGAGAGGGAGTGAAGAGGAAGCACAAATAGTCTCTGAACCAGCAGGTAGATCCCTGGGGGACAAAAGAGAGACAGAGAGAACATTAGAACTAATTGGGCATTCAGGAGAAGGATGGATTACTGTGGCAGAGCTTTGAGGAAGGGAGGAAAAGGGTGGATGCTACAATCAGAGCAAGTACTCCTGCCATTCTACCGTGTAGATGTGGTGTCTAATTGAAACGTGTATTGCATCACTGCTTTGTATAAGGTGCTGTGAATTATCTCCAGCAAATAATTTAATATTCATTGTTTTGTGCCAGTACAGTATGGCATTCAGGTAAAAATACACTATAAGTACATACAACTAAACCAGAACTAACACAAGAACTTAACCAGACCATGCAGCATTGCAATTTATAGTGCAAAAATAATACTGCATTAACTCCCAAGCTGGTGTTCTGAAAGTTAACTATGAAAAAGGTTTCAGCTCCTCTCTAAAAGTATAGAAGCACTAAATCCAAAGTAGACAGCTGAAAGATTTACTCTACACACCGTGTCACAAAGTTTAAACAAAGTAGGTTAGACCACAGTCAGAGTTTCCTTCCTTAATGCATTTTTATGTCCCCTCTGAGTCCACGACTTGTGAATTTAGCCAAAAACATGTCATATTTTTCCCATTCCTTACAAGCCTCCAGCATATGAGTAATACCAGGGCCCTGATTATTTGAAGAGCTAAATCCTAAGCCATGAATTAGACTCACTAAATTTCAGCCTGCATTTCTCTCGTATTTTCACAGTAGTCATTTTCCTTCATCTATGAAATGTGAAGTGAAATTCAACTGGAACATCCCAGAACAAATTTAGAGGAGCTCTTTACAAGAGCAATATACAAGCTGAGAAGCATGCAAAGTGTTTTGGCTATTGAAAAAGGACAGTTGTGAACAAAGTTGTTCACAACTTCAGAACAGTCATACATCACATGTTGATCTAAGAAAAGCAATTATGAAATTGCATGATATAATTCTTGGGTAATCGCTTCTGTGACTAAGTGTTGTTGTTTTTTTCTTTTCCAGGTGTGTCCCTAAACCAATCCTAAAACCTACTCTACTGTGCTAGGATGTAAGATCAATGGAGTGAGACTGGAGAGAATTACATCCATCCGAAGGAGACAGAAAAGGGATTTTGAGATACTCGTGTGACTACTTCACAGATCATGTTTCATCTCTGAGACAATTTATTTAGCAAAATTCAAATAAACCCTTGGTTCTCCTGCCACATGGACTTAAGAGATAAGTGAGAGACTGGTATTAAAATTGGACTGAATAGTCTAGATCACAGTGAATCTGCATTAAGTTATATCAACTTAATTATGAAAATGGGACAGATTGCAATATTTCTTCTGCACACGCATCTGCTGCTTGGAGTCGGAAGCTCCCTGGTCATTCAGTCCATGCCCTGGAGAGTGCCCTGCCCTCACCAGTGTGTCTGCCAAATCAAGCCCTGGTACTCTCCTCAGTCTGTGTATAGAGAGGCTCCTACAGTAGACTGCAATGACCTGCTACTTATCCAGCTGCCCACTTCCCTCCCTCAAGAGACACAAACCCTCCGGCTGCAAAGTAACCTCATCAGTTCTGTGGACCAGAGTGAACTCCAGGGCCTTGTCAATCTGACAGAGTTGGATCTCTCCCATAACAGCTTTACCAGTACCCGTAACCTGAGGATAACTGACCTGCCAGCTCTTCTTAGCCTACACATGGAGGAAAACCAGCTGAGACACCTCCCAGAAGCAGCTTTCTTTGGTCTCCCTAGCTTGCAGGAGTTGTACCTCAATCACAACAGGCTTCGAAGCATCTCCCCTGGTGCCTTCAAGGGTCTGGATAAACTTCTAAGGCTTCATCTCAACTCTAATCGATTGGTTGTAATCGACCGGCGTTGGTTCCACGCTTTGCCACAATTGGAGGTTCTCATGATTGGCGGAAACCCTGTGGACACTATTCAGGACCTCAATTTTAAACCACTGAGCTCTTTGCGCAGTCTTGTCCTGGCAGGCATGGGCTTACGTGAGATCTCGGAGCGAGCGCTAGAGGGGCTTCAAAATCTGGAGAGCATTAGCTTTTATGATAACCACCTAATAAAAGTTCCAAAGGAGGCACTGCAAAAGTTGCCAGGCCTAAAGTTCCTGGACTTAAACAAGAATCCCATTCAGCTAGTGCAAAGGGGAGACTTTCGAAATATGCTTCACCTGAAAGAGCTTGGCTTAAACAACATGGAAGAGCTGATCTCTATCGAGCACTCGGCAATGGAAAACTTGCCTGAACTGACCAAACTGGAGATCACTAACAATCCTCGGCTCTCCTATATCCACCCTCAGGCCTTCCAAAAGTTGTCGAGTATGGAAAGTCTAATGCTGAACAGTAATGCCTTGAGTGCCCTGCACAGCCAGACAGTAAGATCGCTGCCCAGCCTTCAAGAAATCAGCTTGCACACCAATCCAATTCGCTGTGACTGCCTGATCCGCTGGGTGGGAGCCGACAATGACAAGCCAGTCCGTTTCATTGAGCCTCAATCCACATTCTGCTCTGAGCCTCCTGAGCTGAAAGCCCGACGAGTTAAAGAAGTCTCATTCAGAGAGATGGCAGACAGCTGCCTGCCCTTGATTGCCCCAAGCACATTCCCCTCTTACACTGAAGTCAAACATGGAGACAATGTAGCCTTGCACTGTCGAGCACTGGCAGAGCCAGAGCCAAGTATCTACTGGGTCATTCCCCAAGGCGTGAGATTGACTCCATCCAGCAGCTATGGGCGTTATCAGGTTCTCACAGAAGGCACGCTAGAGATTTTTGGAGTCACTGCTGAAGAGGCCGGATTCTACACTTGCGTTGCGCAAAACCTGGTGGGAGCTGATACAAGAAGCTTGACTCTACAGGTGGAGGGAGGTGACCTGGTTCGCGCACGTACTCAAAAGACAGAGGATAGCTTCGAAGTTCAGGATGTCAAAGAAAGGTATGCCTTACTAACCTGGCAAGCAAGCCGTAACGTCCCAACAGCCCATTTATCATGGGTGGCCAACGGCAGTCTAGAAGACCATCATAGGCACAGCACTCGAATTCTAGCTGGCACCAGAAGATTCAACCTAACCCGTCTGCAACCAGGCACACATTACAAAGTTTGTCTGCACATGGGGCCAAATGACACTTCATGTGTCCATCTAAGGACCAAGGAGGTGTCCATGCCAGATTCTTTACCAGACCTGACCCCAGCAGTCCTGCTGGCAGTTTCAGCTCTGCTCCTTTTATTTGCGGCCAGAGCATGTCATGGGGGAGCCTCATTCGGTTGGAAAGACCACATGCTGGAGCTTGAAAAACCCCACACCACCATTCTGACCCAGGAGGCAAAAGCTTTCATTGCTTCTCCAATTCCAGTAAAGTACCTGAACCAACAGGATCCAGACAAAGTCCTATCAGACGGAAGAGGGAAAGACGGCAGAAATACTTCACCTGGGCAAGATGCTCGGAGGCTAACAAAAGAGGCATGCTGAGCAGAATAAAGAAATCAAGAAGAAAAAAAAATCCCCGGAGTATAAATTTCACAAAGCTCACTTTACCAATCTGACAGTCAAAACTACTGAACAATACTAGACATTTAAGTGGCAGACCCGCTTCACATAACAGAGACAGAGTTTCAAAGTATAGTATAAAAACAAACAAACAAAAAAAAGAACGGATAATTAAAAAAGATATTTGTATTTATTTTGTAACAAAAAAGATACAACAAATATATGTATATTAAAAGCATTTGTTCATATATTCACATACCGTATATCAACCTAGGACACTAAAGCTTTGCTGCCAATCATAAATAACAGTTCATATAGAGTCTGTTTATATGCAACCTCCCAACTTTACGAGTCTGTGTCACAATGGGCCGAATGGTTGTAGAAAGATAAGCACTTATATATTTTTAATACTGAAAAGGAGACGGGAAAGCAAAGAACACAAATAATAAGGAAGCCTCTAAAAAACTACAAAAAGACAGAACTGAAGTTTCTGAAAGGCATTCTGCAGGCTGCGTGCAACACTTTTCTTTTTGTGGTGAAAAACCAAACTCCAAGCAGGCATTATGAAAAGAGCTGATATAAAGGGAGGTGTCTTAAATGTTGTATAACTAATGTTGTATGTACTCTCTCTTTAACAGTGTGGTAAATTGTGCTTTGTACAAGGACCCCAAGAGAATGCTCCAAAGTTAAGACCATCCCAGAAAAACTGAATGTTTTTGCGCATTAAAGAATCTTTTTCTCCCTCAAAAATGAACTGATCTGACAGGGGACACAAACTTATGACCCAAAATGCTCAGAGTGGGATGTTTGCCTATTTTGGTCTTCTCGTTTTTAAAATATGACAGACCCTTGCTTAGAAAAACAACTCAAGTGAACAGACGTTCTAGTCTTGATGGACATACTGCCGAGACACATGTGTTGGCCTCTTTGTTCAGACATGTCAAACAAGAAGAGAGGTCATGGAGAAAGCGTGTGGAACAGCCCCATGATGCCATCCTGTCCAGCAATGAAGGCAAACATTTGGCTACAGGAAAGATGTTCACATCTTCATGCACACTGTTTTATACAAAGCAAGCACGTCAGAGAACCCATTTCTTTCAGTACTAATGAGAAGTGCGGGTTCTGTCGGGCTGCTAATAGGACACACTTCATGGAAAGATGGTGTCAACTCTTCTTTCTGTAAAAAGAGAAAAAATTAATTTAAGTGGGCTATTTCTTAAACAGTTTGTCAGGTGACTATTCAGTGCACAGCACACAAGCTCTGCTCTGACTGCTGGACAGCTTTACTAACGAGAGACAATCCCAGTAAAAGAGGGGTTAGAGGGCACAGGTGTTCCCCTCTTTTATCCGGGAAACGAAAATAAAGCAGCATTGGGGATTGTGAACTGTTCTCTTATATTCTCAAATATGGGGAAATTAATTTTTTTTACAGGCTGTCATTTTATGGTAATTTGTTTGCTTTTTTTTGTAAGTTTGTGGTTGATGTGCCCTCCTGTTTCAGTGACTCTCTCTCTCTCTCTCTCTCTCTCTCCTCTCTCTTTCTCTAACTTGACCGTCTTGTCCCAAATTGGTTTTCCTTCATTAGTATTTGTTGCTCATTGGTCTTTTCCCCACCCCAAAGCTGTACATAAGTCAATTGAATTTCCTATTCAACATACCACTTTCTGAAATAATTTAGATGATTGTGTGTTAAATTCTATTTTGAGCTATTATTAAAACATTTTGGACTGATATCAAGGTTTGTTCAATTGCAGGACACCAAGTGTGTTTACATGCACTTTACAAGTTTGATTTCAGTCATCTACAGCAATAATTTGTTTTTTATTTTTATTTTTTATGTCATATAAACACTTATTGAAAATTAAAAATGTACCAGTCTGGTTTTTGAAAAATCTCAAAAACAGACCAAGACAACAATTTTTATCTTAGCTTCGTCCAGTATGTATACACATTAACCAGCCTCAGCATTTTGGACAATTGGACTAATAGTTTTTCACTGTGCATGTAAACATTCTTAATGGTTTGGACGTCATATATCACCCTCAATGCATGTAACCTTTAATTCATGCTCTTGTCTTAATCAGGGTCTTGAGTTACATTTTCTTCTGTCGTTGGGTTTCATGGAGCCCTTATGTTGATTCAAAGGAAGCATAATTTCACAGAACTGCCTTAGCATTAACTGGAGCAACATATCCTCCAATTATAATGAGAGCAAATATTCACTCTTTTGAAATGGAATCACCACAACGAGTTACTCCAGTTTCTAGAGATTTGCAAAACAGCCTTCGGCTTCTTAAATTTACTGAGAAAAGAGCCTCAGGCTGGTGATGCTCTTCCTCTCAGCAGCAAATGGTATATCCATCCCCCAGTACTCCCCCTTCCAGTGCTTTTACATACTTCACAATTACCGCAAAGAGCCTGTTGTCTAAAAACAGAAAGTTTGAGAGAGTGATTGATAATAAAGAAATAGACACACATATGTTTGGCAGGGGGCAGTGCTTCATAGGCAACATTATAGCATTGTACTTCTCCACAGAAATCATACATAATTGTGAATGACTGTAATTGCACATTACAGTTATTTTAAGGAATATTAAAAGTAGGACGGCTGGGTTGTGTTTCATAACACTTAATGCCATCCTTCACACTCAAGTGGACCCTCTCCAATCTATCAAGCCTGGAAATGCCAAACTATAAGGCTCAATGCACCACTGAACCGTAACTTTGCCGTTTAATGGAGGGGAAAAAAAAGAAAAGAAAAAAAAAAACATTTTTACAGTTCAAGATAAAAAAAATATTACAACCAAGCAAGCTCAACTATAACACTACTGCAGTAGCATCTACAGTCAAAAAGCATAAATGGTAGGTTTGCAGAATAATGATTTAATAAATGACCTTCTCGATCAATTTCCTGATCAATGAGAGATAGAAGTTTGCTGGATTTCATTGCCTCAAGCTTGAGAATGGTTTATGTGGTTTCAGTCCAAATCAAAAAACTTAATTCACTATTAAATGGTACACTAGTCAACTGATATAATGTGGCATTTGACTATTATTGGCTCAATCATTAAGATTAATAACTTTTAAAGGAAAATGTCAAACTTACTGTGCCTTGCAAAAACATTTGAGCCAGACTCGATTTTACTGCAATCCCACAATGACAAAAGGAAATGTTCCATTTACAGAAATATACAGTCCCTGTAAAGCTTTACATTGATTGGGGAAAAATGCCTTAACAAGGATACGGCTGTTTTGTAATTGGACATTTTTGTTTACAAAAACCTCACAGCTGAGGAATCATTACTCACGTATTGACAAATCTGAATGTGTTGGATGTCACAGTGAGCACTGGTGGTTAAGTAATCATGGAGCAGAAGCACCATTAAAGCACCCAGGCACTGCCAGAGAAAGATTGTCCTACACTAAAAATATTAACAATGACTCAAGAACAAGTAACAAAAAATCAGGATGTGATCATTCTTTTCAATTTATTTTTAAGTTTCACATTTTGTAATTTTAACATTTTGAATGCAGTTTTAATGTCATATCACAGATTTTTACCTACCTACTACTGTGGTTTCTTCATGGGCGTTGGAAGCAAAATAAGTGTGGGTAAGTCCTTGACCAGAAAAAAAAAAAAAAAAATTACTGGAGTATATAAACGTAATACCAGCTTCATTTGGAGAGATATCAAGCTATTTCGTGCCCATGAAAATTTTTAGAAGACTGAATGTTCTGAACGGAAGTGGAAATATGAGGTGAACATCCTGATTTGCTTTCCCTTCAGCCCAGTCCGAATGGACTTTTGCACAGAAACTAATTTTCCAATGCCAGTGATTCCTTTAGTGAGCACAGTTCTGATGGGTTGGTCTTGTTCAGGTAAGAGTTTAAAGATGTCATACAGGTTAACTGCCCTGTCCGCTGTCATTGTTCTCTTACATGCTGTTTCGATCCATCTGGTCTCATGTTTATTATTGATTTCTTCATTTCCACCTTCTGTGATGTAGAGCTCAGTGTAGATATCATTAAGAGGCATTGGATTTTCATGATAACTTCACATCTCAGATACAGAATCATCTTCTTAAGTTTTGACCTGAAGACCTCCCATGCTTTGATCCATTGAAACATTTGTAAGTCTGTGAAGGTTTTAAATCATTTAGGTTATATGATATATAAGAGAAACGGGGGGAAAAAATTAACTATATAAGCTAGACAATGTTTATTGCTCATTCAAGAGGCTTCATTGGTCTAAACTGATTAATAACTATTATGATTCATTACTTAGAGGTGTGTTATGTTATGAGCTTTGTGTTTAAAAAAACCTAAATCAGAAGAAAAAAACTGCACTCTCTTGGTTGTGTCGTGTTGCTTAAGTAGGCTATATGTTATAAATTTTCTGTGTGTAGTTGTGTTCAGACAGACTGAATGGCACTGTTTTCGACACCCCTTATGCTTCAATGTAGTTTAAAATATTTTTATATAGTTTTAATGTATGTATTTTTTTTTTCACACAATCTACTTATCTTTCCTGCAGTTTCGCTACAGTTTCAAATTGATGTTCTTTTAATTAAGCTACGACGTCACGCTGTGATGTAACTATCTGCTGTTGGTCACGTGGTTTCACGTGATGGAAATTGGCAGGTCAGAGTTCACCAAACTTGAACTTCGGAACGCAGCGAAACGCCAAACAAAAGGAAGACATCTATTTAACATTGAATCAAAAGTGAGAAAAGAAAGAAAGGCATATGGAAATAGAAAAGAAGACACAGTTATAACTAGGCTACATATAGGACATTCCAAACTTAATTATTCCTTGCACATTATAAGTAAATGTGAATCAGAGTGCTGCAGTTACTGCGGAGGAACAGAAACTGTTGAACATGTATTATTGCACTGTGAAGCATATAGAAGAGAGAGAAATCAGCTTGTTGCAAAGCTAAGAGATATCCCAGATAGCACGAGGTCTGTTAAAGATCTTTTGATCTGAAACATCTGCTGTGTACAAACGTCTGGCAGACATCTGTAAGATGTCAGTTTTACATACCATCTAAATCATAAACATCTTAAAAAATATCTAATAGACGTATCACAGATTAGCAAACTACGTCTTGCACATGTAAATGTAGATGTCAAATAGACGTCTCCGAGATGCACGTGTGCTATCAGGGATGGAAATTAGTGTCATTTCTTTTAAAAATATATTTCAAAATGCACAGAAACCGCCCTTAAATCAAGAAAAAAGAAGAAGAAAAAAGGCCAAACTTTTCACACATGCTTGCTTTTTTGAATGGAAGATTATGGCGAAAAGTAGAAAAAAGCCAGACTGATACCATGAGTAACATTACAGAGCAATACGGTTTGATACTGCAACTGAGTGCCTACTAGAGCCCAGCAACTCACGGATTCGATTTCGCGGATATGATGGAAGGCGGCCAACCACTCTTGTCGCATGGTGAGTAAGAAACTGGAAACAACAACAGTAGTAGTAGTGGTAGTTGTGGTAGCAGCAATTTAGGCCTTCAGGTTAAGCCAGGATTAGGTCATACCTCAATTAGGACATCTTTTATAAATGTGCGTTAAAAAAACGCTACTGGTGGGCATCTTGGTACAATTTTTAAGAGTTTAAAATAATATCAGTAATACAACTGGTTAATATTAAATGTAAAATATTAATACTAAATATCCATTATAACAATAATGTAATTTAAAATAAATAAATACATAAATAATATAAAAATTAATAAATAATAATAATAATAATAATAGAATATACAAATATCAAAAAACTATAATTATAACATTATACAATAAATATAATACACATTAACACAAAATAATAATAATAATAAAAAATAGAATATGAATATATATGTTATTATATTATACGTCCATCAAATACTTTTACTTCAAACTCGCTAAAATCCCAGCCTCAGCCCAGTCAGAAGTACCAGTACTTACATAAAAACCTATACGTCGGAGACTGATAAAATGCATTTTTTAAAGAAAGATGTCAGATTGATTTAGAGGCTTTTGCATCTGAACTCTTCATACAGCATATATACAGCAAAATACATTTCAAAATGTATAGAAACTACACCTGATTTTTTTTTAATTGAAGAACATTACAAAAATACTTATTATAATATTAATATTACAATAACATAATAAAAACTTCTTTTTATTATTATTATTACTACTACTAACTATTACTCAGACTATTAATAATCACAAGACGCAAAACAGAGATACATAGTATTTTACAGTAGATGTACCTTTAACATTTTTCATGAATTTTAAGGGGCTTAAAATTAAAAAGCAAAGTAATTAGTTACAGAAAGCCTTAATATAAATGAAGAGTTTTAGACTATGGACATTTGTGAATAAAGAATTTGCAAGGATGGTGATGACGTAATTTCCTCTCATCCAATGGCTCCTGACCCGTGCCAGTAATGCCGGAAAAAAATTACTGTAAAATAAAACATTTATTTAAGACTACGCCACATGGCGTCCAGTTTAGACTTTAGCTGTTGCGGTGCGGCGGGGCAACCGCCACGTCCGGTGTAGACAGACTTTAGCTGTTGCAGTGCGGTCTACACAGACTTTAGCTTTTGCAGTGTGGCCTATAGCTGTTGTGGTGTGGCAGGGCAACTGTCCTGTCCAGTGTAGATGGACTCCCTGTTGGCAGGGAATAATGATTTTAATAAACTAAAAGTTTAATTTAAAACTGGAGTAACAGATGATGAAAATTCAGCTTTGCATCACAGGACTTAATTATAAAGTATATTAAAATAATACCATTATTTTGCAACCATTGCAATATTATGGGTTTTTTTTTCTGTATTTTTGATCAAAGAGATGCAGCCTTGATGAGCACAAGAGACTTATTTAAAAAACATTAAATGAGAGGGTGTATCAAAACTTTTGACTGGTAGTGTATATTCGGTTTAGGCAAAGGGGGGATACTTTTTATAGCAGGTCGAAAATACAGTCTGAAAAGATATGTATCCCACTATAACTTTTTCTTGCTAAGAAGAAACTTGTCCATATTCACCACTGTTATTAGACATGATGTGAAGTATTCACAAAATAAAAAACTTGAATTTTGAAGGTATGGATTTGGTATGGATATGCTTGCCTCGGTTTTTCAATAATGTTTTCAAAGTTTGATTGTTAGCCTACAGAAGAATAAAATTTGGATAAAGGGGTCATGTGACAGCTGTGATTGCTAATCCTCGTTAATAAAACAACAATAGTAAAACGATAACTCAAACAATTCATGTTATAGCTTCATTAACCTTGGTGAAATCATCAATGTTCCGTCTTTACCGCTGTTTTATGACTGCGAATAAGTGCAGTGTCTCATGAGTGTAACTCTACCGCTGAATTAACATTTGATGTGAATATACAGGTTGGGGCTAGAAGGGATACAGCTCCGACCGGAAACATGAAATAAATTCTACATTTTCTACCTGTTAGATTGTATTTTGTTCCTCCAGGTTCGCATGATTTCCTAATTGCGCCACCAGGTGTTCCTGATTACCGTTCGCATAGCAATGGTGTGAGAGAAGCGCTGCCATCCTGACAGGACATGTGGAGCCAGAATTGCTCATTTTTGTTTCATATCACAATGGAGCAAATGGGAGGAATGTTTCACCCACAGCGTAATGATACGTAGTGATGATATGATATGTAATGATACCATGGGTGTTGGAAGCAAAATAAATGGGTGGAAAAAAATATTGGAGAATATGCCATTTTCTGTAGTCTGCTGCCTATTAATTACCGGAATAGGCCACCTTGTTGGCAGGGAATATTTGCATTACTTCTGCCCACTAACGTTACAACGTTATAGACCCTTTGAGTGCCTACGTCACAGCGCTAGCTGAAGGCAAAACAATGCGAAAACTGGAGGCGGCCAATTTAAACCAGCGCAGATTAGGCTACATAAAGAGCTTAAAATATCATCTTGTTGTGATGTTGGGTGTCAGAACCAATGTAGTAATGCTCCAATTTGCTAACAAAATAAGCTAGCAAAACTTACTAGCTAGTGGCAGAATCTTTTTACCTCCAACTAAGCTCCGCCCACAGAAAAAGGATCTATAAAAAAAAAAAGGTTGGTCCAGTTGCGTAAGCGTAGTATTTTTGAGGCTTACTGAAATCGTTCTTCTCCCTTTTATATCTCATATTACATCAGAATATCAGAAAGGACATGACCTATACTTTGGAATTTGCGCTCTGCATTTAACCCATCCAAGTGCACACACACACAGTAGTGAATACACACACACACACACACACACACACACACACACACACACACACCGTGAACACAGTGGGCAGCATATTGCTATCGCTGCGGCACCCGGGGAGCAGTTGGGTCTCACCTCAGTCGTGGTATTGAGGGCGAAGAGAGCGCTCAATCCCTGTCCACGGCTGCCCCTCACTAGTTTTCAATAAAAATGATAAAAAATAATCATAGTTTAAATGAAGTATCGGGTAGGGTTATGCAGATATGCTCAGATACTTTGTTTACTTTGCTGTTTCTAGGGAGTATAGCAGGCAGGACTACGTAGTGAAAACACAGAATGGAGTTTATATGTAGTGGTGCCAGGTATACTCATGGCCAGAGCTGGTAAGAGTACTTGCAAATTGTAATCAGTTACTGATTCCAGATTACATGAGAAAAAAAAGTAGTCAGTAATGTAATCTGTTCATCAGTAGCTGATGCAATGTTGAAACCCTTTTGTAAATTCAGTGGTCAAATGCTGTGTCGCCACCTGACTAATGACTAGTCTATGTGTGAATGTCCACGAAACTGGACTGAGTGTATATAATCAGTAAGCTATATTAGAAAGGAAAATTATGAATTTTTACTGAATTATGAATAATTTATTGCTATTGTGTGAATATGTAATCATGTAATCCATAAAAAAAACTGTAGTCTGATTACGAGTACTTTAAAATGTAACTTACTCTAATTACAAGTACTTCATTTTTGGAATCTGATTACGTAATCCAGATTACATGTAATCAATTACTACCCAGCTCTGCTCACGGCATATATTCACTTCTTTATCAGTCGGCTTTTTGTATACCCACTTCTAAATCCTCTCTGATGCGCATTATTCATTAGTGTCTTGCAAGTTCTAGAAAAAGTTTTAAGTGAGATTATATCTGTTAGGTATGGAAGCCCATTTCCGCAGGTAGTGGTCTAATCCCAGCCGGCATTTTAACGCTGATTCACCATTTGTTTCGATTTTGCTGGATCAACCTTTATATTGTGCCGTCATTTCACCTTGAAATTACAACGTTGTTTCACGGTTGAAATTGCAACATGCTTCATTCTTACCTTCAGCAATTTAAGTATGTCAAAATTGCGACTTATCATCTCCTAATTACGACTTTTAACGTAATATGCTAATTTGGTGCTTAAGAAACATTATCTGTGTTGAAAACAGTTGTTTTGCTTAATATTATTGTGTATTCTGGACTTGATGAAGTTGAAATGAACATTTATTTGAGATAATAATGATCAACTTAATGCATCCTTGATAAATAATTTTTTTTTTTTTAATGAAAAATAATAAAATAAATTAAACTAAAAACCCAAATGCAAACTTAGAGCAGCATTGTATTTACCTGCACAATACATGCAATGACTACAAAGTGGCTTATAACAACACTTCCTGTAATAGTACACAAAATATTCAACTAAAAAAATTTCAATTAAATTCAGGCCACATGCAGTGGAGAATACACCCTAACCTCAGACGATCAAGAAAAGACCAGCAGGAATTTGAGTGCTTTAAACATCCTGTTGCTCTCTTTTTCTTTTCCTTTAAAGCGTTCCCATTTTCAAAGCCAGGAAGCAGTTTTGTGGAACGATGATAGAAAAATTGATTGTGAAATCTATTTAGTGTGGCTATCGATTTCCCCATAAGGGGAAGGAAGGCAGACCGTGTGAGTAAGATAATGGAATATGGAACGGGGGAGCAAGGGCCCAGAAATGGGAAGTGACACTGGTTAATGGAGTAGAACTGGGCTGTTTTAGGTGGGGCATGAGAGTGTGTGCACATACATTCATGTGAGAAGTCTCATCACATCTACGATAACACACTATATTTAGCTCTGTATTTCAACTCATATGTATTAAAGGAGCAGTTGACACACCAAAAAAAAAAAATAATAATAAAAAATAATAATAATAATATAAATTTGGTTATTATTAAAGTTACAGTTCAACCAAAAATGAAAATTCTGGCATTAATTACTCACCCTCATGTTGTTCCAAACCATTTGTTTATCTTCTGAACACAAATTTAGTTATTTTTGATGAACTCCAAGAGCTTTCTGACTCTGCAAGGTAGTAAGGACATAGATCAAATAGTCCATTTGACGTCAGTGGTTAAACCGTAATTTTATAACGCTATGAGAATACTTTGTGCGTATACAACACAACAACAACATTTTCTTCTCTTCCGTGTTCACAAGAGCACCATGACACATGCGTTCTGATGTAAAACGTCCATCTCTCTTAACTCATCAATAAAATTATGGTTGTACCACTATTGTCACGGACTTTAACAATGTCCTTACTATCTGTCTGGGTCTTAAATGGGGTAGTTGTGTTTGCAGTCTTTAATTTGTGTTCCGAAAATAGACAAAGGTCTTACAGGGTTAGAGCGACATGAGAGTGATTATTGTCAAAAAAATTTTATTTTTGGGTGAGCTATCCTTTTACGGTAACGTATATGTGAAAGCTAGATTCTTACCGCATGCAGTAGCATTGTTGTAAATACACAGACCTCTCACAGTTCCTGTTTCACATCATTGGACAGAAATGGATTTTGTCAATGCCTTATATCGAAAAGGAAGAAAAAGTCAGTCTGGAAGAAAGGCTCAGAGCAGTGAACACAATATTGACGAAACAATGAGCAGGAAGACAGCACTGAACACATCACTGCTACAAAAGTGACTGTCACTTCATTTAAAATCATTTAAATAGTCTGGTTATAGCTACTGCATAATAAGTGAACACAATGAGCTGTCATTCCTCCTGTGTGACTATGTGACTCATTGTACATGCAGAACTAAGCGGTGTCATTAGCAGTCGATGCATCAAGCTATTTTAGGACTTCTAATAAGTATTTATCATTGGAACAATCTTATTTAATGGAGAGAGAAATATATATATATATTCACATTATTGTCTCTGCATACATGACAGCAATGGATGCACTTGAGCCTGGTTGCACCAAAAAATGCAACTGCCTGGACACGTGGTCAAATCATTCTTTCATGTTTTGTCAACACCAATTTTCAACTTTCAGAGCCACATACTGTAAACAATGTCAGAGAATGGAAAAAAGGCTTATAAGTATTTCTGGTGACTGCATAAACTAAAACTACCAGTGTAAACAGCATGGAAAAGAGGAGAGAGAATAAATAAACCATACAAAAAAGACTGAGAGAAGGAAAATAATCACAAACATTGAGTTTTTTCCTTCATCATGAGATCAAAAAGCATGAAAGATGCAAAGAACATGTAAAACTGAAGCTTGAAACACTTTAATGGTCTTGTCCTTCTGTGAGGGCATAGAGCCGTTTATGTGTGAACCTCTCAGTGACCAGCTACTGTCAGTTCAACCGATCTAACTTGATGGTAGGCCCATTACAGCAAAGACCTGAGATGGTGAGAGATTAGAGGTGCGATTAGAGGAAGAACCCAATTATCCCTCAGCATGGAGACTGACCCCTCGAGACATATCCGTTATTGATTTCCTATTACACCGCTGTGTCTTCCATTGGACAAGACTGATAGACAGAAACAAGCAGAATTTCATGCAGAGTTCAAGAGGTCACACCACCTGTGGACACATTAAGCACATGAATAGTGACATTTTTATACACAGAATTCAAAAGCTTCATGTCACCACTAAAGATTTCAAATCATTCTTTAAACTGAAAGGCTGTTGCTGCCCCCTTGTGGTAGACAAAACAAAAGAAACTTACCTTTTTTTTTGGGAAACGTAACCTACGTAACCTACAATAGATTGCATGGACAGTTACAACTCGTGCAAAAAAGGTACATTTATGCTCTGAAACAAACGGTTTAACATAAATAGCGAGTAAAAATAAACCACAGCATTTATTCCCATTGGTTTGACTATTTATTTTACAGTTAAAAAACAAACAGAAATTACCGTTCAGATTAAATCCAAACAAAAACCAGGTTTGGATAAAACAAACAAGCAAACAACACAACCAAAAAAACTTCATTACATAATTGCATTGGCTTAGAATAAATTTGTTCATACTATGAGGCATAATGGCAGTGAAATTGCAGTGTTTGTACCACACACAGAAAAAGTTTAAGATAAACTTAGATTCACATCCTCAAAAGGTAAATAACACACCATTAATTAGAAATAAGCAAAGCTAGTCCCAATGGGTTTACTGTGTGTGAAAGCTCTTTCGCCCTCTAATGGCTGAGGACAACAGATTTCCTTTTAAGGAATCCTCAATGGCTGCACTTAATACACACAACAGAGACTGAATCCAGTTAAGGAAAACACAGTGCTAAGAAAAGCAAAGGACAATAAACCTAAAATCCCATAACAGAAGTGCTCTGGTAAATTTGAACACTGCCAATGATAGATGACCATTTTGAAGAATAAAGAAAAAAGTATGGCAGACTTTATTTCAAAACACTTTTTCCCCATTAATGTCATCTCACCTGGCAGTTCCATGTAAAGAAAACTGAAGAGTTCCTGCTAACTGCCATCACAAAGCTTCCTTAACCTTCATAAAACAGGCACATGTGTGGATGAGAGAAGGCTGAACAGACAGAGCACAAAATGTCCTCCATCATATACGAGATCTGTTCAGGTCTAGAAAAACAAACAGACAATGGAACGAGGAACTGAGCATCTTCAGAAACAAAGGAAGTGTTAGGGAGCAAAAAGCACGGCCACTGGCCTAATTAAGCTTTTCTATTCGAGCTCTGTATATTAAAAGTTTAATACTTCATAATCTGTAATACAGTTGGTTCTTACACTATAGCACAGGAATGACATGTGACTATCGAATGGTCACTTCACCAAAACTAAAGTTTATAAATAAATAAATATTCCGATATAATCTGTTTAAAGCACCTATCCAAAGGAAAACCCATCGCCGGGAAAACTAAACATCACGCCAGAGTGATTCCTAGAGCTTTAGTCTTCAAGTGCCTGAAATCTGAAAGGGAAAACATAAAAATGAGTCTATTCCTCTAAAATAAAGTCAAACCAAAGTTGGTCAAGTACAACGAAAGGCCTTTTAAATGCGCTATAGTGAACAGTCTGATCTGTCTAAAGTAGTAAAGGTTAGGAATTTAATTATTTATGCAGGAACAATACTGAAGCCACGCATTTCTTCTGAGTCTATTCCAATTTTTAAATCTTGATTCACGGCAGCTAACCGCACCTTCCTCTGATAGAAAGCAGATGCAAAGAGATCACCATTAAAGGCCAGTTTCTTTAAATTACATTCTGTACATTATTTATACTTGATTTGCACTATACAATATAGATCATCATAGATACACTGTACTATTTCACTAATACACTGTGCTCATTTTAGCCAAGAAATGGTTTGTCAATTTCCCTGCCGCCTTCTGTATATGTACAAGGAAACCTTTTTTTAAAACTAGTGCGTTTATAATACATGCGTGCCTTTAAGATGTTACGGTCATGCTATGAAGGTTTTAATGACCTTCTGTATAACCTGTCCACAGCCTGGGCAAGGAGCATGAAATTTGTGCAGCTTTCGGGCACAGGGGAAACAGGTGATCAAGTGAGCTGTGCGGCCGTGGATGATGTTGCCGTTTCGCGGCCTCACTCGACACAGCTTGCAGGGTTCCAGTATGGCCTCCGGTTGGCATTCCGTCTCCATGTCCAGCGTGTCCTGGCTGTCTCCCTCTGAGCTCTCCTGTAAGTGGTGAAGCTGAGAAGGCCCCTTTACTTTAGACGAGGAAGCGGATGATGGGGGGATGTTTCTAGAGACGTGGTGCGAGGGGAGGACAACTGGGTCGGACACGGTCCTAAGGCAGTCAGGCATGTCGATTCCATCATCATCCTCCTCGTCGTCTTCATCCCTCTGAGGACGTGAACTGCAGGCAGGGATGTCCGGCACAGAGATGGAGTGTACGAGACGAGGACAGTCCTTGTACCAGTCTTTCCGCAGAGCCCAACAGCGCATACAGTACCGTTGAAGAGGGGTGTTAAATTTGCGGCACTCTGAACACTGCCATGCATCCTGCAAAAAGAAGAGGTCATTTGAATAAGATATGCCTTCCATGTACATCAGTGTTTCCCGTCATTATTTTAGGGGGGTGGCCCACGCCAGCTCACAACAGAAGTCATTTAAGGTTACCTTTATTATAGAACAGGTCTATACCTTGTTCTTTTTATAAACAAACTAATTAGCCTTAAGTTGTCTTATTTAAACGACGGCATGTTATTTCTGTCTCTACATGGTCGCGCGCAATTTCTCCTGCAAGAAAACATGGACGGGATTGCAGAGTCCATTCATAAAAACGGAATACTCTATAGCGCGGAATGCCACGGAATTCGTTAATTTTTGGATGAATGAATCAAAAGTAGGTCTGTCACTTCATTTGAATTGTGATATGGACTAGTGTCTGTGAATATTAAAACGTAAAAAGACGTCTTAAATAATAATCCTGCATGTTCCGTTTGTCTCTGTATGTAAGAATGGCGGGGACGCTCTTGTTTACTACACACAAACTGAAGTACGCGTGACGCTAGAATCTCACTATATGACGACATTAACTCATAAACTTAATCTCCAGAGCTGCTGGGAAAGTCACGTCATGATAATTTTACCGTTTAATTTGAGAAAACTAGTCTAGCTTACTTCAAAATATGTGAGATATATCTAGTGCAGCTTTAGGTTTCCAGGTAAACCAAGACATTACTGTCTTACTGAAACAGTTCTGATAATTCTGTGAACCCATTATTTCCTAAGAATGTGTCGATTGAATGTAACAGACATTTTAATTTACAAACTGTGTCGTTTCATCAGTTAGTCATGTTAGCATTCATTATTGATTCATTATGCGTTTACAGTTTAGCAATGGGTAGGTTTTGCTTGCATAAGTGTTAAGCAAAATGTTTTTCCATGTCATTTTAAGAACAGATTGGAGCACTATATTATTGTTTTATGTAAAGGTGCATCCGGGTTGGCAGGATTTTCACAACAAAACTCGCCCAATTGCTACTCAAAACTAGCCCAATTGTGTTTCAAGGGGGTTCCCTGTTAGTTATTGGGGTCGCTTCAACCCACGGATATCAAAAACAACCGCAACACAGATGGTAGCACTCGTTAACTTACTTAAGTACTCCTCTCTGTGCCTATCACAACAGGCTTGACAATCAGAGCAGAGTAGGCTTATGGAAGGGAGGGGTTTACAGACATTAAACTCAAAGCTGCTTCAAACTAATCGTTTCAATTCAGTGACAAATGGCTATGTATTAATGTATATTCTGAGAAGTTTTCTAACCTTAGATGCATTTAAACCAGTTTTAGGGGACTATTAGGACACTTACAAAAAACAAAAACAAATGACCTACTCTTTAATATAAAATAAATTATGTCTTATTACAGAAATATGCAGTAGAAAAATGTATATTTAAAAAAATCCACATTGTTTCAAATCTATTTTATCATCATTCCATTATATGAATGATGTGAAATGGTTGCACACAGCTGTTACAGTTTGCACATACTTTTTTGTCATGAACGTTTATCTGCTTTCAAAACACCCGGTAAAAGAGTCGCACAATAACGTGCGTCATCACTACAACACAGCCTTTATGGCATTGGTTCTGGTTTTTGTTCACACATTGCTTGTTTAGGGACTGATCCTGGCAATGTTACTAGGTCCCCATCCAGGGATCGTTCTGAGAATCAGTCCCGGGACGTGTTTGCGTTCACACAGAAGGCACTCTGGCAATTTTCCGGAATCAATTTGCAGTGTGAAAGGGGCTCATAAGATGTCATTTCTGTTATATTAAAACTTAATATGTGGGGTTTCCTTTAGAAACCCATGTATCAATAATAAAGTGCAGCAAAACAGCACTATTTTTCTTTTTAGTATACCTGTGTGGAGATCTCAGTATCAGTGTCATCACTTAAACACTGAGAGTCATCATCCTGATCTTCCTGCATCTGAAAGTGAAATGATTTTGCATTTATCTGGTTATGTCAACTCAATTATCTTAAAAAGATACAGTAAGAGAGAAAAAGTAACATTACCTTCCTGTCATCTTTACTATCTTTCCCAGCCTCCTCTTCTTCATGTGGAGACTCCGCGTCACTTCCCTGCTCCAGCACTGCCTCCTTCATCTCCACACTCACTTGCTCGCTCTCTGCCTCATTCAGGAACCAAAGATCATCTGTGGTGTCAGAAACGATGGCCGTATCCTCGTCCTGTCCGGGAGAGAGCTATTCCCTCAGTCTAGTTGTGTGACAGTCTCACTACACTGACTTAACTCTATTAAGACTATTAAAAAGTTCTTGTTTTTCTTCAGAAATACGATCATGTGAATTATGTTCTGGGTATCGTGTCCACTTACTTGATTGGTGTGAATATCCGTTGAACCATTGCTCCGGCGAGTGTAATTACTTCGCAGGTTACCTAGAAACCACCAAGGCAACCCAGAAAGATCCCACTCTTCGAGAGTAACGTCCAGCTTTGGCCGCTTGCAAGCAGACCTGGGCAAGCCGTCTGAAGACTCTGTAAGCATAAATCAATATCTAATCTTAAAAAACATACTGCAATTGCAAAAACGAGAAATAATGAGGAGTTCCATTACAATGTCTAAAGCAGGGGTCTCCAAACTCAGTCCTGGAGGGGAAGTATCCTGCAGAGTTTAGCTTCAACTTGCCTCAACACACCTGTCAGGAAGTTTCTAGCAAAGCTACTAGAAGGCAAGCCTGCAACCATTAGCCAAAAAAGTGTAACGACTAATGCTAATGCGTTTCTGGTCAGGCAGTACGTGGGAAAGGAGACCAGAGGCAGTTTTTTAAAAAGGATAATCAATGGAGGAGAGGCTTTACTACACTGAATAAACAGCTTTTAACGAATCAACAGCCTATCCACTAATCTTCAACATTTTTAGTGTTTACCACAATAAAAAATAAATGCTGTTTTATAAGAGAAGTCATACATTTTTTTGCGACAGGTATGATTCTCAGTCATTCCTATTGTAACTGTAAACGTCGATAGAGTGTAGGTTTTACGATATTGAAGAAAGATGAGATAATTAATTAAATAATGCGATACGATAACGCCTAAAGTGTTACATGCTCAGGTGAAACAGGTTAACTCAGCTGTTACGGAGTCAGTTCTGTGAACTTCTATAACTATTTTGTGTCATATATAAATGGTTATTTATATGTATCAATGTATCAAGAGCTCTTGTAAAACCACAACAAATTCCTTGTGTTTGTGCACACTTGGGGAATAAGGCTCATTCTGATTCTATTATAACTAGCATACATGTTTCACTTTTTGTGAGAAGAAAGCAGCCCTACAACAACTTTTGAAAGTGAACTGTAGTGTTTTACTCTAGCATTACATAAAAATGTCATTTTACCATCCGTTTAAGAACTACATTTATTTTGGCAAGAGCAGTGAGTGATTTTGTCTTTTGCCCAAAATATTGCAAGCTGTAGCGATTATACTGCAATATGTTCATTTGCAATATCAATAATAATGATATATTGCACAGACCTAATTGTCACACAACTCTAACATCAAGGCTGTAATGCGATTTATTTAAGCACATGTGATCCAAGTTAGCCGTTATGCTTTCTCTAATAATAATAATAATAATAATAATAATAATAATAATAATAGATACAGACCCTCTCCTCTCCCTATACTAAGACAATCTCAAATCAATCAATTAATCTCAAACATTTGTTTAATAAGGTTTAAAGCTAAACTCTGCAGGACACCAGCCCTCCAGGACCAAGTCTGGAAACCCCTCTGTCTAAAGTGTGTTTGGTGGTTCATGTTGACCTTCATCAGGATCGCGTGGCCTGCGTTGTGAGCAGCTCTGCATTGCACCAGTGCTGGAACTACCAGCAACGAGAGCCTGTCCAGAGCTAATTGAAGCACTGGAAACCTACACGACAAGGGAAAAGTCGAATCAGCACACAGTAATGACATGACACTCGGTAGGACAGCAGTTCCTTCACAGCAGGCGCCCGTGGGTGTGGCACCAAAAGGCCAAGTTCTCACAGTAGAGGGAGGGGAAAAACAATAGGAAAATTCTAAAAAGGTTTCTTAGAATGAGTCACAAACGATGGTGATATTAGACACCGCTGCAGCTATAAGTGCAAATAAAGTAGCTTCAAGTAGCTCTTAAGTAGACACCTGGTATCTAAATTACATCTCACCACTAATAGCAATAACATCAATTATTGAAAAATGAAGGCCAATCCAAAATGATAACACCTTTCAAAGTTCACATTATTAGCATAAATCACTCTATCCTGTGATTAGCACAAATGCATGACAGTACCAGACACCTCATCCCAATCCCACCTAACTTCATTCTGCCAACTCACAAATGTAAACCGCCATGCCAATGATGTTAAATTTGAATGGGTGTATGACAAAGGGGAGAGGGGTGAAAAGGGCCAGTGAACTGAGAAGGAAGCTGCAGTCCTTCCGAAAGAAGCAACGATGCAGAGAAGGAAACTCTGAGCGACAAACAGAGACAGGTACTCTGTCCCCCAGCAGCCAGGCCCATGCTGGTGGCTTCTCCGGAAGGACCACCAGGCCAAGCCGGCCGTGGGGAAGTACAGAGACGGTGCCACTCTGTACAGATACGGCTAGCGGAGACAGCTGCTGACCTCCCCTTCGTGGCAAACAGGCTACTGATCATGATGCAATTCTATACACAAAAATTCTGAGCAACTACAATGGAAAGAAAAGACGTGAAAGCTTGCGAGCACAATCACGGGCATTAAAGTAATGTTGATTAGAGCACACAGTAAAAAAAGTAAAAAGCTGACAAATGTAAAAGGCTGTGAGAACCGTATGCTGAAAAAGCAACCATATTATGACCTAAATCATCTTATAAAGAAGAAGAAAAACTAACAATGCACTTGGTACCCAAAATGGCCTTCACAAAGCACTTTTGTCAGCCTTTCTTTTAAATTGAAATCACAAGTAACAGAAGTAATCAATACATACAATTTTTCATGACAGGCATCATTTGATTTTCTGATCAATTGTTTGCCATGAAGAGGAGTAACGGACACTGTTTCTCCTGTGCACCATGCTGTAGTTTTACCTGACCAGGATCTTCACTTGGAGACTCATTAGAATCCTTGCCGACTGAAAGATTCTTTGCTGCATCTGTATTTCAAATAAGACATAGTAACAAAACAAACAAAAGAAAAAAACCTGCCCTTTAATCACCAAGCACACCTCAAGCACACTTGGCCCAAACGTAATGCCTGAATCTGTGGTGGAAAATGCAAAACTGTGCACTGCGATCAAGTAATGCGTGCATTGTTATTTACTTTTACTATTATTATTATTATTATTATTATTATTAATGTTGTCTTTAAGCTAGTCAAGTATTTAACCTGAAGTCAAAATTCTCTATGAAGACTGCTCAATATACTAACCTGATGATAGAATGACAAAGTTAGGGGAAAAACATTATATATATATAAAAAAAAAAAAAAAAAAAAAAACTTTTTTTTTTTTTTACATACCCACTGTGGCACACACATCAAATCACATTCAGACAAACATACACACATCTCAAAATTAAAGGTGGGGCTAATCAAAATGAGAGAAAGTAAGAGAGTAAAAAGGCTAAATGACAGCATGACAAGTCATTCAAAATATCCACCTGGGAGATCAAATTCAACATCAAGGAGGAAGGACTTACCCGAATTATTCAAAATAAACAAATTCCTCTTCAACATCTCATACACAGGGCTGTGAAGGGAAGAGAAGAAAGACGTAAATACCTGAAATATGTTGAATTCTTTAAATAACACAAATGGATCAGCCTGAGCAATTAACTCTTTCCCCCGCCAGCATTTTTAATCATCCTCACTACATTTTCATAGCCCCAAAATAGTTAATTTATGAATACCTGAACTTGCAATATGTCTTTTAAACAACAAATACCTGTTTTATTCTAGCTTCAAACATTCTTTTTTACTAACACTTAAAATGTAGGTATGTTTCATAAAAAAAGCAAAATTGAGCAAAAAGCTGAGAAAATGTTATTAAACGACTACATCTGAATTATATTCTGTACGATAATCAAAGCATAGATGTAGTAGATCGCTTCAATTAGCACCTCAAAAGCTTGCACACAGTACTTTACCACTTCCTGCATTAACATTTAACTTCGTAACATTAGGCGCTTTTGAGTTCTATGCTGTATATTGTTGTTGATTGCATTATCTTTCCATACGCATCTGCTTACATATGAGGTCGCTCGTTTATGTCTTCCTCGCCTATGTTTTTAAGAGATTCTGGTCTCATTCAGAAGATCAAACCCTCTGAGCGAATATTCTGAAGAACGTTGGAAACCAAACAGTTTTGGTCACCACTGACTTCCAATGTATGGCTATTTGTCAAAATGTATTCTTCTATGTTTCACAGAAGTCGTCAAACAGGTTTGGATCAACATAAGAGTGAGTAAATGACAAATGTATTTCTGGTGAACTACACCATATACTAATTTACCGGTAACATTAGCACCCCCTTGTGCCAATTTGGAAACATACCTACACCTCATCAGTTAATAATGTACATTTTCAGCCATATTTGCATTTTAAGTAATATTTAAAATTACACAATCACACCCACACAAGACTGTGTCTAATTTATATTGGTCATCAGCCAACCAACTGGCTTTTTAGATATTACCTGGCTCAAATGAGAGACATCTTTCTTTTTCTCCTCCATTTATCTCCTTTTTGGCTCACCTGGGATTCTTAACAGAAAAGCTCCCCACTTCCAGTAGCTCCCCGAGTGGGTCATCTTGACAGTGCACGATGTGCTGTCTCTGTTTGTCATACAGCTGCTTCATCATGATGTACTGACCCAGGTAGTGCATGACCTAATCGAAAACACTAACATTACTAAATGTGCCTTATATTTCTTATTTTTGTTGAAACTCCTATCTAAAGCATGTGCTAATCAGCTTATCTCAAACACACTCCTCACCTCCTTCAGGGTAAACACCTCCTCCCGAGCACCTGCTACTCTCAGGATCTGCAGTAGAGGAGCTCTGGGGTGGACCTGCAGAAACAAAAAAGCATTTACTGATTCAAATCAAATCTTAGATGTTAACTTAGATCATTGTACGATCTATTGAAACCCACAATAATATTTAAGCTTAATAGATATAAAATCATAATTTATTGGGTACTTGCAATTTAGAGGTGGCTTTCCTGAACCCTAACCCCTAAATTTCAACTTTTTAATCTTAGCATTTTATTCCATCAATGAATTTCTAAGACCTCTTTTAAAATTATTAAATAATCAAAACCTGTTGCACACAACCTACTACACACCTTCTGCTCTATCTTTTTTTAACATAATAATAACTAGATAAATTCCTTTTATACTATAATTGCAAAAATGTCCACTTTCAAGGTGTGGTACACATCTTTTTGCTATGAAATCTTGTTCATGACCTTGCAAATTTGAAACTGCATAAAGTAAATGTAAGAATAACTCAGTAGTAATATTTCAGGACAGACATTTACTAGACTGAAAAATCATGTTAATATACACTACCAGTCCAAAATTTTTAAATAGTAAGCCTGCATTTATTTGATCACAAGTACAGCAAAAACATTACCATTTTAAAATATTTTTACTATGAAAGATGAAACTACAAGAATGAGATATATTGTGAAAGTGCGTATCTACTGCTCACCTGAGCCCCTTCCCCTGGAAGATTCCTGCATGAAGAGCTTGACCCCGTTAACTGAGATGATGACGGTGATGACAATGAGGTCATGATTGACTTAAGAACTGGGAAGAAACACATTTATATTAAGAACAAAGCCAGTGTCTGTTTATTTATACCAACAAAGGGCTGTCTTTCATAACCTAGTGAGAATTTCTGAGCATCACAGGTGCTTCCTTATTCAGATCGAGACAGACAGCTCAATAGAAATACATATCAAAAATACATATACAATGCAATCAAGTGTTACCAATGAAAAAAAAAAATAAAGATAAAGAAACTCAAAACTGAGGGCGTCGCATTGTAACTTAGCCGTCAGCTAACGACACAAAACAAAAAAATTACGCCATTTTACCCGCATAGGACATAATGGAGACTAAAATGACTTTACTTACCATTATCCTAGTTCTGGCATGTGGATAATAATGTAAACTGTGATAGCTGGCTGGATATATTTCAATTCTCCGAGGTTGAAATGAAGATGCTAGGCTAACGTGCACGAGCTATCAGCGCGCGACATTCACAAGCAAAAGAGCCGTTAACGTTTAAACTACACCTCGCGTGATCGTGCTAGCAGTGCATCCACACTCACCGTGTTATCTGTGAACGATTACATGGTTTCCAGGTTTTTTTTTTAAGAATCAGTCTTTATGTAAAGAAAGGGAGAGTGGTGTGACTTTTTTGAACAGTTGCAGTCTGTTGAAGTTGACGTGGTGGATGTCGTCATCGGGGTTGCCAGTCTTCACACGCAGTTCCCTTTTTCTAATTTAAAAAGAAAGCACGTTCTTGGTTGTGCCAAATGGTGGCGCTGTAATGACATTTACTGAAATTCCTTATCTTTAGAAATAGGTACAAAGCTGCATCCCAATGTGCCTACTTATACTACGCCCTGAAAGTATGTACTCTTTTGGTGAAGAAAAAGTACACACTTTTGAGTATGTAGCTGTAGCAGAAGAGTAGGCAAGCTTTGGGACATACTATCACTTCATACATCTGCACGCACCCTGTCACTGTAAACTGGCCTGTCAATCATCTTGTCACAGTACTTCATACATAAATGTCGATATTTTAAATCGCCTCCCTTGTTTACAGTGTTTAAAAAAGATCTAAAATACTTCTCAGATGCCCTTAGTAAAGTGAAAAATCCAAAGGCAGTAAAACTGTAGTTGTTTATATTACAATTTGGTGTAACAATATTTTCTTATATATTACTATTATTATTTCTTTTCGTTTTTGTTTCCTATTTTTGTATTTTATTATGTTACTTGGAATATTTAGTTATATATTTTGTCTGGAATTCAGTATGGTTCTTTTGTGTTGAGCCTTCCATACCAGATTATTTTTTGTATACTAATTAATGCCATTTAGTTGTATTCAGATTTTGTACTTGTCACAGTTAGCATTCTCCACATTTCATTAAATTTAACTTCCTACTGCATTGGATGCAGAGAAAAGAAGTGGCACGTTGATCTACCAGTCGCGGATCTTTCATGTCAAAAGCTCTGCTTATGCTCAGAGGAAACGAATTGTTGAATAAAGTCGTTATTTTTGTTTTCTTTGGGTACAAAAAGTATTCTTGTAGCTTCTTAAAATTATGGTTGAACCACTGATGGCAGATTTTGACGGCGTCTTTTATACTTTTCTTTGCCCTGACAGTGTTATGGCAGTCAATGGGACAGTCAAAAAGCTCTCGGTTTTCATAAAATGTGTTCCGAAAGACGAACAAAGTTTTTACGAGTTTGGAGCGACATGGGGGTAAGTGATTTATGACAAAAAACTGTTTTGTTTTCGGTTGTTTTATTTATGTATTTGCTCATTACTGTTATTCATTTATGTTTATCTTTTATTTTTGTTTGATTTATGTTCAATTAGTAATTGTAGTATTCTCCAAAAACATGAATGTTATGTACATTTCATATATGAAAGATATTCTTTTATCTTTACTGGTGTTTTGTTAGATATTGGACATCTTTTATCTACTGATGGAGTAATAATGTTTCTCAAAATTAGTCATTAACAGTTCTATGTGTTCTTTTCCAAAACTGTGTTTTTGTAATATGTGAGATATGATATTTAAAAGTGCTTGTTTTGGTGTGTATGTTCTAAGTAAGGAATAATTGACGACGGGCCGCTGAATTCCTAGAAAATAATGCACACCCGAGGTGGTGATGTTACACGTCGGGTGTGCATTATTTTCTAGGAATTCAGCGGAGTGAAGTCAATTATCCCGCTTATACTACGGTTACCACACCTCAAGACATCGATCAGATGATATATTTCAAATCCGTTTTTTGTTATTAAACGGCTATAGAGACAGAGCGCATTTAGGCCACGCCCACACCGGGGGAAAACAATCCAACGCTCTCCATTGACTTTGTATTGCGGGAAGCTACCTCCTTGTCATTTCTGACTTATAACAAAAAACAGAACAATGTCTAAACGCTGCTATGTGACAAGGTGTACAGTAAACAAGCTAAAAAAATACAGAACTGCGTTTATATAAGCTGTCGACCCAAAAAACGAGCGTTTAAGAGCGCAAATAGATGTGAATGTTAGTGTATTTCAAGTTGCGCCATTCAGTTGGATCATTTCTCCAGCAAAAGGAAGGTAAGGAAAAGAAGCACTAACACAGACTAATAAAATGTAGTTTCTCAATATATCTCCTCTCTCAGGGTGGTGAAATAATCATTTGACGTGGTTAAAAATAATGAATGCTTACTTAACCGATTAAGTTTCCCGCCAGTGGGCGTAGTTCTCTAGTAAAATAACACCTTGCCCTCTACTTTTGTGTCTCTAAACGCTTATTTTTTGGGTCGACAGCTTATAAAAACGTATTTCTGTGTTTTTTTAGCTTGTTTACTTTACACCTTGTCACATAGCAGCTTTTAGACATTGTTCTGTTTTTTGTTATAAGTTAGAAACGACACAGAGGCAGCTTCCCGCAATACAAAGTCAATGGGGAGCGTTGGATTGGTTTCCCCCCGGTGGGCGTGGTTTTCAGATTATGACGCTTGTAGCTCTGTCTCTATTGTGAGCAGGATTCGTTCGTAAACGTCATTTACGACGTTTACGTTGCTAGTTCCAAAACGTCATTTTAGACCTGTTAACAACGCTTGAGCCGTTGATAGCAGAATAATGCAGTTAATAATGTAGTTTAGACAGACAGACTGGCAGGCAGACAGATGGAAAGAGAGAGACAGAAAGAGATTAAACTCGTGAGTTACCTCTGTGAGTCTGTGCTTCTCTCAAACGTGATCAGCAGCAGCGTCTCTACTTATAGTGAAACTTTAAGTTCATTTTCTTCAGGAACAGCGTCGTTGTTACCTCGCTTGTGAGAAATGTATAGTTTTTAAGTTGTTAATAGTCAGAGCAGCGCTAAGAACATTAGCGCGTATGTTCACGTCTGTTCTGGCTGTTATGTGTGTGCGTCTGTTAGAGAGTGGAGAAATAGTCTGTGCGTTCCGTACATAATAAAACTTAATTTTGCGGCAAAAACATGGAACAAATCTGTCGTTTCTTTGTATTGTATGTATCTGTATTTGTTTGGCCAGTGTCGTTGTGGGTTTTGATTATTTTGCTGTTTTAGGCTGTAAGGACCTTTGAAATAACTGAAATAGTGTGGGGCAGTGATATAGACATGTCATGCGGTTAGAAGCTGCCTGGAACTACGTTCGCCGTGCTTTTCACTGAAAATAATGCACACCTTCAGAACGTTCGTCAGCCAATCAGATTCAAGCATTCAAGGGCCCCGTAGTATAAAGGTTCGTAAACCACATCTAGCAAGACATCTATAATTTTTAACCGCAACATTTTACTGGTCACGATGACCTGACTTGACCAATAGTTGTTACAACAACATATGACACAATGAATGAGTGACATACTGGATAAGTCTATTTGACCGTAAGTTTCCTGCATATCCATTTTCCTTGGTCTTACTTTTACTTCTCTTTCTTATTCTTTCATGTTTCTTTTGCTTTTCCCCCTGTCCTTGCATTCTGCTTATATCTTACTTTTCTCAGGTTTTTCTTCTTATATTCGCTACTTCATCCTTAAGATAGGCCTGTAATCATTTGGAATACTCTGCACTTTAGTATAAATTCTTGAATAATATAGATCATAATTTTGTTTAAACTTTATTCTTTTAGTGTATTTGACTATATTCAGGCGTTGCGTAATATCATTGCGCCTGCTGCACCCATGGTATGGCAGCAAAGTTCCTTGATTATTACGCCGGAATGTGAGTATAGTTCCTATCCATATCAGCTTGGAAAATCGCAACTTTTCATTTTCTGTCAGTCTTTGTACACAATGTAACAGAAGAGTCAAGTTTTAGATAGGAAAAATATAGAAAATCTTTGGTCATTTTTGAACGAGATGCTAATGGTCTAATCTGATTCAGTGATTTATGCTATATGCTAAAAGTGCTACCGGCAGACCCGGAGATCAGCTGAATGGATTCAAAAACGGTAAAACTCATCTGTTTAACTCTGGGGAAGTTTTTTTTTTTTTTTTTTTTTTAAAAAGTGTAGTGTTCCTTTAAAGAACTGGCATATGTGAATGCTTATAGGTTTAAATTTTACACAAACTTTGTTTTTGTTTCTTCACAGAACCTCCAGGATGCATCTGTTGTTTGTGCTTCCCTTGGTGTTTGTGGTTCAGCCCATCTTCATGAGCCACAACCTCATCTATGACTGCACCTGCCACTGACTGAGAACTGACTAACCAGCTTGAGGTATATCTTTCAGTTTTTTCTTCCACTTGTTAAGAGTGAGCAAAAAGACCTAATCTACCTAATCTACGGTCACAAACATGCATAAAACTATAACATGTTATTGTTAAGCAAAGTGTTCTGCACATTAATCTAACAGCAAATCTATAATTTAAAAACAGAATACAAAATTGCATTTGTACATGTCCCCAGTGTCTAACACTACATTTTAACATAAAATATGTTTAAATTTATTCAGAAATCATTTTTATTTTGTGTACATTCACATTTAATAAATTTCATCATAGAAAATTGATAAGCTTGAGGTTTGAGTAAAAAAAAAATGGGCTTGTGTATTTTAGAAAAATACACCTTAAATACATAAATTGTGATGATATAGTTTCATTATAAAAATAATCTTTTTTGACCATGAAACCAACAGTTTCTTTAAAATAAACAGCTGCCTGAGGGGAAAATGAAGGAATTAGTTGACATATTTTTAAACTTTTTAAAAGACAGAGTTTTGGTCGCACTTAACAGTTGTGTAAAAAATTAAATATAGTTACCTGAGATGGACCAATACAGATTCTGAATAGTTAAAAATGTATATTATAGATTTAGTCTTTAAAAAAAGAAAGAAAATATTTTTTTTTTTTTTTGAAAGAGTTTTGGAAGCAAAACTTTTTGCTTTTTTGAATAATTTTTACATTTCGTGCTAATTAGCAAATGTTTCTATTCATTTCCCTTAATAATATATCTTAACTTATACAGTAGATTTCCTATGTGCATTGTGAGGAAGTCAGACAAAAAAAAAAGTTGTAATAGTTTCTATAGTAACACTGCTAACATTTTCTAAATATAACTAATCGCAGCTGGAAACTGGCATCCTTGGCAACGTTTACTGAATGTTTTTCCAAACAACAAAAAAGGGGTCAAAGACATCACAAGAGACAAGGACATGAGCCTCATTATATTTCAAATTCTAATGGCTTTATTTATATATATAGATTTGTATATATATGTGTATATATATAGTTTATTTAACAACTTTAACTTCAATTGCTTGATTATCCTTTTTTTCATTTTTGTTCTGTTAGATTTAAACGACAGGACATAAAGAACAAGGCATTCCACATGATCATATATTACAAAAAAGTAAAGAAAACTTGAATGTGTGCACATCACACACATACATTACATAGATAATACACTTGCGTTAGTATAAATAATGAAATATGGGCATGACTGAATTCACTTCGACAAAAGAAAGCAAGCGTACAGAGAGAGAGAAACAGAAAGGAAGAGAGAGAGAGACAGAGAGAGAGAGAGAGAGAGCATTGTTATGACAGCTGAGAGAATAATAAATAATTCATCATATTTTAATCCAATGAATCTGTTGCATAGTTCGAAGCAAGCAGGACTGACATTTCAGCATGATAATGATTCTCACGAAAGCTAAATGAAAGAAGGGCATGACAAAATCTGGATTTTTTTCGCCAGTTAAAACACACACTGACTGCAGACACCGTTCATGACTGTCAGATCAAGATCTTCTCTTCTAACACAAACACACACACTTTGTTGTCTGAATCCAAAACACATACTCGACTATTCACTCCAAGTGCACGTTGACAATTAACAAAATGGTAATTCAGCTGCTTATGGTGATTTTTTCCCCATTCATGCAGCTTTAAGGTTGACACAGCTGGGTCAACTTTACATGAATTTAGCATGGATCAAAATGAGCTCCAACAAATCAAGTGTACACTTGCACTTGCCAACAAAAATATTTTGAGTCAACTTCTCATCATTAGACACGAATTCAGTAACAGTAGATCTCCCTACTGTCACCTTATAGCCCTTAAAACTACATTAGATTAGGTGATCACATATTCTGCCATCATAAGAGACTGTAAACAGACATGACACTGGAACACATTTTGGGCTTTTTAGATTCAACATTTAAAAATAATTAATTAAAAAGAAATCAGATTCACTTTCAGTTGGAATCAATTAAGGCCGCCACACTTTCCCAAAATCAAGATCAAAGACACAGTTTTCTCATTTTTAATCGCTTACTCGGGACTAAATCAATCAGACACAGTGGTGCAGGTTGTCCATGTGGTCCAGTGGCACTTCTGTGATCCTAGAGATGTAAAAATCACAAAAACACTACATTTCTGTCTCTGTAAAGTGACTGTAAACAGTTTTTTCCCAACATTTTGTCCCTCGCTATGCAAAGCCCTTGTCCTTTAAATAGATCTTGTTCAGTAAAAGTATTGGAAGTAACACAGAAACGATTTTTAATAGCTTAATGACATGATTTTGAAATGGCAATGGTGTGCTATATTCTACACTCTTAAAAAAGGGGGGTTTCATTTTGATTCCATAGAAGAACTATTTCGAGAACGGTTCGCAAAGGCACAGTATGTAATTTTCACCGCTAGAGGGCGCATATTCAAAACAAAGACGCAGTTTGATAACGCCGTGATTAAGTGTGGAATCATGGGACTTGTCGCCTTCATCTCTACAACCGATGCAGTCCGACGGGACTGAGGCAGAAATCATGTTTGTGGATGAGCCAATGTACTAAAGATTTATTAACAAACACCACTGTAGTTTGAAGCACAGTGGAGCTGAAAGCCGTAGAAGTGAAACGAGGCCACTGGAGCGATTGCTAAAGAGAAAGGAGTGCAGGGTTGCCAGGTTTTCAAAACAAAACACACCCAGTCGCTACTCAAAACTAGTAGTCTTTTCCTCTGGTAAAATTTGCATTTCATGGGCTAAATATCACATTATTGGAGTCTCAAACTTGCGGACGTGAAAAAAAAAAACCCTGCAGTAAGTGTTAAAGTAGCCCAAATCCACAGAAAAACTGCAGATTTGGCAACACAATGAGCGTGACACGCAGGTGATTTTTAAAGATTTTAATACAATAAATAAAAATTAAAATCTTACATATTGTGCCTTTTTTTCTTAGACGCTTTCTTTCACAGACTGCATTTTAGCTTTGAAAAACGCGAGACACAAGACAGTGAAATGGAGAGAAATTGACCCCGGCCCTTACTTTAATTTGGACACTGGATTTTTGTAATGCTGTCTAGCACATTTACATTCAAAAACAATGATTTAACGCAGTGAAATGGAAATAACGCATTCTGTGTGAAAACAAAGAACCTTTTGTGGCTGGAAAGGCTCAATTAATGTTAACGGTTCTTCATGGAACCATAGAAACCAATAAAAGAACCTTGTTTTAAGAGTGTATTTCACATGCATTAATGGACAGCTGCGTTTAAGACTACACGTTCATTGGTGAACATACTAAATAACTAAGCTAACTTGTAAGTTTATTAAACAGTGCTCTCTCTCTCAAAGTCCTCAAAAAGAGGAAAAGGATGGGAATAAAGAGAGTAAAGGGAATCAGTGCATTTCAGAAAAGTGAGATGGGGACTCAAGTACGACTGTTGCCTACCTTGAAAACGCAAGTCCTTCAGCTTTACTGCGCTAGCGTCTTTCATCTTTGATGGATCATGCATGGATGAGAGGGAGCTGTCTGGATGGAGTTGGTAACCCACACAATAAGGTGATGGAACATCAAAGCTCGTACCACTCTGCAATTAAGCAGTTTAATCGACAGCCTCGGCTTATGGCTATAAAAGTAACGAAACGAAGCCAGAGCGAAGCGTAACTGGTAAAAAAAAAAAAGAGCAGAGCTTGTTCGAGCACATACGCTGGCAGTCATTCCCCAATTCCCACACCCCAGTAATTAGGAAATGTAGTGGAGTAGTGCTCTCTCATGATGTCTAGACATGAAACGAGATCTCCCCCCCTCCCCGGAAAATTCTTCTCTGAAACAGCATCGAGTCAGTGTGTGTTTCCTTTGCAAAGTCTATTGATGTGTGTGTGTGTGCGCGTGTGTGTTCGTGTGTCACATTCATTCTGGAAACAAGTAAACATTTGGGGACGCCTCATTCCATATGTAATCATGCAGAACATTGAACACATATATTGAACAATTACGATTTTTTCCAATGCAGTTTTTTTTCCCCAAGTACAGCGTGGTTTAAGCTACACAGGACACTAAAAATACCAATCGCACCAGGTTGTACATATTGCTTTGAACCACCAATTTGTTTATAAGTAATGCATGCCACATAGATGATATTATGTTTATACAAAAATAACACCAGTGTATATTACTGTGTTTCATATGAATTACAGAAATCGGATGTTCCATTGACTGCTTTCCCCGCAATCAAATACAATTTTCATTTCACTCCACATCAGATGTAATTGGACTAAATATATGCAAAATAAGTGGTTATAACTTAATGCTATATTCCAGTTTTAAAACAATCTTTTATTTACAGCTGTGGTGTATCATTTCATCCCGTCCCCAACCAAGCAAACAAGAACTGTCAGACAACTTCAGTAGAGTAGCAATGCGTTAAGATTCAAAGTTATTGCACGACACCTTAAAGCGATGCTCAGTTTACAACAATGCAAGAGAGGAAAAACATGTGCAATAACAGAAATTGTTCTAAGAGAGCTATTAAAGGGAACCAGAAAAGAAAAAGACAATGGCTTTGATCGTTTCCCCCTTTTTCTGCATCCATTCTGTAATGAAAAAGTAAAAACCAAAGGGGCATATTTGAAATCCCATGGGACAGAAATATCCAAAAAAAACATGAAATCCAGTTATAAGTTATTCCAAATGAACAAGAACAAGAACAAAGACAAAAGTCAGAACTGAATGTACAAAGCAACACTTTGGCAGAATTTATATAAAGCTCTAACTGGAAACCGCTTGACTGCTTCCACATGAAGTCAAACACATTTGTACTTTCGTGTTACATACAGTATGTACGCTTAATTTATATCCAGAGCTGCATATGACAAAATGTTTTCACAAAGACAAATCAAGGTTAAAATGATGACAACAGAGAATAATCTCTATCATTTTCCATAGCCGACACTTTGCCACTTTAATGGGATATACAGAAGTCTCACAGAAAATAAATTAGGTTTTATCAGTCTAAAAGAAAAGAAGTTGAGTTTGAAAACCTCAGAACTTTTACTTAACACTTCCCGACTGTAGTTTAATAGATTCCAATTAGGTGGCAATTAATCTGAAATATCTACCTGTGGCTGCAGGTTCGGAGTACGCTATTCGGGATAAGGCCTTTGTTGAGAACTCGACCAGACCCCTAGACTTTACAGTAAACACGTAACTTTCTCAGCTCGGACATCGAATCTGACACCGCATGTGGTTACAAACGTGGCATAAATATTTATATTTATATATAATATATATATAAACCGCTATATGTACTCAACTGCTTATTTTGTTAATTTGTCATGTCACCAAACTCTCTGGCCTATACACCTATATTTATATATTTTTCCAAAATATTAAAAAGTACTTAATATAAAAATACAGAACAATTGTAAAAAAGGAACAAAACATTGAGTTTTATATGAAATTCATGCATGCTTCCCCACAATAACATACCGTGTTCCACTTAAGCGAAATGACAAAAACTGCCAGTAGGGGGAAGTGCAGCATCAGCCGACTGCTGTGGAACCTTTCCGTAAACATTAAAGTGGTCCATCTAGGTTTTTTTTTTCTTTAGGCAGTGACTCTGTGTGTTTTTCGAATTTGGTTGGACGTACAAAATAAACTGCAAAAACAATGGGATATAAAAGAACAATCTATAAAATATGGCTCTGAGCAAGTAGAAAAAGGTGTATTTTTGAGGAATCCATCGAACCTAGATTGGTATGAGCGGAAGGTCGGTCTATGGCAGTAGTATGTTTTGGCTAATAAAAAGCACATGTCGTTGAGGCCGCACTCTTATGAAAACAGTCCAATCTAGTTTGTAATCCAGAGCTCACAGGGTCCAACAGAGGCTCTTGTCGCATGCTATAATGTGTTTGAGTATTTTCTTTCCCTTTCCTTTTTTTTTTTTCTTTTTTAAAAAGAGTAAAAGCATGCTTACTACGTGCAGTATCCTTACCCTCGCAGGCTAAGTTCAGGGATGGGATTTCGGAGCTCTACCAGTGCCGTCTGCCTAACTTGGAGCTTATGTGGAGCACAACCTGATGTTAGATAACAAGGAGAACACCTAACTGCAGAGCTGAGGTGAGAAAAAGACTGGACACATACAGAATCACTTCTATCGCATTTTTTTTTTCTGAAAGAGGAAACAAGAAAAAAGAAAATCCTATTCATTAGTTGTTATTCCATAAAGATTAGTATTACAATCCCCAATCCCATACAATCAGACACAGATGAACCTAAAGACGGATACATGCACGCTATGATGAGGTGCTGTACCTTCGATATAGTACTTGGTCAATTAGCCGGGCATTCGCTTTGAGGCAGATGAGCGTTAACAAGAGACTAGAGATGCCCACTGGGTGTGATTTCAATGAGATGATGTGTAAGATGATCCTCTCTGCCCCTTTAAGAGCCCACCAGGTTCATTATAGTCTTTTATTCTGCTAACGTTCACTATAGCAGCCTTACATCTGTACATATAAAGTGAAACCCAAATTGAGCCTAACAGCATTGTATGTGACACATCTGAAATCATGACAAGAACGTAGTGTGTCTGAACTACTTAAAACGTCCATTAGAACATAAAATCATTTTGAAATCTAAAAGAACATGGGTAGCTTCACTGCCATGTTTTTCAAACCACCTTAAAATCGAGAAAGAGAGAAAAAAAAGAGAGAAATCTATCTAACAGCAACTGAGTGCGTGAATATAATCGGGTGTATCAGCAAAAAAACAAACAAAAACTATGTAACTGAGAGTCCTGGGACAAATAACAAAAATGATTACAGCATTACACAAGACCAGAGACGTGACAATATAAAAATGAGAAAAATCACAACTGTAGAAGAGATACAAATGCCAGTGACAGGCTGAGAGAGGGCGTTTGCCGCAGCGTTGCCCTCTAGTGTGTAAGTTAGGCCATGCGTCACATGGGCTGCAGCACAGCCGCATGTACTTACAGAGCGCTGCTGCCGCCGACACAGTGCAAGTCGAGAGGGGCAGAGGGGTGGGGAGGATGGAGGAGAAAAAAAAGGGAACGTAGTCGCCCCGTCGGCCACTGTAGGTGACGCTGTCTCATCCTAGATGTGCATCAGCAGGGCTCCACCAGAGGAGTGGTGCACAGGTTTTAAAAACTGAACAAACAAAACAAAAAAAAAAACAAACAGATGATTTCGGGACACTGGAGAATGATGGGAGGGTCACACGGCGAAGTCGTGGCTGTGAAGAGAGCGGTCCGGGGGTTCGCCGCCACCTCCGTTTCTGGAAGAGGAGGGGAGCTGCTCGATCTCTACACAGCCCTCGTCTATCGTGGGGACGCGGGGTTCCTCCTCGGAGAGGGGTACAAACTCAGGGTGGGACATGAAGTTATGGATGGAGCTTCTGGATTCTGGCTTCTCTAGGCCCTCGTATAGGGAGCTACGGAATGCGTTCACCACCTTAATCTGCAGTGATGAGTTGGGAGAGAGAAAGACAAGAACGAATTAGTGGGATCGTATTGGCGTGGTGTCCGCTACGGGGCGGGATGCACTGGATCTGGAGGGGGAACAAAAATATGGTCAGAAGTGGGAGATGATTTCATTTCCACAACAGCACTCAAGCTCCTTACGAAATATCAAACAAATAAAAACCAACACAAAAACAACAGCGCACACACCGTTGAGAACAGGGATAAAATGGAAAACAAACCACCACTGTGATGCAATTTCCTATTTGGGGCAAGTGAATGAGGAAATCAGGCATAGCATATAAAACTGTAAGTGGGACACATCCATATCAATCACAAGCTTCAAAACGTTACAAACAAAATGACCACAATCACAGAACCACTGCAAGATGAGACGGACATGCAACCAAGTTTGTTCAATAAGCTATTTAGGAGCCAAAAATGGCAGATGTTCAGCATCTCTTTTGGGTTTATGAATGCCTGTCAGTAGGGGTGGGCGACACAGCAGTTGGAATGCTAAACTGGTTGAAACTGTCAACTGCAGAAATAGGGTTTTCTGTAAAATGCTGCCGGCATGGTTTAAAAAAAAAAAAAAAAAAAAAAAAAAAAAGTAGTGCCAAATCACTTTACATTCAGGGAAGAAAGGAAAGGAAGTTACTGTCACTAACTCAAGCTTTCCTACAAACAAAAAGGCAAGAAATAGTTTGTGTGAATTACTAGTGCAAATATTAAATGACTGCTTTAAGTCAAACACACCTAATAACTAGAGCGCATTAGCATCAGTGGTTCGTGGCTCAATCGCGAGTTACTGTCATTAGCGCTAGTGACTACAGCCTATGCCTTCATCACGTAAATGCATATTACCTGGTTGCGATGAGTTACAAAACTGCTGTCTTCCACATTTACATTAAGCTGCTATAGGAGCATCCATTCAGCTTGTAGCGTATTTGAAAGTTTGAGAGAGACGACAGCGTAGTTTTTGAGAGCGGACAATACTGCTTATTTTTTCAAGATTTTCATACCTTATTTTATTAACTTGCCAAGGTTTTTCATAATTGAAATTTGGCTGGGTGGTTAATAACAGTTTTCTGTGGTTTGACAAACTTAGAACACACATTCAGTTTTACTTTACACAGATTTTAATGTTTTTCATTTATCTATTTCTTGTTGCATTGAAATGGACCTCAAAAGTGGCTCAACTCATCAAAAAGGGCAACTGCCAGAAAAAAAGATCCCATTTATTTTCTCCACAGGGGGATTCATTTTGAACAATTACTTCTAAACTATTAAAGAGAGCGCTACTGTGAGCTACAAGGTACCAATTGGCCCACATTAACTTTTTGCCTTTTACAAAGAAAAATTGGATTCAAAAATACAACAAATCTTAGAAATTACAGTTGAAATATTGTTAGAAATGTAATTGTTATTGATATACCTCTGAACATTTTGAATAAAATAGCAAAAATATATATTTACAATGTAGATGATAGCAAAATCTTAATAGGTCTATATAACCCTTCTAACTGCATTATTATTAGTTTCAGTAGTGACAAATCTGAGTAGAAGACAAATACTTCATCACCTTCTGAAAAAATTTGAGAATTAACTGCACAATTACTAGAAATGTGTACCTTAAATATTATACCATTTGCATAAATACAAAGACGTTTCCAACTCTGACTTTAGACCAATTCAATTAGAATAGTCCATATACATATCTTCAAAGTCAGTTGTTTTAGATTTATCCACTGTTTGATTGTGTCGTTCACAATGCTTCATGGGATTTCAAATACTTGTTCTTTGCCAGCTCTGGCAGAGAGTTGAATTAAATAGTAAATTTCAGTCTGTTCCTCACAAACCTCCCGCATGGTCTTATAGGATCTTAGGAAGTCTCATGGACTACTTTCATGGTGCTTGCTTAATTTTATTTTTTGCTTTTAGCGCCCACCCCTGCCAATAGGAGGTCTGCTTTTGTAAAAGAGAGAGGTAAAGACCAGTGACGGGGTGAAATCAAGAGGGCATGAACAATAGAAGCACTGTCAAGAAGAGGGGATAGAACAGAGAAGATGCTGTCAGAGTGAAAAGCATGCATGCAGATGTATAAAAAAAGCACAAATTCAGATTCTTGATTTTAATGCTTCTTTGAAGCATTAACTAATGAGCATGAGGGATATATTCAGTCCGACAGAGAAGACAGAGTACTTTAGAGAGGTACACTGCTTTACATGCAGGAATGCCAAAAGGACAGTTTGTCTGGTAATTTTGTGGTAATGAATTCTGACAGGCCATTGTGCATGGAGAAGAGGGATGCTTGCCCACTGTTATTTTGTGGGAATCATCTGACCCTTTTAATGTTTACTTAGAAAAAACCCAAATGGTAAAGAGGAAGTTTGTTTGTTAGGAGATTTAAATGGGCCTCAAAAGTGGCTCAACTCATCTAAAAGTGGATATTTTAATAGAGGGCAACTACCGCAAAAAGATCCCATTTATTTTCTCCAAAGGGGAATTGATTTTGAACAATCACTTCTAAACTATTACAGACAGAGCTACTGTAAGCTACGAGGTTTTGCTGAACCAACCAGCCCACATCATTTCCCTTTTTTTTTTTTTTTAAATAACCATGTTTAACATGAACGCCTGGTGAAACCTACATTACCCATGATTCTGCAAAAAAAAACAACAGTTTGTCAGGTAATTCTGTGGTACTGAATCTTGACGGGCCACAAGGGGGGTTTCCCCAAAATATGAACTCTTGGGATAAGAACTAGACAGAGCATTAAAATGCATAGCATGTGCATCCAGTCCTTCAAAACATATGCTCTGGGTCTCTCAGTCTCTCTCTGCACTGTGGTACAACGTCAGAAACTAATCTCGCTCGCTTGCAATTTTTATGCCTTCAACCTTGAGAACGACCATAAAGACAAATGTGAATCGGTGTAACTTGTTTTGCGAGGGTCTGGGGGATTTTCCCCACGAAGCCCATAGTAACAAACCCATCTAAAAGAACCCTCTGCCCTGCCAGCTCAGCCAATCAGCAGTGGCTTAGTCTGTTCAATCCCTGTTTATTTCTCAGGTTTACATTCTTCTACCATGCAGCTATGTGCTTTTTCTTCCGAGAGAAAGCCAGAGAAAACCTTAGCACATAAAACAAGGCTGGATGTCAGTTCATGTCACTATGTTGTGATCTCACTGCATCGTGGAAGACAACAGCCTTTATTTTAATCAGTCTTACTATTTCTGCCTTAGTTTAAAATAGCAGAGCCAACACACAACACAGAAAGGAGAGGAAGGGATCAAAGACTGAATGGGTAAGATGAATGTCTACTAAGTTACAAAATTCCATTAGCCTGTGAAAAAAGCAGGAACAGCAGACTGCAGTCATTTGTGAAGCATCGACTCTCTCCTCATAAATCCTTGCGAAGCTCGTCTTGAATTGCTAATTTGCATAACTACGAAGATAGACCTAAAATGATATTCTTGTGGTACAAAATTATAAGTACTCACATGTATGGTGGCAATAATTATAAATGTGATGCGAGCTAGGAAAACCCAACACATGGTGAAATTTGATCTTTTTTAGGTTTTGATATTATATAAAGGCTAAATTAAAGCCCTTTCCTTTACATAGGAATGGCGGGGAATGTGCACTGATACACCTTTATTAAATGTTACGTGGTTTATTTTGATATGTAAACTGTTTTTGTAGTGTTAAGAGAAAGCACCTCCGCAGCGCGTTCTGAACATAAGAAGACAGTCTTTTCTGCTTGCAGCAATAAATTGCTATTTTTCTGCACTAAACAAGTGAATTTTGCCAAAATATTTTCAGAAATTATATACAAAATGTTATGGAAGAATTTAATGAAAACCTAATTGTCAAAAAAATTGTCATTCAACCTATTTTTCAAACTTCCTGAAAATGTCCCAGCGCAACATCCGACAGGTTTTCCCAGATTGCATCCCAAATGAGCATGTATGTTTAAGCAATACTACTACTACTATTAAAAAGTACTCATTATTTTATAATTCTCATATACTCTTGAATTTAGCCTGCCACCTAACAATGCCCTAGCAATTGCATACTGGCACTAAAAACCACTCTGAACGCTTAACTTTTCTGTAAAAAATACAAAAACCCAGTTAACATTTTAATGCACTGCTTGGCAGGATCTAGCTGGACTGCATCTGTCCATTTTCACATGGTTATTTTAAAAATGATTGAACCTAATTGAACCTTTAATTTTCTACCAGCTGTCTGTCTATTTGGATCGTTCCCATCTATGGTGAAATGAACCCTCTGACCCTATATCTGCCCTGAGTGTGAGCACACACTTTCAGATGTGTAATGCAAAAAGCCCTACTGATGCAACCTAAATAAGGAAAGCAGGAAAAAAACAGCCCATGACTCATAGCTCCTTCTAGAATATCAATGAAGAGAGATGGAGACAGCGTATAATGTGTCAGAGCAGAAGACACAAGGTGTGATGAGGGGGCTGAAAGCATGAGAGTGGGGCTGCAAAGGAAAGAGAGAGAAAGACAAAGAGAAGAGTGTGAGTGTGTGTGAAAGCAGTTGTGAAAAGAGAGAGGGGCCTAGTGTTAAAACAAGAGGGAGTGAGCCAGGAGAAGAAAGGAAGAGGACAAATTTCACAGGAAAGTAACCATCACGTGACCCCTACTCACTACGGGGTGCACAGCACTTTAAGCAAGCACTTTGAAGCGTGTAAGTTTTAAATGTTTATATTTTCCTTGCAAAATCACTTTGCTTCAGAAGGCCATTATTAACCTCCAGAGCCATGTAGAATTTTTTTCTCATGATGGATTTATGCACTTTTATGATGAGTTCATCCATCTAACTATCTTAAACCCCATTCACTGCAATTATAAAGCTTGGAAGAGCAAGAACATTTTTTTAATATAACTCCAACTGTATTCTAATGAAATATACAAGTAGGATAGCTTTACAGTGAGCAAATCATGCTGTAATTTTCATTTTTGGGTAAACTATCCCTTTAACACTGCCTGGCAAGATCTCAAATAGGTCTAAAAACCTATTTACTATCACATGCACAGTTAGCTATCCTCCCTTTTAAAGGTTTCTTAGTGAAGCAATTCAATTGCTCACTTTCATTCTAACGATCCTAAATGCTGCATCCCCATCGAGGGCATAAAAAAAAAACCTTTCTTTGGAATTCGTCCAGAGACAGGCAGTCAGTCAGAGAGAGAAGGGAAGAGTTGTGACGTGATTGAAGTACAGAGCATGAGACTGGAAAAAACAGGAAGGACCGTGAGTGGCCTGCATCTGTCTCTCTGTCCGACGGTGCATCAGACAGTGAACGTGCCGTGCACATCAACAACATGAAAGGCTGTGCAGAGATGCATCAAAATTGTGGAAAACACCAAGGTCATGAAAAAAAGTAATGACTGACCCGAGTAGCACACTGTGTCCTGTGGCATTTAACCCTACTCTGTTTTAGCATAGGAATGGACTCGATTCAGTTGATTTTTGTCTCGATCAGACAATCAATCACAAAACCAATCACAGTATATTTGATGTATAAAAGTATAGCTGGACTGCATTTTTCTTTAAAATAAAATATAGAAAAGTGTGCACATCCAAGTGCAGCAAAAATCTAGGTATTTGATTTTTTCGCTCCAAAAAATAGTGACAACTATGATAAAGAGCATCATACAGCAGAATTCATGACTCACAAGAAGAATGATTTCTGTGCAAAATGTTTGTAAAACCATTCTTGCATAAATTGTTGCAATTAATTGTTACAGATTACTTAACAGAAAGACAGACTTTAATTCTGATTGTATTTCATGAACGTGGCTGAATGTTGATATTTACTTATTGTATTTACTTGGTCTTGGCCAATCAGATATCATTGTCTGTGGAATTACACAGCAACACACATTCAAAACTAGAATCCAACTAGCATCCATCATAATGTCTTGACGCATGCGATTACTGATTGAACTCTTACAGTTTAGGTCAAGTTTACATACACCTTGCGGAATCTGCAAAATGTTCATTATTTTACCAAAATCAAAAGGATCATACAAAATGCATGTTATTTTTTACTTATTACTGACCAAAATATGACATTTCACATAAAGACATTTACAAATAGTCCACAAGAGAAAAGAACAGTTGAATTTATAAAAATGACCTCATGATTATGTTCATGAGTACAGACAAATCTGTCAGGTCCCACAAATTGTTTAATTTGTCAGCATTATTGTGTATCTGAACCCTTTCCAACAATTACTGTATGATTTTGAGATTCATCTTTTTACACTAAGGACCTCATAAGCAACTATTACAAAATGTTGCTCATTTTGTATGACCCTTTCTATTTTGGTAAAATTAACATTTTGCAGATTCTTCCAGGTGTATGTAAACTTTTGACCTCAACTGTGCATGGAAGATGGAAGTCAGGACACAGTGCTAACGTAAAATAGGTATAATCAAAACAAATGGACACTTTTACATTCATTTGCATAAAATTATTTTTCTAAATAAAGGAAACTAATTTAAATTATATGTTTGGCCATCCTGAAAAAACTTGCATGCAGACATCAACAAGACTGTCCGCATTTAAATTACACACGACACACTGGTTCAGGCGTTGGAAGAAATGCAAAATGATGGAGAAAGAAAAAAATAATATGTAGAAGCAGCTTTAGTTGGGAGATTGTGAGAACAGACTGGGGAAAAAAAAGGAATGAAGATAGAAAGAGAAGTTGTAAAAGGGTGGTTAGAGGTTTATTGCAGGGTAACAGGCAGCTCATGAAAGCCTTCAGCATGTTAGCATTCAGCATTGCCATCATGCAATAGCACTGCTAGTTTGCCGGTGTGTTATGTGGCACTCACTGCCTGTAGTAGAAGAGGAAGCAGGGGCTGGCGGCCCAGCAGCCGCTGCAGAGTTGGCGGACAGGGAGGAAGAGGAAATCCCTACATGGGTGGGGCTAGAAACAGTTTTTGCGTCGTTGTGCTGGCTGACGACGGAGGGCTGGCGACGCAGAGCCCCAGGCACCGCCGTTTGGCCCGTCTGGAATGTATAAACCACGTCCATCTGCAAAGAACAGGGAGAGGACGAGGGGGAAAAAAAAACAGAGGAAAAAAAGGAAACAGAGAAAGACAAAGACCAAGGGCGAAAAGGAGTGGTTAGAGCAGATAAATTTGAAAGAGAAAAATAGAACATCCCCCTCACCCCACAAATAAAAAGTTTGGTTAGTACTGGCAGGAGAAGGGCTGGCACAGGAAGATAAAAAGGAAAGTTTTATGTAGGGAACTATTTTTTTCCAGGAGAAAGGAAATGCTGTGAAGATGTCAGTGAAAAAAGGGAGCACAAAGGGAAAAACTAGCTCTATGAAGTACTGATGAGTCTGAATCGTACGTGTGCCAATTATTTCTTTCTTTGTGTACCGCTAACCATGCATGACAGATATAAAATAGAAATCCATGAGGATTTTAAAAGTGGGGTGGTGGGACTTTGGGCGAGGGGGAGAGATAAGAAGCTAATTAGTAGAGTAGTGTTTTTGCGGTCAGTTCGCCAGCTTCTAATCAGGAATAAGAGTGAGGAGGTGGGAGAAAGGAAGGAGGAGGAGGAGGATGAGAAGACTGTCTGGCCTCTTTTTCATTTGAGCTTGGAGGGAAGTCTGGTAGAATTAGCAGGGATGGTGATCTTAAGCCACAGGGGGTCCGGACGTATCCAGGACACATACAATTAAATCTCCCCCCCCCCCCCCCCAATTAACACATTACTACCTAATTGCCTTACTTGGAAGACAAAAGTAGATTATACACTGAAAACGAAAGTACACTATTTAAGACTGTTGAAGGCTAATATGGGAATACTAGAGAATAATATTACACTAGAATTAGTCTTACCTAGTGAAATATATGTACTTTTGAAATATTCATCCAAAATTTGGCAAATTACGAGTTTTCATTTTTATGACTAGATTCTCCATGTTTTCCTCATCGTGAAAATCATAGGGCCCAAATTGTATTATTAACTTAATGCTTTTGTTTAATTACTGATATGCTTTGTGTGATTCCAGAATATTACTTAATGTATTACTAAAACATTCATTGAAACTATTTTGTGTTATCTTCAAAACAACTTTAGCAAGAACAAGAGAATGGAAGTCAATTAGATAAAGTAATGATAATTTTCATTGATGCTTTGTAAGCTGTTAATCTTTAACAAATCAATATATTGATCTTTTACTCTGATATATTGATTCCCAACACCCAAATGATGTGATGAGAGCTGTAACAAAGAATACTGAAAGAACAAGAACAAAAGTGAAAAGGGTTTAAGATGATCCCATATGGCAACATGAATTCCCCACGACCTGGTGCAATGCTGAAAGGCAAATTACACATTTCTTAGTGATACAAAATGAAAACAAAGCTAAAACGAATATGTTGTTTTCAGAAGTGAAAGCAAGTAAATCTACAGGGATGAATCAGTGCCTGTGGAATACGTTGACAATCTTGGTGGGTGGTTTACCATAGTGTTTGCTATAGAACATTCTTAATAGGCACAGAACGCCCTCTCAGAATGATCGCCCACCAACACACAGACACTCCTGGAGGATCCAGATAAATACATCTGTGAACCCTCTCACTGAATCCACTCATTGTTTGTAAGCAGCAACACTGTGTCATGTATGAAGGCAATGGTAAGTGAAAGGCGGTCCCTCCCACACGGCCTCCATCAACAGAGCTTAAAAAAAAAAAAAAGTCTGTTCCCAATCATTTACTTGCACATCATCTGATGAAAGCGACTGAATGTTGCTGTACAGGTCCCCAGTTATCTCCAGGCAGCTTGTGCATACAGTCAGAGAGACATGGGTTGCCCCACTGGCATTTCAAGAGTGGCATCTCCAGGGCACATGCTGCTTTTCAACCTTGGGCACAGAAGCAGCTCACAAGTCTCTGCTAAGTCTTGGGGGAGATGTTTTTCCAGAAATTAACCCATGGAGATGCTTAAAGGCCACTAGGGTGATGTCTATACAAAAACAGCCACTGGCTGTTTAAAATGTTCACAAATAATTGCAGTTTTCAGCAACATATGTGCTGTTTGGGGGTGAAAAATGCTTTTGTCGTTTCAAATAAATTAAAAACAAATAAATGAAATACTATAAATTATTTTAGCACCATAATTTATGCAGATAAGAAAATTTGGATGATAATACAGGGCAAAATAGATTAAATGCATTACTCCCACTGATTCATTTTTTTTTTATTTAGCTAAACAAATAGTATATTTTTTATACTATTTTTCTTTTATAAAAAATATACTACTTTTTTTTCTTTTTTTTTAACAAACTCAAGAACCATTTGAGGCAAAAAAAACATACATACACTGCTGTTCAAAAGTGTAAGATCAGTAAATTTTTTATTTTTTTTTTTAAAGAAATCTCTTATGCTCATCAAAGATCCATTTATTTGATCAAAAAAAAAAAAGAAATATTATGAAATATTACTGTAATTTACAAATTACAGTTTTCTATTTTAATATACTTTACAATAAAAAAAATTCTGTGATGCAAAGCTGAATGTTCATCAGCCATTACTCCAGTCTTCAGTGTAACACAATCCTTCAGAAATAATTCTAATATGCGATTTATCGCAACGATTTATCATCGTTGAAAAAAATAAAATCAAATTTTTTGAACCTGTGCTAATTTTTTCAGCATTCTTTAATGAATAAAAAGTTACAAAGAACAGCAATTATTCAAAATAGAAATCTTTTCTAACAATGTAAGCGTTTACTATCACTTTTTATCAATTAGTCACATCCTTGATGAATAAAAGTATTAATTTCTTGCAAACAAAGAAGGAAAAATATTTACTGACCCGAAACTTTGAACATTAGTGTATATTGTTACAAAAGATATTACTATTTTAAATAAATGCTGCTCTTTAACGTTTTATTCCTCAAAGAATCCTGAGAAAAAGTATCAAATTACTATTAAAATAAACAGAACAACTGTTTCCAACCTTGATAATAAATCAGCATATTAGAATGATTTCTGAAGAATCATGTGACACCATGTGAGTAATGATGCTGAAAATGTAGCTTTTCATCACAGGAATAAATTTAAAGTAAATTAAAATTTGAAAACCACCATTTTAAAAATAGCAATAATATTTCTAAATACTACCATATTTTCTGTATTTTTAATCAAATAAACAGTCTTGATGAGCAGAAAAGATATCTAAATTATACTAATCCTAAACTTTTGAACAGCAGTGTACATCAAAAATACCAATAATCCAAAGAGCAAGGACATTTTCTCCAAACAACATCTTGTGTTGTGTATAGGTCACTGCTGTTGAATTCAAGCCATTTGTACTCTCTCCTAGAACATCTGTTGGAAGAAACAGGAAGGAGAAAAACAGCAAAGAGCAGCTTACCTGAGTCTGGATGCGGTTGAGTCCTCTGAACCATAGGATCTGTCCCCTGCGCAGCTCCATCTCAGCATGGTCAATTTCATCCGCACCTTCGGTTAGCACCTCCTCGGGGATGTCCTCTTTGGTGATGCCATGACCAGCCTCCTTCAAGAACTTGAGGCGGTGTGTGGGGACAGCCGTGATGAACTAGAGGACGAGAAGAGGGGGGAAAAAAATAGGGTCAAGTGATGGCAACTACAGCGCATCAAATAGTCATTAGCACAGCGGTTCAGATTATGGACGGCTTTCCGAGAACAGGATGATGAGAATGCGGTGCATAAATGCAAAGGTTTTATGAATCATTATGGTTTCTGACCACAAGTTAATTGCATTTTAAAAAGCAAAAACAGACTTTTAGTGACTGAACATTATAAGTATGAACTAGAACATTAAGGTTGTTTGATTAACTAACAAAAACAATTTTGTGATTAAACCATTTACCAATACATTAATACTAGTATACTACTACTTGTGGTCAGTAAACTATAGAAGCCCGTTTCCACAAAAAAAAAAAAATAAAAAAGTCAGAATTACAAGTCTGCATCAAATTAAAAAAAAAGCTATTATCTTTTTTCATTTTTATTCAATGGCAGAAACAAGCTTCCATAGTAAACTGGTCAAGTGACAACAAGATTAAGATGTTCATTTCAAACAAATATATTAAAATACAAAACAGTCATTTTAAATTGTTTTAAAATTTGTTTTGTTTTAGTTGTTTTTTTGATCAAATAAAGGTCTAGGTCAAGGTACCTTTATTAGTACCCGAAGGTCAATTTGTTGTGCAGACAAGAAGCTCAGCAGTCCTTAACCAACAACAATCTATAAAAAATAAACCCTCACAATTCTTACTTTTTTTTCTCTCAGAATGATTTTTTTAAATGCAGCCTTGGTGAGCATGCCATTCACCATACAGAAAGTACTAACTGTGAACAAATGACCGTTCTCAGCCGCAGCTTCAGCATCTATTTATAGTGTAGGAGGCGGGACGCTATGGATTCTAGAGAGCATTTGATTGGACAGAAGGTTTGATGAGAAGCTGAAGTGCAGCGTGATGTCACCAAAATCATTCATATTGGCGGAAGTGATGAGATCTTGTAAACGTGAATTTTATTGTTGTTTTGGAGCATACTAGCTTATAGATAACCTTAAAGCTAACATATTCATACCAAAAGCCAAAAAATTTATTTTGATATCAATTGTTTAATTGTTATATGTATCATTCATCGCTGCAAGTTTAATTTTGTGACTGAGAACCTTATCGTTTTTGTGCCAGATGAATGCTGATCTGATTGAAAATAAATTATGCAGTTACACAAAAGACCATTTCATTTGATAAATTTAAGTCGCCCATGGCTTAAATATAGTTACCATTTATTAGTACGTTTTCTGGTAGCTAAACACTTAGTTTTAAAGAGCTGTAATTTAACTTCTTTAAATTGCAGATTCAAAAGGGCTTCCCAACAGATGTGCGCACATAGACAGAAACACATGCCAGTCCCTACCTCCTATGGTAGCTCAAAAATAGCTAAATAGTTCTGTGCAATCCCCTGTGTAGGTGCCTCAGTTGATGCCGTTTGATTCGAGACGTCACAGAGACAACTTAATACATAGTGGATAGAATGCACGCTGCTTCTCCTCCACGTTCAAGTTCTCAGCATCTGGTTTGTGAGGCTGCACGTGTGTATACGCACAAACAAATGCTTGCACACACAAACACCAGCTGAGAAACCCAGTAGGAAATGGCTTATGTGTGATGCAACTGCCAGAAGGAGCAGACGGCTTGCAGCTCTAAAGGCTTTAAAATCCGTACTTGATAACTTCCCCGGCCTTTTGATGACCTAACATGATGTGTCAGTCCTGCATGCTGAGTTTTAAATGTACCGTAAAGCATGGATGTATGGAGGCAGAGGACGCTGCCGGGTTGATGATAAAGCTCACAGCTCTCCGTCCTCTTTCAGAGCTGAACTTGGAGATGGCAGCAAGCGCTCTCTGGAATTGTGCAGCAAGTTGCCGTCTGCCAGCCTCCCTCATTCCCTCCCACAGGTTTGAAATCGCACACAGCTTCACCTCCCCCTCCCCTGCCCTCCCAGTGGGATTGAAGAGAGAACTAAAGATGTTCCACATCACCCACGCATGTGCATTCTGCTGTGATGTTTTCATTATTTCACCACTGAGAAGCTTGTGGATCTCTCGCTCTCTCCCTCTTTCAGTGTCATCTGTAAATGCGCTCATGTAACTAACTAGTTGTTTTGCTCTGCTTAGATACCGATTAGTGATGAACAATGACATTCTGTATGGATTTGCCTTACCTGGCCCCAGAGCAGCTCACCAACTCCGATGAAGATACACCAGAGCCACTGATCGATGGTGAGGGCTGTGCAAGAGAATGGCTTCCCTCCAAACTGCACTATGATGATCTGTAACAAGGTGGATTCCATTAGTCCAGCTATACTGCAGTAAAGCAATAAGCCACGAGAGACTGAGTTACAGCAATTTTCAACATGGTTAAGGGGTGTTGTTTAAATGACTTTATAAACGGCTGCAGCCATGGTGAAAACAGCTGCAAAATATGGCCTCAGGTGGATTATTACTTTTATAATACAGTGTCAACAGCAACCTGATAAATGATCAACTAAACATTTTTTAAACATTTGAAGGGGTCACGAGCCATCTTTTTTATTATCATTTTGTAACGTTCTCTGAGGTCTACTTATAATGGTATCACGATTTTTGCATCAAAAATATCATAATTGATAAGTAATAGGATATTTTCTGTTCTGTTTTTAACCCCCTCTGTTTGACAGAATACTCTGTTTGCATGTTTGACAGCCTACATCCTTCATAGATAGATCGATTGCTGCTGTGATTTGGGTTAAAAATGCACAAATACTCAAAAATGCACAAATACTATGATCTACAATAACAGAAAAAGCAATAATGACCAGGTAATAAAAATGTGTGGTGCGACATTACTGCCAGATCCAATATATTCAAAACATCTTTGTCTTTTAGGGAGTGTTCACACTTGTCATGTTTGGTTCAATTAAAACAAACTCTGGTGCGATTGCTCTGTTAGTGCGGTTCGAGTAGGTGTGAACGCTGCCATCTGAACTCTGGTGTGCACCAAACAAGCAGACTGAGACCACTAAAAAGATTGGCCTTGGTCCGCTTCCAAACAAACTCCAATGCGGTTTGAATGAAATATGAATGTCACACGGACCAAATACTTCTAAGCAAACCAAAAACAGGAAGTAATGACAGGATGCGACACTATGCGACATGATTTCACGCTGTGTAACCAAAAGAAAATGAATAGAGGGCAAACGTGGAGCAACAGGGAGGTGAAGTGCCTTTTATGAGCTCTTTGTGAGTTCGCAGGTGGTGAAATCATATACACGCAACAATGAGCACGCTTAGTCTAGCATTACGTGTATTCAACTTAAATTGACGCTGAGCAGACTGATCAGTGAACGCACCATTTCCTTTTTGTTTGGAGTGTTCAGTGAATTCCGTCACGAAATATACGTCATCAGGTTACGAATGCATCACTATACCTTTAGGATGAGTACCTTTGGGTTCGCTGTCAAAAATGCCAGTGTGCAAAGCAGACCAGGACCAAATGAACCAAACAAACCAAACTACAAGAGTAAACACACCCTGCGTTGCTTTGTGCTTTGTTTGTAAATTAATTTGTGGTAAAATGAAGCGAACAAAGGACCAGGTTCACACTAGAGATGCTCCGATTGATCGGCTGCCGATCACTATCGGCCGATAATCGCTTTGGGATGTTTGATCGGCGGTCCCTAAAAAGGCCGATCAAATAAACCGATTTAACGCTGATGACGCGCCTGCTGTTAGAGGTTTGGCACGACATTCAGCGGGACCGTCTCAGTCTCTGTGCGGCGCGGGTAAAACAATTATAATGCTGACGGTGAGGTTCATATTTCATATAATGCCAAAGTGGTTATATTTCGTTTCGTTTTCTTATTAAGTTAATTTAGAAAAACTTTTGGAGCATTTTTTTTTGTTCGTTAAATATCAGTTTTTTGTTTTTTTTTAGGAACAGCGGCCAGCGGAAGACTTTTGCCTTTTAAATCATTACGACTTGCATAAAATAAAATCTATAGATCTAAAACAGTTAAAGTAGCTATAGAACAATTTTAGTTTAAACATTAAACCTAGATAAATGTGCGCTATTATGTGAAAATTGTTTTTGAAGAGGAGAAGCTGAAATCGCTTTGCAGGACATGAGGAGTCAGCGCGATCACATTTTTCAGCGAATAGGCTACATGCCTCACAAACATGACAAACAAATAAATAAATAAATAAATAAATAAATAGAAAGCTTTAAATTATTACTTAACGAAATAAAACAAATCAGAAAAAAAACGCTTTCATTATGTAATCCGGAAAGATGCTTTCTTTCAAAAGTTGCGTCCAAAGAAGAGATTGCGAGTCAGGGTCTTTGCGACATTATCTCAGAATACACTAGTTTATTAATGGATCATTCAAATATCTCCTTACTGTTTCCACCGACACATTCAATGCTAATTATTTTTGCCGGTGCTTTGTGACAAGAAGATGGAAGGGGACATATGCCCCGACGCTCCAGCGGAGTGAAGAAAAGGTGGAGATAGGAGCTCTTCTCAGACAGTTGAAGTGTTCAAATGAGTTAAGAGATTTGCTCTCAAGCTATTTTCAACACTTTAGATTGGTTAATAATTTGTAAAAATTACAGATCCACGTGGGCACTGACCAATAGCATCGATTTGTGAAAAAATATGAAATTTATAAAATTTGGACATACGAGGTTTCCGCCCGACAGCGACGATATATATTTTATATATATATATATATATATATATATATATATATATATATACATACACACATACACACACACATACACACACACACACATACACATATACACATACACACACACACACACATACACATATACACACTTGTTTATGAATGTATTTTACAACAATACAAAGAGCAATGTGTATTATTTTACCAGATTTAGTCCTACACTTATTCACCTTTAATTGATCCCCACTAAATACAGATTTATTTAAAAAAAATAATACAAATATAAATGTTTTTCCTATTGAATTATCTACCAACCTAGTTCATAGATTATAATTATATATTCATTCATTTTTTTATTTTGTTTGTTTTTTAGAATAAAATTGTCTATATTGAGTAGATTGTGTGTAACACAAAAGAGTCATGATCAGGTCAACACACATTGAGGTATAGAAATTTAACACTGATTTAATAAAAAATTGTGCTGGTATCGGATTGATATCGATATCGGCAGATACTCAGAATATTTTTGTATCGGGATTGGTTCTGAAGAAGTGGTATTGATCCAACCCTATTCATAATCCCTTTAAAGGCCATTAGATATGATTACTATTATCTAACATACAATTAACAGCATTGCTTTAAACACATTAGTGGCCAGTTGCATAAACTGCTCATACTAGTCTTACAAGTTAGTAGTCTAATTGACCATGTCCAATTGACCAGTCATATTTTTTTGTTTTTGTCTTTTTAAAGTCAGTTACATAAAAACAGATTGGTCTAATTTGAATCCTAAAAAGTAGTTCAACCGGTCGCAGATGTGTATAACACTATAATGCATCAAATGACGGTATCCTAAGGTTGATAATCAGCAGATTAAGCCAGTTATATGACCATTCGTTTTTTTCCTCTCTCTCAAAAGTTTTATCCGTGTTTTGTACCCTCTTTGTGGAAAGACTCTAACTGTAGCTAAGCAGCAACTTCCCACAGTTATACACAATTCAGATGACACATAGTGAAAGGATTACTCATACAAGCTTTTCCTTTTTACACCTTTTGAACAAGGAAAAATGATCCCATTTCATTAAGAATCATATACTATACCAATCAAAAGTTTTTTAAAGTCTCTTCTGCTCACCAAGTCTGCATTTATTTGATCCAAAGTAAGGCAAAAACAGCATCTTTTTTTTATATTTTTACTATTTAAAATAACTGTTTTCTATTTGAATATATATTAAAATGTAATGTATTCCTGTGTTTTCAAAGCTGATTTTTTAGCATCATTACTCCAGTCACATGATCCTTCAGAAATAATTCTAATATTGTGATTTGCTGCTCAAAAACAATATTATAATTAATATTATCATCATGTTGAAAACAGCTGAGCAGATATTTTTCAGGTTTCTTTGATGAATAGTGTTCAGAATAACAGCATTTATCTGAAATATAAATATTTTACATTGTAAATGTCCTTATCAATTTTGATCCATTTAAAAGCATCCTTGCTAAATAAAACGTTTCTCCAATTTCTCAATTTCTTTTTTTTTTGATCACTATAAAATGATAAATGACATTTTAAAATATATTCAAATAGAAATAGTACAATTTTTTCATAATATAACTGCTTTTGATAAATTCTGAATCAAATAAATGAAGGCTTGCTGAGCAGAGAGAATTCTTATAAAAAAAAACATTAAAAATCTTACTGTTCAAAACCTTTTGACTTGTAGTGAACTCAAAGACATTATGAGAAATGACACTTTTGATTTTATGTAATATACATTTTTACATCTAATTTAATTCATGTTAATTTGATTTTATACCTGCAGAACAAAGGTTCCCAGAACGACGCAGCAGAAAATTGGGTTTCTGTAAATCCCCTCGAACACATTCCTCTCTCCGTGGATCTTGCGGGCATTGATCTCATTGAAAAGCTGCATCATGACGAAGACGTTGAAGATTATGGTGTAGTGTTCAGATGGAGGGGAGTGCAGAGGGGAGTTGCGGCCGCTATCAATGTTAAAGAACTTCTCACCTTTGGGCACAGAAAAAATGGTTTTCGTAAATATGTCATGTGAAAGTTCATAGTGTTGTATGTCATGAGCAACACTGATCTCAATAAACACATGCTACCGCTTATTAAAAAAAATTACAGTCAAGTGTAATATCCACTGAGACAGAGTATGTATTCAGACACTGTTGAATGGGGTCTTCTGTGCAGCTGTTCCTTAACCCACTGGCACTGTGAACTTGTAATAAACTTTTCTAATTGGTTGGCAGCAGTACAACATGAGGACATTTACAGCGAACGCTCTTAAAGCACTGTGACATTCTTAAGGGCTTTGGGTAGTCTGTGATGTGACCTATTGTACTAGGGAGCAAAGACCAGTTTAAAACCAGGATTTGCAGATATTCTTCACCGATATGTTTTCACTGTGAATTTTTGAGTTGGCATGGAGACATTTACCTCTTAACATGGAAAAAAAATTCCAGAAAACAAGGCAGTGAGCTTTTAGCTTTCACTAATGGCAACGACAACATTTAACAAGAGATGACATGCAGATTCATTGAAATTTGAGGAGAGCGTTTTTCAGGTTTTCCCTAAAATATTAAATACTGACATTTTGTGGTAAAACTTATGGGTGCTTGAGGCAAATTCTAATGCTTTGAATATTGCAAATATAAATGCTAGTTGCTAAGCAACCATCCATCCTATACACAAAATACAATTAGCCACAGACCCTTCTCACATGCAAAGTTGGAAAAAGAGCTATAAAAAGTAAATACTAGGCATGTAATGATCTCAAAATCTCACAATATCTCAATATGTTCCGAGTCCACAATACAATATTTACTGTTACAATAAAAAAAAAAAAGAATGTAATAGCCATATATTGTAAAACAGTTGCACTCTAAGATAAATCACCGGATCACAAGCTGATCCCCTAAACCTAAATACTAATAACAATAATCACACTTATTATTAATCACATTCATTTGGACTTCATCATGAATACAGAAGCCTCTTACCAGCAAAGAGAAGAGTAAATGTGATGATAAGTTGGTAAACAGCATGACCCAAGATGTTCTTCATCATAGTTCTGGAAATGAGTGGCTTGTTTCGTCCATAAGGCTTTCTCAGCAGGAGCGCTTCTGTTGGAGGTTCCGTTGCCAGAGCCAAAGAAGCCAGTGTGTCCATAATCAGATTTACCCACAACATCTGAACGGCTTTAAGTGGAGAGTCCTGCAGACAAAACAAAACAAAGTGAGAGTTACTACAGTATTGTCATATGTAATGTAGTCAGACAGGGACAAAACAAGACTGTCCGGCCCCATATTAGCCAAGGTCTGGCACCAGCACTAAATGGCCTCAAGTATGTTTCTGCTAATATAAAAGACTGAGTTTTTAGAGCTCTGCTATTATGGCACATTATGATGAATTGTCTCCCACTATGCCATACTTAACCACCAAATACTCGTGTTTATTCTAAAACACAGCTATTTATTTATGCCTTCTGTAGTGGTTATTTCTCTAACACTACTTTTGAAGTCCTGATATTTATTCCAAAGAGAACATCTACAATTATATCTATATGTTAAACAATTTTACAATGACATTACCTTTATGCTGGTTCCCAAAAAGTAAAGCAAAATAATGTAAATTAACCTGTGTGATGCAGGCCCCAGTGAAAGCAACAATCACAGCCACCACATTGACAGTCAGCTGAAACTGCAGAAACTTGGAAATGCTATCATAGACATTGCGGCCCCACATCACAGCTTTGACGATACTGGTGAAGTTGTCATCGGTAAGGATGATGTCAGAGGCCTCCTTTGCAACATCTGTCCCTGCAATACCCTGTAAGGCAAAGTAACTGTTTATTAGAATGCCTATATAAATGTCAGAGCAGTCTACTTCATGAAAAACTGGAGATGCAGGTTCTTTCTTAGGAATGGAATTTGAAAGAGCAAAACTAACTACAAATCAAAAGTGTTTTAATTAGGCCTTTTCTTTTCTTGGGATGTGTTTTATATGAAGACATTTCAGCTGAATACATTTTCGGTGAAACCTCCAAACTGGTAGTTATGTGGGTGCAAACAACACAGTAAATTGATGACCCAAATTAAACCATATCTTTGACAGCTTCTGGGTGTCTATTTTCTGAAACAATTTACTATGCCTGCCCTCATCCTAACCTAACGTCCTTCAGTCGGCAGTTAGCACTATTCTGCTTCTGAAACACTTAGATTTTTAAGACCATACATAAGAGTGCAAGTGAGAAATATGAAATGCCTGTCTTTATTCATTTCATATAAAGTGCATTTCTGGAAGCACATATTAATTATATCTTTGCTTAAGTTGTGAAGGCATCTGAGCAACAAGCAGGGGTCAACCACTTATCAGCTAGTACAGCATGCTGCGATGATGCCCTCAGGCATTCTGGCTTGGTGCAGAGTAAGAGATACTGGGAAGGGATTAGGATCCAACCTCTGCAGTTATTAAAGCAGTTTATGCTACAGTATAACATTTTTTACCAAAACCTCATCGAATGAACTAGACACTCATGCAGCAACTGTCTATCACAATAAAAAGACAAAACTGCCTTCTTTTTTTTAAGATTTATTTTTGCCTTTATTATTATTATAGGACAGTATAGAGATGACAAGGCTGACGCAAACTTTTACGCGAATTACGTACCAATAAGTACATATCACTGCAGTTTCCAACAGAAATGAACACTAGAGGCGGTAAAACAGCAAGCACTTGTAATCATTTTCATACACAGTTGTGATTACATCCCCATGTTTTGCTTTCTGGACAAGCTTGCTTGGTGGCTCAGACGGCATGAAATTGAACTAGGGATGCATATCCTTGGGTATGAATCTTTTGAAAAACACGACTCATGATAAAAACGGAAACATAAGAGATCCAAAAACTAGCTAAAACGGCATGCTTGTGATTGCGTTTTAGTGTTACATTTGCTTTCGTACATACTATCAGGTAGATTTAGGTGTAGAGCAGATGGTACGTTATTTTAAAACGTCATAGAGCATTAGAGTTATAGCGCCACTCAACGGACATTTCAAGTCAGAACTGCGGTGACATGTACAATACAAACATCTAGAAGTGCCACAATTCTCAATATAATATTGAACCGTTCTGTACCATCCACGGTTTAATACGCGCTTATGAACTGCGGTTTTTGCATTTAAATAATTTCCTTGTTTTATTTCTCTCAATAAAAAGAGATAACAGTGGTACATATACAGAAACGAATTGCTATGGAATAACTGCAAAAAAAAGTGTGCTTATTTGCAGTAAAAGGTGTCCAGTAGTGACAATCCTTAAAGTTGCACACAGATTTTTAAAACTTTTGAACACATTTACCTCAAAATGATCAGACTTATTTACTCACACCTAACTATGAGAGAGGGGGACACATGAAAATGTCCTGATCATAAACTTATGAACTGAATTAAAAATCAGTCTCGGCCAATAGACTAAAACATACATAAACATTTTTTTTTTTTTTTTTTTACATAAAATTATATTATATCATATATGAGATTATATACACACACATATATACATGCATACGTACATTTATACATACATATATATACATAGTACCAAGTACCCAATAAATTATGATTTAATATATATTAAGCTTACTAATATTTAAAATAATATTGTGGGTTTTAATAGATAATAGAGTGGTTTTAAATAACATTTAAGATTTGAATACTTAAATGATTTTTAAATGTGTTTTTTGGTTGTGGGACAGCAGTCTGCACCAATTCTGTAGAATGGCCATTATTGCAAAACCAAGCGGTCTAAGACAGACTAAACAGACTAGTTAGAAAATCAAGAGTATATGCTTTAAAAATAAAAACTATTTTTAGGACAAACAACAGTGGTTCAATTGTAGAAATACACAAAAACACAATTTACCATAGCAAAGCCAACATCTGCTTTTTTAAGTGCAGGACCGTCGTTAGTGCCGTCTCCAGTCACAGCCACCACCTGTCTGGTTTCTCCAACTGTGCTGTCAATGATGCCTGAAAGATAACAATACAGGAACTGCCTTAGGGTAAACCAAAATATATGTGAAACAGGGCTTACAATAATGGGAGAAGACACCAATTTTCCTCCAGTTGGTTTCATAATCTTAGCTTAAATAGAGATGCTTTCAGCAAAAGTGTAGACTAGAAGCTCAGCCACCATTCATAAAAAAATCTCACCTTTAACCAGAGTGTGTTTGTCTGTTGGGGAGGAACGAGCCAGGACACGCAGTTTGGGCCAGACCTTATCAAGACGCTCTTGTTCAACCTAAATATAAAGTCAACACTCAAATAAGTATTTGACCTGTCGACTCAGACATCCGCAGATAAAGCTTTGCAGCTCTTTACCTCTCCTCTGTCATTGCGAATCTGCTGGTTGAAGTCTTTGCCCTCCAGGCACAGGAAGTCCTCTCCAGGCTGCAAGATTCCACATTTAGTGGCGATGGCACGGGCTGTGTTGATGTTGTCTCCGGTGACCATACGGACAGTGATGCCTGCTCGCTGACATTTAGCGATAGCCTCAGGAACCTGCACACCGGAGGAATAGAAGGACCATTATTTGGCTTGATACAAAGCATGCTGAGCAGCCTAACAACCACTGCCATATCTGGATTTAGTCACTCCAGTGTGGAATCTGGAGATAAATAGGAAAAAAAAAAAAAAAAAAAAAAAAAAAAAACTACAGATTAATGCAAAACAGACTGAACGGACTTGGATCAAGCAATGTTAAAAAAAATCCATACCAGAGAATTTAGCAATTACTTATCAAGAGTGCAATCAATTTTCCCAGTTGCTCTAGCAAAATCTGCGATAAATAAGGAACTAATCACTGAATCTTTTAGAACGATTACTACATTTACATGTGACAACGCCCTTTACGACTTTAAAAGTCACTGTTAAAAAGAAAATAATATCTAATAAACCTTTTTATTTCTTAAGTCTGATCCTGATGGAAAAGAGGTTCCATGCATTTTGCTATCATTACAGACTGACTGAAAAGCAAGACAAATTTCTTCCTCAGTGTCACTGCTGGCCTCAGATCAGTGAGAGAAGTGGATATCGCAGTCATTCTTGTTGTGGGATCCTGTCAACTTGCGGTGTGTTAAGCACTAAGGGGTAAAGAGACTACTTAACACATGAAGGGTCTAGATCCAGAGGTTCTGTGTGTGTGTATGCTGGAGTCCTATGTAATTATCCCCACTCAGTCTTGCGATGAATCACACCATACCCGTAATTAGAACCAATAAGCTTATTTATTTATAAATAATTAAAAACCTCCCAGTGTTTCCTTGGACAGAGATGCTGCACAGAAGATGCATGTGAAGAACATGTTGCATGATTCAGAGAAACTAGCATGTGCATTAATAAACTCTAGACTTGACTCGTCTTGCCTGTGACAGCAGAAAAGTACTAAAGCTACAGATGGCTCTGATCATTAGTGCAAGAGAGTCATTTTCACTAGGACAAAAACATTCAAGCCCATCTTATCACTGCTACATGGCTCCACGGTTTCATTTTAAAGACGTAAATAGCCTAGCACCACTATCAGAATGGTGCCTTATCATAAAATTGCCCTCTGCATCAACTCAAACTAAGGCACAGGCTTTTTTTATCAGCTCAAAGCAGGTTTACTGTTGGAGAAGCACCTATGAAAGTCAGACAGACTCCAGTATTTAACACTGGGTTGAAACAGAGTGTATTATAAATGGAAAGAGGATGACAGTTAATTTCCATAAATTTAAATGTAGAGAATTTTTTTAGATGGTTTGTAGGGATGTGACAAGATCACGAGAACTGCCTGGTCTCGCGAAAACGTGATAGTACATGCAGTGTTTACATTAGAGCTGCACGATTAATCCTAAAAAGATTGCGATCTCTGTTCAAACACCAACGCAATCTTATTCCTGTCTTTCAATTATATAATGATCATTATTTTTGTGTTACAGACATTTAAATAACAGAAGTACTAGAACAAAAGTTTATAGTTTGGGTATAAACACTTAATGTCTATAATAGCAATCAAAACGAAAGTATCTTAACACGTGTATGTATTTGTTTAGATTTCTAATCTAATCCTTTTTCTTCAGAATCATGAGAGAATCGAGATCTCCAATTTTTAAAAAAAAAAATTGTGTTTTTTTAATTGATCCAGAATCATGTAGCATAAGTTTACATGTTTATTACTGCATATAATTAATTAAAATAGAAGTTTAATTTCATAAAGTACAAGTTCATATAAAAATGCACCTATATTTTGTGTTTTTCAATTGAATAAAATACTATTTTTCCCCATATATTTAATTTTTAAGGATTTCTTTAAAAAAGTAAAAAAAAATAAATCTTGTCTCGTTCTCGTGAACCCAGTCTTGTGTCTCGTCTCGTGGGATAAGTGTCTCGTCACACCCCTAATGGTTTGTGATTACTCTATTTGGATTTTTAAATAAGTTTATATAAAATCACAAAAATCTATTTATATACAAGGAAATATGCAAGATCACAGCAACTGTTTAAAAAAAAAAAAAAAAAAAAACACGACATTTTCTTAACCTTTTAAGGTTTTTTTTTTTTTTTCAGCGTATTACTGTATTTTATGGAAAAAATTCTGGCAAAAATGACCAGTAGTCTAGTTGTGGACATATAGAAAAGATGACTTTTTAATTACACTGTAGAAGGGAACAGAGATATGGATCGTACCACTTAAAAAAACCTGCAGGAATCATTCTAACCTAAATACCATTCATGCGTTCCATTATAGAATTATATATGCCACCTCATTTGAGGGAGGCTGAAGTCAATTCTGCACTGATCCAATATCATAATCAAAAACAGTACAATCGCCTGTCATGCACACATTTAACCACCTTCAAGGGAATTAGGTCAGTTTGTCCCTCCATCAATGAGGCTATTTCTGTCCACACTTTCATATAGTGCTTGACACTCTGCAAATAATCCATCATCATCACATGATAATCACGGCCAATACATTTTCATTACATGAAATATGGCGGGTTGCCCCAGTTGCAACAAGCCGCCCGCTAATGCTTGTCATGTCTAATTATGAACAGTGGCCTGAAGTATATAAATCTCCAGCCCATGTGAAGTGTGTAATTTCTGCACCATGGACAAGCACAACGCTATTAGCAAAGAGCAAATTGGATCATTTCTCTCACCTCAGGACGAACAGGGTCTTCAATGCCTACAACACAGATGCAGGTCAGGTCATTCAGAATCTCAGCCTCGCTGTCCCAGTCTGGCTCTGTTGTGAAGTCCCTCATGGCTACACAAATGGTCCTTAACCCATCACAGGCCATTGGCTCGATCACTTTCTGCACCATCTCATCCCGATCTTTGGCCTTGAAGACACGTGGCTGGCCTGAAGCATCAAGGACATGGGAACACCTGACAGAAAAGAGAGAAGTTTAATAATCACTTAATCACTACAAACTAACTACAATTATCACATTTTGTTGCAGGAGGAAGACGCAACAAAAGGAGAAAAGAGAGGTAAAATGCAAACAATAGGATCATATCATTCAGGTTTGTGACATTAGAAATCCAAAAACATTTGATTTTTTTTTTACTTATAATATGACCCCTTTAAGAGCTTACGAATTAGCTTAACATACTTGCGCAGGACAATCTCAGAGGCGCCTTTGCTGTACATTCGGAAGCCGGGACCACTGCTGTTCTTTAGTACGGTACTCATGCTCTTCCGGGAGGAGTTGAATGTGTAAACCTTATACATTTTCTCCTCAGGAACCTCATCTCTAATAGGCTGATAGTCTCTCTTCAGATCCAACACCAGACCAAGAAGGGCACACTCTGTCTTATTACCCACGTGCCTTGGCAGACCGCCCTCCTTCTCTGAAGGCTATGGAAAAGAAAGATACATTATGAACAGCAGGCAAAAAAAGAGTAAAAAAAATTAGATATTATCCAAAAAAAAAAAAAAGTCTGTTAATCGGAACTGATTACATTACTTGATTTGGTAATTATTTCATCAAATGAATTGCATTTAAAGTATTAGTTCAGTCCAGAATTAATTTCCTGGTAATTTATTCACCCCCATATCATCCAAGATGTTCATGTCATTTTCTTCAGAAATTATGTTTTTTGAGAACAGCATTCCAGGATTTTTCTCCATATAGTGGACTTCAATGGCGATAAACGGGTTGAAGGTCCAAACTGCAGTTTCAAAGCAGCTTCAAAGGACTGTTCACGATCCCAGCCGAAGAATAAGAGTCTTTTTTTAACTAAAAGATCAGTCATTTTCTAAAACATTTACATTTATATACTTTTTAGCCACAAATGCTCATCTTGCACTAGCATTTTGCATTACACATGACATAGGCAGAAGTACCAACCCAGTGTTCACAAGTGTGGAGAAGGTCTTTTGAAACAAGTTGTGGACACAGAGCTAAAAGAAAATGATTTTCGTTTTGCTAGATAAGACCCTCATTCCTTAGCTGGGATTGTGTAGAGCCCTATGAAGCTGCACTGAACTGCAATTTTGACCTTTAACCTGTTGGTCCCCATTGAAGTCCACTATATGGAAAAAAAATTCTAGAATGTTTTCCTCAAAAACCTTAATTTCTTTTCAACTGAAGAAAGAAAGACATGAACATCTTGGATGACATGGAAGTTCCTTTAATCACATATTTGATATTTTCTGAGACAAAATCCCCAAATTTAATAACCGAAACATATTGTGGCAGATAACTAATGAGACAATATATGGATATATACAGTATATATAGTCTTTTTAGGATTATTTATTGTGTATAGGAGTATAGTTTTAATAATACTATGAATTTTTATTTTATTTTGTGCATTGTGTTTGATGTCCAGTTTTTCTGCATCTTCTGCAGTGTGGACCATGTTTCAGACAACACACTAAGTAATACAATTATAAATACATTTTGCGCTGTCTGCTCTGTGTGTTCTGTTTTGGGTGGGTCTGACTGTGGGCTTCTAATTTGACAAGCTTATAAATTAATGAATAAACAGAAAACAAAACAGATAATTCATGCATCTGTATCTCATCTATGTACAACTAATTCTTACCAGGATCTTGGTAGTGTAGGCTGAGTTAATGGAGATGCTGTTCACCAGTAGCTCTAGAGTCTCTGAATTTATGGCCTCTGGTTCAGGAATGCTTTTATAGTGTGAGTCACCTATGTAAGCCTGCACCACCGTCATGCGATTCATAGTCAGCGTTCCAGTTTTGTCAGAGCAGATGGCAGTGGCATTACCCATGGTCTCGCAGGCATCCAGGTGCCTCACCAGGTTGTTGTCTTTCATCATTTTCTGTTGAGGGAAAACAGGAATTAATGTGGTTATACTTGGGGAAAGGAGTGTGCTTTAGCACTCAAACAGTGATAAGCACTAATGTAAAGAAGCAAGCAACATTTACAGACTTGCATCCACATGAACACCCTCAAGATGTAAACCAGCGGCTCTCACCTTGACGGAATAAGCTAGGGAGATAGTGACAGCTAGAGGCAACCCCTCAGGCACGGCTACAACCAGTACGGTCACACCAATAATGAAAAACTTGACAAAGTACTGAATGTAGATTGGAGTGCACTCTGCCGTCCACTCGCGGCCCTGGACGCCAAACGTATCAATCACAAAGTACAGGATGAGGATGATGACGGTCACCGCAGACATGATGAGACCTGCCGAAGGAAAGGGAGTTTCAAAAAAAGGGAAACAAAGCCTTTTGACTTTTGTTCATAACAGCAACAGCTGCGGTCTGATGTGCTCTATCTGAATGTTATTTGATTGGGTAGCCATGGGAAGTAGGATAATTAGGTGGAACACAGCCCAAAGGGACAAGCCCGTTTCCATACTGGGTGACACCGTTTCTTTAAGCAGTAAGTAAAACAAACCTTGGGAACCAAATGAACTAATTTACAGAAAGGACATCTAAAGAAAATGATGTGCTTCTGTACAAATGAACACATGGCTAATTAGTAATAAATATTGTGCTTTAAATCTTCACTTTGCTTGCTATGGCAAATATGGCATTATTTTGAAGTCGTCTGTTTTCCTAATTAAGTGCACCTTTAAACTAAACATACCACATTATATAAATGTGTCAACATGTATTATGAGGATTAATTTCAAACTAACAGCTGTCAAGTAGATTCAAAATGTGAATCAATTTCAAATGTAAATCAGAGTTTTAGAGAAAACTAATCCACAGACTCAAACCTATCAACTCCAACAACATTTTTCATACAAAATTTTAAAGCAGAGTTAATAAAACATGTTGTTACTCTCTTGATGGTTCACAAAATGTGTAATGAGACATTTTTATTAACCTTACAACCAACAAAATCCTGCACAAAAACTGTGTGAACGATATTTAACCATTTTAAAAGATGGCATACAAAGTTCAGAGCTGGGTAGTAACTGATAACATGTAATTTGCATTATGTAATCAGATTTCACAAATTGCTCAAAATTAATAAGACTAGTTACTTTATGGATTACATGAATACATATTTACACAAAAGCAATACGTTATTTACAATTTATTGATTCTCCCCAATTCCTCTTTCATCTTTTAAATTTTCCTTTCTAAAATAGCCTTCCGCTTAAATACATTCAGAAAGTCTTCTTTCGGTAAGGTTTAAGAAGTGTTTCAACATTGCATAAATACTGAACACACTGATTTTTATATAAATTATCACTCTGTAGGCTAATTAACCATGTATTACTACATCTTTGGAAGGCTTTTGTCGTTCAAACACAATAAAATGGACAAATTCACAAACTTCTTTGTCATCTGATCCTCTCTCACCTAATATATTTGCTTGAAGTACCCCTGAGATTTCAAAATAAGTATTTTAATTAAGTATGACATTTGCTCACGCTTCTCTGACGTTGGTTATGGTGACATGCAGGTAAACATAAAATATTTTTTTTAGCAGGTTTTTCTATTTTGATTCATTTTAAAATTATTTATTAGAGTTGAAATTTTATGATTTGATAAATTTTTAGTTTTTCATTAAAGTCATAAACCACCGCCAGTTCTTTCACAAACACCGGTTTGTAAAACCTTGCCGTAATATGTTTAATGCACTTCATGTTGGAATATATTTTGTTGTATTTTTATGTCAATACAGTACAAGATTATCCTATTTAAATCAGTGTGATAAACAAGTAATCTAAAAGTAATCTAAAAGTAGCCTGATTATATTACCTAAAATGTGTAATGTAAAGGATTACGTTACTAACTACAATTTTCATGTAATTTACATTTACATTAATTAAGCAGACGCTTTTATCCAAAGCGACATAAAATTGAGAAATACAATAAGTGATTTATCATAAAGAGACAAATATTGTTCAGATTATTACAAGATAGAATTTGTAATCAGCAATGGATTACAATTTGTAAGTAATCTACCCAGATATGACAAATTTATCGGGCACTCTTGATGCACACTTGTGCTGTTTTCTAACCTGCTTTTCCGATCTGAACGGCTAGCCTGGTCAGCTTGCCCTGCAGGACCGACTTTTCTTTCTTGGTGACGTTGACCTTCTTTTTCTCCTTTTCTTCTTTCTCCTCCTTCTCCTCGGACTCCACACCATCCTCGCTCTTCAGCGGTTGGATCTCCAGAGCAATGCCATCCTGGGTCTTAGCTGTGGAGGTTGATTTTTAAGGAGTGGTTATGGGAACAAGGGAGGAAACATGCCAAAAAAGGATGGAGGGAGATGAGAGGTGGGGGAATGGGGAAAAGGGGAAGAGGGGAGAGAATGGGCAATTCAGTAACAGCTAGAGGGCAAGTCATACAGTGGCTTCCTAGAGAATTATACAGAAGAACCATACCAGAAGCACTTGTTTAATGTTAGTTGATTTTACTTGAGTGAATATAGGCTGGTAAAGAGAAAACTAAATTCACAGAGCCATTCCCCGGGCAGGTTAAGACGGGCATGGTGAATTGAGTAAGAGATCCAAGCAGCACACAAGACATTTCAATAAATCCGGACACTACATTGGCACTGGAGAACAAGCTATATAAACTATTAGGTGTGTAAAGCTAAAACCTAAATTCTCTTAAACTGGCAATGAAAATATCTTTTTTGGTTTAAGTAATGTTTTATTAGCGGATTAGTCTAAATTAATTTGCCTTTTATTTCTCTTATGGTTGTTTTACTGTTATAGTTGCATCTGTTAGCATTCAATTCACTTTCAAAGCAGCTTATTGAATTTGTACAATATTGCACTAGGATTAACTGCACCAAACTGGAATAGACTTAAGGGAATGATACATTTACCAAAAAAAAACTAATAATAAATAAAAAATAAAGACACTATCAAGGCAGCTGGTAGTTAAAAAAAAACAAAAAAAACAATGGGAACTTTGATAGTTTTAATTCAATTATGCAACTTGCAGGGATAAAATGACATATTATATTACCCAATTTCCCACTGAAATAGAAACTTAATGGAGTCGAAGATCCAATTCAGCCACTTTGCTGTGGACAGACATTGATCACTCACCCCCAATTCCCATTAAGTCTCCATTTTAAAAGATACAAAGAGGCCAAGTCGTTTCATTTTGCAGTTAGCCTATGTATCATCTCAAACATGGTGTGCAACAGGCTAAAACTCTGCAGTGGTGGAGTTTGAGAAACAGTCCAAGAGCCTACCTGACCACCAGTCACAACAAACAACTGACCAGAACTGACAGAGCTGACCAGAACGACCACAGATGAATCGGGGATTGATGGACGGACTGACTGTCTGACTGACAACACGAACAGAGGCACGCACAACGAACAAGAGAGTGATTTACAAACAACTTAAAAACAGAAAACGGTCCAAACAGCCAGATATACAACCACCACGAGAAAAACAAGAACCAAGAGGAAGACGATAAAGATCAGAGAGATTCTGGTTTATTTGTCCGCTCCCAAAAGAGAGAGTGCGGCACCAGAAAAAGAGGGTAAAGGAGAAAAGAAAAGGTCACATTTTGACCAAGAGAAGAGTGTACAAGACAGCATGAAGTCCTGAGCCACACCCTAGAAAGAAGCAACAGTGAGAAAAACAAAGAGCTAAAGTAAAGAAACGGACAAAAACAACAATCCACAGCCGGTCCATTTTGCAAAGGGTGCAACTCCCACGTAAGCCACGCCCCTAAGCATTACATTCACCTCATAAACCATCTATGAAGCTGCGAAAGCACTGTACTGGGCAATCTGCATCTGCACAAAAGCTCATGGATGCATATGAACATGTCAACATGAGACCCTGTTTGTAACACACTGTTCTTGCTATATATTTCAGAGTGAAACAGGACATTCAATGATTATAAAAATAATTTTTATCAATCAGGAATTGATTGGAATGTGCAAAGTGGGAGCAAGACCTGAATGCGATTATATCTTAAATGTTGTTTTGGCTAACAATTTTAAGACCACGGGAAGACATTGTGTTCACATACTCAAGTGTTAAAACGATACCAGCTTGTGTAAGTGTTTGTGTGTTTGAGACCAAGGGCAAAAGGAAGGAGATCTGTGCAGACAAAATGAGCAGTTCTGTCTGGAACAGATGCTCAGTCCCCGAGCGCTACAGGGGGTGGGGCTGGGGAGGGGTTGTAGGGGTCAGCCAGGGCAGAGTGGGCACACTCTGAAACACAGCAGAAATGCTCACAGATGACCCGGCCAAGCACAGAGACAGTTTGCCTTCTGAAAAGGAGAGGCATCTAAATGTCACATTAGTTAAAATTCAGATCTACAGAAGAAAAAAAACTGATGCATGCAATCATTAGGGTTGTCAATTTTAACATGATCACACATACTGCCATTCAAAAGTTTGGAATCCGTAAGATTTTTTATGTTTTTAAAAGAAGCCTTTCCTACTCATCAAGGCTGTTTTTATTTGATAAAATACTGAAAAAACAGCAATATTGTGAAATATTATTTCAATTTAAAATAGTGGCTTTCTATTTTAATATACTTTAAAATAAAATTTACTTCTGTGATGCAAAGCTGAATTATCAGCATCATGTCTTCAGTGTTACATGATCCTTTAGAAATCACTCTAAGAAGCCAATTTATTATCAGTTAGAAACAGTTGCACTGCTTAATATTTTTTGTTGGAACCTGTGATACTTTAGGGATTCTTTGATGAATAAAATGTTAAAAAGAACTGTATTTATTCAAAACAGAAATCTTTTTTAACAACACAAGTCTTTACTATCACTTGTTATTACTTAATTTTGCTCAACTGAATGTGTTACAAATATTGAATGCAATTAACGAAGGGTGGGGCTAGGTTTGGGCACCCCCACTTAAAAAGAGTAAGAATTGTGTTATTTAGTAGAACATCTTTACAAGCAAATTAAACAGGAGACTTATTAGACGCAAACTACAAATGCTCCAGACAAGCGAGCGCGGAAACTGTACCGGCGACTAGAAGCTTCAGTAGAACATCAGTGAACTGCAGTCGGATGAGATGTTGTCAGGACATATATCAGTAAAAACAAATCTTCCTCTCCTATCAGCCGTTATACAGTACTCGTAGCACGTGCTCTTCAAGCGCATGCGCTGTATTAAGCTATATTAAAGCATTGTATCATATTCAAACCCAAATGAAACTACGAGTACGTAAATGTAGTTATGTCGTCAGCAGCCAAAATATCCTAATAACCAGCTGCTGTGATGTCTGTTAAATCAAAGAACAAAATTAAAAAGAGGAAATCAATAACTTAAGTTCTTAAGCTCTTTATTTAATTTAGAATTTACAGTTTGATAATCTTATTAAATTAGCCTATATTATCTTGCTGAAGAGCACAGGTAGCTATATGACATTTATTATAATGGGTTTATGTGAAGATTGTTTTAAGTTCACTTAAACTAGAATTTTTTTTATATTGAATAAGCTCTTAATTATACTGTAATGTTGAATGGCTATAGTCAATGGTTAAACATTAGGAAAAAAATTAATAGACATCAGTTGGTATCTTGATACTTGACTTCAGTCCTAAAAAAGATGGCATTAAACAAATATTAAAAATATACTTTATGTTGTTTCTACATTAATTTGAAGATTGTATGTGAAATTATTGGGATATAAATGTTAGGTGTTCAGAAAAAGTGAGATTTTGTGTTTTGTTTTGTTTTTGGTTTTTTTTAATCGATTGACAGCACTACTTTATAAATTTAACACAACCTTGTTGGATAAAAGTATAAACACTACAAATATTACTGATCCAAAACTTTTGAATGGCAGTAAATGTCCAAAATATTATATACAAGTAGAAAACATTTCAGATAAGAGGGATGGATAGGATGGTCAACTAGTTGTCCAACCCTCAACAAATCTAGTCAGTGACTGACTAAAAAAGGCAGTTTTCATTGTTGCAATGCATCACTCATTAAGGGAAAAAAAAATATATATATATATCTATAAATAATATTCTCGCCTTAAAAAAGGAACTCAACGCTGACTGCACTACACTTAAAATACATTTACAAAAAAAAAAAAAAAAAAAAAGTAAGAATGACATTACAAAAATAATAATAATAATAGATGAATCGCTATTATTTAAAATCAACTGACAAACTACAGAATTGCAAAGTCTTCTGGCTGCTTAGTGCCGTTTCCAGCAGGTGAGAGTTGCACCCTTTGATAGGTAAAGCGAGGCGAGAAGCTCCCCCGGGCTCAGCAGGAAGGGGTAAGCAACAGCGTGAAAGACAGAGAGAGAAAGTGAGCAAGTGAGTGAGTGGGACTGACACGAGACTCCGAGACTTGCTGCTGAATGGGGAGGGGAGGAGGGGGGAGAGGGAGTGGGTAAGGTTACCTTTGTTGCGATTTTCAGGGGGTCCTTGTTTTTTACCTGTTTCAAACGAGAGAGAGAGGGCGGAGGGCTGATATAACATGGCTCAAAGTAAATAAACCAAAGACAGAAGAAGAAAAGAAAGAAACACAACAACAAAAGAATAAAAACTAGATAAATAACACTACATTACATGAGTATATGTGGGATTGGATGCGTCATCTATAGAAAAAGACAAGGACTGGAAGGGGCTTTATGCAGGGCACACTGACGGCTCGGTCATTGTTTTTGACTGTGGCATACAGCTGATAAAACCTCATTATGATTTCCTATTTCTGTTCGCTTGCATCACAAACTGATAGTGCCAACAGGGTTTGGCTGAAACCAAAAAGCAGTTCTCTCAATTTTCATTGGCAAACACATTTGACAGATATTTTTGGAATATGAGCGAAAGGGGAAAATTACAGCAATTATCTAACTAAAAGACAATGACTGAATTGTCATTATAACAAAAATAAAGGAATCAAAATATTCAAAAGTATTAGAGCTGCTCTTTTAGCTTTTAGAGCAAGTGAGAGAGCAAATCATTCAGACCAGTGTAACTGCTGAATTAGGTGGCAACCCAACAAACAGGAACATGAAAGAGACACTTTTTTTTTTTTTTTTGGACATAGCCTGGAAGACCAGGAGAGCCAGTGTATGCAGTAGGGACTGGATGGTAAATTGGAGACTGAAGAAACATGAAGGGTACAACTGCTTCTTTGTCTGTACAATTATCGGCATGATTTTTTTTATGATGATCTTTTTATTTATTTTTTTAAAATAATACATTTAGCCAATTAAAATAACTAGCTCAGATTTAGCTTGAGCTAACAGAAAAATATACAAAAACTAAACCAAACTAAATCAAGATAAAAGTGTTAGTACAATGGAAAGTGACTCAAGGGACACTGTACGTCTCCACTGACATACTGTGAATATTCCCCGAATAAATGGCAAATTTAAACCTTGGCAAAGGGTTTCAGAGCAGGGGGTGTTTTAGGGGAGGACGACAATTCAGCAAATCATGTAAATAGCTCTTACCTCTGGCAGGCTGAGTACGTAACCTCCCAACTAGAGAGGTAGACTGGTTTACTTACTCAAAGAGAGAGGGAGTTATCCAAATGAGAGTGAAAGCATGTTAGTTTCTTACCTTTCTTCACCTTCTTCTCCTCATCCTCACTGCCGGCGCCCAAGAGAGTGAAAATGATTCCAGTCTGAGAATTCAACCCGACAGCAGAGACCACCATTCGGCCAGATCCTTCCATCACATGAGTTCCTGATAGAAAGGAGAAGGAACGCCTTCACAACACCAGTTGATACCAGTCAACAGTCAACACCTAAATCAGTGAAATTTCATTATTCTTGATTGTACTTTTTTTAAAATGCTAAATTTAACAAACATTAACTAAATAATCAACTTATTAGTACCTATAAAAATAATTAACAGCCTTTAAGTATTTTTCAATTAAGTAAATAGTGTTTTACTATCCACCTTTTTCTTTAACACAGAAGTAAGCCTATGGGTGAGACTTCCGGTTTATTATCCAATACAGGAAAACAACGAGAAGAATAAAAACATGCAGTAAACGGCAAAACAGTTTGCACTACAAACCAGTATGTTAAGATACACCAATTTGTAATATCAAGCAGCAAAACGAGCTGTTTTGTACGGCTAAAAATAGCTGGACACGGATGAGACCGGAATCCAGACCCATAAAAATTTACAAATGGCTGCGCCCACTCTTACGGTAAGGAAAAAGGTGGATAAAATTCAGTCAATGATAAAGCCAATTAAACTCCATGAGTGGTGTTAATAAACCGTGTGTTTTCAAAAGGTGACAGTTTTGTGGTGTAGGTTTAGTTAGGTAGGTAGAGTTAGGTATTAAGTCTGATATCATGAGTCACCATTTCAAATGGGTGCAAATGTTCTTTCAAATCTTAAAAGCAAACAACGAACAATGCTAATGTACAGTCACACTGTGCTATGTAGTACTACTTTAAAAGCATGATCCCAACCTTTATATCCATACCTGAATTATCAGCTGGCTAGAGAGTTATTCATCTTTTCCGATTCATTAAAATACTGGTGTTTGTGTATCACAAGCTTGTAGACTGTACTGTAAACTGAGTTTTTAAAAGCTTAGTTTAAAGGTGTGCTAGATATGAGTAGTGCTCATCAACAGCAGCTGTTGAGAGAGTATTCCCATTTAAGATGGAGTAGAGTCTTGGACCCTGAAAATAACATTATCAGAAGGTAGATGTGACACACTTTAACAAGCGGATTGTGTGCTTAAGCAAGGCACTTAACACCAAGGCTGCTCCAGTGGGATTGTTTCTGTGGTACACTGTAAGTCGCTTTGGATAAAAGCATGTGCTAAATGACTGCTTACGTTCTAAATGACAGTACTTCAAACAAAACCAATGCGACTGAGTGGTTTCTAGAAAGAGTAGGGCCTTAGTGTCTATTCCATTGAAGTGGGGTTCAAAAATTGTTTTAAAAATAAATAAATTATATTACCAGCATAATCATTTGACAGAATAACATGTTTAATAATTAATATTTAAAAATATACATTTTGATTTGTTTTGCCTTTAATGACATCAGCACTCAAGCTGACATCTCTTTAAAGGGACAGTTCACCCAAAAATTAAAATCATGTAATTTATTACTCACCCTCATGTTGTTCCAAACCCCTAAGACCTTTGTTCATCTTCAGAACACAAATTAAGATTTTTTTTTTTTTTTTAATGAAATCCGAGAGCTTTCTGACCCTGCATAGACAGCAATGGAACTACCACGTTCAAGGTCCAGAAACGTAGTAAGGACATTATGGTTCAGTATATTATGGTTCAAATAAGTAAGTTTGGGCAAAAAAATTGCAAGTCATCCTCTCTGTTGAAATCTTCAGACTTTCAAAGACTGTTTTATGTACAGTGTGTATCGTTTTCTACATCAGCAGCACCATACGCATGTGAAGAGAAAAACATCTTGAATAAAGTTGTGCACAAAAAGTATTTTCGTAGCTTGATAAAATTACAGTTGAACCACTACTTTAACAATATCCTTACTACCTTTCTGGGACTTGAACTTGGTAGTTTCATTGCTGTCTATGCAGAGTCAGAAAGCTCTCACACTTCATCCAAAATATCTTAATTTGTTTTCCGAAGATGAACAAAGGACAACATTTTTGGGTCAACAACTTATTTTTCCTTTTTCTAAAAATCCCAAAATATATTTGGCCATGTTTAATCCTAGATTGTGTTTTTTTTGCAGTCTACAACAAAAGTTAATGAGGGGGTGTACCCAAGGGGAAAAAAGACAATCTATCTCACCGGACAGGAGCATTGGGTCCTTCTCCAGAGATTTGCGGACCTGATCAGACTCCCCAGTCAGAGAGCTTTCATCAATTTTCAGGTCATTACCCTGGATCAAGATACCATCAGCTGGGAGAAGGTCACCTGATGGAAAAGAACATGGGGTGGTGAATGACTGTGGGATGACTTTGAGAGAGAGAGGAAGAGATATAAAGAAAGACACAATCAGCAATTCAGCAAGAGGAGAGGAGCAGAGGCTGATTTGGCGACCATGACGACAGATCTCTCCTGTGGCTCTTGGACACCCCACGCGTCGCCCACATTGCAGGCACCATGAGCAGCAGCGCAGTGATTCACGCAAGCCGGTAAGAATGAGTCATGAGCCATGCTTTGTGTCTCAGAGAAGACTGGCAGTCACATATGATCCATCAAAACCGCTGGTGAATTCAATGAGGAACTCGCCTCTGAGGTTTAATAAAAAGGCAAAGGGTTCTGGGGGAAAACGACGCTTATAATATAAATGCCACAGCACTCACAAAACACAAACATGACAGAGATCAGTGGATACTGTGACGTGTCACATCTAGTTCTGTCACAATGTGGAGATAAATCAGCAGGTTTACACCATATTTCTCAGACGTGCACTCTCACCATATTTGATTTGTGCAATATCTCCCACAACGATTTCCGCCACCGGGATCTGGATGACCTGACCCTTGCGGATGACTGTGAACTTCTGTTCCTGCTCGATACGGCTCTGCAGCCCACGGAACTGCTTTTCTTTACTCCAATCATTAAAGGCGGTCACCAGCACCACGATAATGACCGAGAACAAGATGGCAGCACCTTCGATCCAGCCCGCCTGGGCCTCGCCCTCATCCTCAATACCCCCGGATGCTTGGCCGCAGTCTGGAATTACATAAAAATGGAGAAAATCACTCACTCACAACGTCCACTAAAAAAATCTGTCTCTTGCCAGTCTAAAGTAAACAAAACAGTTTTTTTTCATATCACCGTAATTTTCATACCACCTTTAGAGACCATTAAGGGTCCAAGCAATAACAACAGCTGCACGCTCATGTTTTTATCAGAGTCTCCTCTTTGGAAAGTTTCCTCTTGCCAGAAACATGTTTTATTGCAGATTTACACTTCATTGACCTAATTTCCTCCTGGAGAACTTGATGACTGTCTAAGGTCATCCTTGTGGTTTGAACCATATGGGTAATAGGAAGAGCCTGCAGTTGCAGCCAAATTCGAGTTCTCCGGCATTCAGAGCGGTGCTTTTGAACAAAAGTCCCAAATGAGGCTGTTATTAAAATATAAGACGCCAAAATGTTGAGTCACTAATAAAGCCAGAATCAAAACGAAAAACATTAGACTGCTTTCTGGACAGTAAAAAAAGGGCAGAAGCTTTCCTTGGATCATTTCAGCTTCTGATCCAAAACTTCTTAAACCTAACCAAGACTATTAAACAAAGAAAAGTCTGAGAACAAAAGTTTAGGATTAGAATGATTATGATTATTATTATTACTAATTTTTTTTTTTTTCCAAAGAAATACTTTTATTAAAGCTAGTGAAAAGTGACAGGACATTTATAATGTTATTCTGTTGCTTATCTTGTCAACATTCCATTCATCACAGTTTTCATAAATGTGAGCCTGGACCACAAAACCAGTTGTAAGTAGCACAGGTATATTTGTAGCAATAGGCATGGGTCAAAATTATAGTTTTTTTTTTAATGCCAAGAATCATTAGGATATTACAGTGAGGGAGAATATTATTTGAACCCCAGCTACCATTATCTATTAGATCAGCTTCTACTTTGAGTTCAAGTCGTGTCTTAAAACCCATCTTTTTTCTATTGCTTTTAGTTTGTGAGTGCGGGTTGTCTGTATTATTCTTCTTCTTATTTTTATTATTATTATTTTTTTTCCTTTTATATTCTTATTTGTACAGCACTTTGGTCGCCCGTCGGCGTTTTTAAATGTGCTTTAAAAATAAATTGAACTTGAACTTGTTTATTTGAACAGTGGGAGACAGAATAACAACAAAATACACATTTTAAAAAAAAGTTATAAATTGATTTGTGTTTTAATAAGTGAAATAAGTATTTGATTCCCTATCATTCAGCAAGATTTCTGGCTCCCAGCTGTCTTTTATACAGGTGAGGTCTGGGGCTTCATGCAAGCATTCACCTCGTGGACTTTCAATGATCATGAGAACAGTAAGGAATCAGTTCAGAACTACACGGGAGGATCCTTTCAATGATCTCAAGGCAGTTTGACCATAGTCACCAAGAAAACAACTGGTAACATGCTACGCCGTGGACTGAAAATCATGCAGTGAGTAAAAATATGCATTTTACCCCTTCGCAAAACACTTGGTGGCAAAACCCTTGTTGGCAATCACAGAGGTCAGAAGTTTCTTGTAGTTGGTCAGCAGGTTTGCACACATCTCAGGAGGGATTTTGTCCCATCCCTCCTTGCAGATCCTCTCCAAGTCATTAAGGTTTTGAGGCTAATGTTTGGCAACTCCTTCAGCTCCCTCTACAAATTTTCTATGGGATTAAGGTCTGGAGACTGGCTAGGCAACTCCAGGACCTTAATGTGCTGCTTCTTGAGCCACTTCTTTATTCCCTTGACTGTGTGTTTTGGGTCATTGTCATGCTGGAATTGCCATCCACGACCCATTTTCAATGCCCTGGCTGAGGGAAGGAGGTTCTCACCCAAGATTTGATCGTCCCTTTGTTGTGGTGCAGTTGTCCTGCCCCCTTAGTAGAAAAAAAGCCCCAAAGCATGATGTTCCCATCTCTATGTTTGACGGTGGGGATGGTGCTCTTGGGGTCATAGACAACATTCCTCCTCCTCCAAACACAGCGAGTTGAGTTGATGCCAAAGAGCTGAATTTGGTCTCATCTGACCACAACACTTTCACCAAGTTCTCCTCTGAATCATTCAGATGTTCACTGGCAAACTTCAGACGGGCCTGTACATGTGCTGTCTTGAGCAGGGGGACCTTGTGGGCACTGCAGAATTTTAGTCCTTCACAGTGTAGTGTGTTACTAATTGTTTTCTTCTTGACTATGGTCCCAGCTGCCTTGATATCATTGACAAGATCCTCCTGTGTAGTTCTGGGCTGATTCCTCACCATTCTCATGATCACTGAAACTCTACTAGGTGAGATCTTGCATGAAGCCCCAGACCGAGGGAGATTGACAGTTATTTTGTTTCTTCCATTTGCAAATAAATCGCACCAACTGTTGTCACCTTCTCACTAAGCTGCTTGGCGATGGTTTTGCAGCCCATTCCAGCCTTGTGTAGTTCTAGAATCTTGTCCCTGACATCCTTGGACAGCTCTTTGGTCTTGGCAATGGTGGAGAGTTTGGAATCTGAGTCTTTTATACAGGTAACAAAATGAGATTAGAAGCACTCCCTTTAAGAGTGTGCTCCTAATCTTAGCCTGGTATTTGTATAAAAGACACCTGGGAGCCAGAAATCTTGCTGATTGATAGAGGATCAAATACTTATTTTACTTACTAAAATGCAAATCAATTTATAACTTTTTTTTTTTTATTCTGTCTCTCACTGTTCCAATAAACCTACCATTAAAATTATAGACTGATCATACAAACATACAAAATCAGGAGATCAAAAAAAAAATTCCCCTCACTGTAAGTAAAAAGGTCATGTTCCATTAAGACATTTTGTACAGTTCTTACTGTAAATATATCAAAACTTAATTTTTGATTAGTAATACGCATTGCTAAAAACTTTATTTGGACAACTTTAAATGCGATTTTCTCAGTATTTCTCAAGATTTTTTTGCAACCTCAGATTCCAGATTTTGTCAAAAACTAACCATACATCAAGCAATTAAAAAAAATGACCCTCATGACTGATTTTGTGGTTCAGGGTCACAAATGAAGCAGCACAACTGTTTTTAACATTGACAGTAATAATAAATGCTTCTTGAGCACTAAATATAATGATTTCTAAAAGCTTGTGTAGTGCTAAAGACTAAAATTCATGATAAAAATTAATCTGAAAGTTTAGCTATAACATCACAGGAATAAATTACATTTTGAAACATTGTAATTATTAAAATTATTACTAATACTTTAATATATTGTGCTATTGCTGTTTTAACTGCATTTCTGATTAAATAAATGATTTAGTCCGCAAAAGATAAGTTTTTCAAAACTTTTGAACAGTAGTGTTTTTTCCTGTATTTTTCAAATTTCAGTTTAGTTTAACTGGTTTTAACAATGGTTTTGATAGTTAAAGTTCAGTGTTGAATGTCTTTTTTTAATTCTTTTGTTTTAATAATATCAGTTACACAATCACTTCAGGAACCAGCAGAACATTGGCACTGAAGCAGGGAACACTGTTATGGAAAGAAAATGCATCTGTACGGAAACTTAAACAACATATCAGCATCTGCTACTTGTTGAAGAACCAAATCAGCACCAGACTTGGAAATTTACTTGGTCTGGTACAACATGAAGAGTGTTCTGCAGTTTCCTACCAGTCATTATGAAGTATTTCTATAATTTATATCTTCAAATATTTTGAAACACTTATATGCCACAATTTGTATGCCTAAAATATTTTGTATTACTAAAAAGGTACATTTTAATACAATTTCATTTACTTTGCATTAATGATTTCAGCGTATTTAAAATTTTATTAGGTAGTTTGAGTATAGGTGAATAATCCAAACAATACTGAAACAGACTTTAAAACTCTTAAAACTCTTCAAAGCAACTACTTACTGTCGCTGCCTTCCCCTTGTGGGTGGTAGAAGGACAAGCCGAGAGAAATAATGGCTGCCACCTCCAGAATAATGAGGGTGACATCCTGCAGGGCCTCCCATACCAACTGCAGAAAGGTTTTGGGCTTCTTGGGGGGAATGAAGTTTTTACCAAACGCTGTGTGACGCTTTTCCAAATCAGCAGGGTTACCAGAAAGGCCTGCAAAATATAAAAAAAAGTATTTATTATTTTTAGCATAGTTTTGACTCTGAAATTTGACTCAGTTATACATGTTACTGTAAATCAACAAAATTATTATTAAATCAACAGCAGGTCAAAATCTCTATGCCAATGAACTGTTACGGAACACAAGGCTCATTGTTTTCTAAATACACTGGGTCATCAATATGAGGTTAAATTAGCTCTCTGATACCTTCAAAAGAGGCATTTTGAATCAGTGATTGTACTTTACACACTTAAAACAAGAAGTTCTTTCAGCCGACATTCTTATTTGCAGCCTGTTTGTCTTTTAAAATGTAGCCAGTGCACGTATAATAAAAAAAAAAAAAAAAAAAAAAAACCTCAGAAGTGGCAAGGCCAACTAATTGCACACCCCGATTCATTTAATATGGAAACAATTAAGCATGCCTGGCTGGCACCTACGAATTTTAAAACGCTCTCCATGCCATGTCAACTTTCATCAATGCTTTCTGTGGTAGATGGTGTTGGGATAGCCGTCGCACAAGTTTAAGGTGTTAGTTTAACACACACGCACAAGCACAAACACACACACACACACACACACACACAATAAAAGCAGTCAGATATTTCTGTGTTTCAGGTGGATTATCATGGATATGTGTGTCAAGGTTTATAGGAGCAGCGGAACAATTAATCAGTGTTGAGAGCCGGGAGTGCTTGTAGCCGATAAGCCCAGAATATTGAATGAGTTTTAGCCGTTGCTTTAATCAACCAGAAACTAGTACATGGGGTTTGGGAGGGTTTAGGCAAAATAGAAATTTCTTTAAATGGATTTCGCACAGAAACCATTTTGAAACAAGGTTAGTCATTTTTCCTCTTATCTGTCCAAACTTGTGATTTCTCCCCCCCCCACTAAGCTAAAAAAAATGTGCCCTGCCAAAATGTCCCTTGCTCACAATCAATCCTCATTCACAAATCACACACAGATCAGATATGATGGACTGCTTTCTGCCAGCAGGTCTTTGAAAAAACACTGAATCTTGTCAGTATCGCTAAATAAATTATTATGCAACAGAGAGCGAGAGCGTGTTCATTCTTCCTCAGAGACGCAGCTGTCGACTGACCAGCCTGTTGATGACTGAAAATGCAGCAAGGCTTCCAGGGGGATGAAGAACAGAAAGCCAGCAGTTGAGATTTTAGATAGATACAAAAAGAGCTTGGCCATGTGGAGGATGATCCTTACTGACTTATTCATTAAAAGGCACAGTTCACCTAAACTGAAAATCTGCCATTTACTTACCCTCATGTTATTCCAAACCTGTGTGACTTTTATAATATATATATATTTTTTTATATGATATTTTAAAAAATGTCTGGTTTTGTCTATTCTGTGAAAGTCTATCTGTTGTTTTAGACCCCATTTTTCCTCATGGACTTCAACGGGGCCCAACGGGTTGAAGGTCCAAATTGCAGTTTCAATACAGCTTCAATGGGCTCTACACGCTCCAGCAAAGAAATAAAGGTCTTATCTAGCAAAACGGTTATTTTAGAATAAAATAAAAAATATTCTTTTTAACCACAAAGGTCTGTGTTCAAGACTTCATGCATTACGTAGTCACATTGGAAAGGTGTTCATTTTGTCAGCTATTTTTTTTTATTTATTTACTAATTTAGTTTAATTTAATTTAGTCTGGTGAGAGTTCGAAATTGAGAGCTCCAACATAGGTTCAATGTGCAAAGCTGGTGAATTGACTTGTGCACTTATTCAGTCTCAAAAGTACATTATTTGCATTAATATCTTGCGGGTTAAGCATTTCATATGCGTGCTGTTCGGACATGCATGCACTTTTCCAGAGCGTGTATGCCTGAAGCGCGTGCACACTAAAAGCCTGTCAAATAGCGCCTAATTACTGAACTAAGTTATGCATCGCATCTGATTACACTAATACTGTCAAAACACACAAGGTTTTCATATAAACACAGTTGCTTATGTCTAAAGTGAAAGTAAACGTTTGAGAGAAAAACGGACGTGAGCCTGTATATTAGATGTGTGCAGCTCTTAAAGGTACAGTAGACTAATTGTACTAATGCTGCCACTTGTCATTAAAAGGATAGTTCACTCAAAGATTACAATTCTGTCATTATTTACTTACTTAAATGTTGTCCCAAACTTGTATTCATTTCTTTCTTGTGCTAAACATAAAAATATGTATTTTGAAAAATGTGGGTACCCATATAGCAGCTAGTTTCTATTGAATTTAATAACAGAAAAGATCAAATAGTTAATTCAATTTCTTAAATGCTAATGTTAAATACACCCACTGTACCTGAAAAATGAAGCACTGTTTTATTTGCATTATGTTTATATGTAATGTGTATCTTTGTTATTTTTTTTAATGACAAAGACAAAATGACAAAGATTTATATCTTTTGCCTAAATATCTGCCATTCTTTTTTATTATTTTATACTTTGTTACCTTAAAAGGCTTTGTTTTTGAAAAAGGGAAATTTGTTTAGCTGCACTGCTCAGACAACTTGCAAAATAGTAAAACTAACAAGACAAAGAATCGTGATAAAACTGTGAATCGTGATAATTCAGAAAAAAAAAAAAAAAAAAAAAAATAATTGTGATATTTTTGCCATATCGCCCACCCCTAACTCAAACTGGTGAATTAATAAGAAAAATAAATAAAATAAAACAAGTATTTCACATGTATATTATTTTAACTTATTCAGTAGGGATAAGCAGGACCTAAAACAAACTTTTTGCCACATGGCTGGTGACTTGAGAAAATTTACCAGCCAAACATTTTTTTCCTGTTTTTGCAGTTGCTGCTACTACAACAACTAAATGTATTTAATAAATAGACTAAAAGAACCAAACACTGCATTTTAATCATGATACAAAAATGAAACCTATAGCATGAGCAGTTTTTTAATTTAAATTTGACAGTATCATTTCAACATCTGAAGCAAAAACAGAATGGTCTGACTTGACTTTAGCTTTGTGAAATTATGCTAAAATCTGACAAAACAAAAACAGCAGACAGGCTAACTTTCACTCTCTGACAGCAGGTGGCGCTTGATGGAACAGAGGGAAAAAATGCCATTGAAACTTCTCTTTCATTTATATAAACCCCAATATTAACATTTTTCTCCAATAAACAGTGAGCTTGCCCTGCCTGTTTGTGCATGTCTGTTAATTTTAGTCTTTGCTTGCAAGAGATAAACCAATGGGCTTTTATTTTGACGGAAACTCCAGCTGAGCTTTTTTTTTTTTTGGCGGAAAACTCCAGCTTCAGTGAAAATAGGTTTACAAACATGTCTCACTACAAATCTAGTGAAATACAAACGAAGGAAATACACAGATGAAGCACTAACCACATGTAAACTTTCCAACATGACTACGTAATGCAGGAAGCTGTAGACATGCATCACAGAGCTAGTGCAAGATGAGCATTTGTGCTTAAAGTATGCATAAAGTATATGTGCTTAAAGCTGCACTGAAATTGCACTTTAGACCTTCAACCGCTTGGCCACCATTGAAAAAAAAAAACCTGGAATGTTTTCCTCAAAAACCTTCATTTCTTTTTGATTGAAGAAAGAAAGACAAACATCTTGGATGACATGGGGGTAAGCAAATTATTTTTGAAAGTTTAAATGCCCTGTTCTCCCTCAAAATGAACCCCCCAAAAAGTAAAAACGGCCTGCAGATTGCATCTGGTCCCGCTCATAAGCGTCGTTGTGACCAAATATTTCTCTATCGGCGGGGTCCTGTTTGGTAATCGAGCAATCCTTCTGTTTGCCCTCTACTCTAAACAAGCTGAAGGTCAGAATTGATTTTCCAGAGATTGCCCCCTCTCTTTATTTCTCCCCGTCTTATTTATCTGTGCACTAACGGTCCATTCCAGGACGGGCTGCGAGTGATCTGTATATGTGTCGACATTTATGGGATTGGAAATTAGGCCGAAAACATCCTGGCCCTCCGTGTGGAATTTAAGCCGACGTAGTGTTTATTTAAGCATTTCGAGGATCTTCTACATCATCTTGAGTTCTTTATTTAGGCTGGACGTTGTTTTTCATTCCAATCAACATAAAGATGCAGTATCAGGCCGTGGACCAGGTGTATTTCCACAAATCTCCTGACTCACTTCAACACACACGACATCCGGCGCTGTCAACAGAATGGTTTCAATTTGGAAGAGAGCGCAGTCTGTCATGCAAATCAGGTAAACAAAAGTCCCACTGTGGCGTAAGGATGGAAAGTCGAAGAGCACTCAGGCCTAAAAAAAATTTGTAGAGTGGGAAAAAAAAATATATATATATGAAATTGTCCACACCTTTAAATCAAAAGCTAGAGAAAAAAAGTCAACAGTAATAATGTGATGATGTAAGGGCTGACAGATGGAGGTCCCCATTCAAGAGATCATCAACTACAGGCACCCAAACATTATTCATATGTTTATACGGTAGAGGCTAACAAGAGCTGACTGCCTCCAGACAACTGCAGTCACATCTATGGCTCGAAGGCTGTTGCCGTGGGGCTGGTGTCAAGGTGACTGAAGCGGAGGCTTTGAAAAAGGATGGGGAGACGGTTGTGATGGTAATGGAGGAGATCATTAATAGGGCCGCAGAGCTCAGCGGGGCCGGGCTGACAACCAAGCACAACAGGCTGCATTCCAACTCGCCACACAAATGACTTCACGAGGGAAAGATGCACAGATAAGGCAGCCTTTCATTTTCTTCATAAAACTACACTACTCACCTTGGTTTGCAGTATATGCTGTTTTTTATTAGTATAAAATAAATGCCACAGAAATAGAGAAGCATAAAAAAGGTTTGAGTTGTCTTGTGACTGCAAATACTTGCTGATGACACAACATCTCCACAAATGGCAACATGGTGACGCATCAAACACTTTGGGCAATTTGGGCAGTAGAAGTCTTGTTCCAACACAGAAATAGAGGGAGGAAGAGCAGAGAAAGGGCATGAACATTATAAATCACTTTAAGTGTTGGTACAGCCTGTATTATGGGATCAATTCTTCAATTTTCTGACGCACAGATTGCGCCCAGTTACTGCCAGATTGACCAATTTGTGACTGGTGACTGGACAAGTCATGAAAAAAAGAAAACTGTGCTCATTTACTCATCTCTAAGTCATTTGAAATCAATATGTTGTTAGTTTCTGATTTGCTTTTTACTTCACAGTTCATCAACTAAAAACTGACTTGTGACGAGCAGCACAAAATGTACACTACTGTTCAAACTTTTGGAGTCAGCAAGACTTCTTTTGTTAGTTTTTTAAAGAAATGAATGCTCATATACAGGATGCATTAAATGGATCGAAAGTGTCAAAAAAACAATGTTAGAGGAGCATTTCATTTTAAATAAATGCTATTTCTTACACGGACAATGACAACAAATATTACCTGACCACTAAATCAGCATATTAGAATGATTTCTGAAGAATTATTTGACGCTGAAGACTGGGGTAATGTTGCTGAAAATTGCAAAATTGTAAAATGTATGATAGAGAACATTTATTTTAAACTGTAATCAGTTGCTTTCCTCATCAAATTAATTAAGACTTAGGTGAACCTAGGAGAATTTTCAAAAACAAATGCAAGCCAACTCCAAACTTTTTGAATCATGTGTTTGTCTAAAAATATTTTTTCAAAATTAGTTTTGGATTTTAGCAACCAGACTCATTTGGTGCAAGAAAATCGTATCAAACCTTAAACCTTCAATTCCACCTTAAAAATCCTGCTTTTTGTTTTGCTCTCTTGGCCAGGATGAGAGGTGAGAGAGAGATCGTGAACACATGGACAGCATAAGGGCTGTGGCTGTCTGGAGGAGAGCCAGTCACACCCCCTACAGATACACCAACTCTCCTTCTCTCTGAACAACATGGCCATCATTCCCTCACAAACCCGCCAACCTGAAATCTCACAGCCTAGCAGTAAATACACCAGGAAAACACACCATGTCCTCCTTTCTTGGACTGTTTACTGTAACCTACATAGTTCAAACCTACTCCTTGTTTATAAAAGTACACCGTCAATAAATTAAACAATGAAACTTGTGCGTCTAAGCCAAGTAAAGCAACTTGCTGAAGGCAAGTCTCAATCTTATTTTGGTCTCTTCCTCCCATAAACTTACTGAAAGGTTTGCAATACATTTGGATTATAGCACACAGGATCACTAATCTCTATTGGACCTATTTGGACATAAATAAAATGCTCTTACATCTCTTTTTGTTATCAACCAAAGGAAGGATTGAAACATTGAGGCACATTATGCTGTTAAAATAACGCAACAACGTTGGACAGGTAAATCATTTAATATTTAATGGTTGTCAGCTCATCTCTCAGCTGCTCCACAGGGAATAGGCTTTTTATTTCTCTAAAAAGCTCTTGAACTAATTAAAAGTACAAATCACAATGGATGTGTTTTAATTTAAAACATGACAAGTTCTTTTTCTTTTTAATTGCCAATTTATCATCATTTGATAACGGTAAAGCATTTATAGTCTGATTGGATCATTTTAACGCTTTACGTTGAACTGCTGCAGTAAATCTACTTGCTGCCGCACAGCGTGAGACTTCTTTCACCTTGCCTTTGAACTGCTTAAATATTTTCTTCTTAATTTGATATGCAAACTATGCAATCTTTTCCCATATGACACCACAAAGTTTTTAAAGTTGATCATATCACCACAGCAAGTTTATTTGAAAGGTTCATTTCTAATGCAAAACAGCATACTATTTTTGTTCCATCACAGTGTTTTGTCTGGCCTAACTAAGGGCTACTTAAATGAAGTTTATTATACATCTAACAGTACTACTGCGACTGTTGACACTGGTCCCATGTAGATTAAGTACACACAAACAGCAAGAAAAGGCAATTTTCCAATCTGCTTCTTTTTGTCTGGTTAAGGAAGTGTTATCAGCTCTTAATGATGTGTCAGGTATGTAAGGGCGCCCGACTTGCCTGTGCAGTGGAATAAAAGTAATAACCCATACTAACAGGACACAACGCTCTTGCTGTAAAGAGCACTTCGAGGAGAATTTAAGGAGGTGTGCGCTTAATAAAGGTCTTAGTTTTTCATGCAAGACTGGTCTTCA